>JAWWLV010000001.1:76951966-76988468 GCA_035041135.1 Platyrinchus mystaceus
TCTTCTTGAATGTAGAGTCCTTATCATGCCGGAGGAAGGCTATAAATAATAACGAGCAAGAGGAAGATTACGCAGGCGCTGCTCCTTCCACCTCCCCAAGCAATGATGGCCCCACTGGCAGTGGGCTCAATGTGACAGGAGTCCATGGGAGGCATGTCCAGGTGCTCTCCAGGGGCTCAGGGCTGCACCCAGACCCTCTGGATGCTCAGCCAAAGCTCGGGGGAACAGGGAGGTCATGCTTGTGCAGTTCTGCTTTGCAGAACAGTATAGGGAACTGGCAGGGAATCGTCTAGGCTGGTTTAGGGCTATTGTTTGCATTGATGAAGCTTGTATCTAGGATTATCACTGTAAAATATATCTACTTCCCCTCCCCAAACTGTTATCTTCTTTTTTATTGACTTTGTCATGCTTTTTTCTTTTCTTCTCTTCAGAATCCTTAAGTCTTCTGATCTATATTTTAATCATCTCTAGTAGCAACTGCGGGTTTGTTTTGGGGAGGATTTTTATTGCCTTATTTTTATTTTTTTTTAACTGCTGTGCTTTAAACCAGCCTTGCCTGCCTAAAGCTTCCAGTTGCTAAGCGACTTTTCCCCTCCGCCCTTCCCGCAGCCCGGTTGCCATAGCGCTGCCAGCCTCGGCTATCAAGTAGCAGAGAGCAGTGATTACTCACCGAAAAAAAAACCCAGCCCCACCAAAAACAGGGCTGCACGGGCCAATCAACATTTTCTTTCCTTTTTAATTAATTTCGCCAGCCGGTGGGAGCATCCCTGTGCGCATTACAGCCGCGGTTGGACGCTGCGTTTATTTTCCTGCGGAAGTTTTTGGTTCAGCCTCTGCGTTAAACAGGATGGACTGCAGTGCTGACTCATGGACACCTGTGACGTTGGTCATGGCAGCAACAGATTTTGGAGGATGTACTTTCTAAGAAGCGGTTTTGCGTACCTGTGCGACTGGTGTTGCAAAGGAGGGGATTTGCCGCCACATACCCTCTGTGACTATAACTCACCCCAGCGCAAGCAGGTGCTCTGCAGCTCTGTGAATCACAGCATTGTTCCTTGGAAACCAGGTGATAGTGTAGAGCTTCTATCTTGAAACATTTTTTAGTGACAGGAACGTCATGCATACATAAAATGTGTGGTGTGCTACCATCAAAGACTAAAAGAATACACACTGGTTAAAAATTATCTTTTCTTTTCAAATGCACTCAAACCGATTTGTATGAAGGATCACATCCAGGGAAATGAAGTCATCCATTTTTTAAAGAAAAATGATATCCTAAGCAGCTTGGGTGAGACAAAAGTTAATGTCAGCCCTAAAACACAATAAACAAGAAGGAAAGCCTGACATATTTCTGCTGTAAAATTGTGAGCTTTCTTGTCACCATTTTACTGATTACCAGGCTTTACTAGCTGGGTACTCTGGGATAATATGGAGCATGGAAATGCAGACTTAGGGTCTCTAATGAGCCATGCCATCCTGTAAAAAAACAAAACAAAACAAAACAAAACAAAAAAAAGAGGTATTTGACTTTTGCATAAAAATGAAAGAGCAAGCAATTTAAAATACCTGCTAATAAAGAATTTGGTGATAGAAAATTACCACATGAGAATATAAATTACATGAGTTAAATTTGAATTGATAGTAGGGGGAGAGAGTCTTTTCCAGGAGTAAATGTTACAAGCAGTAGTTGAGTTGGACATAGAATAGTTTCAGTTGTTCTGTGACTCCAGTGTCCATTAATCATGGTAAAAACCTCCACCTCAGGTTGTCAGTATAAAGCCTCAAGATCCAGGGAACTTTCTTCCCACGTTCTGTAGTTGGTGAGTTATTGCAATAATAAATGCAGCAAGGAGCCAGACTCTGTGTCCTTACATGCCCTTCCATTTATCCAATCCAGCATCTGCCTATTTGAACAAGTGCATCAGATACAGGCAACGTGCCAGCTATTAAAATGTTAAACCTACCGCCATGGAGCTGCATTGTACATTTTGTTTTTCCCTTGTCCTTGAAAAGGACTCACTCCTGAACTAATAGCAGTGTGCTTAATGGCTCCTTGTCTTAAATTCCCTATTTACTCAACTATCTCTTCCCTGATTTGGTACTTTGTATTGCCTTCTCTTCATGCTATTCATGGGAACATTAAATACCATTGTGCAAGGGAAGTTGTTTAAGAAACAACCTTTGCCAACTGTATGGAAACTGCTTTTAAAATCCATTTTTACTCTGATGAACCAAGCAAATCAAATATTGTGAAAAAGGGGGAATATTATTATTTTAAAAGTTTCTTTTTTAAAATCAGGATGCTTTTGTTCTTCTTAGGAGCTGATGTGACATGCCTTCAGCTGGGCCCCCTGTGCTGTGGCCAGACAACACTTCGATTTCAATAAATTGACATTTTCTTACTGAAAAAAGTGGTTATCAGCTTTGCTTTCTATTTTTCTAAAGGAACTCAGGACTTGAGAACAGCTGTGTTCAATAAATTAGGAATTGAAGGTCTACAGAACAGACCTTTTTGTCCTGGAAAAATTGATTTAAGGGAAAATATTGATATATTTATTATGTTAAGACCCTTGCCTAATCACAGAACCAGGTGACAAACCTTATTCTCAATTAGATTGCTTTAGCTCTAGGATCCATTTTATCCAGAAGAGAAATTACTGGAATAAAGGTTAAATATCCAAATCAGAAATATTATTGCCTGTGTTCCTTTATGTTTGAAATGGTAATAAAACAAATTGAACATTAACCTAGTAGGACCAAGGCATCTCTATTTGCATGGTTTTGACATCTGAATTGGGCAATAACTTCTCCATGTTGAAATTATGCAGTGGTTGTTAGTCAGTCTTTCATTTCCTCAAGCATTTGTGCACATATTACATCCGCATATTATATTTTATTATGACTCATTAAAATGCTAATCGACAAAAGTACACTACCACTGTTCCAGGAGAGATCTACGTCATTAAATGGGTCTCCGTTTTGATACCTTTCTCAGAGCCAACACAACACGTCGACTGAAATCCTCATCAGCAGCTTTCTTTCAAAGTCTACGAACTGCGTTTGCTTTGTGCACTGCCAGTCTTGTTGTACTTCTTTTGTGCAAGTCCTCTCCTTCTGATTTCTTTTTGGTTTCCTAACCTTCTCTCCCAACATTCCAAACCTGTTTTCAAGGTAAAATCACTGTATCATGGTTAAGGGCCTTCCTTGAATCTGTTTTCTCTGCTGCCTGATTCCTGTAGTTCACCTACTTGTCACATTCCCCAAATTTTTTTCTCTGCTCACATAAAACCTTTGATTTCTGCTTTTCCTCTGTCAGTTCCAGATCAGCTTTTTTGTTCTGGTATTTTCTCTTCCTATCTGACTGTACTAATTTGTCTTCACTACAAAGTACCTCCACACCAAAGTTGTTTATCAAGAATTGCTTTCACCATCCATAAATTCTGAAAGCCAAGATATCATTTTGATCAAATAGCACATTGTCCTTACAGCTATCAAACAGGACGTTTACTTTCTCCCTTAAAACTTTTAGCAATGATAACTTTACATCAGCAGAATTTCTACTTGGCTGAATCTTAGTTACTCTGACACTAGAATGACATTCTAGAAAATTGCTATTTATTACCAGATCTATGCTTATCCTGTTCCCCTGTTTTCTACCATTCACCATACTTAGACATTATATAGATGACAGCCTTCAGATGAAGGAGGGTAGGTTTAGATTAGATATTTGGAAGAAATTCTTTACTATATGGGCAGTGAGGCACCAGAACAGCTTGCCCAGAGGAGCTGTGGATGCCCCATCCCTGGAAATATTCAAGGCCAGGCTGGATGGCCCTCTGAGTAAGCTGGTCTAGTGGACGGTGTCCCTGCCCATGCTGGGGAGGGCTGAAACTAGATGATCTTTAAGGTCCAACCCAAAACATTCCATGATTCTATGATTTTCTTTACTACACAGTCAATTTCTTATAAAAATATTCTGAAAATTACTTCCCTCTGATAAGTTAAAATTATTCAATCATCTACTTTTCAAACATTTACATTTAAATCTAAAATTTGAATACAAATATTCAAAGATATTTTCCCTTGCTTAGCAAAAATCAGTGAGAAGGAATGTCTGCTTTTAATTCAGCATTGCAGTCTACCTCATTCAAAGACAACGCTATATTGGCAGGAGGACCCATTCCCATCTTTCAGCCCCAGGAGGGCAATTATGTCACACTCCCCTGGACTTTGTATCTACTTACTTCTTTGTTTCTTATTTTCTTGTATTCCTAGAGCCTGGGATTATTTGTATCTTTCTCTGTGTTTTTATTTGGACATCGAGTCATAGGAACTTAGGTCACAACTTCAGGAAGCCCCAGGTTTATCTGACCATGGACAGTAAAAGCAAACAATGGTAATAGTCATGAGAAATGAGAAAGGTGGCTTGGATAAAAGAATTACTCTTACTCTCACCTAATGACAGAGTCATAAATAAGATTAGCTGAATCTGGGACTGCCATGACTTAGTTTAGATAGTTTTGACTGAAGAAAGCTGAGGCATTCTGGCTGCTTTCAAAATAAATATGTCGATCATCTGCTCTCACTGGCTCCACTTCAGTTGGCTTACGTGAGTTTTTTAAAAGTAGCATGTCTATTTGTTGTGCACCTGGTGTAATTCTATTTTTGTGCTACTATGAGGCATTTTATCAAGTACATAAATCATGCTGAGTACTGCAGTATTTTAAGCATGTGTATGTGCATGTAATTCTAACACATAGCCTCAAAGAAAAACCTTTGTCAGAATTATAGGTCTCTAGATATTCATTATTCACCATTGTTTGTATTTCTGTCCAAAACATTTTGTTATCCTTTTAGTCTGATAGCAGTTTTCTAGACCATTGTGCAAGTTTTCATGTTGTGTAGCAGTTAATCTCACCCAAAAATAGAACAACAGGCTTCTTTGTCTACCCAAATTCACACTGTTTGCTGTTCGATCTAATCAAAGAAAAATAAACACCATTGATTTTTATCCTACTACTTTTCCTGCCACTGTACTCTACAAATACTGGTACAGTACATATATACCAATGGAAAATGAAAAAAAACCCACATGCAGAAGAGGTTAAATTCCAGTCTGAAACAATTTGTGATGGGAAATAACATTATCCATTAAGAGTAAATAAGAGAAACTCTAACGTATTCTGTGGATATTTTCAAGGTCTAGCTGGAATCCATGAATGCTCAGATGTTTCTGTGATGGAAACCTTCACGAATCAGTGGTTAGACAAAAAATAGTGTCTATCCTTTGTGTTTTTTGTTCTTGTTTCCTTTAAGCTTTGTCTATATGGGATTTCTTTCTCAAGTAGCAAACACATAATGAGGTTCCTTTTAAAATGATGGCGATTTTAAATAAGCAGTTTTCTGAGATCATTACATAACTTTCTATTTCCTATCTTGAAAAGTGATTACTTAGATCCATCAGTATCTGTTTTCAGTCCCTTACTTCCATGCCTTTCAATTGAAGATACTTAAGCAGAATTCTAATTCTTTCTTCCCTCTACAAAGAATAAAATATAATAGTTCATGGCTTCAGAGATAAATGTGTTTTTGTCATTGTTGCCATGCCATATTTTTTTCTCTTGTATAATTCTTTTCTTTTTTTTGTTGTTTTTTGTTTGTTTTTCTTAGCCTAATTCCCCATTCTCTTGTAGATTTGTACTTCAGATTTTAGCCAGAGGCATAAAGTGCTACTCAGAGAGCCTCTTGAAACTTCTCAGTCCATTCCATGAAATCAGCATGAATGTTCTTGTCTCATGGGACTCCTAGAATAGATAAAAGCTTGCAAGGGCATCTACAAAGTGAAAAACCACAAAAAAAGAAAAATAAGGTCAAGTTGACTACAACTCAGTCTGCCTTTTTACCATGGGTGAGAGAGACCACCCTCTTATCATGGAATCAAGACCTCAGTCCAGTTTTGACTGAAGTCAATGGAATGTTTTGCCTGGACTTAACTCAGAGCTGCATCAGAACTCTTGCACAGTACTCAGCATTGAAGCATTTATGTATAGTCAGGCCACAATGATACGCTAAAGTGCTATTTCCTTCCCAGACTAAGCAACTCTCCGGCAATGATTTGCACTTCTATGATTCTTTAAGGTTTTTATTACTTTATCAAAGCTTTAAGATTACATTTCAAGATGGCATATGCATCATGCAGCCTAACTCTCAGTAAAAATCATTTGGACTTTCAAGTCATGTTGATGCAGAGGGGGAAAACATACTGAGTTTTGAGGTCTGATTCGCAAGTAGTATTATTTCTCTTTTTATTTTTAGTCTTTTTGTGGTCCGAAGTCACACTATTGCCATCTTGTAGCACTCCATTAGGGCAAGATGAACCTCAAATTGATTTAATTTGGCCTTTTATGATCTGTCTTGTTCTGTGGGAACCCCTGTTAGTACAAGCAATAGCAAACAGCAGCCATTTAGTGTTAATACAGGAAGCAGAACTAAAATTTATTCACATCATTAAATAAAATTTATCTGCATTATTTACAAGCCTGTAAACAAGGCCTTTCATAAATAGATAATAAGCTTTTCGTATGTCATTAGGCCACGATGTACAGAGGCAACCAAGGTCCTAACTCTAAGTTAGGTTTTCATAGAAGTTCAGGTACTTCAGTATCAACTGGGAGCCTTGGAGGATCTGGTCATAGAGAAGAAGGAATACACAAAAGCATTCCAGAACGAGAGACATTTTAATATCACTGTTCCCTTCCCCTTGCCCTGGAAAACCTTTCAATGAGCCTTGTTGGTTGCTTTTGTTCACATTTGTTCACACATCAGCCTGACCTGGGCATGAAGGCTTCCTCATTGCGATCACTTCAGGAGCCCTTAAGTTGCAGGTGAGAGGGGATGTTAGGAAATGTGCATGTAAGTTCATTATCTGCAATAAATTCTATAAAGAGCGACAGTTCAGAAACTTGGACAACAGAAATCTCAGGGAGGGAATTTCTGTTTGAGAGCTTTAGGAAAAGTTCATGCTCTCTCACTTTAGCTACTTAACTGAAATATTTGACAACTGAATGACAATGAAGATTCTTAATGTTTTCCATGATGGTATCTCCAGAAAGGAATTCTTATCTCAATAGGGCAAAACAGACACCTCTAGAGGGCTGTCTCCCTCCACTTTCCCTACAAGGACCATTGGGAACTAAACTTTCAGTGGAGGCGCCTCATTTAGATGCCTTCAACTAGAAACTGAATGGACTAAGAGACTTAGATGTTGAACTTAAATCTGCAGGAGATGTAGCACAGACTTCTGCTCTCTTTCAGCAAACCAAAGCTGGATCTTCCAAAAGAGGGAAGAATGAGTGTTCCTTCACCCATTCCCTATAGGTGACTGAGAAACATATTTTTGCTGGACGCTAAAGCAAATCAATATCTGGTCTGACACTGTCTAGTTCAAATCTTTTTTTCTTTAGAACTTGTACAACAATTACCACACTGCACATTCAGCAGATTAGAAAAATCTGGAGAGAACATGCCTATGGAGAGGAGATAGGGATTGCTTATGCACTTGAGTACCCACTGTATGCTCAGTTACACATACCACCACTGTTGTTCCTGCAGGAAAAGTGTATCACTGTTTGTGCTCAGTGAACACAGTGGTTCAGAAGCAAAACACAAAGTTTTCATTTTGGGTTTTTTTGGTTGGTGGTTTTTGTTTGTTTTTTTTTTTCATTTCATGGGACACTGAATAAAGAAACTATGTAATATACTCTCTAATGTACAATAATTTAATATTTTCTATCTTGTCAAGTTATGGGTTTTTTTGTCATCCATTCAGTGAGTTTTAACAATCTGAAATCTCTCTGACAGAAACTTCCCTGTTCCCCTATCCTTGCTCCCAGTTTGCCAGATATAAATCTTTTCAAAATAGCAGCTCTGTCCACCCCCACCCTCCCCACCCCCTGAATCTCTTTCTGTGATACCGTAATTATAAAAATTAATGCACAGATAAGGAAGAACTGAATTCTGGTGTCTTCCACTCATCACCCCAGCCCCAGGGAGTAGCCAGTCTTCTCTTCTGGAGAGGGGCATTATCTCTGCATAGTAGATGCTGAAAATACACCCTGGTTATCTTGAGCACATAAAAGCAAAAAAAACCCCTTTATCTGTATTATTTGCAGACGATTTCCTTCAACATATTCCTTTCTGCAAAGCAACTGCCTGCTGTATGCAGTCACTGGCTACCATTGCTCCACAGAAGGTCAAAACAATGGAAATCAGCATCACAGCACAACTTACACTGAACATTAGGTTAATTTATATGCAATTAGATTGACTAGAAGTGTTGAGATAACTGCTGAGCAGGGCTATTCCATCCACAAGTACCAATGATCTAACTGGACTTGTCCATTTCACCTCATTAAAGTATGGCCATTTCACCCGGTTAAATGGGCACTGGAAATCAGCTGCTTTGAAGATGACACTGCTCTGATAATCTGAGAATTTTCACTGGATTCTGTTGTTCAAAAGTCCAAAAGAAAAATGCCACTGTTTTTGGGACTGGGTGTGCTGAGTATTGTGGGCACACTCACTCACTTACTTACTTACTAGCCCACAGGTAAGAAAATGTTACTGTCAAAGGAATGTCAGTGGAAAAGCAAGAGGAAGGAGAAGACAGATGAATATTTTGATTGGTAAATGTCATTTTGCACAGTATGAGTTCTTGTCAGACCTAGGATTTTGTATCAAAAGTGCTTTGGAGCTTGATAAGCTGCACAGCTGGAACAAGTAGATGTGAAGAATTACCACGCTGTTGATAGCTCAAGGTCTCCTTCCTCTTCTGTGGTTGTCACAAGGGGTCACTGATAAGAGCTGGGATATTTGTTTTGGCTAGTGGTTTTGGGGTTTTTTCCCCCAGTTGTAGCCATTTGACAAAACCTCAGCACTATTTCCCTCCTCCTGTCTCCCTGATACACTACAAAACCACGACAAGGGAGAAAGCAGAACAAAATAGCAGATGATGTGGTGCAGTGGGAGCACAGAAGTTCAGAGGTACAGAAGAGCAGTGCAATACTCTGGGAGAAGAGAATACATTAATTATAGAGACAGTTTTATTTATCCAGTCTCGTGTTGTCATAGAGTTTTTATTGATCACAGAACAGATTAGCATACCAGCAGGAATGCTTTTCTGTATCCCATTGGGTATTACTAAAAATCCAGCAATATTTTACATTCATTGGGGTCAACAGAATTTATTCGTTACATGTAGTCCCATTCCAATACTTAATTTTTAGCCATACTATTCACCAGTAATGTTTCCACTGATGAATGCATGTAAGGGTTTAATAGCTGTAGACAGCAGTTCACAAAATATCAATGGATTAGTTTGAATCTCATCTTAAGTTCAGTAAACCAAGGATACAAACACATCAAGACAGTTTTAATGTCTCTTCAAAAATATTGATGATTGAATTGTCTTCAGTGAGACCAATACCTCTGCGTATTCACTTAAAGTTTAGAAGGAAATGCCACACAGAAATAATCATTCATTACATAGGATTTTTTTTGGAGGCTTAGGGGTGACAATATTTTTCTGGGTTCACCTTCCTCCAAATAAAACCCGCAGTCAGCATTTTCTTTCCACAAAAAGTGGTCTCAAGGGTGGAGTCTCAATCACACGTGTGGAACTTCACATTGTTCAGCCACCAGCCACAGCTGCATCCTTAAGCTTAATTGTAAGTCAAGGCTTGTATGATGAGCTACGAGACTGCTGTTGGCACGGACTTTTTTCCCTATTCTTGCAGACCTGATTGGGAGTAAAGGGCTAGGTCAAAAACCTTCTACATCCCCTAGACACTGGCTGGACGTGGCACTAGTGAAGTCTCCTTCCTCATTCTCCATTAACTGCCAGGGATGGTGTCTTCCTTCATATAACCCATCTGAAGTTTTCCAGCCTGTTTTGGGGCTTTCTACATATTTTTTTTTTCCCTGTCCAAAGGAGCAGACAGCTGATTCTTAACTACACTGTAGAAAATATAGAAAATCTCATAGTAAACATCTCTTTTTCTCTTCCCTCAAGCAGAAAAGCAGTTAATATTTGCTTTTTGCTTTGCAGAGGTGTGCCCCCATATAAGCTTTTGGTCCTAACTTCTGACACACAGTTTTGTCTCGAAACATTAAGAGTTACACTTGTTGATTAAAATACTCATTACCTGAGAATAGGATCCTTATTTCTAATCACTGCCCTAGTATTAGTGCTTCTAAAAATAACCTTCTTGTCTCCAGTTCTGGTTGTATTCTTCCAGTGCTGTTATTGAGAAGCACTGAACCTGAAATATGGTTATTGCCTGTCTCATTAGGTCTGTCTCATGCTTAATTATTGAATGTAAGTTGTGTTGACATTGCAAAGTTAGGCAGTCTGTCTCTGCTTTGGTTCTTTTGGTAAACTCTTAACGTTGTGCTTCTGCTGACAAAACAGGCAGCTTTTTTTTTCAACTAGAAAACCATGTTGGTTTATTTTAGCCATGTGGAGAAACAGTGGATTTTTTTCTATCTTTCTCACTTATGTCCAGTATTTTCTGCTTGACTTCACTGGCTTATTGTAGCTCTCCTTCAAAAAAGTGACAGGACATACATTGAGGTTAGGAACCAAAATGATTTTAGCTTTCCTCAGAGAGAACCATGCCTAGAATAACATCAATTTTGAGCACTTTTATATAGCTAATATTACTTAACAAAAGCTGTTACAAAATGAATGCAATGACCTCTACATTTCCAAATAGGTCATTTGGATTTACCACTGCCATGCTCTCTCCCTTGTCTCTTCACTTAGTAAGTACAGAGATGCTGTTCAGCGCTACTGCCAGCATTTCCAGGAACTCGAGGCACTTCAACAGTCCTTGGCACAGGCACCATTAGTGCCACGAGAGCTGTCTCTTCTCCTGTCTGGGTATGTCCCCTCAAGTGTGAGGTCTGACAACCTCAGGGCGCCAATTCTACAGTTCTTCTACCATATTGTGTACCAAACATACTGGCAGTCTGGGTGTAACTCTTCCCCTTAGTAGTCTGTGAACACAAGATTGTTTTATCAAAACATCAGTCAGAGATGAAATTTTAACAGCCAAGGGAAAAGATAATTTAGAAGGAATTGCCATTCCGCAAACACTATAATGACGATACAGATAGTTTGGCAAAGTTTTGCCATCATAATACTCCAAGAATATATTCTTCCAGAGTCTTCTGCAGCCTTCCAGGCATGTGCTTGTTCTGCACAAACAGCTCCACAGATCTCTGTAGAAAAATGTCTTTATCAATTTAGATTGTTTTCTGGTTCATTTCATGGAGTTCTTGACCCTGCTAGCAAAAAATTATTTGGTGAGCTCTTCAACGAATAGGTCCTAACCTTCTATGGACAGTTGCTGTGCTCTATATCAAATTGCAAGGACTCTGCTTAAAAATGATTGTTTGTCTTCTGCCTGTATTCTCACAGAGTGTAACAAAATGCTACTGAACTAAAGTAACATAATTTGTCTGTGACTGTGCTAATAATCAAGCCCAGATCCTCAAGTGTTCTCAGCCCTACTGAAGGCCTGTTAAAAACAACCATGCTTAGGTACTTCCAAGACCATGTGTCACCTTGCCTACCCTATATATAAAAATTACTACAGGGCTGCCCTGTCCCTCACAATCAGGATGGAAGGGAGAAGTCAGAAATATATATTCAAAATTATGTTATGGGAAGGCAAAAATTTGACCATAACTAGGCTGAGTAATTCTGCCTCTTTGTAAGCCCAATCACCAAACATGGAGAAATGTAACAGAAAAATAAAACCCAAACATTATTAAAGATGAAAAAACAGGCTAAGGAAGAAAGCAGATAACCATGTATGTAAGGCTACGCTGCACAAAGAGACAGCAGCAGGTGATTCCAAAATGAAGCAATGGAGCTGCTACCATAAGTCAGGTAGCCTAAGTAAGGTTGCACAAGTCTTATGAGGAGTGGCTGAGGGAGGTGGGGTTGTTTAGCCTGGAGAAGAGAAGGTTCAGGGGTGACCTTACCACTCTCTACAAGTACCTGAAAGTAGGTTGTAGCCACGTGGGGGTTGGTCTCCTCTCCCAGGCAACCAGTGACAGGATGAGAGGACACAGTCTTAAGTTGTACCGGGGGAGGTTCAGATTGGACATTAGCAGAAATTTCTTCACAGAAAGGGTGATTAAACATTGGAATGGACGGCCCATGGAGGTGGTGGAGTCACTGTCCTTGGAGGTGTTTAAGGAAAGACTGGACGTGGCACTTAGTGCTGTGGTCTGGTTACATGCTGGTGTTCGGTTTGGATTGGACTCGATGATCTCCGAGGTGTTTTCCAAACTAATTGATTCTGTGATTCTGTGATAATTCATTTTTGGATGAGGCAGGGGAAAGAGCAATCTCCATGGCTGCAGGACGTATCAGTGGACGGAAATGAGGGGAAGCAGAACGGCTGTCCTGTTAGACCCAGCTCATCAAAGAGGAGAGGAGTTTTAGAGAACAAGTGGGCAGAGCTGATGGGACAGAAAAGGACCTTAAAGTAGGAGAAAACCAACATAGTTTTTACTGCTTCTCTGAGTCTCGCTTCCTCTTAAAAAAAAAATACTAGTAAATTCTCAACTAAAGTTGTAGCAACTGGTATTTTCCTTTCTTTCAAAGGCTGAAGGTGCTGCTGGGCAAGAGTGGGGGACTAGCAGCAGACAAACCTTGCCTTCCTGCCGTCTCTGTGATTATCCCTGGTCGGAATGTCCTGGGGGATCTGCGGCGCACCCAGCCTCAGCTGCGTCCTCTGCCAGCCCTATTTCTTGGTGGGAGGGAGGTGCCAGAACAGCGTCCCGTTCGTGGATGGACACGCATTGTGATAGAGACTTGGGGTCTGTATCCAAAACCCACAAGTGGAATTCAGCTGCACCCAGCTTTGCTGTGTGCAGTGAGTAATTTTTCTCCAGAGGTCACAGGATAACATCACTTGTCAGCAGTCTGCTCTGAAATGTGGCTCTGCCCCCTGCCCACTGTGAAGTGTTTCATGTGCAGAATTTTTTATTTAATTATGACAAATACAGACTTAGATATGTTCCAAAGTGATTTATTTTGGTGACTTCATGTATTGGTCTTCACTGTTTGCCCAATGCTGGGAAAATGGGAACTGTCATTTTGGCTCCATACCCAGTGCTGGGTGCATCAAATCGGCCTAAATTTTTAGACATGACAATATAAGTCTTCTGAAGCAAAACAGACATGTTCTGTGATAATGCATCTCTTCCATGTGCAGCAAAAGTCCCTTTATAGACCATTCTCTCTTAGGAAATCCCCTTCCATGTGATTCCACACCTGCATACATTGAATCCCATAAAGTGAATGTATTGACTTCCTTTGAATAGACACCTCTCACAGAATTCAGAAGATAGGAGCCTTGCTTTTTGTCAGATTACCAACCCCTCCACAAGACAAAAGGCAGATGGTTACAAGGCATGAAAGATACCAAGCTCATGTTGGTTGGCAGCTGGTGACAATCAGTGTTGCTCCATACTAACTGTCTGACTTCATGGGTTTTTACCTTACTCTGCATGCTAAGTAGCTTATTCTTTCACTGAGGCGTAAGAAACCTCAAATTACCTCATGCACCCCACAGCCTGCATCAGCACCACATCCTCTAATTACATATTGTGCTAAAAAGTGTTAGTTTTAATCAGTTTTTAATTTGCTACCTTGCAATTTCACTGAACGTCTCCATAGTCTTGTGTTGAGCTGGGGAACAGAGCTGCCTCAACAAAGGTTTTTAATCTATCTTGCCTGTACCATTCCTTACTTTAAATACTATTATGATGTTCTCTTTTAAATGTCTGCTTTGTGAAATGTACAATCCCAACCATTTCAATCTATTTGTGAATGGTTTTTTTGTACTCCTAATCATTCCTGTTGCCTTCCTCTCAATATGCACAACCTCCGTTTTGTACCGTGTTCTGTTGGCAGATGGTGCAATCACTGCTGCAACCTATTTTCTTTTAATATAATGGGTACGTAGGTTTTGTGTGTGTCTGTGTGTTTTTTCTCTGCATGCAGGCAATCTAAGGACAGGTTTTGTTTCTGAATATAGTTGCATACTGAAGAAAGGCTTTCACTTGAGCTGTCCCTACTGGTAAACAGTTATCCTTTCTGAATAAAAATTCCAAAGAATTTCAAGTTTCCCTTCACATGTGTGTTATCTGGAGACACTGAGCTTAGTCTGACATTGTGCTATTTGTTTGCCTCACTAGGGTAAGTCCCTCTGACATTTCTAGCAGTCTTTTCAGGACTTGACCAGCCTTCGTAGTCATCACTGCATGTGGCTCGTAGCCAAGTCTGTAATTTGAGGAATTCCTTAAGCCAAAATAAGCTTTTGATAGTCCCCGGCTGCTCACTCCCTGCTTTGTAGAGCCATACATGTTTGCGTGGTTATGCCATGAGCTAGGCTGGGCAACAGACCAGGCTGAAAGCTGACACAGGGCCTGAGCTGACGTCTGACTGGGCACGTAGCTGTGGACGCAGCTGTGTCCACAGAAGGGCGGCAGTAGCACAGAGGTGGGAATGAGCCACAGACTGTGGACCCTTTCTTTTCAGCGGCAGTGCTATCTTAAACTGTTAAGCACTTTTTGACTTACAGCCTTTTTTAAGAGCGGCAATTTATGGTTTTGTAAGAACAAGCTTTATGTAGAAGTATCTGTAAGCAACAGTCTGAGGATACCTAGGCTGAACTTTTCAGAGGAAGCCCCTGCCTCAGGGAGGTTTGCTGTGTGTGCCTCTCTGTGTGTGCCCCAGAATTCTCCTTCCTGGATTCTCATCAGAAGGGAGATTTCAAGAACTTTCATGCAAATGTTGGTACAAGATATCGTTGAAAAGCAAAGCTGGGGTGCTGCATTAAAAATCAAATGGAATTTGTTTGGTATATATCATATATCAGATACATAGGCAAGGCTATTGGAAACTTCCAACAACAGGCCAGTGAAGAATCATTAACCTTGAAGATCTAGAGGATGAGATCACAAACACACAATCCAATAAATCACACAGGTCAGTTTTGCAAAAGCTCATGTGGTGTAGCAGCAATTTGTTTATGCTCTGATAGGTCAATTGGATCAGTGTCAAATCTTCTTTGGGATAAAACATTTTGTCTTTAATGCATACTCTTTCCCAAATGGCTTCTACACAGCCTTTATATCCAACAACTCTGGTCAACTTCAGGATCACAAATAGAAAATATAAAATATATGAAACTGCTAAAACAGAATTATTGCAGGATTATCTCAAGACGCAGATTTGGCATTGAAAGATCTCCAGGGTAAAGCAGCATTACATGATTTAAGTTCAGTTCTATCCCAGTCCTTTAAAAATGTTTCTATTATATTCTTATAACCTCAGGTTTAATCATATCTCCTTTTGAGAGAAGATTCCCTAATCCATCCCTATCTTTCTAAGAGAGACTTCAGGGCTGTCATGATCTTTTTATTACCTTTTCTAAAACCTTGACAAAAATTTTCTAATCACAGAAACAGTAATAAAGTTGGGAAGCACGACACAGACAGAGAAGAACATTATGCTTATGATGATTATAACACTGCTTCAACTGCTATGAATTGATTTGATACCAAAAATTACTAAATTTCTGAAAGTCTTCCCTGCAATAATATCCAAAATATTTGTAGCATAAAAAGCAGATTTGTTAATGCAATAATGAAAATAAGAACTGAGAAAAGAAGGGTTGAAATTGTTCTACTGTCACACCAAGCAAAAGATAACATTGCTATATCAAAAAACGGTGTTTTAACAGAGGTGTAAGCAGTATTTTAGGCTTTCTGCCATCTGTCCTTTTGTCCTAGTTTACTCTAACACTACTAACAGATAGGCAAGCACTTACTCTTAGTATGTGCTCACTTTCTACTGATACTTCTCAGATCACCATTCCTATTGTTCTCCACATATTACACCTCATGATTTCAAATGTAATCTGCCAATAGGCAGATCAAAAATATTTTTCCAGACTGTCTCTGTACTTCATTAAAAAAACCCCAAACCAACCAATCAACCAACCAACAAAAAAAACCCCAAAAAAACCAAAAAAAACCCCTGACCAGACAAAAACCAATCAAACAAAAACCCCCAGAAAACAAACAACAAAAGAAAGATTTGGCATAATCTCAACTTTTTTTCTCTTTTTTTTAGGTCAACTGTTGTTAGGAAATGAAGCTTTGACAGTGAAGAATTATCTTTTACTTGTTTTTTTTGTTTTGTTTTTTGTTTTGTTTTGTTTGTTTGTTTGTTTTTTTAATGGTGGCCTCTTCTGCTCCAAACCAAAAGGGTGATAATTCAAGTCTCCTACTGTTTACGCCTGCTGCCATCTACAACGATGAGCTATTATTATTCTGTCTGCTAATACTTGGAAAGGATATCACTTGGACGACTAATCCAAAATACAACAAGTAAAGATCATTGTCACAAATTCCTGAAATAGAGACATTGTTACAGATGTTAGAAATGAAAGTGTTTCATTAGATTGGATCGTCCAGTCCCTCTGCCCAGACTGTGCTTTGCTGCTCACACTGTCTTGGCTCGCACAAATGCTAGAATACTGTAAGTATTAAATACATTCTATTCCTTGAAATACATCATGTTCACTTGAAAAACGTTTCCACAGTTACGGTGCTGATCTGATCTTGAATGGTGGTCCAGTTCATTGAGGCTTTATAGCAATACTCTGGTCTTCTTGGTCAAATCCAGATACTGGCCTGTAGACAACTGAGGCAGTTGTTGGATTAAACAGGCTTCCTGTGGATAACTAGACTGCAAAATAGCATAGAATAGACTCTTGAAACTTTTTTCTTTTTTTCTTTTTTCTTTTTTCTTTTTCTTTTTTTTTTTTTTTTTTTTTTTTAAAGGAGTTAGGATTAAGTCTGCACCTCAAACTGCAATTCTGTATCTCCATATGGTTTCTTCACAGGGACATGTTTTTCAGATGAACATGGTATGCTCATGTTGTCTGGTAGAAATCCAGAAGACAAGGGCCGCTAGAGAGCTCTCAGCATCTCAGTCTGTTTGGTGTGCACTGCCTTTTTGCAAAGGGAAGGCAGAGAATCTGCCATCTTCAGCAATTTGGAGGAATGTGTCTCCTAGCTGCCAGAAGTGCTGCATACATCACTCTGCTGACTGATGTGATGCAGCAATCCTCCTTGTGGTGGACTGTGAGTGACATGAGATCTGCTGTGCTCTTTTTTTTTCCCAGTTCTCCAATGTGGGCGTATGTCTCAGGAGCCATGCTCCACAGAAATGACATTGAAGCCACTTCTCATTGCAGTCCTCCTGTTGCAGCTGGTACAGGACCCCTTCCAACTCTCACAAAGTCTTCTTTTACCATTTCTCATTGCCTTCATCCCCTTGAGAAAATCTTCCTGTATGTTACTGACAACCTGTTGCAATCAACACCTAGTGCTAAGTAAACCCTGGACACCAGCAGAACGTCACCAATGGTTCTTGCTGATTATAATCCATGAGTACAAGACAGCAATGTTTCAGCATTTCAAATGGATTTTAATTCTTGACTACAAGCCCTTCCAGTCTGGCACTCTATGGAGTCTTAAATTTTTATCTTGCTTCTCATAAATAAATCTGACTGAAAAAATAATTTAATTCCCTCATGACATGTAAGGGAGAAAACCCCAACATTTTCTTATATAAACTAATGAATGACAGCAGCTTAGAGTTAAAGCTATTTGATAATTCATCAACTTCCTTAACTAGATAGCAAAGTTTCAGTGGGAGGTTGAAATGCTGAATGTATGTGGGAGAGATGTATGCTTTACAATGCTGGGGAACAAGAAACAGTGCTGTTCACAGTGCAGGTGTAAAAACTAATGGAAGTAAGTACTTTCTTACAGTCAGTAAGGTATTGGTTTAAAACAATATAGGATTTGAGAAGATACTTCCACTCTTAAGTATCATGTTCAATTCATACATTTTGGTTATTTGTATTGTAGCTCAATTTTAGATGCCTGTTAAATCACCATTCCTAAAGTAAGGACTGATGTTCTTTAAGTTAAGGAGTAGAAGTCTTCAGAGGTACCAATCTCTTTCTGGTTTTGGGTACCTGGGTGAACCAGACCTCTTAAAATACAAGTTTAAATGCTAAAATATAGCATTTATCGTAGGCAAACTGTGTTGCAGTCTCACTAACCACATTGCTGATTTTTTTTACCCTCAGTGCAATTCCTTAAACTATGATTGCTGTAATCTGAAATAATAATGTAGTATGCTGTTTCTTGTATCTTTTATGTAGTTGTTCCTACTTGTAGTCTACATTAGTTTAATGAGAAGCACAGAAGGTAATACACTGCTCTTGCTGATAAAAAGTCACAAACAATTTGTTTTCTCTCTTGGTTTATTCAATGCGTGCAAATATTTCTTGTTTTTCCCTCACCACTCTGTCTCACTATTGTTTCCTTGTTTAAGATATGTTTACTATCACCATACATTTTTGATGAGGTGTTCATAGCTGCTTTCCTAAGAAACTATTGATTTTGTTTCTGCCTGTCAGTCAGTCCATTTCAGTCCACTCTAGATTCAGTATCTTTGGAAGCCATGGCTTGAGTTCAACTGAATTTGTCAAAGGGATTGAAAGTTCAGGTCTTCATGAGTTTTAAGGAACTAAAAGCTTTTCTAGGTAGGCAAGCACATCAACAGGCCGCTGTTGGTGTGGCTCCAGTGTGAATTTGATCTGTTCAGCTTGCCTGTTAACCAAGAAGCCTGTGTGTTCTGGCCTGCTGGTCAGAATCCACACAGCTTGGAACAAGACCAAGCACATGATATGAATCATATTGCCCCACAGTCACCCTTTTGCTAAACTAAGCAATCCAGAGCCTTTTAGTTTCCTCTTGTAAAACAAGCTCTCCGTTCCCTGGATTATCTGAATATCATTTGCAGCCATTGGAATTTCAGCCCCTCTCTCTTAGGCATGGGTGGGCAGAGCTGCCCACAGGACTGCAGCTGAGGTCACATTAGGACTAGGTGGTGTTCATTTTTCCTTGACTCCAGTGGGACTGTCTTGGCTGATTTAAGACTCATTCTCAAAAACAGTAAGAGAGTGTTTACATTTGTGCAGCATGTTTGAAGAACTGCTAAGGGTGAGAGGCCCTTTTTCTTTTACCTACAGTTAACTATTTTTTTTACTATTGAGTTGCACTAAACTACCCTCTGCTTTTGTACATCTCCTTAAAATGCCTATATGACATTTTTGCTTCTGTATATCCCCTTAAAATGCCTTGAGCCGCACGTTGACTCTGAATCTCCAGCTAGTGACAAATAGCTTCAGCGAGTAACTCCAGAATACTGAAGATTACTTGTCTTGAGTGGGGACACTCAGGAGTTACTTAAGCTTTTTCTTCCTTTTATTTGCTTGATGTTTGAAGCAGTAAGATCAATTTTATGAAAATGGAATTCTGTGAAATGCTTGAAAGCTTTTCAAGGTTGTGTTCAGAATTTATCTTTTAAGGGATATTAATAATTTCTTTCCTTCTTTCTCCTTTACTTTGTAGGAATAGATCTTACAGTAGCAAATTTTACTGCTTGACCATCCACTCCTTTGTACCCTGCAGGAATAATGCTATTTTTTGAACAAGCTGTTCTAGATATTAGTCTTACATTGTCTCTATGTCTGATAAGAAAGGGAAAGATGAGTACAGGCAAGCAGTTGAACTAACCGGAAGACAGAAAAGAAGAAGGTGAAGCTCTTTTGCATGGTGGCTGTAGAGACGGCTGAGCATTTAATGTTGGGCATTAGTACTTAGCACTTAAGTGCATGCTTGAACTGTCATTTCTGGTTGCTAAAAGATTTTCTGGCCAAGCAAGTGGGTGTTCTAGTAAATGTCCTTTGAATTTGTATGACAAGAGAGAAACTGTCTTCTGGCCTGTTTTAAGATTTATTTTTCCAAATATACTGATGGATTTTTACCTGAAATACTTAACATATGTTTGAAGTTTGCTAATCTTTTCTTTGGCTGATAAAGAGAAAAGAGGGAAAAGAAAACATTTGGGTTTTTTTGGTTTTGTTTTGGTTTTTTTGGTTTTTTTTTAACAAGGGAGGATTAATTTTCCTACCTAGCAGAAAAGTATTGAGTTATGCTATTTCATACGAAAGTCAGTTCTCAGTAATAAAAGTGTTTTTCCTTTTATGTGATAAGATGGGTAGACTATAAAGCAGCTATAAAAGAAGAGGAATAGGAAATATATTGCTATAAAGAGCTACACCGTGTGCTTTGTGTAAGGATTGTTTTGTAAAACTGACTTGCTGGAAGTAATCCGCAAATAGGCTTAAAAATAAGCCTCAGAATTTTATTCTGAATATCTCATCAAGAAAAATAAGGGGAATATTATGCATATTGACAGAGACAACTCTTTGTGTCAAGTATTCACTGGAGTTTCAGAGCTGTTGCATTTTTAAGTGTGTTTGCAAAATGTCTTTGGACCTCTTGGAACCACTACAGTCATATTTATTTTAATCTCTTGTCTGAAGGTTTCCCATGATTTCTATTAATTAACGTGAAAAAAGCAATCAACAACATACATTTAGATAACCAAAGCCATGAGAGGCATCTGTTTTCCAGACATCTCTGTGTTGTACGTGACCTATGGTCTGATTTGGCTGAAATCTGATAGCGTTGTATAATTTTGCATGCCATCATTAGAACATTCCTCCGAGGGGCAAAGGAACAGGCCCCAAGCCTGGGAGTGGCGACTTCGGGTGATCTTCCTGCTCTTAAGGAATCTCTGTGCAGAATCACATCCAGCACACGTGGAACAATGCCCTGAGGATGGACACAGAGTTATTGGTGGGCAGGCATGAGCTGGCCTGCACGCTGAGACACATAGTAACCCTGTAGCACTGCTAGGGCAGTGATCAACGTGTCTCATAGCAGGGTTTAGTAGCTGTGATTCAGTCAACCACAGCCACTGTCTCAGCACACGGGTTGCACAACGGCTTGGAAAAGGCATGCAGATATATCCCTCCTTCTGGCTACGCCATGTGTATGTCAGTCAGCAATATGATGCATTAGGAGTGGATCAATAGATCTGCTGTTAGATGCTGAGCCTTCTACATCTTCAATAAATGTGGTCTGAAGGTTTGACTCAGTGTAGGTCTAATGGGGTGCTCTGGACCAAATGACTCTGGCGCACATGTGGTTAGAAACTGTCTGATGTTAGGCTTGGGCGTTGTGGTTTGGACCCCTACGTGGGGATGGAGCACATTTGGGAAGCATCTGGTGTGGGGGTTGAGATTTAGTTTCTCTGAAGGAAATCTAGTTTGTATATATAAGCCCCATTCCTTTAATGCAACACGTGCAGTAAGTGTGACCAACTCAGGAATTTGATTTAAAATTGCTTTAAGGGTTGAAGCCAAAATCTCAATGTAGAAACAGCCTAATTAATTTTCTAATTATATTTGCTCACTTGTTCAACATTTCCTTCAGATTAATAAGATGTGTGCAATTTAGGTACAACTCAAAAACCAGTGTTCCATATACCATCTCATGAAAGAGCACATAAGAGAAGCTTGAAATTGAAGAATGGGCTATAATGAGATGGAAAAATCCAAATGTTTTATTTCAGTGACTTCCTCTGAAAAGAAGAGTGAGTTGTATCAACATGAATTTTACTTACATTATGATGCTGCAAAGGTAATGGATTTAAACACCAGGGAAACAAGTTAAGCTATCAGAAGTCCTTAGATGGTGACTACCACTGCAAAGTGATTGTTTACACAAACTTATATTTTGTGAATTATTTCATGTAGTATATAGAGGAGATTGGAAAAAGAAAGTGATTGGAATGCAAAGCCTACCCAAGCCTCTTGAATGCCTAACAGCATCTACCTTTATGAACTTGGAGAAAATGCAACAGTAGAAAATTTGAAAGGGTATGTTTTAATTGAAATCATAATGTCTAATCAACACTGAGAGTTCTGCCTAGTATGAAAGAAATACAGATTATATTCACTGACATTCAAACGAGAAAAAAACAACTAGAAAACCATTTTTATGTGATTCAAATCAAGTCCAAGTCAGTAATGTCTGAAAGCCGTTAGCATCAGGATGACCATTCCATGAAACAGGTGATGTCAGGCTGATTTCCTTGAAGACTGATGTCATCACAAAAGCCCAACCAGCTTTCACCAGACCTAACAAATAACTTGAGTATCTGGACAGTAAGCAGATGGAGGAGCATAGAGACAGAAATGCCTTCCTGAGCCCACTGCTGCTTACAGTTGAGGTTTAGGCAGAAAAGTGAGACAACATACACAAACTTAGAGTTACTGTACTACTCAGCATCACACCTTCTCTGTGAGTTAAGATCTTAAGGCTCTCCCAATCCTTCACCTTTCAAAGCTATAGCCACTCTTTAAAAAAATATAATTCTTTGCCTACAGGTTGCATGAAAATTGAGCAAATAGAGTAATATTTTAAAGAAGTTTACCAATGTTTATTACTATCTGGTTAAGTTCAGAGGTTGTAGTTATAAACATTTCTCGTAAGTTTCAACATAAAAAGCATATCTGTAAGGGCAACTTACATCTTATCTCCAATATAAATCCTCCAATGAAGACATTAAAAAAACAGCCAAACAAAAAAACCTGCAACAACAAAATGACAACAACAACAACAACAAACCAAATGAACAAAAAAAAAAAAAAGAAGAAAAATTCTATGCAGTACTATAATAAAATAAATAAAAAATTTTGCCTTGTATTTTTTTTAATCAGGAGTACCTTTATGATCTGATATGGGGCAATTCTAAGTTTACATCCTTACACGAGGATAAAAATCTTTAACCCTTGCTATCTACAGATCTGGTGTCAGAATCATTATATTGAAGTCACCACTCCAGATGACAACAATCTAATGTGTTACCAACCAAAGGAATATAAAAGGGAAAGATTAAAAAAAGAGCACATCATAAATAACCTTCTGTAGCAATATTCAAAGTGCTTTGAAGCAACAGTTCATTCCTTATTCAGAAAGCTGGAGGCTGCACAGGTCTCCTGGATTACCATAGTAACTAAAAGAATAATTTAAATCTTCCTTTTAAAGAGCTGTAAATAATGCAAGTGTAATATCAGTCACTGTTCATTGCCATTTCGCATACTTCAGAAGACAATTTGAAGACTATGGTATCACAGTTCCTCATGTAAGGAGTCCCAGCATAACAAAATGTGTCCATGTCTCTCCCTTTCTCTGTTGGTTTTCTTCTGGATATATCTGATGAAAAATAAGAACTTGTACAACAGGCTTCATTTACATGCCTCTTTGGGAAACTGGAATGGTTGTAGACATCCACTTCTCTGTTAATCCAAACGCCATCATTATAAGGATCGAGAATATGAATCAAACTCTGTGTGTGTGTGTGTGTGTGCGCGCACAAGCCAAATGTTGAAGGATCCCCTGGAAGCATTATAGTGCTATTACACAGTTGCAAATCACATGTAAGGGTCTTCAGCGTTATCTGCAAGAGCTGGAACGCACAGCTTTATGGTGCTGCTTTCAATATTATTAAAAATATTATCAGAGAAAATCTTTCAGGTGGGTATTTAAATACAAGGATGAAATGGTACTGATGATCTTGTACAGATTGCCGTAAGTAAAAAAGGACATAAAATTCTGATCTTGGAAAGAAAAATATAGCAGGCCAAGAAATTCCTGAAGAACCACATAGACAGCCTTTATTGTCACGTGGAAAGTAGATATTATAAAAAATTGTGAAGATATCAAAGTATATGTATGAATAGGAAAGATATGGCTGAGGATTATATGGAAACTTGGAATTCTGACACAATTCCCAGATGTTATTTTGATTCCATATAGTGTGCAATGATTTTATAAAATACTGTAGAGCAGTGGCATGTGATTTGGAAGAGCAAATGAATGTGTGCTTTGAAGCACACACTAGTCCTTTTCATGGGTAGGTGGGGAATTTCACGGCATTTCTCCCCTTTGACTGGGATCAGGTGGTTCTGTATGTCCTGGGTCAACCTCTCACTGTCATGGTAATTGTGATAGGGATGAGAAAAAAGCTTTCTGAAAGCAAGCTGAAAGTTATTAGCAAACTGAGTAAAATGATGCTTAGAAATGATTTTCTTTAGCAAAAAACCTATACACATTTTTGTCTCATCTGATTACTGGGGTGGCCCTCTTCAGATACAGGAAAGGAACAAATCCAGTATACATCCTTAAGACAGCCCAGCGTGTTTTGGGATCTGAACAAAACTGTTTTCTTTCCAGAGCCTCTGTCATACACATTCATCTTCCCCTCTGGAGAATACATGTTTTCTCAAAAACATCATTTTCTCCATGCTCTCTGGCTCTGGATTACTACGTTGCTTGTTAGCTTCTTTGCAGGGCCTAGAAATAAAGTCTTCCTTTTGCTTAGACTTCTCTCAAGCCCAGGCAGCCTGATGCACTGAGAATATATACCTGTGGTGTGTGCATCAAGGCTGTTTGGCCATGATCCAGACAGCTTTTATATCTTGTCCTAAAGGGAAATGTGCCATTGCTGCCTTTTCTTCCTGACATGTGAGGCACCATCTCAGGAAACCTATACCTAAGGTAATAAACCATTAATATTTACCACTAGTCTTTGCTGCATTTATTGCAGATGCAATGGGAGCAAATAGGAAAATTCTTTTGTATAGAGAGATGCATCCATATGCATGAAACAGAGAACAGAAAAACAACAACAGAAAAGGATATTGTGACAATCTTTTCATATATATCCAATACAAAGAATTAAGTTCAGTGCATGAGCCTTTGCCTCTTTGAAGGTACAGGGACTTTGTTTATATTGCAGTATTGGTATGAAGTGTGTACAAACTCTATAATGGCTCAAGCAGGGAAAGTGTAAAAGAAATCAGGTGGTTTAGGATTGGTGTTCATCTTGTTAAAGTAGACAGGACCCATGTAGGTGGGGATAGAAGTCTTAGAAGAGAACACAGATAGTTCTAATCAATAATACAAACAAGAAGGCTTACTTTAATGTAATTTCTGACTTGATAGCATTCTCTTAAATGAATTTAATCCTTAGCCTATTAAACTTAGTCTAACATTATATTGAATTCATAGCACTTGCTTTGCACTTTGAGGAGGCAAAGAGCTGTGAAGTATTGATCATGCAGCAAAAAGATGTTATTGAGCACTTAAAAAGACTCTGGTAGTTTTCCTTGGGGGTAAAAAAGACACTATCAGTCTTCGAGCTCTTGTTTTTGGCAATGAGAAATTGAAGCCCAAAACTCAGATTTCCACCAAGTTAATAATTCTGTATAATTCCAAATTTATCAGAAAGATCAGTAACAGAAATAGTTCTATGTTGCCAAATCAGAGCTTTATTCCATATATAACATCAGTTCAAAATGCAAAATCAAGTACAAGATTTCTCTGTTCAGTGCCAGAGACTCTATAAGTTAACATACAGATGCACTACTTCTTCATGGTGCAGTGTTGGATTCATCCACAAAAAAGCATTTATATGAATTGTACATTAGTGGTGAATTATGTAGATGTGAAAGCATGTATCATTTTCCCATCTGCTGTTTTACTTTGTATTGCTATTGATTTGGAAATAAAAACTCTTCTGGTATGGCTCTAATTGGTTGCTTAGTTCCAGTTCCATGTTCTACCAGGGTCACTCAACCTGATTGTCTCATCTGCAGCTCCTGACTGGCCTCTATAAGCCTTTCCTCTCTCATTGCAGGGATAGATTTGCAATACCCAACTCGGATGACAGTTGGAACTGGGACACTCAGTAGCACCTGCTTGTGAACCTGTTTTGTTGCAGTTGGGAAAATTCTGCTTTATTTTATTTTAATGCATTAAAAAATTTAAATGAGTTAGCTGCCTCTTGTTTTCAACACTCATTTTTCATGTCAGAATTTACATGACTTACTTCATTAAGTCAGGTCATAAGGTTAGGCAGGGCAGAAAATTAGAAGACCTAAAGCCCAGCTAGAACTTAATCTGGTTACTGCCATAAAAGATAAAAAAAAATGTTTCTATAAATACATTAGGAACAAAATGAAGGCTAAGGAGAATCTCCATCCTTTATTGGACGTGAAGGGAAAGGCTGAGGTACTTAATGCCTTCTTAGCCTCAGTGTTTAATAGTAAGAGCAGTTGTTCTAGGGGCATCCAGCCCCCTGAGCTGGAAGACAGTGCTGGGGAGCAGAATGAAGCCCCTATAATCCAAGGGAAAATGGTCAGTGACTTGTTACACCACTTAGACACACACAAATCTATGGGACATGATGGGAGGCATCCCAGAGTACTGATGGAACTGGTGGAAGTGTTCACCAAGTCACTTCCCATCATTAATCATCAGTCCTGGCTAACTGTAGAGATCCCAGTTGACTGCAAGCTAGCAAGCGTGACACCCATCTGCAAGAAGGGTAGGAAGGAGGAACTGGGAAACTACAGGCTTGTCAGTCGGATGCTGGGGAAGATGATGGAGCAAATCTTCTTGAGTGCCATCATACGGCACATGCAGCGCAGCCAAGGGATCAAGCCCAGCCAGCATGGGTTTATGAAAGGCAGGTCCTGCTTGACCAACCTGATCTCCTTCTATGATAAGATGACCTGCTGAGTGGATGAGAGAAAGGCTATAGATGTTGTTTGCCTGGACTTTAGTAAACCCTTTGACACCACTTCCCATAGCATTCTCCTGAAGAAGCCAGCTGCTCTTGGCTTCAATGGGTGCACTGTTCAAGGGGTTAAAATCTGGATGGATGGCCAGGCCTAGAGAGTTGTGGTGAATGGGCTCCTCAGTACAAGAAAGACATTAAGGTGTTGGAGCATGTCTGGAGAAGGGAAATGGAGCTAGTGAAGAATCTGGAGCACAAGTGTTATGAAGAGTGGCTGAAGGAGCTAGGGGTGTTTAGTCTGAGGGGAAGGCTGAGGGTTTAGGCTCAGGGGAGACCTTACTGCTCTCTACAACCACCTGAAAGTAGGTTGTAGCGATGTAAGGATTCATCTGTTCTCCCAGGTGACAAGTGACAGGACAAGAGGAAATGGCCAAAAGGCATGTCAGAGAAGGTATAGATCGGATATTAGGAAAAATTTCTTTGTGGAAAGGGTTTTCAAGCACTGGAACAGGCTGCCAAGGGAAGTGGTTGAGTCACTGTCCCTGGAAGTATTTAAAAGACGTGTCGATGTGGCTCTTAGGTGCAAGGTTTAGTGGTGAACTTGACAGTGTTAACAGTTAGACTTGAGGATCTTAAAGGTCTTTTTCAATCTAAATTATTCTATCATTATGTTGGTTTTGTACCTTTCTGCTTCCAGAAACTCTCACCTATTTTTTCACACCATAACTGAGGCTCAGGTAGCTATGGGGGCATCTATGCTTGTCAATGTATTGCATGCAGAAGGAAATTAATTATTTAAACTTTATTCATTTGCAGCAGTGCTGCATAGGTATAAAATTCTGACATAACTTCTATGAAGTTGTGCCTGTAGCTATAGGGATCTGTTAAGTATTCATTGAGCATATCCCTATAAGAGTCATTTGCTCATTTAAAAAACTTGCTATAGTTTATAAGGGACTGGATATTCCAATGCTTTGTTCTGGATTTCAAATTATAAACTAGAAGAATATGTGCATGTTTTTCCTGGATAATTCTAAAATCAAAGTTCATAAACATCTATCATTCTTAGACATTTAATAGGAGAAACACAGAAAATGTATACTAAATTGCAGAATAAATCTCTATTCAAGAAAAATAAAAACAAAACAAAAACAAACAAAATAATAAACCAACAAAAAAAACCCCCAGTAAGCAAATCTGTTCTTAAATCCATCTCTATTGAGCAAGCCATTTAAACATACCAAGGCTCTGCTGGAACTCCAAGACTTAAGTGGCCTGACAAATAGGGATAAACTTAAACAAATGCTTAAAGTTAAGTGCTTGGTTGAAACAGAATTCAGTAATGCAATTCTCACCCTGTAAATTATTAAATAGATGCAGGTGAAACTGTAAAGTATGAACTTTAGCAACCTTACTAATGAGTCTAAGAAAACTTCTCTGGTAAGGGACTAACAATAGTTAAAAATACGTGAGCTGTCATTTTACAGTTATATGGTTTGGTTACATTTGGGTACAAAAAAGATATTTTGAAGAGGCATGTGGTTAAACAGATACACAATGGAGTTTTGTATAAAACCAAAAAGAATGCTATTTTAAAAATAAAACTTCTCCATCAGAGAACCTGCAGCATTAACTTTTGCCCTGTTTTAGATAACGTCATGGCAGTAGGGGTAACTGGTGCAATGTCTGACCTCTTAATGCTATGAGTTTAAGGAGATGTGATTTGGACGTAAGTCCTATTTTAATGCAGGCTTGGTTGGATTATTGCTCTTGTCTCTATTAGCTTTAAAAAGCTATGGGGTAAAACACACCTGAAAAATGTTCTCCTATATATGAGTTGTCAAAACATTTGGCTCTTACCTTATGACAATTTGTATTATGCTAATGCTCATGATCTACGTATAAAACATCGAGATGGAAAATAGATACCATTGGCGAATTCAAAGTAGGGAATGTTTGCTGGGTAGTTGGTATGGGGAAAAAAAGTGATGAACTTCAAGGAGAGGGATTATTTTCTTTTTAAAGCTTCTTAATGCAGTATGCCTGCTCCCAAAGGAAATGACTCATTATAAAACCTTCTCTTCACAAAGAATAGTTAATTGTCACTCTAAAAATTACCCTGTTGTTTATGTATTTCTGATTAGAATCTGATTACACTCCATTTGCCTAAACATATAATGGTAGCACCAATACTCATCTATGAAACTCTAAAAGAGCTAATTACCCAAAGCTTAGGCTAATTGTCAGCATAAAGGACAGAGAACATGGCTTTGAAGTAGAAAGTGTTAAGAGAAACTGCCAGTCGTTCAAAGTTAGCCAGTTGTATATGTAGATAGACATGATTTCATTAGCATGTAAAGCTTTTACTGGGCAGAATGCCACCCTGGTTAAAAAATGAAATGAGGAAATGACAAGATGGAAAATCAATTTGTATAGACTCAGGTGGGGAAACAAAGTAATTAATGACAGGGATTAAAAGTAACAAGAAAAAAAGTTACTTGCTGGAGTACAGGCAGAAAACTGAATTAAATTCAGTAAAGGGTCCTTTTAACAAGCATTAGGAGGAAAAGCAAGGAAGAATCCTACATAAGTATACGTGAAGTACGGTAGGTAAACAGTACAAGAGTTTTCTGGTATTTGGAACAAAGAGATTACTTATCTATGTGAGAAAGAAGAAAAAAAAAATACTGTCTGCAAGAAAGCAAGCAGGCCAGGATCTGCTCAAGTTAAACTTCAGTCCAAACAGAGCTAGACAAGTACCTGTCTTCAGCTGCTAATAAGGCATTTGCCTAGGTCGTGGGTAATTCTAGAAGAGTATTGTCAAAGTTGCATCAGTTTTGAAAAGCTTGAAAGGACTTGTTGAATAAATAATGATGTCATTCTTAACCATAGCAAAAAGATTGCTAATTTGGTATCTTATTAGCAAAAATTAGAGGTTAAAATATAATTAAGATCAGTCAACACAGCATCCTATAAAGTAGTTACTATAGTTCTTTTGCTGAGGGTGGGTATGTGTGTGTGTGTCTGTGTCTTCCCTTGCTTTGAAAACTGTCTAATTCTGAATACTAGAGATTACTGTGTTCACATAACAGCCATTGATTCCTTCAAAGCTTTCCAGTCAATACCACACTAACCCTTTGATTTAAAAGAACTTCCATTATATAAAATTAACATTACACAGATTAAAAACTGACTTGCTGTTTGATCTCCAGATGTTATTGTTAATGAAAAGACATAAACAAAGAATGCTATTGTAATGAGTTTTTTTCCCCGAAACTTTTTTCCTAATAATTTTATCAATGATCTAGATAGCATGAAATATTATAGCAAAGTTTGCAGATGATAGATAGATGGAGAGTGTGTGTACTACTTTTGCCAGTGTATCTGAATCCTCTCATTGAGAGCCACAACAAAAAAAAAATTCAAATTAAAAGGGCCAAATACAATGTGTTACATATGGGATCTGGCAACATAAGCTATACCTATAGAATGGGAGACCCAGGGTCAGAAGTTTTACAACGTGGGGCTGAGAAATGCAGTGTGTGTGGTTTATCAAAGACTGAGGTGGCTTGATGGGGTGTAGAAGAACGTCTGGGCATGTGCACATAACACACAGTGTCACTTGACCACAGGGTCAGAGAAGAGTCATATGTAGGTAGTATGGAGATGTTCCTCTGCAGCCCTGCTGGGGGATATGAGCACTCAAATGTAACAACTCTTCATTAGGACAATGAATGTATTAAAATCTTGTATGTCTGGGCTTCAGCTGGTTGGCTGTCACAGTATGGAAAGGCTCCTCTCTGATGCACAATAGCCCAAGTGTACTTTGTGGGTAGAGGGTTACCCTGACATACTGGAAATAAGCTGAAACACTGGTGGGAAAGCACTAGATTTCTGAAGTCATATGAAGAACCTTCCTTCTCAGGTGCTTGTCTGGTACATCTTTTTCACACAGTGAATGAAGTGCCAAAGAGTTCAACAAATACATAAATGGGAAATAATTTGCTTCATGTCAGGGGGATCCTATCTTCTTTTGGAGCACAGGGCATGGGTTTTCTCTTGGCATCACCTTAGCATCGCTACAGATTAAAGAGGAAGCCAGCCACTACCAGACCCTTGGTCAACCTCAGTTCCTCCTTTTCTTTGAGTACAGCATGCCAACCTCGGTCTGCTGTGACTGCTGAAGATGGGAACGTCATTGTGCTGGCGGCTGTCTGGCTGTGCCCTGAGAAAATTTAATAGCACATGGCACATGGTGTCTGCAATCTATTGATTCACTATGGCCTTGAGTGCTGAAATAATGAAACTCCGTGAAACTTCCTAATAAACGTATCGTGAATGTGTTTGAAGTATTATTTCCCAAGAGCATCCTGAACAGATGGGGCAGATGCTGCAATTGTCTTATGAACAAATTTAATGTTGCATACATGAAAAAAAGGTGTTGCAAAACTTATGCAGAAGCAGCAGCTTGCACTTTGCTTCCTTGGATGATGGCATTGCACAAATTTTGGGTGAATTGCTTATGGAAACTTGATGCTGCAGCATTAAATAATAAAATATTTGTTCAACTAACTTGCATGAATTCATAGGCAAAGTTTCATGTTTTCTCCTTACTGTTAAAAAAAATTTAAAGAAAAATGAGTTATGGCCCTGGCTATGAATCCTAATGGCCTGTGTATGTACATATATAGGTACCCACATATAAGAAAACTTGATACTCAGCTGAATTTTTCTGTAGCTTGATAGGCTGAACTGGCTTGATGGCCTTTGAAATAGCAAATTCATCTTAACTTGTGAAGACAGGCATAATGTCAGTGAAACCATGCCAACCTTCCCTTGCTGCAGCACATGAATATATAGACATTAAAAAGGGTCATTTGTAAAGTTTCTTTATACTGGTAGCCTTGAAAATTACAGGGCAAGGAGAATTTGTATCTGAACTTAGGAGTTTGCCATGATCTGAAACAGATGTTGAATTTTCTTGGTGGCCATTATCCAATTAAAATTGCAGATTATGCCAGTATGGGCTCAAGTTAATTTACTCCATACATCTTCCTTTGTAGGAAATTCCCAAACCGATTGGAGGCTCCAGAGGAAGGCGCTGCACAGCCTAGAGATTGTGTATACCAGGTTTTTCAAATTCCTGGAATCCCAATGTTTGAAATTCACGTGTGGGGACACATGAGGGCACCACTGGGTGGGGGAATGGCTCGGGGTGGAAAATGGATGTGAGCTGGCACCTTCTGCAGGCTAGCTGGTAGGACGCTCCTGGACTCCAGGCAGGGGACATGGCTGGTTGGTGGCCTCAGGGCAGGCCCCTAAAGTATAGGTGGCGCAGCAGGAAAGCAGAGAGTGGAGCAGAGGCTAGAAAAATGGATATTATGGCCTGTTAAAAGATTTGACAGATTAGCTATCAAGTTTCAGCAAAATTCAGCAAAATTTCTGAATACAATTTTGTAAAATATGAATAGCTCTATTCATACATCTTGTTTAAATGGTAAGAAAGCTTCAGTCCTTGTGGTACATTCTTATAAAATGTAATAATGCAAATAAGACAAAAAAAGCTATGCAAATATTAAAGAGTTAATGGAACTTTGTCTTCCTTTCTCATCAGTTTTCTAGGCTGCACCTTTCAAAGTAGCATAGCATTGACTAAGCTTCATTAATCTGATTAAGAAATTATTTTTTAAAGAAAAATGCAAAATTAATGATCCATGCGCTAATATCAATAAGCCACTTCAGAATGTACATTGATAAACTGTTGCTACTAAAAATACTCTCAATTTGGTATGTAAAATGAACAAGATGAGGGCAAGTGCTGGATAGCACTCAGGAAGGCATGAATTTCGTACAGGGAATAGCTGGTGAAGAAAGGGTGCTCTTGGCACTGACCCACTACTCAATGAGTCAGCATGAAGTTGTCATTGCAAAAAGAACAAATCTCACTGAGGGATTTATTGGCAAAAATTCTATATGTAATTCACCATTAATTATTCTACTTTCTTCATTACTGTTGAGGCTTGGCTGGTCTACAGCATCCTATTGTGAACATTACATTCAAATGACTGGAAGGGAGAAACAAGAATGATAGAAGTTTGGGAAAATCTGACAATTTGAATCAAAAAGAGAAGTCTGAAGGGAAAATACAGCTCACAGTAGCTTTAGGTGTACATCTAAAAGAATGTTGTAAATAGGATAACAACAGTTGTCCTCCACAGTAAAAAGAGGAAGACAAAATTTACTTCGGTTAATTTGCAGAAAGAGGGGCTTGCTAAAAAATAGTCAATGGGCACATCAAGTTACTTGAAGAGAATAGGCACTTCACTTGAGGCTTTTAAAAGCAGGACAAAAGCTCATGTTGAATTTGGCCTGAAATATATTTAATCTTGCTTCACAGTGAGTAGATGCCTAATAGGAGGCCTCAGGAGATCTCGTGTTTTATGACATCAGCTGTGCACAAAATTTGTATTGATGGAACATCCTGTCGAGGCTTTTTGCATATTTAACCACTTCTTCAGTTCTGCTTTCTCTCGTCTAATGAAGAATAAAAGAAAAATGTGCCAGGAAAAAGAAATTTTAGTATCTCACTTCAAAGAATCACAGAATATGTCAAGTTGGAAGGGATCATCAGGTCCAACTCCTGGCCCTGCACAGGACCATTCCCAAGAGTCACACCATATGCACAAGAGTATGTCCAAACACTTTGTGAACTCTGTAAGCCTTGGTGCTGTGACCACTGCCCTGGGGAGCCTGTTCCAGTGTTCAACCACCCTCTGGTTGGGTGAAGAACCTTTTTCTAATATCCAGCCTAAACCTCCCTTGACACAACTTCAGGCCGTTCCCTTGGGTCCTGTCACTGGTCACCACAGAGAAGAGATCAGTGCCTGCCCCTCCTCTTCCCCTCACAAGGAAGTTGTAACTGCAATGAGGTCTCCCTTCAGTCTCCTCCAGGCTGAACAGACCAAGTGACCTGAGCCACTTCTCATATGGCTTCCTCTCAAGGCCCTTCACCATCTTCGTTTCCCTCCTTTGGACACTCTCTAAGAGCTTAATATCTTTCTTACATAGCAGTGCCCAAAACTGCACACAATATTCAAGGTGAGGCTGCACCAATGCAGAGCAGAGCAGGACAATCCCCTCCCTCAACCAGCTGGTGATGCTTTGATGCTTCCCTTGATCAACTAGGTGGGTTACATTGTCATAAAAAGAAATCAGGTTGGATAAGCAGGACTTTCCTCTCATGAACCTGTGCTGGCTGGGACCAATGACAGCACTTTCAGGTCTTTTTCAATACTTCCCAGAATAATCTTATCCATAACCAGGCACTGAAGTGAGACAGACAGGCCTGTAGTTTCCGGGGTCTTCCTTCTTCCCCTTCTTGAAAATCAGGACAACATCTGCCAGCTTCCAGTTAGCTGGGACCTCTCTGGATTCCCAAGACTTCTCAAAAATCGTTAGAGGTTTTGTGATGACATGAGCAGCTCTTTGAGAATTCTGGACTGAATTTTTGAGAATTTTGGAATGAATTACATCAGGCCCCATCGATTTGTAGGGATTCAGCTGGAGCAGCAGATCCTGTGCAATTTCAGGGTCCACTGGGAGCCGATCATTCTCATAGCCATGGACCTCCAGCTGAGGGCACTGAGACTCCCTTGGTCCTTCATCTGTGTTGAAGACAGAGGCAAGGAAAGTGTTAAACACCTCTGGCTTGTCTCTGGCCCTGTTTGTGAGGTGGCCATCTTCATCCTGTAATGGGCCAATGATATTTCTATACTGCCTATTGCCATTAATGTATTTGAAAAAACTCTTTTCATTGTCCACATTTCTGGCAGCTTCAACTCCAGTTGAGCTTTCACCACACAAATTTTCTCCCTACAGTGGCAAGCAGCATCTCAATATTCTTCCTATGTCACTTGACCTTGGTTCCACTTATTTTCCTTCACAGAACTGCCATTCACCAAGATCAAAATCATATAAAAGGAGGGAAGGAATGGACAGAGATGTTGCTGTTGCTGCTCCTGGTCACCGAGAGACTACCATCTTCAGCAGTGGGTTAAGCTGGAGCAGCAGTAGCAGATTTTTCTTTTCTTATTTTCCACCCCTTTCAAAGCCATTGTCTCCTCTTAACAACAGGGGGAGGATGCTTACTGTACCTGGTGGCATCCTTAGCTAGGCTGTGACTGGGCTTTGTGTTTATTCCATTTATTCTATTTCCCTTTCAAGGTAGAGCAATATTACCATAGTTTTGCTCACTGAATGTATTAAAATACATTTAACCACGGGGTCTCCTTGAACAGACTGGTTAGAACTGGTTTCTAATTAGCCTTAAAATATTAATTCATCACCCTGCTCATTACTTAAAAAAAAAAAAAAAAATTTCTTTTTGTCTCTTTTTCAGCCTCCTAATGCCAAAAGGATGTGGCTAAGTTGAAAGGGTCATTTTGTTTCTCAAAATGTAACACATTTTTCAGTAGCAGAAATCTGAATGTTGAGTTACTGATTCTTGTAGAAGACCTCAGGGACAGACTAAAGGAATTTAGTTGAAATTGAAGTGCAGCTGCTTTCTGATTTATTTCCTGCTCCGCTGCCCTTACATTGGGATGCTGCAGCAGTTAAGATCCACTGAGGATGGGGTAGCTGTAGCCTCACCCCTGGATGTTGTCCGGCTTTCTGGAGAGCCTGTCCAGACTTGGCAATGAATTGCGGGGTTTGTCAGATGACATTTGAGCCTTTCAGGCCCGCAGAAGAGGGGTTTGCTGAGATCGTGGGGGGCCAGAGATCGTGGGGGGCCAGATGTCGCTGGGGACACATGGCTGGAGTTGTCAGTGCTCCAACAGCTCCTCTGAACCCCACCTTTAGCTTGATCTGACAGAAGAGCACAAGCATAGTTTGATGGGCTGGAGGCAAACCACGAATCAGAGCTGCCTCTCTTTCTGGCTGAGGAATATATTCCACGTTTTTTAGGGAAAAGTGTCAACCCTTGTTCCAGGGACTGTGGGAGAAGGGGGCCAGAGGAGTACCCGGGGCCTGCGCTGGCTGCTGGATGAGGGAAGAGAGCCCTTTTTGCCTTTGAACGGCACTTCACGGGGACAGAAACTGCTCAAGAATTCGGGCCAAAATGCGCGAAGAATGAGCCCTGGGAGCCAAGCCACGCGTTTGTTTCCTCCAGAAAATCGTCCACGGTAACGATGACACGCCATGGCTCCAGCAGGCAAAAGGAAGCCGAGCAACACGACGCAAAAACAGGATTTTAGCCGTTCTGAAGCACCGCCCGGCGCTGCCTCCGTCGTTCTCCGGAGGAGACGCTCGGGCCCGTCCGCGGGGCGGGCCGGGCTCTAGGCAAAACGCCACGGGGGCGGCCCGGAGCCCCAGCTCCTGTACTGCCCCTGTGCTGCCGCTCCTACTGCTGCCCCGGCCCCGGCGGGCAGCGGGACGGTGCGGGCTGCGGCGGGCGGGGCGGGACCGGCCCGGCCCCGGGGCGGTGCGAGCGGCGCTCGGCCCCGGCAGGGAGGGGCCGGACCGCCCCTACGCGAGGAGCCGCCGCCGTCGCGGTCGCGGCGGGAGAGGTGACAAGCCGCTGTTGCGCGGAGCCGCCTCCGCCCGGGTGGAAGAACCGGGTGTCCCCTGCTCCGCGCCCCGCTCCTAGGTAAGGCAGCCGACCGCGCCGCCGCCAGCCCAGCCCTGCCCGGGGGCGGCTGCGGGGCCGGGGTGCGGGGACAGCCCGTGTCCCCTCGCCGCGGGGCCGGGCCGCGCGGGGACGTGGCGGGTGCGCGGCGGCGGCAGCGGCGGGTCCTTGTCGTGCCCGGCGCCCCGCGGAGGAGCCGCGGCGGCGGTGCCGCC
>JAWWLV010000001.1:76988568-77032917 GCA_035041135.1 Platyrinchus mystaceus
CGGCGGTGCCGCCGGCCCCGGGGGAGCCTGGCGGCGGCGGCGGCCCGCGGCGCCTTCCCTGCGCGGGGAGCTGCCGCCGCTGCCCGTCCCGCCACACCTGGTCCCTCGGTCCCTCCTGCCGCCGCCGCCCCGCCGCCGAGGGAGCAGGAAGGCTTCCCGAGCCCCGCAGCAGCTCGGGTGCCCCCTGCCCCCGCCGCTCGCCTTCCCTTCGTTTCCCGAGGGGAGCCGCCGCGGCGTGGGACGGGGCGGGAGGCGGCGGGCGCTGCTGCCGGGCCGTCGCGTCTGGTTCAGCGGTGATTTATGGTTTTGTTAACTCAGCATTTGGCACGGGGTGCGAGCGGGGAGAGCGGCGAGCGGGAGTCATAACTTTGTGTTACTTCTGGAAGGGAAATGGAAAGGGCCCCGTGGGGCCGTGGCCGCCCCAGCGGCTTCCTCCGAACCCTTCCTCCCCGCTCCATGCCCGCCCGCTCCAGCCCTGCGGCCGGGGGAATAGCGCCGGGCACACTGGGGGGCTGTGGGGGGACACGACACGGGACTGCCACCCGTGAAGGTGAGTGTGACCGGCGAAAAACTGTCAGAAATTAAATGTTTTTCTTACTACTAGTTTTGCATGGAAACACGCAAATATTTATTCTTTGTACGTACGTATATTTGCCTACACATACACAGAATGTACACACGTATTTTCTGAGCTGTGAGATCATTGCCTATAGGCTTCTGTTTCCAGATGTTTTGTTTTCTGTTTCTTTTGGGCATATTTGCATTTCTGCTGGGAGGAAAACAGGCAGCAGTAACGTGGCTGAATATGTATTTGAACAGTAGCATGGAACAACTTGTGTGCCTTTAATTCAGCTGCAGAGGATATCCATGTGGGATTAATATACTTAAGTGATCATGTCACACTGACGTATCTTGTTCAGACTTGTAGATTTTTAAAGCAGTGTGGACTTGTAGGTAGTAGTGGAAGTGTAATTAATTTTAAACATGTGACTTGGCCTAGTACTTATGATTTTAATGTGGTATTTGTACCTCGGTAAATATGCATAGATTTAACCATCTGTCCTCTATTTTGCCTTCGTGCGTGCACATACCATACTGCGCAAATTTAAAGTACCTGTGGTAGGCTTCTGGGCCAAATACATATTTAAACTCTTCTGGGAAATGCTCTAAACTCTCAAGGAAAACATCTTTCATACAGTTTTTGAGTATGTTTAAAATAAACAAATAAATAAATAAAAGGTGCTCCAGCATCAATTATATCAAGTGTGTCAATTTGTAACTTGTATTTGGCATTACTACTATTTGCATTCATCCAGTACAGCTGATACTGCTGCTGGAAGGCATGTAATTCTTCTCACTATGGACAAGGCCCTTTTGTGTAGCGTCAACCTCATACTTTTAGAGGGTGTGCATGAACCCCAGGGTAGAGCCCTGCAGTTTCTCTCTCCCTGTAGTGAGAGAAAGGTGGTGATGGGGTGCCAGCTGGTGTTGCTCATTGGATATCATAGCAACAGAACTTCTGACACAGGCTGGAGCTCTCAGTTGGGGCACGTCAGTCTTTGGCACTTGCCATAGTTGCTGGCTGGCGTATGCTATGGCTCATCTACATGTGAGTGAAATTTGGAATAGCGGTGGGCCACAGCGGTGTTTTGCACTAGTGTAAGGGTGTTTGTCTGTCTGTGCAAGGTAACCTGCAGGACACTGCCTGTATGGTAATGTTTTCCTGCAACTGAAGAGATGGGCTGTTTTGTTGTGGTATCCCTGCTGTCACCACAGGAGTGGTACTTTGTGCATTGTGCAGATAGGTGGGTGGATGACATAATATGTGTCACTTCAACATACTTTTCCTCTGAAACTTATCTCCTTTATTATTTACGGCCCCCTCTCTGAAGAAATGGCCTGGTTTTAGTCCACAGAAAACCTGCCAAAATATCAAATCTTTGGCATTGGTATGTTTGGGTTTGTGATGATGAAATCTTCATTTGAGCATCATTTTCTTAAATTTGGCTTTTACAGAATAACAGTTGTCATAAGAAGATTAAAAATAAAGTCTACTTGCTGCTAACACTTAGTGGGTGAAATTTCCATCTCTTATACTCCAGATGCTCTGCAGTTTCTCTGCTGGTTGCAGAATGTCTAGAATTGTAGTATGCAGTACTAAACAGACTACTTTTTCTTCTAACCTTAAACTGTGGTATACCTGCTGTAGCAAAATTAGTGCATGAATCCTGCCACCAGCGGCACATGACTGCCATGTGGGGAACGTTCTTAGCCTTGCTTTTCCTTGGGTTAAAAGCTTGATTACAAGACGCTGGAAAAAGTTCTGTTAACAATTTATGGTAGGAAGGAAAAAAAGCATATTAAATTGGTATTCCCATTGCTGCCTGATGGTGTTAGATTTTTTGCATCCTATGGGTAGTTCTTGGAATCTCAGTAACACTGCATAACTCCTTAAGCTGCTGAGTAAAATTATAGAGCCTAATTTATTTTTAGGTTTGGCATGTTACCACTGAAACTCATGCCATGCAAGGTGAATGAACAGTTTGCTTGTTTATATGGCCCTCACTCCCCTCCCCCCCTTTTAATAGGCACTCACAGGTCTTGCTGTAATTCTACTGGAAGGTTTCAGAATTTGATCCAACCTGACAATAAAAAGAGAAATAAAGAACCATGAACCATATTAAACCTGTTATCAAAGAAGGTATTTTCATGCTGTCAGTTATCAGGATAGAAATCTCACTCACATGGCTCCAGCCAGTCCTACAATCACATTTATTGCTCTTCTATAAATTTTTTTTTCTGACAGTTTATTGTTAGCTCCCTGTGGCTGAAGTACTCAGGACAGATGTGAATATGCTCCCTTCCTCTTTGAAGAATTACAAAGTAACCTAGTTGGCTTCCAGATCACACTGTATCTTTCTTCATGTCCCTCTATCTTAATTCAGACTTTTCAGTCTACTTATTATTCCTTTCCAGATGTCTTTTAGCAATTGAATCTTTGCTGGATCACTTTTCCCCTGATGAATTATTATTTATTTCCTCAGAGGCATCCAAGAAATAAAATGACTGATGGATTATTTTTTTCCCCTCCCATTACCTTTCTTCAGTATTCTCCCACGTTCATTTGCAAGCAGAGCTACTTAGAAAATGTTCATTAAAATGTCATTGAAGTGAAAGTCAGGCAGAGTGTTAATCAAAAATGCTTTTCAGTTTCAAGTCACTCATTTCTGGTGAATAAACCTTTAAAAACAAAAACAATTTCTTTCTTTTTTACTGCTGATACTTCCCTTGTGTGTTTTGCTGTCTTGATCATTGTGGTCGGATTATTTGTGATAACTGTGTCTGACACAATTGATTCACTTATGGCTTTGGAGAAACACAGTACCAAAACACTCAACTAACTTTGGAATAAAAGTGTATGGCTCAGTCAACCACAGGAGGAGTAGACCTCTTCAAAGTCTTACTGTTGAAGAACTCAACAGTTTATCTTACCTTGCAGCTACACACCAGCGTTTTTAGCTGACATTGGGTGAGTAATGGCAGTGATGACTGTCAGGGACCATTTCTCTGCGGAGCCTGAAGTAGCCCTGTTGCTGCCTAGGGCTGGGGCCACAGAGAGCTGTAAGATTGCAGGTAGGTGTTTGAGCACTGTGAGGATGCAGCCCAGAAGATGGGAGGATGATGGTATGCAGCTGTGTTACTGGGGAAGGACATAACACATTCTGGAGTAATCAGATTTCTGAGATTGGAAGGCTTCATGGGCTGCCTGCAGTGCACTGGGGACACAGATCACTCCTTGCCTAGATAGAGCTGAGACAGCAATGTTGTTATTGAGTAGCATTTCACTATGAAAGTATAATGTCAGTGTAAAGTCCAGAAATACTTCTGACCTATGACCAGTTGGGATCATGTATCTTAAAGCAACAAAACCGGGGTCTGTCTGTGGCTGCAAACTCTTGAGTGTTTTCCTCTGCTCACCACTGAATTCCAGGTTTAGGTTTGACTTCCCCTATTCCTCCTTGTTTGGATGGTGCTGCAGCTGTTTGTAATGAAGGGTAAATAGGTCTGTTGTGTCTCCACATTGGGAAAATTTGATACTGTTTCTGGCTGATTCACCTGATGGTTTGACACTGATATTAGAATTCAGTGTATACAGAAATTGAGCTTTGTAGGTCTCTACGGGGGAAGGATCAAGTGATGGGGGAGCAGCTTTCCACTGCTGCTTGTATCTCTATTGCCCTTAGTTTATCCAGGAAGGACCCAAACTGTAATATTTTCATGGTTCCTTTTGAGGTGTCCTCCCCTCCCTGGTGTGAGACAAATATTTCATGCCTGATGGTATCAAAAAGGAGGTTTGGGAGGTTGAGTATTTACCACTCCATACATCCTCTGACAGAAGACAATTTGTAGTATGGGAAGATCCATCTCTCTTAAGTTTGATGTCCCCGGTCTATAGCACTAGGCTTATTTAAGGGTGCCAACAGTTGGCTTTATTTCTTATCCTTTGCATGAACAGGAGACTTGGCACTAGCCATCGGTTGCTCAGGACAGTATATCCACGGCGAGTTTCTTCAGCAGTGGTAGGACTGTTACATTTTCAAGGAGAAAGAAGACTTCCATTTTGTTAATGATTAAAGACTGGAAGAAGTATGGATAGAATTCACAGGTCTCAGAGAGAAAAAAAAGATACCCTGTTTTAAGGTGCTGCCATGTCTAAATGTGCTCGACTTGAGCGGTGTAAGCGGGCTGTTGGTGGATATGGGCGAGGTGTGTTTTTGTTTCCTGAGGAGGCTTCCCAAGTCAGCACAAGGTTTTCACAAAGTAGGGTATTTACTTGCTGTCCAGTATGTCTGTATGGACATCATAGGCCCTGATCATGGAAGGCTCTATCATAGGCTTTGATGCATTGGTTATTTCAGCATTTACTTGCCATTGTCAACTTGGGAATTTCTGTCCTCTGTGTGTGTATGGTGAGATACCAAAAACATCAGGGTGATTTTAGGGTATGTTACTGCAGTAGTGGTTGTCAGGAGTTGACTGTGGTTTTGATCACTACTAATGTGTGGGCCCTTGCCCTGCTGTTGTTTGCAAGTGCTAAAAGATTTTGGAGTTTCTCACTCTTTGCTCTGCTGAGGCCTTCTCTGGTTCCTGGGAAACTGGTCATACTTTCACTTGCTTGAATGAGGCACTGCTCTTTCCATAACTGCAATAGTGTTATGATGTCCATAATGTTCAACTCCTCTGTCAAGCATTAGGTCAAAAATATGATTAGCTCTGCAGGTGGGACCAGATGTGACCTGTGAAGGTGCCAAGGGGACTATGAGGAAACTGGCTTTTAATAAAAAACAGAAGAAGATGAGATTGGGGGATTTCAGCATGTTCATCCTTGTCAATATATCTGTTGAAATTCCTGAGATTGATCATTCTGGGACATTTTGCTACCTTCTATTGCAAGATATTAATGCTAGCCTTCCTAAAGCTGTTTGTGTATTGTAATCTTTAAGTGAATAAATGTTAGTTTTGGCTTTTCAGGTTAATGAAATCTAATAAATATTCCTTACTATAGGTACCTTAGATTTAACGTTTGCACAACAGGTGAATTAAGTACTTCTTGCTGTCTACTTGTGCCTGGGTATTGGACTCTGTATTCTGAGGAGGGGGAAAAAAAAGGCATGATATATATATCTCATCTAGACAGCTTTGGGTGATGCAATGTGTATCAGGTATTTCACTCTTGGGATTGTGTGTTGCCTGTTGGCAGTTTACAGGTATGTCTTATGTTACTCAATTCGTTCACTTAATTTCATAATGCTTTATGCTCTTTGCTTCCTGTTTGTGGTGGAGTGCGTTTCTGCTGCCACTTGCAGCTATTAGAAAGTATCTGATTTCACTGGCTCTTTCTGTAATTTGTTGAAAAGCGCGTTCCAGTTTGTACCATGGCAGATGAAGTGGACTGTGTCATTCAGATTGCTGGGTGCTACAGGAGAAGGTTGTGATTCTTTTTGGAGGTGCAAGCTGTTGAATCCTGGGAATGGTTAGACCTGGATATGCCTCCTGTGGGAGCAGTGGTGAGTGTGGACAGGAAGGATGAAGACATGTGGTAAGATTAAGGCAGATTCCGTCAGAAGGAGGTGGTGTCGGTGGCTTCAGTCAGTCTTTTTTTTTTTTTTTTTTTTAATAACCCGTCCTTGCTGTTGTGAATTAGAGGAAGGGAGAAGAAAAATCTATCCACTTCCTGAGCTGTAAAGAGGCCTCTTGACTAATGGTATGGCAATAACTGGAGGCCAGAGATGGGTGGAGCTCAGTACTCCTGCCTCACGAAGCAGCAGAGCAGTTTGGTCATCTGAATTGTGTCGATGGCCTTGGGGCTGACAGGAGGATTATTACAGCACCGTTCTTGCTTTCTAAAAAGCTTACATCATTTTTCTTTACAAATTTCAGGGATGATTGAAGTGTTTTTTCTTATGTGGTACCAGCAGTTCCAAACCTGCTAGAGGTCCTTGCTGCTGCCGAGTCCCTGATGGAGTCTGCTGCTGGAAACTAATTGGGATGGGGGAAAATGTTGGTCAGTGCAGAACTGTGCAGAAGGCTTTTAGGATTGAGATGATGAGTTTTCTGTACAGGAGGAATAATTTGAAACTTCAGCTGTAGTTCCACTTTGCTTACACCTACAAGATTGTGTCAGTGGTTTCTTAGTTATTTGTTGCTTTCTGCACAATAGACTGAAGCAGAATGAACAGGATATCTTTAAATTTAGGTTTTTTGGTTGGTTGGTTGGTTGTTGGCTTGTTTTGTTTTGTTTTTTTTTTTGAGCTGCCTGTACTTTGGAAGTTACCTTGTCTCAAAAGGAAATCTTAGGAGATGGCCGTAATTGGAAGTGTCTGCATGAAATTTTGGGTTCTTTGAAGGACCTATAAAGAACTCTTACAGATAAGCATGGGTAACTTAATTTTTTATTGTTAGGTGGCTTGGCATGTCTTTGTTAAATGGAAGTGCATTCAACATGCAAAATATCTGAGAGTACTGAAATAGAAAGGTCTAAAATTCTGTGGACATTTCTGTACAGGATCCAGAGCTTTTAACCTATCCTTTCTGTCAGCAGTACAAAGAGGAATCAAAAGAAGTAAATGCAAAACACCTGAGTGATAGCCCCTTGTATATGCTGCCAGTAGTCAAGGGAAGAGAAAGCTAGAAGTCTCTCTGATGCATCCATTGTGAATTGAGCATGTGGTCACAGCTGTTGTTAAAGGCAGTTCTTCTAGGTCAGATGAAGTCCTGTTGCCATGTCTAGATCCAGAGAAGAGCTACTTTTATGAATAGGGATCTAGGTTGAGGGAGCTGGTTTTCTTTAGTTGGATGGAAAGTAGGCTAAGGGACAGTCCACTAGCTGTTAACAGCTACTAGAGGATGATTATGAAAATAACAGGACCAAACTGTACTTAGTAGTGCCAGATGACAGCAAGGGACATTGATACCAAATTGTTTCTTTGGAGATTCAGGTTGGATGTTGGGAAAATCTTGTTACTAGGAGAGTAGTGCAGCACAGCAGCAAGTCATCCAGAGAACCAAGTATCTGCCCTCTGAGCTTTTCAGGACTCACCAAGGCAAAGCTACAGCTGACCTGCTCTGCTCTTGATGATAGTTTTCTTTTGAGTCAGAGACTGGACTGGGTAACCCACTGAGGTTTCTTACAATCCAAGTTTCTAGTAGACTAGCTCAAGAATTTTTTAGACAACTTTGGATTGAGCTGACCAGCTACTGTGGGATGCCTGGTGGTAAACTTAATTTCATGTCCTCAATGCAGCTTTTGTAGTTCCTACAGTAATGATTCAGTGAATTATACTGTGATTAGTATTGTTGACCAAAGTATTTATGACCTGAGGACCAGCAGAATATTTTTGTCCACAGGTTTCTTTTGGTCTCACCTGTTCCAGAGGGAAGGGACAGAACACTGATGGTTAATACTGCCCAAACAGGCAAACCCATGGGTCATCTGAAGATAGCTTAAGGGATGAGGTAGCATTACAATTGCCAAGAGGGCAGGTGGTCTGCAGTGAAATTTTACTTATGATTTTAAGTTCATAAGACTATATACCCCACAGCAGAAAAGCTGTGTATCTTTATCTTTTCCTTTTTTTTCTGCAGTCCCCTTTGCTTAGTACTGCCTTTAAGTAAACCAAAGGTAGCAGACGGGATACCTTCTATTCTTGTTTTGGCTCCACTAATATGTATTAGTGGTCATATTTTATCATTATTAGAGTAGGTATGAAGGGAAATAGCCAAATGAATGGCTTTGTCAATTATAACACTTTTTTTTTCTTTTTTTGAGAGCAAGGAAGAGGAGAGTCAGAGAAAAATATAGAAGAGATGAAGTACACTGTGTTAGAAAGCTGGATGCTATCCTCTTACAGACATTTCCGTACAAATAAACTCTCCCTTCCATCTTCGAATCTCTGATGAATTAAGCCCTGTATGCATTTTGATGTTTGAGGCATTCTTTCTGTAATTTACTTAATTTTTTCTGGGATTAAATATTAACGTGCACTGCTTGAAACAAGCTGTCTTCAGAGGTCGTGCTTCTGGATGCCATTTTATCCCACACAGTGCTTCTGCTAGAGGACCTTGTTTCTTGCCCTGCATTACTCATGCTTGTTTACTTCTTTTTTCAGAGTGAAAACAATTCTTGTTTCTCTTTGTGTGTACAGCTACGTATTTCTTGGTTTCTGTTACATGACATTAGGGAAAATGAAGGTTCATGTCCATGTATATAGCATTATGTGGCAGAGTAATTATGCAAAGATCCACATGTAAAGTTTAAAAGCATTATACAATGAAGTATTCCTGACACTTCACAGTAGTGAAGAGAGCAAGCTGAAACAAAGCAACCTCTTTTGAGGTACAAATGGAAATTTGGTGCAAAACTCATGACTGAATGCACGTAAGTCTGATGTTTGAAGAAAAGCTGGCTTGTATGAACACACACTCACAGATTTCACAAAACAGAGCTGCCTGCTAACCAAAAGACTACTTGCTTGCCAACAGTTCACTTGGCATAGCTTTCTCCTACCTGTCATCCATACTTCACAGAAAGAAATAAAACCCTGTACTTACATACTCCAGGCCTTCTCTTCTTGCCAAAGTAATGCTTTGTTAATTATATGGAGTCCTCTGCTCTTACATGTGCAGGCTATTAATTGTTGTAAAGGGGTGAGGGATTGAATCCTACTCTTACTGATTTTAAAAAACAAAAATTATCCAATTGGCTCTTGTTTGTTGTGAAGTTTCCTGGAGCCTATTTTCTCTGCTTACAGTGGAGATTGCTTGCTGATTTTGCTGCATGCCCCTGAGCATATACCCTACAGACTCAGGCTGTTAAGTGGCAGCTTTTAGGGAAATGGGAGGCACCATCACCTGTTAAATAGTATTGGGTTGTTTTACACCTGTATTGCAGTAGTGTGCAAAAACAATAGGGTAATTTTAATGAATGAGAAAGAGTGAGTTGAATTATTTTTGTGCTAACTGAAGATGAGAAAATTCAAAATGTAGCTTAGTTTCAGTGGCATCTTTTTCCCTTTGGGTTTATAATGGAGTAATAAAGTAGAGCTTCTGGATTTAAAGGGTAATTAGAGATTCTCATTACATCACTGGTTGGAAGACGTATTATTTGGAGCCATTGCTGGAATTATATGCAGGGTTTCGAATACACTGGAGTTTGATGACTGAAGCTTCATAGAAGATTTCAAAAATGTTTGGTTTACCTGCAGAAAACTTAATTGGAATACATCTCTCATGTAGTTATGTGAGGTATTAATTTTGGTCGTTAAGGAACTTTTTGAAGGACAAATTTTGTTCCTGTGTCTTCCCAGTAGGTTGGAAATCCACAAGATAGGGGGCAGAAGTCTAATATATGCATCCTCCACCTATGTTCCTTGAAACACAAGATGGTTTTCCTATGCTCACGTGACTTTGTGGCTGAGGTTAGTAGGTTTCATGAAAAGGTGATTTATTAAATGGTTTCCTCCTGTTGTGGGTTTGAATAGGAAGTACTCCAAATCTGAGGCCAGAACAATGGCTATGGAGGAAATTACTCATGGAAGGATCTGTGGAGGAAGGAGCATGTTTTTATCAGCAATAGAAGAACTTCCCAGTACATGGGAGTCTTACTAAAGATGACTTATGCATCAGTGAGTAGTGACGGTTTACACCTTTGTATTGCTTCCAATTGAGTATTAAAGACTTAAAAGTACAATATGTGTTTTCTTCTTATTTTGACACATTTGGAAAGTATTCTTCATAACCACTTGGATTCAAAATACATTTTTATGAAGGCTTAAGCATTTGGTGTTTATTTCAGCCAAAGTCAAAGGCTTGGGAGTCTTCCATCAGGTAATTCCCTGGTTGCGGTAGATACTGTACAAACTAGGGGGACATGAAGTCAGTTAGCAGAGAGAAGGATTTATCTTGAATTTATGATACGTGTTGCTGGCAAAATAATGCTTGTGCTTTTACCCTATGATTCCTTGTGATTCATAAAACATATTCTGAGGAGGGTTCAGAAGCTGAAGGTAAAGAGTTTCTCTTTTTTATGTTTTACATTCTGCTAGATGATTTGGGAAGATTATTCTGATAGGAATATTTCTGAGGAAATAGTTACATTTTTGGATGGGTAAAAGTACCTAAATATATGTCATCTGAAATGGCACTAGACAGTTTTATATCTGGGACATCTGTGTAGGCCTGACAGATATAAGACATACCAGTAACCCTGTCCTTCCACCAGTGGCCACTGGAGGCCAACAGGAATTCCCTGGGATATCTAGGAGGTACTAGATATCTGGGTTTGGATGACTGAAATTTAAATTTTAAGGTTTTAATATTTTGGTATTCCAGATGAGCAAACTGCAAACGACTTTTTTACATCTGTCAGGAGTAATAATAGAATCACTTTCCTGAAAAAACTTTTGCACAAGTCTGTGTTCTAAGAGTAAGGCAATGTAGGTGGTTTGCCAATTTATTTTACCTAGGTTATTATTTTGCCAGTTTATAGTACCTAGCTTATAGAGTCAGCAAGATATGGGTTGTTTTACCAACCTTCCCTCTTCCCAGAAAGGTCCACTTCCAAAATGAAAAAGAAAATCAGGAGGAGAATCCCAGTCCAACTCCTCTTAGGTTAATTTGATGTCAATCAGTTATTCAGAGGAGGAAGGTGTGAGTGAGTGCAAGGACTGATGTTCAGTCAGGGGGAAAAAAAAAGCCCTGGAACATGTTCAGCATAGCTTAGAGAACAAGCTTATGTAGCTTATATAGCAACATAGCTGGAACATGCTTATGGCAAGCTGAGGATTTACACCAAAGCTGTAACTGTACATTGTCAAAATACAGGTGTCCTTTAGCTATATAATATGTCTTCAGTTATTTGAAATTAATTTGAAAATCAAAAGGGCTATTGAGTGCATGTAACTAAAGTGTCTAAATATTTATATTCCTAATAAAGGTTCTTCTGTAGTAAGATTTTGTCTCTTACATGTTTAATGAAGGACACGATAGAAGAAGCCTAAGTGTGACCATCTCAGGTAACCAACAGAGAAACACAGATGCTTTTAGGATATGATGGAATCTCTTAGAATAGCTGCTTTGGGATAGGATGAATCACAGCCCACAAATGCCTATTTCTCTTCAGTGACTATAAAGAGAGAGGGGGAGTAGAGTGACTCAGTAAAATGTAATTGTGTATATTTGGTCAAATATATTTCAAGCCAAGTGCATAAGACTAAAATCCAGAGGCAGCTCAGCTCTCCATGGCACCCAGTACATGTGTCTCAAACACTCAGCAACAAAAGGTTGGTTGGAGTGTACTGCAGTTCTCCTCTGGCTGGTGCCTTCATCACCCTTCCCAACACCGTGAAGGAATGGTGCATGTGTACTTAGTTTTCATCCCGATGGAGAATCAGTGTCGCCCTAAAATAAAGTCAGGATGCAGACTGGATGTGTGTCTGAACCCACATATTTGGATCTCACAGTTTAGACACGGCTTAAACTCCTTGCGCAAGCGGTGGAAGGAGAGAGAGCATTTGGAAGTCTTCCAGGAGCCACCTTAATTTTGGTAAGATTGATTCCTAACATGTAACTTGAATATTTACTTGCTTTTGTGGTGTGTTTTTATTTTATATTTCAGCATATATGATGAAACTAGAACAGTCTGGTTTAATTTCTGTGCACAATCTCCAGTTTTCCTAGACTAGGGAGATGTTGGGATGTCTGGGTTCTAGGAAGTTAAAACAGTTGAAAATCTGGACTTAAAGCTCTTCTGATAAGCCTATTTTAAAACCCAAAATTAGACCAGTGCTTTCAGAACAGCATACTTGTTTCCTGTTAATAACTTGGACTTTTGACATTAATATTTATTTTTTTAATCTATAGTGATTTCTACCATCACTTCAGCCCTGATACAGAGATTGAGGTATTTTGAAAAGGCTGGCATCAGTGGTATTATGCATGAGTGCCTAGTTTTAAAATCTTGGCAGCTGCTTTGACTTTTCTTTATGCTGTCATTCAGACCATAGCTACCAAGGCTGAATTTTGCTCATAGTAACAGTTGTGGGAAGTTACTAAAGGAAGAGTCTATTACTGACGCAGGAAATAGTTTTGCAGTTCTTTCTATCATTGCTGAGCTTATCAAAATGTCCCTGTTGCCACAGGTCATCTATGCAAGGCTCAAAATCATCTATCTGTAGCACTGAATGTCACATAAATTGCTTGGTGACTTCAGTGTTAGTGTTACATATGCTCCACACTTCTTGCTAAACTCCCTGTAAATTGACAAGTTTTGTTTTTCTGGAATTAGACCTATTCACTATGATTCAAGAGTAAAGAAGGAAAAACAGCTGTGTGGGTTCTGCATTTTTGAGTTCTCGTCCTCCTTATTACTTCCAAAATTGTCCACTTTTCTCCAAAAGTTATATCAACATCATTCAGAAAATTGTGTGTAATAGTCACCTTTAGCAGCAGTTTTCCCTTGATTCATTAATTACAGGATCATGTCAAGCAGAGCAGATGGCATTTTCTGAATTGGGAATTTACCTTTGTTTTTTTTGTTGAGTTTGACATCTGAATTTGTCAGCTTCTCTAAGATGATTTTGTTTTGCAATTAAATATATGATATGATTGTATAAATCGGCTTGAAAATTGAAATTCCGGCCTTTTTCTTTGTAACTGATGTGGAAAATGAATGGGCACATGGGCACACTTGCATTTGGGATCAGTCACTTTGGAACTACTCACTCCTCAATGTACAGAGCAATTATTTTTAAAAGTATCTTTTTCTTTAGTCCACGGAACTTATGGCACTACTCAAGCGCCATTTTTGAGAAAGAGCATACATTTTCTCTTGAGCTTTTTGATGGCTCCTAGCTAAAAGGTCCACAAATGGGATGTGATATTTTTTCAGCATTCCCTATTAAGGTGAGGGTCTTCTGATCCTTTGGCATAAGAGGATGTAAAACATAATAATCCATAGTGTTGAGGATCTGTGTGGCTGCTAGTTTTGTGTCTTTGATTCAGGAGTCCAAGGGATGGTATCTGGGAGCACCTCAATGCTGTTTGACTGCACTTAAAGCTCTACAGTGGTTGAAGACCACTGTATGCACTTGTAATAGGGTTGTGAAGGCAGTGCTGAACCCTCACCTTTTGAGGGGTTAGTGAGTTGTCTTGGGTTTGGGGAGTTAGGGGTTGAGGTAACTTGCAAGTTTCCTCCCTCTTTAGAGGCAAACTAGCAGACCACAGAAGCTCTTGGCACATGTTTGGGGTTCATGTGGTCTGTGGAGAGGGTGAATGGCTCTTGGTGACTGGTGGTGCCTGTGCTGCTTATTCTCCCTTCTCTGGTTTGGGCACCATCTTCTTCCATGTTATAACCTTCTGCTTGACCAGACCCAGGATTTCCAGACTCTTGTCTCTTGCGACTCTTCCTCCCTTTCCCTCTCATTGCTGTCTCTCCCTCTTCTGCCCAGCTTCGTGCCATGCTTTGGCCCACCTGACCTTTCTGACACCCCTCTGCCATGTGCCCTCGAGGGCTGGTCTCATGCATGTCCCTGGGGCACCAGCTGAAGGGTCATTAGAGCAACAGGCGAGGTTGTCTTCCTGCTGTCAGCTCCAATGTCTGGTCTCTGGCAGATGGGAGCAGCAGTTACAGGGGAAATCCCGCTAATCTCCTGTAACTTGAGCCCATTACATGCTCAGTCGCACTGTGGGGCTGGTGCCTTTCCAGCCGCATATGGATGGATGGCTGAAGGAGACGGACACTCACTGCAGAACATTTTCTGAGGTTTGCACTGTAGGGGTCAGAAACAAAAACAAAAAAGATGCTGTGAGTCAGCTGAATGCTTGCAGGTTTTAAAGCTTTGTCAAATAGGAAAATATTTTCGTATGCATGGCAAAAAAGTAGCCTTGATTAAAAAAAAAAAAAAAAATCAAACCCCCAAACCAAGAAAAGCAAGGGATCAGCTCTTTGCCAAATTTCAAGGCTGCGCCAACATGGGCAGAGGAGCCAGAGTTCCCCAGTGAGTGAGTTACCAGGATAGGAGAGGAACATCATTTTGTCTAGGCTAAGTCAGAAACAGGCGAACTGTGTTTTGGCAGAAAAGTAAAAAAATCCTGCAGCAGATGTCCAGCATGGAAAATTTTTAACAAGGGCAGCTCGAGTTTTGCAAAGTCAAAAGAATGTGGAAAATCCTGACAAGATGCACCAAGCCATCTTAATAACGGATGGAGTTACCACCCTTGTCCCCAGAGTCTCTCGAACCCACCAGAATCAACTATTTGTTGTGTTGGGGATTTTTTTTTTGGGGGGGTGGGGAGGGAGTGGAGGGCAGGTGGGGTTGTTTGGGTTTTTTTATATAGGGCAGAATAGAAGAGGTGATTGAACAGAAAGCAAGGGCTGGCTGGCAGGAATCTTCTCAGCAGGAGCACATTTCAGCCATGCCTGGAAGGGGAGGGTTTTCACAAATTGGGTGGGAGATGGTGGAGCCCAAAGGAGAGTTGTTGCTTACAGGATAGAGGAATAATGGATTTTTGGGAAGCTGTGTTTATAATATGCAAAATAGTCCATAGGAAACAATGGGGCCTTGGGACAGAGCTGCCAGTGAATGAGAGCTTTGTTTTCCTCTTGTCTATTCATATTTCTAAACTTTTAGTGGCATTTTAAACACATTTTACACATTTTTATGTAATGGCTTGAGTTGCCTAAACTGCTCTCTAAAGTAGTGTTGCACTGCAATCTTTATCCCTCTCTGGATAAAGATTGACTTTCAGCTTTAAGCTCCTTTCTGTCTTTTTCTTAATTGCAACTCATATTCAATAATCCTTGGCTGCTTTGTTCTCGTGTTTTTAAAACTTCAGTAAAATTTGGGGGAGAACTGATTGACAGCAGACCTTGTGTACCAAGTGTGTCGAGCTGCCCACAGCTTGACTTGAAAACGGCAACTGGTATTGTAGCCCTTGTGCCAGAACCTTGATACAAGTGAACATTAGTTGCAAGCTACTTGCATGAACTGCAGTTTAGATGCTGCTGATGTGATTTGTCTGCCACTGGTATGAATTAAAACATCATCTAGATAATGTTTTCATTGAGAAGCACACCATACCTGCAGTCCCCAGCAACCAGTCTGAAATATTCAGAAAGATGCTATGCTTGTGTTGCAGTTAATTGCAGGCGCTGCACATAAGATTATGCAGTATTAAAATGAGAATGTTACTGCGTGAATTGTAGTGTGTTTTGGCTGCATGTTATGGTTTGATATATTATGGTGCACAGCTCACCTTTGCAGCCAAAACAGCATCATTGCAGTTTTGCAGTTTCAGAAGCATTGTTTGTGCATGCATTTACAATTAGCAAAAGCATTGAAAATCCTTGTGCAAGAAATGGTATAGCTGCTGTTGCAGTGGAGGGTAAGGGAGTTGTTTGTTTTTGCTGCGTACATGATTTCATGGAGGTATTGCTTTACTTCACCAGTAAAACTCCTTCCCTGCGTGAGGGAAATTCCTGGTTCATTGGTATGGATGCATTGTTTTTACACATTAGAAGTGCTGTGTTGCTGTGTCAATCATCCCGTTAGGATCAGTTTAAGAGCAGTAGGGCTGACGAAGCTCGGTGTGATTGGCTGCCATACGCTGGGAGGGCTCTGTGAGAAGGAAGGGCTGCAGTCTTTCAGCAACAGAGTTTAGGCTGTGTCTTTGCTTCATCATCTGAGGAAAAATCCCCAGATAAGGCACAAGGCTTTCTGAGGGGAAAAAAAAAAAAAAATTACAGGCTGCTCATCGTTTCTTGTGAGAATTAGTTACCATGATGCGATGGGAAAGATATGGCTGTTTGTTTATATCAGATGTTCCTGTTGACGTTGGGAATGTGTCGAATAGACAGGGCTAATCAAGGTAGGAGGATCCTTGTCCTTTATCGAATGTTTAAAGAGTTTGCTGCAGTATGCTGCATACTGTATGTGTTGCTTGGGGGAGTCGGGGAAACAATGCTACTCTGGTGAATAGATTCTGTTTGGGTGCGATAGGTGGACTTTATGGTAACTTGTTTTTGAAGGGTATTCATTTCCAGTGTAAATAGCTCTCTTCAGAAATAGAACATGAGTATATGCATATTAACACAAGTAAAAAAAGAAATAGGTCAGTATGTTTCAGAAATGCTGCTACCCTAATTGGATTTTTAGCTGGGTTGTTGTCTGGAAGTGCTGCCTAGCTTTAAGAAGGAGAAGGAGTCAGCCTGGAAATCTGTGAAGTTTATAGCAGCTATGTTTGAAGATTTAGCTGAATTAGACTGGCTGATCTAAATAATTCCCTACCGGAGGCTTTAACTAAAGCCAAGACTGCCTGTTTTAGACTTGAAGGAGCCATACAACGAGATTACAGTATTTTACCCTGTTGTAAAAGTATGGGTATTTTTGACTGCACTGTGATTCCTTGTGCTCTTGAAGGAAAGCTGGGAGAGTTTTTCATACTGTAGTTTAGCTGACCGTTTCCCCTGTCCTTTCCAGGTCTTTGTCTCAGCAGCAAAACAGAACCTGTACATGAAAGCAAGGAAAACAAGGTTAATAATATGTGCTGCAATTATTGGATCTTTATACATTTTTAATGAGAGAACACACAGCTAGCAGAATAATTTAATGAGCAGGCTGGCTTTTAGAGCAGTGATTTCACTGTGCTAAGGAACACCAACTTTCTTGCAGGGGAGGAGCCTCAAGAAGGAATGGTGAAGATTTATGTAAATGCTCTGGAGAGAAGGAAGAGATATTTAGGCAGAAGTCTGTGACATTGTGGAAGCATAGTGTAGTTGTTAGCTATTATTATTTATTAGATGGAAAGCAAACTTTACCATCATGTTGCAGGAGGGATCTGAGAACATTTCCTCATCCTGGGATGTGCTGAAGCCTCTTCAACTTTCTCAGACTGCCATATGCATTGATAATGCTCAGTACCCTTCAGGATTTCACCCAGTTAGTGACCTGAATTAACATGCTGACTTCAGTTGGATTATAGAAGCGTCATTTATATGTACAGTATATAATAGAGTTTTTAGTTTTTTCTTTTTCCTAAGAGTAACAGTTGGTGAGACAGCAAGAAAATGTTGTCATCTTATTTCTTCTGTAATAGCCATGAACATTGCATATAGATGTATGTATTCAAATAGGACATTGGTAGGAAAAAAAAAAATGTATGAAATGAGGAACACCAAAGATCAATTTCTTAAAGAGAAATTAGGTAAAAGAATCTTTTACTGACTAGAAAACCTTTCACTCACGTAATTTTTGGGAAAGTTTCAAGACTTCTTTTATTCTAGGAATGAGTTACACTAGTTTTAAAAGTATTGCATTAAGTAGGCCGTTCCAGACCAGCAGTCCATCATCCCTCCGGTTTTTCAAGGGGAAGTACAGGACAAGTGCTCAGAACTGCCGATACCACCTCCCGACTCCTCATAACTGACTTTGCTCAGGGAAGGTCGATACAAGTTCCTTGCCCCCTGGCTTGCTGAAGACCTGCAGCAAGGTTGTTGACACGTATTCAGTTCATGAGCTGGTCATTTTTGAATGCTACATCTTCTAAATAAAAACAGCCTCATTTCTTCTGAGAATTTCAAGCTTTGCTAATAAGGGAAGCACACGTCAGGATGCAGAGCATTATTATTATAAATCCATAGGGTATGGATATGTATGTTTAGCTGTCTATCACTATTGATGCTTAAATGTGCTGTTTGTGTGCAGACTCTGTTAAGCATGTGAAGCAAAGACTGATAATTAGAAGCAAATCAAATAATCTTTTTCAAGCTATAAAATGTGAGGTGAACGTACAATTTTTGAAAATAAAACAATTTTCATACAAAGCTTTCAGTGAAAACTTTTCAGTGTCCTGTTTTGAGACAGTCTCTTACTTTCAAATGATTTAAGTCGCTGTTTTTCATACCTTGGAGATCACAATATATAGAGTTATCCTTTTTTATGCCTGACTACCAAAGTGCAAATTTACGTTCATCACTCAGGCAAATAGTTTGAGATTGACATGCAATCAAGTGACAAAAGGATTTTAAAAAATACTCCCTGGTTAAGGTGTATATTTACTAGTACTTTACATGGATAGGTAAGTGAACCTTCATCTTGGAACGTAGAGGTGGTAGTAAACATTCTGTATTTACATTTATTATGTAAATAGTTGGTGTCAAAAATGTTTTGGACCACATTCTTTTCATTTAGCTTAATTGCTCCGTGGATTTCGTCAGAGCTATTAGTGTGATAACATCTTACTGTGTGCAGTCTGTCTGTTTTCAAGGAATAATTACTTTGTTTAGAATTAGTCTCTTCATTTTCGTAAGGTAGAATTTTCTAATGAGTTACAGGTCCTGAAGTATAGTGCTTGACTACAGAGTGTTTATAAAGTCAAATCAAGTTCTTAATTTGTAAGGGTATATTTTACAGAAATGTAAGATAATTATGTGCTACAATTTTTTATTTTTTTTTTCTAAGCAAGAAAAATGGCTCTTAATGTTACATGGGATTTCAGGCACTCAGGTCTCACCTCTGCTGTGAATTAATCTCTGTTGCTCACAAGTATGTTAGAACTAATCTGCACGGTGTTTATTTGTAAATGCTCTGTAAAATGTTCAGTTTATACAGCATTGAGAGATGAGAAAAAGACTGTTCAATTAAAATTCCTTAATAATGATTTTGCATATGGTTTTAATTTTCTAAATCATTAGACACATTACTAATATTTAAATTTCTTGTGATAGCTATTAGTTATACCTTGCTTCCTAATGTTACTAGAAATTTCTGACTTTGAGGATTTTGTTTTTCTCTTCCAGGCAAGAAACATCTTTTTTTAAGCCTAATTATTTTTCCACCTTTTTTATGAATATGGCTGTTACAAAATTGTAGCAAAAGAGAATAAAATCACTTGCTTTAGAACTTACTAGTACGTATTTTCTTCTTAAAACCTTTGATTGGGAAGCTAATTTGATATGTTTAATACAATGTGTTATGGTTAACTAATGTGAACCAGTGCTACGTAACTGGACTGTAAACAGGCTGAAACTATAGCCTGAGGAAAATAAAGCTAATTTCAAGGGGGTATCAGTGCTGAAAACTAGTTCAAATAATAGCAGTATTAACTGCTTGACTAATTAAACTAATCTTCTTATACATTATTAGCAAACTCAGTGACAGTTGTTGGTTATTGATATATGGAGTCTTCTTTTTAAAGTCTTCTTTTAGAAGCAAACTTTGGCTCTATTTGGAATAGAGAGTACCTGAGGAGAAAGAAGTTATGCAGCCCCTTTCTAGAATCTGCCAACTTTTTAATTTCCACATTTTTTTATTATTCTTTTGTAATAAGGCCGTTCAAACACCAGGCTCTCCCTCTAATAATGTCAAGTTCTTAGTTCAATATTTCAAGCATGCTGAAAAAGGAAGACTTCAGGGATGTGAAAATTGAAGAGCGTACCTAACAGGGGATTCAATGCAACATCCTTGTAACTGACACAAAGAAATACTACTTTATAGGTACTCTGTGCTACTGATGATTACTGAAGCTGTTGAAAACTGCCAGTGTGCAGCTTGCTGCTTCTGCAAAAGACTTGTAGGATTCCTGGAGGCTTAAGTCTGGCAGAAGACCTGGTGGGCTTGTGATACCTGAAACTTTGCCAGTTAGAAGAGCTCAGCTGTAAGCAAATTGATAAACAGAGGTTCACACTCTTCTTTTTTAATTATTTTTTTTTTTAATTTCTTCCCCCCCCTTTTTTTGTACCTAGATATATGTTGACAGATGCACACATATATGCATAATACATACACACTCATAAAAATGCTTTTCATCTTTGTGATTTTTGTAATACAGAAACAATAGCTGATAAAGACAGTGGGAGGGATTTAGTGGTACAGTCGCTGCATAAAGAAATGGATCAAGAAATAGGAACAGATGGTTCATATCAGAGTCTATTAATTTTTTTCTATTTAGATCAGTGATTTATTTTTATCAGTTTCTGAGTGGATGATAAACAGCATTTTGGGAAGATTTGGGTGTCACATATTGCTGAACTCATAAATAGAGACAGGGTCAATCTGGATGTTCATGTGCTGTAAACTCTTCTCTCCTACAGGGAGTACAGTGCCTCTGACAATAGGCAAAATTACAGAGTACAAGTAAGGAAAAATGCAGAAGTGTTTTTCCTTGGTAGTTTTATGGAAGGAGGAAGCTAGGACTTGGTTAGAGATGTTTGATTTTTGTTTTGTTTTGGGTTTTTTTGTGGGAATTCTGAAGGCAGCTTTTCAGTATGTTTTTTGTGTTTGATCACTTTTAAGACCAAGGCCTAGCAAATAATTTATTTTTTTTTAACCCTCTAGCATTCTCTCCTATCCAGACTGAATACATTTTTCCTTGAGTTTCTAAGGAATTTAATGTTGCTGGTGCTTTTTTACCAAAATACTCTGTTATATATTCTTCAGATATTCTGAATGGTGCAGTCCCACACCTTCTAATTTCCTGAATCTGTCATGATTTTTGCACTTTATGGGTATTATGGGCAGTGTTTTGAACTTAGCCTAAAACTAACCTAAAATTGCCAAGTGGCAAGATTTCCATTACTTTCAAGCACTCAGAAGGATGATTTTTCAATGCAAGGTTTTGGCATGGCGGGTTTGTGCCTTGACGCTCTCTTTCAGCAGCTCTCTGTGGTACCTTCCTCCTGATATCGAGGTGGGGAAAGTAGCTGCCTTGTCAGACAGCAAAGGCCAGTTTTTGTCCATTTTAATCTTTTTTTGGTATTTCTTTCCACTTTTCAGACTGTCTGCAGTGCTGTTATCAGCAGTTACATGCATTTTTCAAGCTTAGAGCTGCACTGGTTTGTCAGCAGACACCTCTGGCTGTGCCTCTGGTGGGTCAGGGGGGCACACCACTGGCAGGAGTGTACCTCTGCGCCCTGTTAATGGTTCAGGACTGCAGCACTGTCTCGCTCTTATTTACTTAAAAGGCTGCAATAACATGTATGGGATTTCTCTGATGGCTGTGTTCACCTGTGGCACAGCATCCCCAGCTACAGCCTCTGTCTGCCATGAGGACACCAATGCCAGCTTTCCCAGCTTCATCACCTCACCCTGTAAGCCAAAACTCAGTGGGGCCTGGGGCATCTCGTCCAGCTGGCAAGAGTCTTTTGCAGAGGAGGACGCCGGTGCGTGGGCTGCTGGTGCTGGGGATTGCAGTGCTGCAGTCCTTATTGGCATGCTGAACATGCTCTGGCAGCACGGCACGCCGCTGTCCTGGAGTTCTACTGCTTGTGTTTAAAAACTTTTTTGCCGCATGTGTATTTTTTTACAATTCCCTTATGTATTTTAGTTCCCCTCTGCTAACGCTGGGACACGCTTGTTTTGTTGCCCTAATTTTAAAGAGGGAGGTGGGGGGATGGAGCGTGGCTAAAAACCCAAAGATTTTCATTGCCACATTAGAGAAGGCATGAAAAGCTTTGAAAGTGGACCCACTGATGTGTTTATAAAGCCAGTGCACTTTCTTTTCTCCCTCCCCCCCACCCCTTTTTTTTTTTTTTAAAGACCTCATTTAATGCTCAGGACTTTGTGCAGTGAGGCCACTTTCAAAGGCTTTAGTATCCACAGTAGCAGCTCTTTGAAGTAGAGATGCTGGCGGGGAACAAGCTTAATCTTTGCTGTAAAAGGTCCTAAGTGGTAAGAAGCCACAACATCCATCTCTGGAGGAGAAGCTGGAGAGCAATACTTGGAACTGAATCCGTCTCCTGGACCTGGACCTTGCCCTTGGAGCTGGAAGTCTTTGGACACTTTTCATGGGGCATTAGGGATCCAGTCCCTTTCATCTCTTTGATTTTCCACTCTTGTTCTATCCCAACTTCTTTCCCCAGTCTCTTGAAGAGGACGACACAACCAAAAGGCAAGGAAGTCAGGCCTGAGAACAAATGTGTTTCTACAAGGGTTTGTTTGCCTTCCCAAGTTGGTAAATGATTCCTCTGGAGTGCTGAGCAGGTGGCACAGTTGCTGATGTTACCTGCCAGTTCTTGTGTGGCAGTGTGGCATGTGTCCGTCCAGTTAGGTCAGGCTGGATGGCTTTGTGGTGGCCCCAGGAGATAAAGCTGTGCCTTCATGTTCTGAATATCATCGTTTGGAGGTGCCTGTCTCCCCAGTGACATGAGGAGGCTGAAGGAGATCATGCTTTTTGGTTGCCAGTGATGCATTTAACTGCTTGAAGCTAGATGGGATGAGTCTGCCACCTGTGAAACCCATTTGTTTGAAATAGGAAATGAAAGTGTTGAGTTTCTCACAGGAGGGCTTGAGGATCAGCGTGTCCCTATGGACCTGTAGCCACCTTTGGTTGCAGAACTACACTGCTTGTAAGGAGCTGCCATCCTAAGGTGGAGAATCTGGCAGAAGGGTAAGCTGAGGACAGCAGTGTGTGCCTTGACTGGCACATGGTTCAAGTGACCAGGGATGAGAGGCTTTCTGAGGAAGGCTTTCCTTCTCAACCATAGTAGCCATTGTTGATTCTGATAACTATTTAAATAATCCGATTTTTAAACCAAAAAGTTATTTTTTAACTTGTTTTTACCTTCAGCATGTCACCTGCCATTTAACTTCACCCTCCTGCAGTCTGCTGTTATGCAAAGATAGCTGTCTTTTGTATGGCTTCCCCAGTGGTAAATCACTGAGTGGCCCCTGCATCCTAGTCAAAATCTGGTGGTCCTTTTCATCAGTCTGTATGAATTTCATATTCTTTCTGTTGTCAAAAGCCTCCCTGTTGCCTCTTTGTATATGTAAGCCTTTCCATAGTGCTGATGGTGCTGTTGCTGTTCTCTTACTCTTTTATCATTCCAGAGTTACATGCTCCATGACTGTACGTAGTAGTGTAATTCTTTTCTGTTTTCCTTTGATAGTGCCAAATGTTTTGCTTGCTTTATACTCCATCAACTGCTGAGTATTTTGCAAAAGTCTTCATCGAATTGCCTGTAATGTCCATATGATCTTTCCTCTGTAGCAGTGTCTTGTTTGAACCTAGTGTTGTGTATATACTATTCATTACTTGTCTGTTTTCCCCCTCATCTGCATTATTTTTGCCTATCATTATGTTAAACTGATGTCATTTTAAAAATCACCCAGTGTTCTCATTATCATGTGATCCTTTTGTAACTCTTCACACTTGGTTTTCAGTATGACTTTGCAAAAATTTTATGTTGACTGCAAACTATCTTATTGTTTATGTTGCAAAGCAGAGAAAGTAAGCTGTTGGCAAACTTAATTATGAAAATTACAGTGGATTATTAGAAGTAAAAACATATTTAACATTGTGAGTTTGTTGGATTTGGGGGCTTTTGTAGAATTTGTTGACTGAACTTTTGCTCTGACTTCAGTCTTCATACTATCTGCAAATGTTTAGCCCTTTTAGCTATCCGTTTAAAATAAATTTCTTTTAACATCCATAAGACCTATGTCATCACGGTAGCTGAGTTCCACAAAAATCATCAGGTTACAAAGATGAGGTGATTCATTTGCTTTCATTTTGCTTAATTTTGAGCTTTCAGGATTTGTGTTTTCTAGCATTTCCTTACCATTGTCAGAACTGTACTCCTTAATAAAAACTGACAGTTGCCTGTAAACACATTTGTAGGTGATAAGGTTTTACGGAATGCGCTTGATGTTTTCAGGCTTCCAGTGAAATGGACAAGAGGTAGCTGTGCTGCAGTAGGATTCTTTTCATATATAAGGTGGTTGGTGGTTTGTGTTTTTTTTTGGTTGGTTTTTTTTTTTTTTTTTTTTTTTTGTGTGTTTTTTTGTTTTGTTTTTGTTTGTTTGTTTTGTTTTTTTCTTGGTGGGTTTTTTGTTTTTTTGTTTTTCTTAAATAGAAGTGAAATTAAAACAGACTTAGTAGAAATATTCTGCTTTAGTATCTCATCCCTCTGTGTCTCCAATCGCCGAAACAATACTTTTCACTTTACGGAAAGATGAATTGTGGTGATTTTCATCTTTGAAGTATTCACTTGAAGGTAAAATGATTGCCCTTTAATAGGACTGATGAGCAAGTTTCTACTTTTCTGATTTAAAAATACAAGATTTCTGAATTAGAAAGATTAAAATTTTTTGTTTGTGTGGCTGTATTGACTCCAGTGCTGCAGTTAAGAAATTTAGGTTGCATTGTGCCTTGTTCATCATCAGGATTGTTCTTTAATTGTTTTCCTGATGGACCTTGTTTGTCTGGAGAAAAAAACCTGGGACCTTAATTGTGGATTTCCATGCAACTTCATAGAACCATAATAATTAAATTAAAAAAAACCCAAACCCACTCCTCATTATGTAAATTGAGTGAACTTTTTCTGTAAGAAATTCTAAAAGCATAGAGCTAGAATACCACTGCATCTTTGTTGTCTCCCCCTTTTCTGTACTTTCAGGGTATAACAGTGCCTTTTTTTTTTTTTTTTTTTTTTTTTTTTTGTAGCAGACAAGCAGTTCTGCTCAGCTGCTGTAAAGTGGTACCATGGTTACTACTGTTTCAAGTGATGGGCAGAGGAATAAATGTGGAGAAAGGCCTTTCAAGTAGGTTTTCAGGATTTCTAGAGTCTATGCATTGTAATAAAGTGTATATTTCTCTGAAAGCCAAATATTGGTAATGTAAACTTTGCAGCCCATAAAGTTGCAGAGGATTACTGGAGGGCATACTTTTGAGCGAGGGGTGTGTGTGTGTTAAAATTTATTTATTTATTTTGGTTTGGTTTTTATTTTCTGGTCTGTTTGATTTTATGTCTCACCTGCTTTGTCCTGGAAATGTTGTATGAAATGGAAAGAAGTCCTATCAAGTGTCAGGGGCTAATGTGTGTACATAGGCTGAAGGTTAGAAGATACTAAATTTACAAGCTAAGCAAATATTGCAATAAAATGAGGCACATTCAACACTCACATTTAAGTAATTTTTGAAAAGTTGTTTTTGGAATAAAAATGTGTGTAAGCATAACAGCAGTGGTTCACTTCTTACGTTTATACATGGACAGTTTTTTATCTCTGAGTAGTGTTGTTAGTGTTACTTATTTGACCAAATCCAAATTTTTTTCCTTTTTTGCTGTTTATTACTTTATAACACAGAAAATTTGACATTTTCTTTAAAAATAGTGTTGTATATCAAGGTGATATCTGAATGTTGTTAAAGGAAGCCCCTGAATTATGATTTAACACAGAAGTTACACAAGGCAATACATATTGTAAAGTGCAAAACAAAGTGTGGCTTTAAATATCCTTTTCTGACTAAGCTTGAACTACAACAAATGAATTAAGCCTTTGAAAAGGACAAAAATGTCAAGACTTATTTTAATCAGTCCAAATTTTTCACTGCAATGTGAGCAGAAAGCTGTCTCTTGCCAAAAGCCTCTTGCTTGTGCTCAGTGTCAGATGAGAGTCCATTGCTTTGGAAGTGCTGGAGAATGCCAGGCTGTGCTTAGCAGTGCTGCTGTCCCCAGCAGGAGAGAGAAATCTCTGCAGTTACAGGTAAGCAGAGAGAGAAGAAAAAGGTCTGCAAAAGTGGCCTGTCAAAACATTTATGGGAAATGTGTTCAGTTTTCACTGCGAACACATTGCAATTCATTGTGTCAAGGGATGAAAGAACTCGATTTTTCAACTTTCCCGTTGAAACACAATTTACAGTGCATTCCTGAATAACTGTGTGCTTATCCATGATAACACTTAAGTTACGATAAAATGATTCAACCATATGAAAATGCAGTGTTGAGGTGGAATTCTTTCAGTGTTGCTAAAATACTTCTACTTTTCCCCTCCAGTATTTTAACCTTTCAGTCAGAGGAGGCCTTGAGATGCTGAAATTTCCTTCAGGAAAAGTTTTCAGCATCACCTAGTTGAGAGTAGGAAAGACTTTTTTTCCTACTGCTCTATTTTCACAATAAATAGCTCAGTTAAAATAGAGAGACTGTAATTTAAATATTGAGAAAACTTTTTATTCAGGGCAGGGACATGTCTGGGTCTGGGACATAGAAGTACTGGACTAACTCTGCCTAATCAGTCAGTATGGCTGCCTGAATCCATTCCCTTTTCAACTTTTAAGCTAAGAGAAATTAAAAGGAATAGTCTGTATACTGAAGTTGCTTTTCAAAGATACTGGCAGGATTTTTATTGTGGTTTGGTTTGGGGGTTTTTCCCTTCCAGAAATATGAATGTAGTTCATGTCCCCCTTTAGTGTTGCAGACAACTGAACTATGCACATGTCAGAAAAATGATTATGAACTCATCAGATATCCTTACTGTAGGCTAATAAACTTTCCAAGTTTGTGTCTTTGTAGCCTTTTTGTGTTTAAGTGCTTTGTCTCCTTTTACTTAATTTTTTTTTAAAAAAGGTTATTTTCTAAAATGAAACTGAGTTAGAAAGTAACTTTAAGTGGCAACGGGTGGTGAGCTTCTTGGACTGAGGGAGACATGTTACACAAATCAAAACAACGGATCGATATGACCCATTTTTATTGGGTCAGTGCTTCTTAATTGGTGCTCAAGCAAAAAGGAAGGTCAGTAGCAGTACAGAACACCAAACCCAAAATTCATCATCCTAGAGATCAGAAAAAAAATGTTTGCTCTGGTAGCAACGTCTGCAAACAGTTACTGTGTGCTCGTTCCAGTTGTAACTCCATTATTTGCCTAAGGATTAAATACAAGTATTCAAGATTTCCAGGAAAACAGAAGTTTACCAGAAGTTACAAGTAGTTGGAAAAAAGCTCTTCTTTGCTTCTCTCCCACCAGTTGAAAAAAACAATTTTAGAAGAAATGCATTTTCTGAATTTTTCATAGCTATTTGACAACAGAATAGTGGTTCACTAAATGCAAATTTATTTTATACTGGAGAGAATGATTTTGCATCATGTATTGTTAAATATAACACAGGTAGCCTCTGAAGTTTCAAATGTTGGGTTTGTTTGGGTTTTGTGGTTTTTGTTGTTGGTGGTGGTGGGGTTTTTTTTGTTTTTGGAGGGGGTTTTGCATACAAATAAATAGCATGAATTTTGAAAAAAAGGTCTCTTACTGTCATCTTCACATGGAACTTGATTAAATATTTTCTTTATTTGAGTTGGAGGGCCAAAGATAATCAGCCAGGAAGCCCTGTCTGTTTACAACACAAAAAGGCAACCTACCTTCAGAAGTTCAGTTAAGTACTACCTTTTTTTTTCTTCAGAGCCGTGCCAAAAAGCCCATTACTGGTTTCTTCTTAACTGGGAAGAGTTTTTGAAAAAATGGCTTTTAGTGGGAGATTTCAGCTGCTGTTATAGACAACATTTGCACTATGAATGTTAGCCTAAAAACATTATTGAAAAAATACAAAATTGAATTTGCTTTGAAGGTACTTGATAATTATCTGCTATTCTATAGGTGACTTTAAAGTTAGGTTGCTGTTCTGCCTTTTTAACTGCTGTAAGATATAAAGTATTCTGGCATAGGCGCTTAATCAGGCTTTACAGTATGTCCCATGAGATATGTAAGAAGTAAAGCACTTGCATATGTTCTGCTTCACAAGGATTTCTTTAGTTTTGGAAGTAAATAAAACTGATGTTATGTGTTGTATGCATGCTGCTAATGGAGTGAAAGGGGAATTGAATCCTTGTGATAAAATGGACTGTGATGAAGGCTTGCTTGGGCAACTCTGAGTATTAAAGACACTATTGAGGTTTTTTCTTTGCCCTTCTGAAAGCACTTTGCCATTGTGATGAGTTGCTCCTTCCAAAATATGTTTGAGATAGTTGTTAAATGCGTTAGGTTTGGCAGAATGTAAGAGTGCATTCTGGGCTCCTTTGGGCATGGTCTCAGGTTTTCTTGCTTCTCCGTTATATTGCTAAGAAAGCATTGTTTCTGGGAGTGTTCCTGGGTGATGCAGCTTGGGGTGCAGAAGAAGGAGTCTTGGTCTTTCTTCCTCTTGTGGTAGGTTTCAAAAGTGCTTTCCTTCAAGCTCCACCTTTTCTGGAAGGAAAAGGAACATTCTCTCTTCTAATTAATGCACTAAGAAGTAATGAAAAAGCAGTTACAACACAGGTTTTCTTAAGGGGTTTTGTAGTCAGAAACCTTATTGCCCAGCTCCATTTGCAGTTTTCAAATTTTTGTGAATCTCCAAAGAAGTTCTGAAGTGTTTCCTTCCATATCTGCACTCCTCTCCTGAGAGTCTAGGCTTTTGTCAACAATTATGGGAACCAGTGAGCCTCCCTCTTGGTATCGTACACATGATAAAGGACATTTCTCACAGAGCAGCGTTTAAAAAAGGGATTGGACAAATCCATGGAAGAAAAATCCAGTGAGACCTATTAAATACAAAGACATCAGTCACAGGTTGCTGGGAGAAAATTCATGGAAATTATCACGCTCTGCCTGCCTTGGTTCTGCACTCTTCTGTGCATATCTGGTATTGGCCATAGTTGCAGACTTTTGGGCAAGATGGACTTTTTGGCTGACTTGCTCAGGTCATCCTTGGCACTTTGTTATCCTTTTCTTAGGTTAAATGCAAATGGAGAAAAGGGCACAGAAATGCAGGTATTTTATCTCAGAACGGTGATGCTGCTTAGATTCCATGCAGGGAATCAGTTCAGCAGAATGGATTTAGCACTTAAGAGGCAGTCGGAGTTAATAGCATTAGGTAGTGCTCTTGCTGCCCTCGCCTCAGGAGTTTGGTTTGGATGTGCCATGCAACTTCCCAGAGCTGGGTAATTTATTGGAGTATATTATTAATAATACTGTTGGCAGTCTTAAAACATGTGCAGCTTTTGATTTCAATATGTCTTAATTTACATGGAATCCTTTGGTTTATTCAGACTTATCCTTGTCTTTCAGTGCAAAGGAGATGCTGTTTGTGACATAAACAAATACTTCAGCAAGAGTTCTGCCTTCTTGGCTTAGTGCAAAACTGGCGTAGAGAAAATAGAAAATTGACAACAGTCTGAGTTGTTTCAAATTGTGTTCCTGTGTAACAGCATGTTATCGGTCCTTTGGCAGGTGAGAACAGTTATTTGATCACATGTTCCCTCTATGTCAGTCTATAAAAATTTCACAGTACATAAGCACACTTTTCTATAAATATTTTACAGTCCTAAAAAAAGTAAATACAATGCATGTCTGCAGCTGGGTGTGGGTAGAAGCTCCTAATGGACTGGGGTACCCTTTCCTGGGGAATTGGGTTTGATTAATAGCTATTACATGCTGCACTCTGCCAAAAGCAAAACATTTGTGTCCACAAGAGGCCAAGTGATAACGTCATTGCTGCCGGGGATGATTAACTCTGCTTGCCGAGGCACAGAAACAGAAATTGCTTTTGCCCTTTTGTCAAGGTGGGAACAGAATTCTGTTTATGAAATTCATACACCTAGAGGATAAAATCAGGTTAATTTGTACTTAGAAACAGAAAGTTCTTAAGTTACATGTTGCAAAAGAAAGTACAAACCAAGAGAGGAGGAGAAGGTAAAGTGGAATCATTGTAAAAAAAGATCATTGTAAAAAAAAAAAAGAAGTTTGCTAGAAGAAAAAAAAAATGTTTTCTGAATTGCATTTTAACAGAAGCATAATAAGCATTAGTTTTTTCATCATGACTTTGAAGCACTTTGATGTTACGAAATACTCTTGTGGGCTCCAGTCATCTACAGACCTAAAGTTCAGCAGAAATATTTCATGGTCGATTAGCAAAGTAGTATAGTGGGTTCCTGAAAAGGTCCCAGGCTGTGTCTATTGTTTCACAGTCACCTTCTTCCTCACCTGCTTCCCCGGGGACAAAGGACATTAGTGTTATTATATTGTAAATCCAGCTTCAAAGTGAACCGGCAGGTTTTAACAAGAAGTTCATTGCCATACTGTAAATAGCGTGGGACATACTAAAAAGCCTGAACCTGGCACATTAGTGATCTTGACAAGGAAAATATGGCTCATTTAGCAAAACTGATTTGAAGGTCATGCTCAGTTTAAATAAAACAGACTGGTGTTTTCTAGTCTGTCCCTGGACTTCTGTCAGCTTAACTAAAGTAGTTAGGATCGTTTGTGAGTAAAGTATATATTTGAATCACAGTTCCCAAGTATTCATCTCTGGTTGTATAACAGGCAAAGAGAGATGTTGCAATAGTTAATCTCCAAGTTAAGCAAATAAAATAAATAATGGTTCTTTTGTAAGTCAGGGCACTTTTGACTTCAGCTGGGTTCAGGTCGAATTAATACATGAACCAGGATTAGAATTTTAGTATTTTTGGCTGCCAGCCACCTGATCAAACCAGTGGGCTGCTTTCTCTGATAGGGCAGTTCTGGCTTCTTCCTTGTTTGAGTAATGCTGGTTTGTTTGATGCCAAATGGAAGCTGCTTAACATCTTAAAGTGGAAAAAACCCCTGAAAGTGATTAAAGAAATGTTCATAAGTTTCATTTGAAATTTACAGAAGAAAGTACATTCATGGTGCTCTGTGATAGTTGAATGTTTTTTCTTACAAATGCTATGGTGACAGAAAGTTTTTCCATTCATATTTGCCACAAAAGAATGGATGATGTTTCATGGAAATCTCTCATATTTTCTCTTGTTTCTTAAATTTAGGGAATATTATTTTTTGTGACTTCATAGCAGTTCAGAGAAGAGCCAGAAGCCTGATTCTGGTTTTAATGCTGTCCTTTTACAGAACTATGCAAAGACACTACTATGCTCTACTGTACATTGTCCAGTCTTACTAGATACCTGGTATTAAGGTACATATAAAAAATATGAATATTAGAAATTGGTTTAAAGAGAAGAACTCAAAGCTGACATAGTAATTATATTCACTGATAAATGATACCTCTGTGCTATTGCATCATTTCTGGTCCTGTTTCCTAATCTGGAAAACTGATGGAATGAGAAAAACCTATTCACCACACAAAAATCTCTTGCATGTTCTTTCTTGAAGATGTAATTTATTCAAATGTGATTAACAAGCATGCCAACTGTCACATTATTTGTCTGTAAAATTACTTTCTTTCTTATTTTATTCATGTTAGCATATTTTGATGCACGATCCTCTCTGTATTGGCTAGTGGGACACAGTGAGGCTTAAATTAGCATATGATGCCTGAGAGCCAGCCTTGCTTTCCAGGTACAGGGAACATGTCCCGTGGGATACAGTATTCTAGTTAAAGGAGCTTGCAAAGTAGAGTCAGACCAACCACAGGGAGGGTGTCCTGTCATGCCTGCTCTGCTCTTTACTCCTTCAGGTGTGGGGCATGAGCAAGTGGCCATGTCTGTGTTGAGCTGGCTGTCACATGTGGTGCAGGGTGCTTTATGCTGCTGCATTGGCTTTATTCTACGCCTGATGAGGTAGATCATAATGGATCCAGCTTTAGCCTGGGATTAAACTTGCTTTCCTCTGCAGGGAGTCTGAGGGAGGGCAAGAGAAAACTGCGCAGTAGAATCAAGGAAATGGCAGGTAGCTGGAATTTAAAGCGACAGTGGAATGTGCTTATGGGTTTGGGGCTGTCCTTTGGTGTGCAGCTTCTCTTCTGTTTGGAAGCTATTTAAAGCTATTTAAATAGTTTAATAGTTCTCTTAAATAGCTTTAAATTGGAATTTAAAGTTTGGAATGCTATTTAAAGCACAAACAGTGGGGGGGAAAAAGACATTTAAGAGTGTAAAAATGAGATTTAGTTGAAAAACTGAAGCAAAGTCCCACCATCTTTTAGATTAAAGCATGTGCCAGTGTCTCCTAAATATATGGCTTTGTTCTGATTGCTTTGAAAGTGAAGTCCACTGTGCAGCTGCAAACACATGGTGTGACTTAGTGGGATTTGGATGCCTTTTCCTTGTCTTAAGGATGGGGGTTCAGTAAATGTCAGTCTTTAAATATCTGTATCTTAACTTGATCTGGTTATAGAAGGATTCCTACATGTTAAACTTATGCAAAGAATCTTTCCATTGGGTTTTTTCTATAAGTATTGAGAAATACGAAGCAAATTTCCTTTGCAAGTGTGGTCAAACACTGAAGGAGCAGCAGCTTTTTGAAGGAACACAATGCTTGTCAGTAGTCTGGAGATGCACTTGGAGAAAGAGGCACATTGGTTAATCCTTGGTTTTGGATGTCCTGGGGCACCTGGAGATGGTTGTGTTTTGTCCCACATCACCTGACCCAGGAAAAAAATCACTGATTCAAAACTACTAAGTCCAGGCTGAAGTAGGTGGCTAAATTGAAGGTATTGATTCTTATGGATCAGTTTATCTCCTGAACAAAAAGAAACATCATGAGAATCTGAGTTAAGGTACTATGTGGTTAAGACATTGCTGGTTCATGAACTTATATTGTGGAGCATGAAGCTCGTGATGCTTATGGCTAACCCTGTCTAATGGTAGAGAGCCTGTTTTCTGCTGGTTGCAGCTTCCAGCCAGACCTTAAAATTTTGATATGGAATCCTTTGTGCCTGGTGTCTGCTGCAGGGTCATTTGGGCAGCAATCTGTCAGGTTTCTGCCCTGCTAGTGACATAAAGAAAGAACACAGAACACTTTACTTCCACAGCATAGTGAGTTTTTGTGGGGGTTTTTTTGTTTGTTTGTTTGTTTTCCTCTTTATTTCCTTATTTTTAAAACAGAGCATTGTAAATGATCAAACTTGTAATGCTAAGTCTATTTAGCACATCCCTTCTGGCTTGCTTGGAAAGAAGAGTTTATATACTTCAAACTGTATAGTCCCTCTTAGGTACAACTGAGGATTTTCTAACTTTTTAATTCTTGAATTTCTGGTGTATTTATAGAAGAAATACATGGATCATGTTGACAAAATTTGACAGTACAAGCAACAAATTGAGCCCCAGTGTTGGCACCTCTTACTGAAGATTTTAATGTGATGAATAATAATACGGAGTGCTTAAATCTCAAAAAGTGTAAAACTTAACACCTTTTCAGTTAACTTCGTGGTTCCACTAGAGATCTGTGGTGGGACCACGTAGAGGACTCTGCTCCTTGACTGGAAGTCATCACCTGCAGAGCTGACTTTTTGAAGATGAGGTCTTTACTCATTACTACATGTTATCTACTGAAGCATGAATACAACGTGTCCAGGAAGTCTCAGCTTTTCCATTAGGCAGATACTACATAATCCATTGCCACGTAACCTGTCTGATAAGTAAAACTACTGTACCATATTTTGTATATAGCAGGAGCTCCTATTTTCCACCTGAGAGATTCAGCTGGTTTGTAATAGAGCAGGGCTTTGTGCTCATTTGCAATTCTTAAAGGTGCTGGCTGCCTCATGTTCCTCAGAACGAGAACTTTTTCTGGGGGCTCGTTGTGTTTGTGTGCTTTGTCTAGTTTAATAATCTAAGGGATTTTTTTTAACTGTCTATGCCTTGCTAGCTTTCCACAAAATGGAAATAATACTTATCTGAAAAGAGGGATCTAAAGGTAAATAGTTTTTACAAATACATGTCCATGAATTTATTTAATTTAGCATACAAAAAACTGCATTTGTAAGTGTGTATTCTGCATCAATTCCATTAATCCAAATGTGTAAGAGACTGAAAATAAACAGTAATGGTTGTAAAAAAAGCCCAAACAATATTTGTTCTTTCTTCAGTACTTTCTTCAGCTTCAGTAAGAACATTTTGTATCTCAGTTGTCAGTGTGTAAGTTTTGCTATTTTGTTTAGCTACAAGGCTCGAGTTGGGATGTTAATGGTAGTAGCAACAGAACAACTAAACAAAACCCCCAAACAAACAAAAGAGCAAACCTTCTCCCTGGGTAGGGAACAGTGTTGGTACCGAGGGCTCTAGGCTGGTGAGGTTCCATTGGTTTTGGCAGGCCTGCTAACTTTGGCTGATATGTTGGGACCTAAATAGAAGTAGTGGAAGGAAGAGCAGAGTTCGCATTTGCTGGAGGCCCTGGTGTTCTCCAGATGGATGGGTTTTGCAACAAAGTGAGCTTTGATATTATTAATGGCCTGTGACCATTTTATTGAGGATTATTATTATTGTATTTTCTTATGTACATCTCCTTTTAGTTCCCCTCGTTTACTTCCCTGTTTACCGAAACTACTGGATTTTCTCCTGTAACCACAGTCTCTTCTGCTTTCTTTGTGAAATTTCTTCTTGCTCTGCTCTCCCCCAGTGTTCACATCCTTCCTCCAGCTTTCTTCCATACCCATTTTGTTTTTTACTCATTTCCTATGAAATCTCTCCCTTCCTTTCACTTCCAGCTATTTCCTTTTCCTATATTCCTCTCACATTTTTTTTACCTTTTCTTGAGTGCTTTCCTCATATGTTGAATTTTACTTTCCTTGGCTCCTCCCATAATTTTGTTCTCGAAACGTCTTTTTTCTCCCTTCTCCTTGTTTTGCTTCCCTCATGTTCAAGCTTTCAAGATGCCATCTCTTTCTGCACCCCGCTGGTGCAGGTGATGGGCAGAGGAGGTATGACAGCTGCTTAGGATGTGGTTGAGAACCCGTAGGTCATGTGAGTGGTAGGGATGAAGCACTCCAAATTATTCTAACCTCACCGTGTTTGCACTTGCCTCCTGCTGAAGGCATGGCCTGCTTCAGAAATGCCTCAGTTCTGTCTCCTAAGCTTGTACCAGTAGAAACTCCTGAAGCACTTGATGACTCTTGAGAAATCAGATAGTGCTGTAATGTTTGACAAGGCATGGATTTTTGAGACAACCTTTCTATACTTCCTTTTCTTTAGAAGATCTTAATATAGCAAGAAGATAAGAAATAGGATGACACTGTATTTCACTCTTCTACCCTCCACCCCCAAATGCTGTTTGGTATGAATTCTTGCTGCAGTCTCACAAATTTCCTATGTGATCCTGCTGTGCACATTTTTTTTTTTTAAACCATGCCTACTGCAATTTCTATATTGTGTGCTATTTGCTTTGCTGCCATGTGCGATGTCTGGTTTTTTTCAGTCATAACACCTACTACTTGAAAAACAACTTTGTCAATTTTAGTGGTGTGCAGCCCTGCAGTGTATTACTACTTGTGACTTTCAGCAGTGTGCTGTATAACATTTACCCTTTTTCCAGAATTTCAGTCTGTCTCCTGCATCTATTACTGAAAACCATTACTGACATTTCTGAATTGGAATGTGTGGCTCCAGGGAGAGTATTTCCTCTTTTACATTTAGCCAGCTAAATCATCAGCCCAACAAGCTATCAGTTCAACAAGCTCTTGTGGAGAGGCTCTCTTTGGTTTTCTCCTCTCTTTCCTTTTCATCTATTAGAAGTATTTTCTCACCTCTTTGTATGCTTTCAGCTTAATCTCACCCTTCATCGGTGCTGTTGAACAACATCGATGGAATATTTAATTTGAGGAATTTTTAATTCATGTACTGTATGATAATTGCATAGAATTATTTAAAATTGTACTAATTCTCTTGCACCTCGTTATTCTTTATGATTGGGTAAAGCTAGCTGAGTGTCATCCAGACCCATCTTATTGCACATTGGACTTGAAACTGAATTTTTCAGCAATTAGCATTGCATTTCCTCTCTTCATGCTAGCAGTAACAAATTTTGGTGTAAGTATTGGTCACAGAGTAAACCCTTTCTGGTAGCATTGCTAAATAATAGAAAAGCCTTTTGATATTAAGACCTAGAAGTCAGAACTGGGATCTCATCCTGAAACTGTGTGTGAGTAATTCTTACATTACTAACAATACTGACTTCAATTAAGACAGATGAATCCAAGCGCAGAATGGTAATTGTTCTGGCAGGGAAAAGGTGACAGTGTTTTTAGAGCTATTTTTATTGATTCATTTTAAAATCTCTCTTATTCCAGTCTGTCCCCCTTTCTTTTTTTCTTGCTCAAAAATAATCTATCAATTGTTTTTGTCTGGTATCTGCAAAGTAAAAGTTGTGTTCCTTTGAAGCTGAATAGAAGGAAACATCATGTCCATGGCTTCTCTGTCTGCATTTAAAATATAGTTAGTGATTAAAAATATTTATAATATCTAACCCTTTGATTTTGAGGTCTGTTTTTCTATGAAATACCCAAATAGCTTAAGTACCATATTTAAGTCTTGAGTTTTGATGCTGAATGATGTATTTATAAAGGTACACAAAAGTAAATTAAATCAAAGGGATATTTAGATAAAGACTTCTTCATATTTGAAAGGACTCATTATAGGACAATGACTTACTTGTGAGCATTTTCGTGAAGCCTTTATGAAACAGCCTCTAGGTTAACGGGGAAACTAACTATTGTCTGAATGTGGAAGTTTTTTTTCCCTTGTAATTTTGGAATGACAGTTTTTTGTTTTGTTTTGTTTTCCCTTGAGAAAATAGAGGGAGAGACAAAAAAATCTGAACAGAATGCTACTGTTCTCATTTTTAAGGAAGAACAAATAATGAATAACAATTTATAAGGTAGCAACACAATCTAAAGGGCCAAGTGATAAATTTATGGAAATAGGTTCTTGTATATTGTTTTGGAGACTAAGCACTTTAGATTGAATTGTTTCACAACCAGCGTGCCTAATTATTGTGTCTGCCACATGCATCTATTTAAATCATTCCCAACTTTTGGATTGCTGCCTAAAATATTACTGCAGCATGTGTTTCAACTGGTTATTCCCTAGTCTTTTGTAACTTCATGAAGGAGGATGATTTTTTTTTCCCTGAAGAAATACACGTGAGCATTGGCTGTATGTTTATAATCTGATAAAAAGGGACGATGGGTTTCGTAATGTTGATTTGAATGAGTTGCACGTGAACTGATGCTGTATTTGTTTTGTCAGGTCAGTGACTTAAAAAGTGCCTTTGCCAAGTCACTTTTATGAGCGAGGACTGCTACGCCTGTGTTCTCAAAATCCTGTCTTTGCCAGCCAGACATTGCCTTCACCTTACACCTGGTGGAAGATACCTCAGCTGTCTCCATTTGCCAATTAGTTGATGGGAAACTGAAAGCAGAAAAAGAAGAATTGCTATTATTCCTGGGACATGAACAAATGACTGCATTGCTTTTCTCGTGCAATCAATACCGGCAAGCAACCTTCAGAGAACTTCTATCAAGGAGTGCCGTTGCGTTGATGGACCTTGGCTTAAAACTGGTGCATCCGTGATTACAATCAACAAACCCACGTGTTTTACAGATAGAAATGCAACTGAGCATGCATTTTCCCAGCCAAAAGTCTACAAGTGGGACTTAATGATTGATGAGTGACTGCTTGCTGATAAACTTTCTCTGCTTATTCTGCTTTGTGTGTGTTGGACATCATTAATCGTTCCCCACTGTTTTGTTTTGGGTTTTTTTAACTTTCTTTTCAATTGGAATTGAAGTGGTTTTTTTTCTGTTTTTTTTTTTTTCCTCTCTCCTTCATTCGTTTTGGAAATTTCTTCAGCATAATTCGCTTGACAGCAACTTACAAGTTCAAAATCAACTTTTCATCATGGCTTTGAATGTTACTCCCGTAAGAGATACAAAATGGCTGACATTAGAAGTGTGCAGGCAGTTTCAGAGGGGAACTTGTTCACGCTCTGATGAAGAATGCAAATTTGCACACCCCCCTAAAAGTTGCCAGGTTGAAAATGGAAGAGTTATTGCCTGCTTTGATTCCTTAAAGGTAAGGAAAAGAAACTGCATGTGTAGTGAAAATGCTGCTACATAGTACTGAAAGTAAAATGTGAAATGATGAGTTACGACTAAACCAGGTTAATCAGAAAGTGGTTTGTTCTTGGTAAGATGTATATTAAAACAAATGTTGTTTGTCATAGTGTTTGTTTATTTAAGTTTTTAAGATTTGTTTCTAAGGATTTCTTTTTTCAAGTGTCACTATGTTGTTTACAAAAATTACATATGACTGTGGAATACAGGATTGCTTCCAGCTGGTAGGACTATTGTATTCTCCCGAGTACATTTTATGAATTATAATTGTTTCATGGCAAATGAAAATACACAGTGGCAGAGTACTAGGGCATTCCCAGAGTCCTAATGAAACAAATCATATGTAAAGAGTGCAGATTCTTTCATTTAGATCCACAGAAGTAAGAAAAGTCTATACATTACTTCAATTCTGATACAACAGATTGTTTTCCCTTGGTATTGGAGACTCAGATAAATTAATAGCATTGATATTTATGTGTATGGATACTGCAGATAGGAGAATAAGTTTAGAACAGAGTGAAGGGATTCTCTCTTTTGGAGGATATTTAGCAATTATGTTGTTAGGTCATCAGCTTCTTCTGATTTCATAATAGCATCAGGCATACTTTGGAAAACTATTTTAAAGGTTCTGTGAAAATACTTCGTGTACTGCATAAAACCAGATTAATGACCCCGTGGGATTTGAGGAGTACATAGTGTTTTTGATGACGATACATTTGTGTTCTTGTGTCAACAGAAAGAAAAAGTTTATTTCATATAAATAATTAAAGGGCAGAATTGAGCATTACAGATTTTATTTTGGAAGTTTTAGTCATGGCTTTGTCTTCTGGGCATGGGAGAATGTGTCTTGGCTTGCTTTTTCAATTTAGCTATGAGGATGAAAATTTCAGTTAACAAGAACTCTCTTACTGTGAAAACATCAGTGTGAAAGAGAAGAAAATTCAGGATTGTTTATTTTCATTATAACTTTTTTTTTAATGCAGTGCAAGATACTGGGCTAGATATCTTCCTTCTGTTTCTTCTCATTTCTTCTCTTCTTTTGAAGTCTTAGAAGAAAGTATCTCAGGGGAAATGTTTGCGAGGGGGTTATGTTTTGTATATGCTGTAAGCCAGAAGAGCACCTTTGGAGTCATGGCAGTATGTCACCGAGTGCTATTAATGATCTTAATCCATGGATTACTGCTGATAAACTGTAGCAGCTTCTTTGTAGATGTTCTCGTATATTGGTTGTCTGCCAATGGGATCATTTTTTTTTTTAAACAGCCAGACTAGTGTCTGCAGCAAGTGGGCAATACTCCACTTTTACAAAAAATAAGCAGGTCAGTAGAAGGTTTTTTTATGTAATATTTTTATCTATTGTAAAGACTCAGGGATGGGCTGGGAGGCTGGACACAGGTAGGAGAGGGCTTGATCACCCCCGGACTGGCAGGGAGGTGGATCTGCTGCCACTGCATCATCCTGGTCGAAGCAGTGATGCACTTGTCCTTGATGCCCAAGGACAGCATTGCTGTCCCTGGTAGCACTGGCACTGACAGTGGAAGTGCCAGCTTTTAAGCTGGAAACTTTCGTTCAGGGAGGGTTATTGCCTGTGAATAAAAACTAGAGTCATAGACTGAGCTAATAATACCATGAAGAGAAATCCTGAGGGATCACAGTGGATAACTTATTGACAACCAGCATCATTGCTCAGTGCAGAGAAGTCCAAAACCGTGTAAAAAAATGTAGCTAAAGCAAGCAGCTATGTTTTGTCCTAGTGTGGGAGGACATATGCCCTGAGGGGACAGCCCACTCCAGCCCAGCTCTGGTGACTGAACTGGTGCTGCTCTGTCTTGCTGCCCATCATCTCCCTCTTCCCAGCTGGCAGAAGGGAGCATGCGACTGTGCCTTCTGTCTTGTGTCTTCTAGTTGGGTTTAATGGGTTAAATTGCTGGTGAAGATGGGATTATACCAAGAAGCCAGGTTGTGGCTTGAAGCAGCAGAGGTGGAGGTAGAAGTTTGTTCCCGCCAACCCTGCTGCCCGCAGAGGGAGATCCGATAATGGGATGACAGAGCCTTCACCTGCAGCTCCTTGCCTCTGAGCAGGAGTGGGAGCTGTTTGTTTTGGTGTGTTACCTGACCCCGCAGTGCACAGGAAGCTGTCAGGGATCACTGCGAGTGCATGGCCCTGGGCTGTACTGACGGGGGCTCTCACAGCCATTGTCTCAGTTATTCGGAAGAGTGTTTGTAAATCTACGTGTGTACAGCAAGAATGTGCCTGGTTAGCTCAGTTTGTGTATAATGCTGGCTGAGGGACTTAGGTCATTAGTCAAATAAACCTATTTGATGTGTAGCTTTTGGAAATACTGGTGTTAATCATACAGTTTCAGAGTAAGGCTTTGGCACTTAACAAGCGGGATACCTTTTCATGTAAATAAACAAACAAAACTGTCTAGAGTTTTAGATAAAATCAGAATTTAATTTAAAAAAAAAACCAAGAACTGTTTTCCTTGCTGAACATTGAACTACATTTTAATGCAGGCAATTATTTAGCATTTATTTACATATCATCTAGAGCATTGGAGACTTAGCCTTTTAACTGTCTTGATTTGGTGTACCTGCTGTAAAAATAAATTATAGTGAGTATGTTGAGTCTTTTTGAATAAACATCTACCCAGGGAAGACAGAAAATTTTTTTTGTCTCTGATGGAGTTATTTTACATTTAGGTGGTGCCTGGTAGTTAACAGCTGCTCCCTAAGAAGTCAGTCAAACACAAGATACAGCACTCTGAGACAGACTCTCCTTTACATGCAAATTGATCAAAAGAGCTCCTGTTTTGGGTAGGGACATATGCTCCCCTGCATGCCATCTTCTTTCCAGATTTCCAGAGCAGACAAAGGAGCCTGGTATCAGTATCTGCCAGCTGGATTAGGCTGCCAGAGCACCAGTTTGAAGCTACAGTAGAGAGTCCAGTGAAGAGTCACAAAGATGGTGAAGAGACTGAAGCATCCCTGCCATGAGGAAAGGCTGATAAAACTGGGACTGTTCAGCCTGGGGAAAGCTCAGGGGTCTCCCATCAATGTATATAGATACCTGCAGGAAGGGTGCAAAGAGGCCAGAGCCAGGTTCTGTCCAGTGGTGGCCAGTGACAGGAAAAGAGGCAATGAGCACAAACTGAAACACAGGAGGCTCCCTCTGACCATCAGGGAACGATTTGTCACTGCGCACCAAGGACTGGCACAGGCTGCCCAGAGGGGATGTTGATTCTCCATCCTCGGACATACTCAGAAACTGGAATATGGTCCTTGGACAGCTGTCTCTATGTGACCTGCTTGAGCAGGGGGATAGACCAGATGACATCCAGAGAACCATTTCAAGTTCAACTATCCTGTGACTGTGTGACCACAAACACCTTCACACTGACTTGCCCGTAGCCTTAGGATTTTTCTAAGCTAGCAAAAGCTGGCTTCAAGACTGAAGGATATAAACCCAGCCAGGGACACCTCCGTCTATGCTGTGCCATGTCCTCCTTTGTGCTCCCACTGCTGTCTGTGTGATTGTGCAGTGCCCCAGGTTGGGAACCTAAGTTGTTGCTGTAGTTGCTGCAGAAGGAAGAGAGACTGTGTGGCACCAGCAGAGCACTGGGTCACTTCTGCTGGTGACAGTACTGTGGCCCAAGGCTGGGCTTCTGGAGTAATATAATTGCATCAGAATCCAAATTTTTATTAAAGAAATATATTTGTAGGTCCAGTGGTTCCAAGTAAAAGATCAGCAGAATTTAACAGACCTTGTTTGTTTTTAACTGAGAAGGGATTTTTGGCTCCCAATATCTGTCCTTGCAATACTTGACTTTAAACCCAGCAAAAGTTGCAACAGCAACCGATTGGACTGATTACAGTTTTAAGCATCTAAAATACTGTTGAAGACTGTCTGGGCTCTGAATATCCTTCATCTGTGAGGTGCTTCAGGCTAGACAGAAATAGCTAAAGACTAATGAGCCTGGGTCAGATTCAGGCCAGAAACTTTCTGGTTTCAAGCCAGGTTCTGCTACATAGGCTTCTGAGATGCAGCTCAGCATTTGTTTCTCCCTCTTTGGTGAAGGACAGAGTCTAGTCTGTTCTGAACGGGGCATTTTTGGGGTGAGTGCAGGTGGATCATCCCTGTGCACCCACTGGATGATGGATGCAGCAGTCGGACAGATGCCTGCCTGTTAGCTGGCCACAACATCGCCTCCAGCAACGGGGCTCTGTCCAGCAGAAGCCCCACGTGACTCGGCCAGTCAGTGTGGCCACACAGGCACACCCAAAACTATACTGGGCAAGTGACCTTGCACAGCTTAATGTGAGGATGAAAGTGTCTCCGGGCTAATCCAGTTGACTGTGCTTGAGGTGAATGAATGGGAACTTTGATGGCAATGCCCTGAGCTCTGATAGTGAGTGGGAAGATACAGGGTACTGAGGAAGCACTGCCAGAGCCAGAGCCTTGTCTGCTGCCTTAAACCCTCCTGAAACCTTTTTGAAGCCCTTACAGGCTCTCCTTTTTGATGCCTTTGAAAGGGTCAGTCAAGTGACCTGTCTAACAGCAAAGTTTTAATTTCAGGAACTGCTTCATTTATATTTTTATACTTCTGCCTGTGTTCAAATAGCTTAATTTATAAGTGAAGAACGTGGATATGTAACACGTAATGTATAACATTTAGATCCCTCCAAGTTGGACACTATAAGCAAACAAACCTGTTTTCAAAGCTTTCTTGTCCTGCTAGTAGTAAAGAACAAAATCCTTTCACAGGAATTCTAATATATAACTTAATGTGTGCAGACAAGAACATGCAACACTTTGCTGTGTTTGAATCGGAATTTAAAAAAGAAAAAACATTAAAATGAATGGTGATGTTTAGGAGGGGGAAAGGAGATAAGAAAATATGATCATGTGCATTTTTCTGGGAGTTAACTCTTGTGTTCGTAGGCAAGTCTGGATTTTCAATCCTGGTGTTATTTCCTGACTCAGATTTATAACCTTTCTGCAGGCTGTCTACTAGAAGTATATGTTGTCTAAACTAATACAGATAACAGAGAAGGTATCTTGAAGATACTGTCATTGCAAGTTTTATGGTGGTAACAAGGAAGCGAAAGCTTCTTCAGGGCTACAGATAACTTTTTCCGTATCTTTTTTAGCTATTTACTAGTGTCTAAACACTTCAAACTCTTCTATTTATTGAGCCAGCAGACTACTATGAACTGTTCATTTGCATTTTCATGAAAGCCGTTTAATAATATGCTTATCTGGTCTCATTTGGCACCACAAAATAAAAAGTATTTGAAAGCTGTACACAGAGACCTGCTTACCAAGTTAAAAGGGTTGCAGGAAAAAAAAGAAATTTTAGGAATATCCACTTTGCTGAAATATCTGGAACTGAAAATAATCTGTTTAAGATGGCCTCAGCTGTAATTAGAAAAAGGGGAAGGAAAGTCTTTGTAAAGTGAGCAGGCTGTTTGTACGAGAGTGAACTCAGAGCAGGTATTCATTTGCCTTCCTGTGATTCCTTTTGTGGGTCTAAATGTTTTACAAATATCAGGGACTCAGGATCATCTCATGCTTGAAAGTAGATAATTCCTGCTTGTATTTGGCAGGTAAGGCATTCTAAACAGACTATAGATGAGTGTGGAAAGGGGATTGGCTAGTTTTGTCTATACTAGAAAGTATTTAAATGGATGTTTATAGTGTCCTAGCTGGCTGAATTTCTGCCCATCACCTGGTTATGTGGTGTGACTGTTCAAAGACAAGGTGAGTTCAAGGACTGTGCCTGCATCTGGTGGGAAAGAATGACTGAAATGGGCAAAGTGATTTCTCTTGGGCCGCAGAGTGGCTTATACCTTCTGGGCCCATGAATTTTGCCTACTTTGCTGCACAGTGACCCAGTTTCAGCAGAATATAGGTTGCCCTTTTCAGTAGCTGTGGGCTCTAGGAATGTGGAAGTTGTGGGGTGAAACCTTCCATTGGAGGATGCAGAATCCAGATCTCACTCTTCTTGCAGAGCAAAAACTTTCCTTTTCACCCACCTCTGTTTTTTCTTCTAAAAAGTCCAATGAACTCAAGGTAGTCTGAGAACACTACCTGGCAGAAGTTTTCACACGTCTAAGTTGCTGCAAAGTGTGGGCATGAAGAGAAAGGGTCAACCAAGGCCAGTTTTAGATGACTGTGAGTTAACTCTGTGGGCTCCATCTGTATTCAGGTATCAGTGGCCACCCTGGGGCAGA
>JAWWLV010000001.1:77033017-77069718 GCA_035041135.1 Platyrinchus mystaceus
CCTGCTGTTTTTTGAACCATGTACACCTCCAGCACCCACAGTATGTCACAGCAAGGACTTCCACAACGTCATTATGTACCACGTGGAAAACAACTTTTATTGTTCTTTCCAAACCTTCTTGTCTCATGGATGCCCCCAGTTCTTGCACTGGAAAAGCAGAAGGGAATCTCCTGTGCATTGTCCTAAGGATGAATCTGGGTGGGTTTTTTCAACTGACATCTCTCTGGAGGAGACATTTCTCCCCAGTGAGATCAAAGGAAACCTCATGAGAGAAGGCTCATTGTTTTAAATCTATTTTGTGAAAATACTGTTCCTAGGACAGGTATGATTCCCAAAGGCCCTGCTTTTCAGGCTATGGCAATTTTGGGGCGCAGAATAAAGTGCAAGATATCAGATGCTACATGAAATTATGCAGTCCTGTTTCCTGAGACTCTATTTCTCCTTATACCCAACCTGTGCAACTGTGAGCATCTGCTTACAAGAGAGGGTTACATCCAGGCTTGTGTTCTACCACAGCTAGCTCCCCATTTTTATCTCTGTTCAGGCAATCATGCAGCCATGCAGCTTGTTTGAATTGATTCAAAAGAAAGGGAAAAACTGCATTAAATATAAGATGAAACTACAAATTTAGGCAGCACCATCTTGCATAAATTGAGATAAAGGAGGTTTAAGAAGGGGCAATCTCTTTTTTAAGGCACCTCCCTTATCTCTGCGTTTAGAGACTCTTTAGTATTCCCTGTGTGTTCAATCACCTGTTCTTGTTTATTTTCTGAAAAAAACCCTTTATTTTTATTTTGGAGTGTTCCCCTGTAGTCCTCCCAGCAGGCACAACACTTCCTTTTTCCTCCTGTCTATTCATGCAGCTGTCTCCATGCCAGCTCTTCTGGCTTGGAAGGGTTAAAAGGGAGGTAAGATTAAAAAACAAGTAGCTGAACTGCTGGGCTGACACACTACAAAATCCATGAGCTTGTCTTAAATTGGTTAGGAGAGGAACTGCAGTAAGCCTTTAACTGTTGTGTTACCTGGTGTTTAGCGCTTTTTTTAAATTCTTTTTTCAAATAAATTTTTATTAAAAGGCTGTGGATGTTTTCTCATTGTAGAGGGGACCATGCTTCTCACTGGGGTTTGTCTCTGTTTTGAAAGGGACATTTCTCATCTGTCTCAGAGCAAAGGCTCAGCTCATCCCCGCTGCCTGTGGCACTTAAGCTTCAAGAGCCCCTGTGGACTGCCAGGGCTGAGTGGAGGTCTGGCCTCTGTGGTAGAGGGGCACTAGTCATCAAGTCAGCTCAGAGGAGCAAGTCCTAACCTACAGCCCATGTCTCTGCCCTAAGACGAGCTATGAAAAGCAGAGAAGTTGAACTGGCTGAAGTTCATTACGAAGCCTGTTAGAAAAGCAGGGTGTCTCCTTCAAGGCCCTGTTTTGTTTCCTCATTTGTCTCTCAGCAGCAGCACCAAGAACATGAAGCTCTCCAGGCTGTCACTAGTATCACCTGTCACCACCCGACCTGCCAGATTTTAAAACTGTACACCTTGCTCTAACTTAAGTTCCATTCTCAATGGAGAATTTGGCTGATCACTGTGTTACCCAGACCCTCTGAAGTCATTGGAAGCCCCTGTTTCCCGTGGTGCAGTCCAGTGGCAAAGCCTCTTGATAGTCAGAGCAGATGGTTTTCACGAGCAGGAGATGTGTCACAGCAGCCTGTGCCTCCTCTGGCCTGCTAGGGCTGCCCACTGTGAGCGAGTGGGTGTTACCAGCAGGTCGCCTGGCCCCTGGCCGGGGAGGATGATGAGCACTAGGAACAGAAATGGTTGAAAGCAAAAGCAGTTAAAGAACAGTCACAGAAGGAGGTAATACAAATCTGTCTTCTTGTTCACTGAATCATGTTATCCTGAAGGACTAAAGGAATATTTAGTAGTTCCTGGGCAGTAGTCTTGCTGGGTTGAGTTAACTCTTGGAGCTTACCGCTTCCAGAAGCGACTTGAAAAGAGCGTTCCCATGTAGTCTGCCTACACCTTCATGTCAGATGCAGCTGCTACTTGGTTATCAGTTTAAGTTTAATTACATGAAGAAGAGCAGCAAGGCAGATTAGTTAGAGCCACAGGAAACCTTGTATGAAAGGGCATGGTGTTTGGCAGATGTTCTTCAGATTTTTGGGCACTTGGGGGTGCTTCATATACCCATCAATTCACTATGTAGTTTTTGTTGCTGCACCAATACATGCTCCCCTAAGCCTTATAATAACCAGTTTGTGGGTGTAGTGAAGGCAAAATTCAATCAGAGTCTCTGACTCATCCCATCACTAGGATTTTGAACACAGGAGCAATTGCTCACTGCCCACTCCTCCCCCACGCTCCCTATTAACTCAGGTCACTCACTGTTCCCACAGGCTTGCTCTCTCCAGGTCTCCCCACCTACTCCTTTATTTTTCTGGCAGGTGGTTCCTCTCTCATTCCAGGCACTTTTTTTTCTCTTGGCCCTGTGTACATAGCTTTCTCTCAGCTCTGGCGTCAGCTGTTCTTCCCAAGCTGTTATGCTTTGACTGCATCATAAAATACAAAAGACAGGGTTGTGCTGAGATGCAGAGAGCTTCCTGATGGAAAAGCCTAGCAGAGACAAAACCTGTCTTCCTATTAGTCCAGGTCATCCCCAGCGTTGGAAAGATATTTTAAATCTAAAAATCAGCACAACAAGGATTGGGGAGTTTATTTGCAAGTCTGTTTTACAACTGTACCCCTCTCCCACCTTCTGTCTCCTCATATAAAGACTGACACTTTGTTTTTGAGGAGATGAACTTTATTGGAAACCTATTGCAATAAAAGGAAAGCTGTTGTGGTTTTAGAGATGTTAGAACACATCTTTGAAAGCTTGCTGTGAAGTTCAATCTCCACAACTGAAATGCAGGAGGAAATTATAAGCATCTCGTTTCTTCCTCATTGACGTTTGCCTTGTGGCTGTGAGCATTCTCTGCCACTCAGGATTAGATTTCTGCAAGGTCTTGACTGCAATAAAGAAGAAATTAAGAATGGTGAAAAGAAACTGTCTTCTCATCTGCTTTGTTAATGAGTTGTATGACAAGGTGTTGTGAGCAGTGCCTCAAAAGTCAGATAGCCCCAATGCCTGAAAAGATCAAATCATTGAGCAGTAAAAACAAAGAAGGAGAGAATAAGTGGAAAACTGCAGGAATACAGATGAGTAACACAGCAGCTGTGGTGCAGCACCCTTACGTGCACTTGGTGGCTCAAGGGGCCAAGAAGAGCCATCCTGCTCCCTGTGGGCAGCTGTCACCCTGGGAGCTTCTGCATTGCTCCACAGCATGGCACAGTGTGATGCCATGCTCCTGACTGACAGGTGACCTGGTGCAATCGCTGTAGTGTTGATGTGCCCTTTTTCATGAGCCATGACAAGTTCTCAGCCCTTCCTTCCTGACAGGACTGCTCGGCTTGAATGTGAGGGATCTATTGTGTGCAGTGTCATGGTAGCTGCGTGGATGGCCTGGGCTAGCAGCCCCTCAGGTGTGCTGCTGCCACCTCACCTGCACGTCCCATAGGCCAGGCAACTTTTAAACTTTGTAAAAGCCGAATTTATTTACTGTTGCTTGAAATTCAGTTCGGGCCCTGCTCCACAGTGAGGCTGTGCCTCTGACTGAACGGGTTCATTTACCATCTGACATGTTGTCAGGAGAGGAGCTTACCGAATGTAGTCTGGTGGCACCTGTAAAGATACATAGTGGCTGTAAGAACTGTCCAGTGGTGATTCAAAGGCTAACTGAGCTGCTGGGACCTTCTCTGTTGATTCCTGGTGAGCCAAAAAATAAAATCGAGCATGTCAGACACTAGACTGAGCCCCACTGGCTGTTATCAAACAGGCCCCTAGCCTTCAGCCACAGCCAAGTAAAACACTGAACAAAAGCCAACTTTTTAAGCTAGATATAACATGTGAAGGTCAAGAGACATATAATTCTTTTTTCTGTTTTTCCTTATGATCACTTGCTTGATAAGGCCATCACTTCAGAATTAAAATGTACTTACTTGTTGTGGGTAGGACAAGAGTCTTTGGGCTTGATTCAGTTGCCCGATCAGAAGCATCTGATTCTATTTGAGATTCCCTCACTGGAGTGTGTTATGTCTGCTGGCACCATGCAGCAGTCCAGGATATATATCCCAGTGTTTCAAATGGTCCTGCTGACTTTTCTGAGGCAACAGTGAAGCCCCTCTTGAGAGGTGTTGTTAGCTCTTTTACTAACTGGAAACCCTGACATCAACAGCTTTGAATAAAAAGGTGGACAGTGCATTTGCCGCAGTGATGACCTAGCTCAAAGGAAAGCTGGGGTATAGGTTTCCCAGGAAAAATACTATCTTCTGTAGCAGAAAAATGCCCTTGTGGAGACCAAGAAGGGGATGAACATTTTCAGCATGTAATTTATAGTTCACCATTAGTAATATGAACAGCTAATGCAAATTCATTTATTTGAAATAGTTGTGACCCATGTAATTGAGCTCTTTTTTTGCTATCTGTGATAGAAAAGAAAATCTCTCTAGGCACAGGAATGTTATGATAGTGAACTCAGCCTGCTTAAAAATAAAAAGGTGGGCAACCTTTTGCAAATTTAAATTAAACAGCAACCACTACTGCTGCTTTGTGAAGATTTTAAAGCTAGAAATTAACCAGAATATGCATTTGAAAAAACATGGAAGTTACAACAAAGAAATCCCGTTCCCCTAACATATAATCCTCCATTACTTTATTTGCAGATGTGAACATATGAACATATGTCAAGTGCCATCAAATGTGCATGTAATTGATTTCTGATTCAAAAGGGGAAAAAAATACTTGCTTTTCAAATAGTATCTCAATGGTGATTTTCCTAAAGTAGTGGATAATAATGAATGTCATGAAAATGCAGGCTATTCCTCAAACGCATTTTGCCTTACCTGTGTGCTTAAAAGCATTGGTGATACCATATATGTTAGTGTTACTAAAAATGGAGGCATACGATTTGCATGTGCAGAGTTGAAGGTCTGTAGATATAGCTATGGAGATACTGTAAGCATCTGTAAATTACAGTGTTAGTAGGAAAGTGATTGTGTACTTCTTGATGAAGGTGTTGATGCTGTTGAAGTTCCAGCCTGCCACAGTTCTCGGTATAAATCAATATAAATATTAATTTGCTGTAAAACTCACATTCCTTCAGTGAGAGCTGTGTTAACTGATTAGTATGCATGAACCAGTTTGTGTTTGAAGTGCAGGAAATGTCTACGAGTCTCCTTCTTTAATTGAACCTTCTGGCTATAATTGTTTTTAGCCTGGATTCTTGAGGAAATGAGGCTTACACAGTCAGTCAGCTTCCCTGTCCTTCCTTCTGTGCTAACTTCTGAACCCACTGGCCAGTTTCAACCATATTTCACAAAGAGATCATTGTCTCAAGGATAATTAAATTCCTACAAGTTTTGTAAAAACAGGTAGCTTAATACTAGAGTGTAGAGAGAGTCCTATAAGCCCTTCCAAATGGAAGAGGATCTTAGTGCAGGCAAGAAGTGATCCTTAAAGTACAGTTAACCACAAGGAAGCCGGGGTTTGGGATTTGCAATTCAACATGTAAAGCCCCTGCCTTCATTTGTTTGAGTGCTTGCAGCACTACCCATTTAATGATACAGTCTTTGCATTGGGCAGAGCTGTGGCACAGAGTGGCCTACAGCCATTCCCTCCTACCTTTAGCCTCCGCTTGCTTGTTGAGCATAGTTTTCATGATATTTCCCATCTTCAATCTTTTCAAATAGCAGATTTATCTTACTGAGTCGTTGGTACTTTCCATGACTTCTTTTTCTTCAAGGAGAAGGAAATTTCCATTACAAATGCAGATTTAAGTCTTATTTTTGATGGGTATGCAAGGCAGCGAAAGGCTGATGCATAATAGGTTGGGAAGGTGATACCCCTCACTGAAGCTGGCTGTTGTCTAGAAAGCACCACAGAAATTACACAGGCAATAAGACAGAGCAAGAGAAGGTATAACACTGTAGAGTCTGTGGTGAAAGCTCATCTGGAAGGAGGGAGTTTGCTGTTGCAATCTCTGCTGCTAGGTTTCTTGAGGCATTTTTTTCTTTAGGCAGCCACTTAAAAAAAAAAAAAAAAAAGAAAACTGTCCTGGAAATAAAGGTGACTATGCTTTATGTAAGAACCATATGCCATTTTATCCTGAGCTTCTGGCATCTCATTTTGTTTTCGGGGCAGCAGCCCACAAGGCTCTTCCTGTGTCCTGGTGCAGGAGTAAGATGGTCTTTGGAATTACTCAAGGTTGGCCTAAGAGATATTCACTCTTACTTTCTTCACCCAAACTTGACACTGTTGCAGTATAATTAAGTTCTCCACTGTTCCACACGGAGGTGATATTTTAAACTAGTACTACTATAAAAAAGCCATTTAGCCAGTTTTCCCTAAAGCACCAATAGTGCTATAAACAGGTTTTCCTTTATCAGATATTTCAGTATGCCAGCTGTTACAATATATATAATGTGTTTAATGAGCAAAGGAGTTTATTATAAGGTAATTGAATACGGCTGTTCTTTCTAATTAGTTATTTGCCTTTCAGTCCTGGATGTTGCCATAAGATCCACTGTGATCTGTGTCAGCTGTATCTCAGTGTGCTTTGATTTGCTATAAAGCAGCTGTGCATCTCAGTCAAGCTTAAGAGAATCATGGATGTGAAAGTAGCAAGAAAGTTTTTAATATGAAATGAAAAATGTTATCACTGGCTAATTAAGTAGCAAGTAAAGTTAATTAATTCATGACATATCTGTATACATGGCCAAATTCTATTTAGTTGGTTAACTTATTGATATAGATGTGGAAATATCAAATGAAAAAGTAGTGCAGTAAGTTAATAAATGTGCAGCATCTTTAGAGGCCATAAAGAAATGGTGGCAAATTGATTTTGTTTCTGTTCAACAGAAGTTAATTAACTGATATGCCTAACAGGTTTTGTTGATCCCAGCATCCTTGTGATCTTAGACGGCTTTGTCACTTGAAATGAGATGCGAGTAGCGCAGCCCAAAAGAAGAGAGCATGACACTGGTGAGGTAGCAGAGCCTAGTAGTAAACACTGGTGCCCTGCATCTCTGGAGATACTGGGAGGAAACCACAGAGAATACAAAACAGCTTGGAAAAGTGTTCTGGGTTTTCAGTGACATTTCCTAGAATAAAGCACACACATAGAAAGAGGAAAGCTGCAGACAGATGTGCTGATGTTGCATGTAACATGAAGGAAGCTTCTCTCTAAACTCATTGTTTTCTGATATGATAAAAAACCCAGCAGGTACAGAGAACATAGGAATACCAGTGTTGTTATAAGCGTGGTTAGATGGTATTGCATGTTCTCTGGTTTGGCTGTTTAATTTAGACTGGCTTGGAGAACAGCACTGTCATATGGAAAAAAATTTACCATGCAACTACAGACAAAGAAAAATGAAAAAAGCCCTCAGGTGATTTGAATGGAGGCTGAAGCTTTTTGATATAGTATCTGCAGGATCATTATTAAAATTCAGTTTGATTTTTTTTTTGACTTTGCATTTCTCATGTGCACACTGTGTCCCATTAAAACCCCAGTTTAAATAGATAACCATAATTTGTCAATATAAATACAGCAAGTTTAACATGCTTTCCCTTCCACAAAGAATGTGGAGGGGATGTCCTTAATTTTTTATTTAATTACAATTTCCTAAAGGTGATATTTTTCTCTATTTTCTCTATAAGGCTGCATTTGTCTGACGATGCAGTACCCCTAAAAACTTTATGTAATATTTACAGTATTTGTAAATCTTAGCTATAATCTGTAATGACTATGGCTTTCTCTCACACCAGTCTTAACATTTGTTAGTGGTAAATCAGAAGATATCAATATAATATTTAAGCAGACCTCTCTTGCAAAATACCTCAATTGGCCTGTTTTGAGCTGAAATAGTAATTCTTCAGTCTACAAGTCATAGTAACCATTTGCGTCATAGATAACCTTGGGTATTGGAGGATCTTTTTTAAATGGTGGCTTTTGACATGATGTGCTGTGTTATTTGAAGCAAATTGCTTAACAACCCTGTCCCTTTGTTCTCCCCTTTGTGAAAGGGATGTAACTGGGGTTTTGTTTGGCTGTTTTTTTTTTTTTTAACTTATACTCTCTTCTTCTTTCAGAAGGAGGGGAAATTACTAATCTGTTCAAGGTTAGTAGGGAGAGACAATACTTTCTATTAGACCTGCTATCATAGCTGGGGAAAAAACAAACCAACTTTTGTGCTCACCAACCCTTCTTTGGGTCATATTTATAGATATTTACAGAATGTCTTGGAAATACAGAGTGTGCCTGTCAATAATACTCATTAAAAAAAAAAAAAGAGTATTTTAAAATATCTGGAAGAGGCTACATCTCTGACGCAATTTATGCACCTAGGAGTCCATGAATGCATAGATCACATACATATATATATATAGATACACACATGAAATATTTAGCACATGCTGTGCACTAGAGAGGTGGGCCCAGAATGCTTTGGATGTAGAGTCACTCCTGCAGGGCAATGGCAATTTGCCCGTGGGTTCTTGACACCCAAAAAACTGGCAGAGTAGGGTGAAGCAGTAGAATTAAGGAATTGAGTGCACTGTAGGTTGCTTCTGCAGCTCAGAGAAGAGATCCATCCCCAAAATTACAAAGGGACCTTTGTCTTCCTCTAGCAGCTTGGTGGTTGAAGTGGGAGTTGGAATCCAGCACTCAGGGGAAAAACAAGTCATTAATTTAGGTCCCCTGAATGTATCACCTAAAGTCAGGTCTCCCTTTTGAGCTTTTGTCCCAGCTTGTTCAATTTGGGCTCCCCAAAGTGGAGGCAGATTGCATGAGAGCCCCTTGCACAAGGAACCGAGCCACCTCACAGCACACCCACAGCACGGTGCTACCCTGAAGGCTTTGCAGAGAGCAGGTTCCAAGTGCCAGTTTGCACTGGAAGAGACTAACGTCTACCTCCCACAGGGAGTGAGACTTCATTTCCAGCTTTTTTAAAAACAAGGCATGCCAGAGATTCTCAAAATCTATCAAGCACACGGTGGTTTTGTTTTCACACTAGGGTATCTACTGATACTTTATCTAATCTTCTCTGTTAACTTTTGAGTGGGAAAGTGTGCTCTTCTGTTGAGGTTTTCTCTAGTCATCAAAACTGAGTCTTGAAAGATATAAGGCAACATGTGAATACACTTTTTCGTCACCTTTTTTAATTTTTACCTGTAATGCAGCTCTTCAGTGTGAACTTGGAGGCTCAAAAATCCAATGCGATTGATTGGGTTTTTTATTTTTTAATATATATGACATATATATGATATATATGTATCATATATATTTTATATATATATATATATATATATGCTGCTCAGAAAAGGTTTTCCTTTAAGCATCGCTCTGCACTGTTTTACACTTTACTGAGACTGGAGGCACCTGAGCCCACTCGAGTGCTTTGCTTATTAGTGCTCTATTGAGCAAGAATTTCAATTACTCTATTTCCTCGGTCTTCACCAGCAAGTGCTCCAGCCACACCACCAGAGTCTCAGAAGGCAAAGGCGGGGACTGGGAGAATGAAGAACTGCCATGGAGTTACAACATTGGTGGATAAGGGAAGAGCAATTCTACCTGGACTCATGCAAAGCATTTGACACTGTTCCGCACGGCATCCTTGTCTCTAAATTGGAGATGTGGATTTGATGGATGGACCACTTAGTGAATAAGGAATTGGATGGATGGTCATATTCAAAGAGTTGCAGTCAATGGCTCAATATCCAAATGGGGACCAGTGACAAGTAGAGTTCCTCAGGGGTTGGTATTGGGATTGGTGCTGTTTAACATCTTTGTTGATGACATGGACGGTGGGATCGAGTGCACCCTCAGCAAGTTTGCAGGTGACACCGAGCTGTGTGTGCAGGACACACTGGAGGGAAGAGATGCCATCCAGAGGGACCTTGACAGGCTTGAGAGGTGGGTTTGTGTGAACCTCATGAAGTTCAACAAGGCCAAGTGCAAGGTCCTATCCCTGAGTTGGGGCAATGCCATACACAAATACAAGCTGGGTGGCAAATGGATTGAGAGCAGCCCTGACGAGAAGGACTTGAGGGTGTTGTTTGATGACAAGCTCAACATGACCCAGCAATACTTGCTTGCAGCCCAAAAAGCCGACCATGAAACCCTACCTGGAGTACTGCTTCCAGCTCTGGGGTCCCCAGGATAAGAAAGACATGGACCTGTTGGAGTGAGTCCAGAGGAGGGCCACAAAGAGCCTCTCCTAAGACAGGCTTAGAGAGTTGGGATTGTTCAGCCTGGAAAAGAAAAGGTTCAAAGGAGACCTCAGAGCAGCCTAAAGGGGGCCTAAAAGAAAGCTGGAAGAGGGACTATTTACAAGGGCCTGTAGTGACAGGTCAAGGGGTGATGGCTTCAAACTGAAAGAAGGCAGATTTAGATCAGATATTAGGAAGAAATTCTTTACTCTGAGGGTGGTGAGACACTGGAACAGGTGGCTGAAAGAAACTGTTCATACCCCATCCCTGGAAGAGTTCAAGGCCAGGTTGAATGGGCTTAGAGCAGTCCGATCTAGTGGAAGGTGTCCCTGCCCATGACAGGGGCGTTGGAACTAGATGACCTTTGAGTTTCCTTCCAACCCAATTCCAATGCCCTTCAAACGCAATTCTGTCATTCTGTGATTCTATTTCATCTATGCCTATTTTATTCATGAAATAGAAGATGGGTTTGGGGGATTTCCATACTGATTTTTATCATAGGCAGTCATGTCACCTCCTTGTTAAAGTTATTTACTAATCTCCATACTAACCATGTGAGGATTTTTTCCTTCCATCAAGAGACTTTCCTGTAGTGTCTCTTCTCATGTGCATTCTTCTCATTTTCAGTGTGGACTTATTAACTGCCAGTTCACCTCCATTCAGCTGAATGTCGCTGTTATTCTGCAGCTGAAGCAATCACGCTCCTGCTTCCCACCACCCCTCCCTGCAACCACAACTTCTCCTAGGACATTCACTGGAAATAGACATACTCCTCCTTAGCCTTTGTTTTACTCAGTCAAAGAAGCCCACCATGCTCAGTTTCTCTTTTTGTAAGACAGGCTTTCCTCTCCTTGTGTCACCTTGGCAGCCCTCACCCATGCCTGCCTCTGGTCAGATCTAACTTACTTGGACATTGGTAACCAGAAACGTGTAGCATTGCAAGTAGAGAGTTGCCACAGGAGAGGAAGAGGCCTTGCTACGGCAGCTTGCCTTTAGTAGGCAATCCTTATTTGATACATTCTTGGGGCTGTAATTGCCTTTTCCATTGTTTGTCACACCTGTATCTCCACTGTCAGTCAGTAGTTGGTAAAGCATCCGTGATATTCTCTTCTGCCGTGGCCAGTTTCATCTCCAGGTTATAGCCAAGCACCTTCCTATCTGTGTCTGCACTGATGTGTGAGGTTCATGTCACTGGCTAGAAATACTTTGTTTTTTCATGACGGTTTTCATTCTCCGATTTTAAGTTTGTCATCTTCTCTCATACTCTGATACTTCTCTCTTCCCATTCCGAAGTAAGCAAGAGTCATCACCACTTTTCATTAGCTCATCTGGAGCTTCTGAAAAACACAGATCTAAAAAACACAGATCTGGTGTCCCAGAGATATGAAGCTTAACAGTGTAATCAAAGCAGTTGTTTCTGCATCTGTGACATCTGAGCCGACGTCCTCATGGATGACTTCTCCTGCAAGTGATCCCATATCCAACTAATCGTAAACCTCCAGTTGATTTCGTGGAGCACTTCCCTGTTCCCACACTTCCTGTACTTTTCTAAGTGCAGTCTGTTTTGCCTGTTTCCAATACAGTGCCTCAGTGTTTTTTCCCCTAATGGGGGGACAGGCTTTCCCTTTGACTGAGGCATATACTTTTTGAAGCTGTATTTATAAATCCATTAATTTAAATACTTTGGGAGCTCTCAGCTATGGTATCACAACATGATTTCCTACCTGTACATTTCCTTAAGGACCCTTTCACAGGAGAAAAGCCATTGACACTCATAGTCAAGTGTTCTTCAAAATTATCTGACCAGTGATGTGCATCAGTATGTACTTACACTGGGTTTTTTCTTGCTCCTGAGGGCTTCTTTAGAAAAAAAGAAAGAAAAAAAGGAAATCTGTAAGATTTATCTTCCTCTCAGTTCTCTTTTTATTTTGAAAGGAATGTTTCATGCTTTTGCAACGGGTATGTGTGTTGGACTCTTTGTTTTCTTTTGCTTTTTTCCTCTCTTCTGTCAAAATTCCATCTCTGTTTTCCATCAAGGACATGTGAAAAATATTTTCAATATATACCATTAAATAGTTTTCTTGTTCTTATAGTACTCCCTAGGCATCTGCTGCTGACTGCTTTTGGAAACAGGATACTGGGCTAGATGGACCTTGCTCTAACACAGTACAGCTGTTTTATTTTCTTAAACGCTGAATCATTCATCAAAAAGTGACTTTTATTTATTTACTTGTATGCAGCTTCAGTGGCTCTTGAGAAGCAGAGTCTGTGGTTTGCTCTTGAGAATACGAAGACAAATTCAGAGGTGCACAACAGCTCATCTAAGTAATTACTGAAGTGTTCCTAATTGTAACCTTCTGTTGAGTACAGAAGCAATGAGTGTGTCTGCAACCAAGTGTGCAACTTGCAGAAGGTCTGGATGTTTGAGAAGAGCTGGAGACGGCAACAGCAGGGAAAGTGGGGAGCTACCCCGATTACGTTCTGGAGGGAAATAAAGTGTGCCAGAGGGGAACAAAATCTGCACCAGCCTTGATAGCTGTTGTTGCCACTGCTCAGGAAGGGGAATAGGAGAGAACTGAGCGTGGGGAGGTGTCCAGATTCCATAATACCATATCAAAACTGTAGGTGGTAAATGTTTTATTAAACGGTTTAGCAAAACATTAAGGTCCCACAAGTAGAACCTTTCACATCTTCTCTTTGAAACTTCTATTTTAATATTAATTTTGATCCTTAAAGATAATAAAAAATTAGTGGGTGCTTTTTTCGTTGTTTGTTTTTTAAGAAGCAGACAGAGAAATGTGAGCTCTGTTGCCTTGTAGTGTTCATTCTTTTGGTATTCCAAATTCGTATACCACTGAACTTTAAACCAGGTTGTGGTATGCAGGGAGCCCAAATGTGGCAGAGAATCATAGAAATACTGTTACTAATGACACTGGACTGATGAAAATGGTCTTATAATGATAGCTTGAGAGAACTAGGAATCTTTTAGGATTCCTAGGTATTAATTTTACCTGTTTATGTGTCCATATGTAAATAGGAAAGTTTTCTTGGTATGAGGATTTGTGTTCAGAGAATTTTCAACCAATTTCTATATTTGGACATCAAAGTTGGATGTTTACCTTAATTTCACAGTACTTTTACCCATTTTATCATCATAACTGATTTTGTAATGAAATACATTATCATCTGATATAATTATTTTCCACAAGGTTAGTTTTTCACTTACTGAAGTTTTATTGTTTTATACATTCACCTACTACCTCTATGTTCTTTTAAATTTTTTTGAAAGGAGCTAGAAATTTTTTAAACCTTCACCCTTTTTTAACGTTATAAATTGTCAGAACATTTACAGATACTGGGCTTTGTTGACTTGTTGCTCAGGAGTTAGTTGAAGTTGGCTGAATGTCTGTCCTAAATACTTACTGGCTGTGGTACTTGGAATAGCAGTTTTCACTTCTCCAGTGATGGTGAACTAGCCAACAGGCAATATATTTTTATCTGACTCTACTGTCCTTGAAGTACTTTCATTTTAAGGAATGCCTACGTGTATTTTTATTTTAGGTTTAAACAAAGAAAAAAATTAAACTTCTGGATTATGAATTTATTTTTTTCTCAAGCCTGCTTGGGCCGTGCACGGGCATGGAGAAATTTCACTAAATTTGATTCTCAGACTGGCAAATGCTCAATTACCTGTACTCTCTTACAGCCTTAGGGGGTTTGTGGGGTTTCTAAGGGTGTTGGAGAGCAGTGGTAACCAACACATTTCCGCCATAGCAGGGTTGTCATTATCCTCTTAGCTGCAGTCCGAGATCTGAAAAATACTTCACTGTACATCTAGGGTCTACTGTGTATGTGTGAGTTTGTTTTTAATAACATGCATGAAAGGTAGATTTAAGCATTAAACTCATGTTTTTGAGATCTTTATAGGTTATCAGTTCTTTATGTGTCTGCAAGAAGTATATGATAAATTGGCTGTTTGATGATATATAAATTGTCTGGTACTCAAATAGCTTAGCATTTTCCAGTGTGATCAGATGTGTCTGAAATTGTTCAGCTTTACTCCAGGAGAACTTCTGTTCCTCATTAATTCTAGCACTCCATGAGAAGTTAACAAGTCTGTGTAAGGCTTTGCATTTCCAAAGAGCCATATTTAATTACCTAGGGATTGGCCTTTATGTTGGTGTTTTTATTAAATGCTGAGAAAAGTTCTTTGTATCAGACTTGCTGATGTTTTTGCATTGTTTTGCTGTAGTCTCCGAACTGGTAATTCCACTTGTAAAACTGGGTTGGCTTTTGCAATCTCCTTTGTTGTGGGATTCTCCCTTGCTTTCCCCAGTACATTCCAGAAATGGTTTGCTTGCAGGCAACTCTATTTATAAGCTTGTTTCATTTCTGTTTCATGTTTGAAAAGGTTTTTCATAGCTCTTTCTTACCTTTTCTTTGGTTTCTATGATATGCTAATCAAATGTTCTTTTACTAGTTAAAACTGAACACTTTATTTGTTAAATACAGCCAGCCAAGGAAGTCCTTCAGGCGTGTGTCCCGATTCTTAGCTGTCTCTCTATTTCATTGTTCTCAGGATTATAGCATGGGAAAACTAATAAAGCATGGTCTACAGTATGGTGGATGGCTGTACATATAATGAACCCTTTATTGAGGCCTTCATACCTTTAGAATTCAATGTTTCTTCTTCTTAAAGCAGAGTTGGCATTTAAAGCTAATTTGTCATTTTCTATTCACTGAAACTTTAAGACTGCAACTACCATTGCTGAGAAGAATTTGGATAAGTACTTGCTGATGAAACATTGGGCTTTCAGTGTGGGATGCTAAAGTAAGATAAATAAAAAGCCTGGTGACACCTACTGGAGGAGATAATTTTCTTTAAAAATGTAAACAGTGCTTCTGTAATGTTAATGTCAATTTAAAATTAATTAAAAGACATTTTCCCCATTGGCAGTTTATTCAAAAGACATTTTCCCCATTGGCAGTTTATTCCTTTCTACGGAAGTTACTTGTCAAGGAAGATTGAGATTATTTACTATATTCCACACAAAATCTTCAGTAGGAGGGCAAGATGCTTCTAACCAGTCTGCTTTTAAGGTATCTAAAAATCTACAAAAACAAATGGAACTCAGTAATTGTAAAGCTAATAATTATGTGCTTGGGGTGCATTCATGTTTAACTCCTTTCCAAAGCAATCTCTGTGTCAGAGGCCCTATTTTTAGAGGTATAAAGGTACTCTTATAAAAATGTAACTATTTCTATGTGGTTAGTCTGCCTATATATATAATCTGTATATCCTGTAGTGTGTGGCTTCCCTACCAATGAGGGGAAATAAGTGCAGCCCTTCCAGACTCCTGTATCTTTTACCTGTGTGCTTGCGCTCTATTCAGCAGTGCCTTGGGTCAGAGCTTTGCCCTTCTAAGAAAATGCTCCCTCTGGCTCACAGGTCTTCTAGAGGATCCCTAATGAGTTGTATGTTCCCATACTGTGTCTTTTGGTAGGGTGATACTTACCCTACAGAGCAGCTTGTGTGCCCCAAGACTGGCCTGAAGACATGAAAATATCTTTGAAAATAGACCTTCTTTTCGCTTTCATTGCTTTGTTTACTAAGTAGTATAGCATAGGGATTTAACAGCCTGAAGAGTGATACTTTGTAAGCTGCCTTGTGAATGGATAATAGGAGGTTAATGATGACTTACATGATACTACAATATCAGGAACTGTATCTTTTGGGCATGATTTTAGATTTAATTTAACAAAGAAATCCTGGTTCTAGTCTTTGTCTTGTTAACATGGCAAAATAGCTTTTAGTGTTACATATGCCAACCTGCATGCAGTCACTGTTGTTTGAGAGTCCCTCTCTGTGCTGTATTTAAAACCCATGATGAATTATGCTAGCTACTACAGGCTGATTAAAATGGTTATCATGTTTTAAAATGTTTTTAATATGTTAGTGTTAAATTCGTAGAATTGTCTGAACTTCCTCCTGCCCTCTCTCTATCCAGACTCTGAATCCCCAGTGATTAAACAAGGGAGTTGACTAAACCTTGTCTAGTTTCTAGTTAGTGATCTCATATTTTGACTATTTCTTTTGATGAATGGTACTCATGCATCACAATTTTTCTTCACTGAAATTCAGCAGGGTGGGGAAAAAACACTGAATTGGCCATTTAAATACTTCTTTTCCAGACTTTTTGAAAAATCCGAATCAAGATGGTTTCAATTACAATTAACATTTCTGAGCATACTGTATTTTAACCTGTATGAATTGACATGCCATGGCAATTGTAATCACTTTATGATGTACATATCAGACAAATAAAAATAAAAAATAAAAACAAATACTTAATGGTTCCTGGCATCACTCTTGTGAAACACATGAGATCATTATGCATTTTTTTCTTCCATAAAACTTTGTTTTGGTTTGTAGAGTTTTAGTTTAATGTGTTCTTCAGCCTTGTGACATTTGTGAAGAATATTTAAACCAAAGTCCTGCAATGTAGCTGTGATGAATGATTCTCCTGGGAATGATGAAGACATGGTTCAGCCATGCTGCCAGTCTGGGTACCTTCTCAAAGTCTGCGTGCAGTTTAGAGGCCTTGTTGTTTGTGATCTTCTTCTCCTTCCTGCTCCAGAGAAGAAAGTTCTCAGCACTTCTGGATTCTCCATTTCTCCTCTGGAGCAGAGAGGGAGAAGGTTGTATAATTTTCTCCTACAGTTTCTCACTTCATCGTGGTTGCCATTTGGCATAAAAAGCAGTGATGGAAGCTTGGCTGTGCCTTTGGTTTCTGACCACATCCTGCTTCTTCCCCCTTGGCATCCAAACAAAAGGAAGCATTTGACAAAAAGATGTTTGATGGGAATCTCTGTCTTGTAACTGCTGCTCAGATAAGGTGCAGGCAGTGAAAACACTTTACCCACAAAGGAAAGTCATAAATTATGTGGTACTTTGGTTCCTGTTTGGAGAACAGGATGTCAGACCCTGAGTTAGTTTCTCCTGAGAAACAGATGAGTGTGGTGCCAAACCTGTGAAAACTTCCAAGAGACAGACACTCAAAGCTGTCTGTTTGTCACTGTTGTAGGGGAGCCTGCCTGTCTCCTGTAGAAACTTTAGGGGGATGGAAAAATAAGTCACAAAACCTTTATCCAAGTGGGTTTGCACATGTTACAGTAGATCTTGTGATCTCCTGTCAATACTTGATGGACTTCTTTTCCCTGCTAAGAGTTAGGATGGGAAAGTATCATCTTCAAAATGCTGAATAAAACAAATCAGAGAAGTCCTTGTTCAAGTCAAATGGGTGTGACTTTTTTTCTTTCTGCATAGATCATTAGGGCTTTGCTGTGACATTGAAAAGACTTGGTACCCTAGTACATGATCCCTTTCAATGGAATTTGAAATATAACAAAATGTTTGCCTTGAAATTATGTTTTTAGGCTTATAGGGATTATATTCTCCAAAATACTGTTTGGTAACTCTTTGTTCTATCTGTGGATTGCATCAGCTTGGATGTGTAATGACTGCTTGCATTAAAGTATTTCTAGAGAAATGGTCCAGCAAATTTCATTTTTAACATGACTGTTTTGCTTACAGGCATTGTGTTCAAATACTTTTATTTCTCCTTAAGTGCTTTGAGCTGCTGTGACCATTATGCTTTGGTCAGGCGTGTTGATGAGGCACACATGAATGTTTTATTACCAACAAACAGTGTGCCATCATCATCACCTGGATTTAATCTTCCCCACCACTTGCCAAATAAAATCCTTCTTTTCAGTGGTTTATAAGTCACTCAAAATGCAATTATCTGGGCTGAAACATTTGAGTTACTGACTCAGAGTGTTTATTTAAAGTTTTGGTGAAACACTTCAGCCGTCTTTGAAAAACAGTTGAGACATAAAATACCTTGGTTTTGCTTCTTAATTTTTTTTTTAAACTGGTTCAGTCATAAACTTGATTTCTCATTGTTTGTAGCTGAACCTTGAGATCCAGCAGGAGGGCTGCTCTGATATCAGTAATTTCCTTTATGCTGTTTTTGTGAAATTTCACCCAAATTTGGTTATTTTGTAAGTGTGAAAACTCTCCATCTATGCATGCCTAGGAGAGGCCGTGAGCGAGCTGCTGTGTAGATCAGACAGGCTCCATGCAAACTGAGCTGGCTTCAGACTGAAGACACAGCTTTGTCTGGTGTCAGGTGCTGGTTCCGGGAGCAGGGAAGAAGTAAGGCTGAAGGTGAGAAAATGCAGAGGAAGAGGAGAGCTGGGATAAATTGGAAGTTCCTCCAGGTGAACTGATTGGGAGCCAAGAGCTGAGAAAAATGTATCGGAGATGAGCTATCCAAGCAATGTGTGTACTCTCTTCCAGCCTTGTATTTTCCTCTGCCTTAGTGTGTGACTGTCACAGTCAGCATTCTGGAGAGGGGGTGGCATGTGGAGGGTGTCAGGTCTCCATCCAAAGGGTGCTGCTGCAGCAGGTGAGGTGGGCAGTGGCAGGAGGTGGCCCCTCAGTCATGTGTTTCCTTCTCTGGAGGCCAGTGAGCGAGTCCCTGCAACGGGCATCTTCACTGCTAGCCCTGAGGTGGTTGGACTCCCCAAACCCAAGAGCAGTAGGTGTCTAGTGAAGCATGTGCCACATGGATGCAATGGCAAAGTACAAGGAGGACAGGCATCTGCAGCCGAAAACTACAGGCACTTGTCAACTCTTTAACTATACTTGATCTCTGTTTATTCTATGCAGAGTGGGAGTAATGCTGCCTAGTATCACAAGAATAAATCCATTAATAATTTTAACAGAGCCATTTGTAATGTGATCCTGTAGAACCAGCCCTGTGCATCGGCCCAAAAGGGAGTGAGTAGCTTGCATTCAGGCCAGGAGATAGATGAACATGTGTTAGAGTATTATTACCAACTGACTGTCAGGGTTAAAAGAAATACCATGTGACTGCCTGTTTGCTGTGTGGGAAAGAAGGCTGTGTAAAATAATAGATTAGTAGAAAAATAGTAGATAGTGGTCATATAATTGAGGTGGGTATCCCTGCATCTACTCATGACACTGATGAAGACAGGTACCATGGGTTGGAATACACTGACAATGTCATTGCAGTATAATAAATGGTAGGGAGTCTAGTGTGTGAGTTCCCCCAAAAGTGAATATATGGCTTGGAAAACCTAGAGGAAGTATTTTAATTTAAAATTAACCTAGAATTTTATTTAGTCAGCACAGAATCTGTCTTAAGGAAGATAATAATTTTCTGCTCCTTCAACACAGTATTGAGAAGGTATAAGCACTCTCAAGACCACAATCCCATATTCTAGTTTTGGAATGAATATATCATTTAGGGAAGGTAATAAGACATCCTAATGTGTCTTATCTTTTCTCATAAAGTGATTTAGTTGCCTAATTCCGTAAGCTACCATTTGAGATAAATGTAACTGCATTATACTTCTTGTATTTTTGCTAGATCTTCTGGAAGCTTCCTAATACCAGGTGGAAGGGCATGGATAGCCCTTCAGCAAAAAGAAAAGAGTTTTTTTAGCTTACTGGGATGCCAGAGCTTCATTCATCCCTCTTCCTTGAATTTCTGGACCTTTTCCACTCTTCTCCCTCCCTTTTTTTTTTAACCTGGTTTAGTTAGTTGATTTTCTGAGTATTTCTAACTGGTAACTTTTATGTCCTGCTGCTTCAAGGCAGGGGTCTCAGTGCCCCTTTTGCTGATAGTGCTGGTTTCCCTGTTCCCCGAAGAGGAAAATTCAAGGTGTGTCAGTCTGCAAGAAAAGATATAAACTAAAATTTTTCGCTGACGTTAAGAAACCAGTTCCCAGAAGAGGAGGAGCATGCTCTGGGTACAGAAAAGGTGGAGAAAGGTGGCCTGTTTACCCTTTGCTTTTCAGGTCAGGCACAGTTGATTGCTCTCTGTAAGCAGCCCCATAGTGATATGGTGTCTTTTCATCTCACTAATTTGTTTGCTGCTTCTCAGAAGTTATAGAAAGTAAGGGGGATTTTATGTGTGATTCTTCCTTGAAAATGCATAGCTGTTAATTTTTAGGAGTTCTTTCTGTAATTCCTGCTTTTTAGTGCAGGTCCAAATACATAGCGCTTCTAAAACACCGAGAAGTTTCTGTTTGTTTTCAGCAACTTTCCAGTCAGCTGAGAGCTGGTGTCAAACTCCAGCCCTTGCTGGCTAGTCCCAGGAGCAAAGCCGATGATTTATTAATAACGCAGCTGCGGTTCCAGCGCTGCCGCTGAGAGTGGATAAACACTCCTCCTCTGCAGAGGGACGAGACTGTGTACTTTTCACCTCTGCAGTTATGTAAGGTGTCCTCGGTGATTTGTGTATTTAACTCAGCCCTTTCTTTTTCCTTTTGTTGGAAAAGCGATTGACCAAGAAAGTGTGAAATCCCTAACAGGGAAGAAGCCCAGGAAGCCCCAGATGGACTGGGAGCCCCAGGATACAGATGGATGCAGGGTGGCCTGGCCAGGGTGGAAGCATCACCATGAGAAGTGGCAGAGGGACTCCTGAGGGGCACATCAGGTCACCCCCATAGCAGTTCATAGTTGCTGGACATCCAGCTCAAGAGCAGGGGGCTGTGACACACTGGTGTCCAAGGTGACTTGTTCAACGTGCGTTAGGTCTGCCCTTCTCTGCAGTATACCAGTGGGGTACCATGCTACATAAGGGACTTGCTACATCATACTGATGACCTTTTCCATATGATGGGACTCTTCCAAATTATGGGCCTTTTCCAATTCACTGCAACTCTCAAATGAAACATCTTCTCAAGAGTCCCTTGGCCAGGTGAATTTCAGTGGGAAGCTGATGTAGTCAGTTTTACAGCACTCTCTTCTCGCTTTCTTTCTGATCCAGTCAACCAGGCTTCTCACTGCCAAGGCATATCTCCTGCTCTTTTTTGATGACATACAGCTGATGTTATGTCTTTTCCTGAGGTATTCTGGTGTGTCATTGAGGGAATTGTTGCCAGCATATCAACCAGCCTATTGCCTGTTCCTTGCTGAGCTGTTCACCCTTTGGGCTCATGGACATCCCTGCAGCAAAGAGTTCTCCTCATTACTCACTCTTTCCTTTCTAACCTGTTTCTGGTGGAGAACATGTGGTATGGACAGTGGAGGATATATTCTGTGTGCTGAGCCACAGGGACTTTCCTTTACCGGCCACCAAGAGAAAAATAAGGTGTCTCAGGGCTTGACTGTCAGTTCTGAAGTTATCTTTGCCTACCTTTTCACTGCAAAGTGGTGTTTCCAAACCAAGGGAGTTTAATCTCAGTCCTGTTCATATGGGCAAGCTTGCATTAAAGTCGGAATACTTGTTGGCTTTGTATGGGAATTGTAAAGGAGGTGAGGAAAGAGGTAGGTCAGGAAGTGGTGCCACACCATGCCCATCTTCTTGTTCAGTCTTCTGCCATTATGCTACACTGCTGTTGCCTTTTCACTTGCCAGCTGACCTGCAGTCAAACAACTTTACTGGCATTACTTCTGGAATGGCTATTTTTGTCTGCTCTGGAGATACTGAGAAAATTTGAAGAAAATTGCCTCTTCCCGAGCTCTTCTCTTCTTCTTTTACAGTTCAGTTAAATTTAATGGTGGAGTATGTTGTTTACCAGCAGAAATCTGTGTCACCTTGACTTACAGTGTGGTCCCACCTGCAATTTTACACATCTCTCTTCTGTCTTCCACGAAAACACTCAATCCCTGAGATGAACAGGTGCATTGAAGCTGCCCAGCCATCAGTTAACTGTGTGTAATGCTGTATTGTGAGACTCTATAAAGGTTTTAGACATTTTTTCTATAAAGCAGGAATCCGTGAATGTGTTGACTTCTCTGACTGGGCAGAGTTGGAGGGCTTAGAGCACTGTTCTGCTATTGAAACCCATTTTGAGTCTCGTGGTGGGCTGCATCTAGTCCTCCCACGGGAGGAGCTGGGTGTTTGCTGGAGCTCTACACCCTGAGAAGAGTCTCACCACCCGTGTAATAGAAATCAGACATTTGAGGAATTTTATCTACACAAGGTCGTGTTTCCCTCTGCTTTATTTATGTTCATTCCATAAGGTTTTTCCCCTGTAGTACGTGTTGGCTGCCTCTTGTTCCATGAAAATTGTTTGTGTGTATTAGAGTGAAGATTTCAAGGGTTGTCCATAGTTGTTAGGGATGTACTACTGATCAATGCTGGTAGACAAACTTGAAGCTATGATAAAAATAACTGGTTGATTTTGAATGCCAGTATGTGGGAGAAATGGGAAAAGAAAAATAAAAGGAGCTACATAATTGGGGAAGAAATAATCTTTATTGTCCTATTATTCTCAAATTATTTTCAAGGCAGTAAACACAGAAATAAAATAAATTGATATTAGTTTAAACTGTTGTTTCTCTGTCTGAATTTTCTTTTCTTATTTGTTAGGGTAATCTCAAGGATGTTTGTCAAATGACTTACAATTTCATAAATGTCTTTTTTTTTGCATCTGCAATATCTGCTTGAGTTCTTTCTCTTCTGAGCAATTTAATATTGAGTACACTTCTCTTGATATTGCAAGGCAAATTATTAAACCATTCTCTATAGCTATGCTCAACATTTGTTTGAAAGAGCATCTTGAGAGACTCAGAGCTCTTTGTGCATTGCAAATGTGCTCTTCAGTAGAACATTTTGTCTTTTTCCATTTAAATAAATATCTCCTATTAAGTCTTTAGTGGTAGGACTCTTACATCATTTAGACATTCCATCTTTTTGTAAGACTTCCATTTTTGTTCAATATTTTTCTATTTTTTCTGTCAGTTACAGGCAGTTCTTGTTCTCTAATTTTATGAATAAAATGATTCATTTCTATTTTACCAGCTTTTAGTTCCTTGCAAAAAAATTTGAAGTCATTAAAAGAGTAGCTAATGGGTTTTCTTAGCTTGTTGGAAACAGAATCAGACTGAAGTCACCTGAGAGTTTTTTGCCTTCTTTTTCTTTTCTACTTTTGCAAGTGAATTTGCCTTCTACTTTTCTTGAAACGGAAGTGTGTAGGTGCGTATAAATATGTATGCAAGCTCACTAACTTCAGTGGGTGGACTTGCAAGGTGGCATTAGAAATACAGAACTAAGTTCTCAGCAAAGTTTTTAAGTTGTTTTTGTTGGTGACTTTTGTTTTTGTTTTTTGTTTTTCCAGGAAAACAGATCCAACCAAGAGCTGAACTATTTCAAGTGTAATATAAGAAATGCTTGTGTTTTTCTGAAGTACATTTTTTTCCTTTAGGTCTTTGTGTTTATAATATACATGGCAAATAGTGAAGTCTGAGGTATTTGAACTCTCCATTTAAAACTTAATGTTTCTATTACTAGTACAGTTTGGTCCTTTTGAAATTATTTTTCTATTTCACAAATAGTTCAAATATGTCTCATTTTCAAGACGAGATCTTACTCTGATCTCTGTTTCTTTCTATAAAATTAGATACAATTCTGCTTAGTCTAGAGGAATCGTGCTTTCAAAAGCATGCATATTTGCAAGTCAACATACTCTAGATATGAAATTATGCAAAATTTTTTTAAAAAATTAAAGTTTTTGGTATGCATTAAGGAAGAAATAAAACGCTAAGTTAATTTTTTTTAAATCTACGACTAGTCATTCTTAAGGCTTAACTAATTCCCCTAAGTCCTTGCACTTATGCATAACTATACAAGCATGTGTAGTCCTACAGATTGTGTGAGATGGTGCATATTCACAGCAAGTGCAAAGGGAATACTTTAATGGAGCTGTGGTGTCTGTTTTTTTTTACTTTCTGAGAGAAGTTAGGAAGCAGATTGACCTGCACAGGAAAATTGAATTCATGGATTGTGATATTAGATGGAAAATACTTTTTAACTCAGTCCAAACTGAAGTCTGAGGGTTTTCCATGAATGAAGAAAGGGTTGTTAGTGATTGAGCCCTCATGTACTAAAAAATATAGGGTAATGCATACATGTATGTCCTGTAGAACAAGAAGAATCATCCCTCTCTGCATATGAATACAAAGTCAGTGTTTTCCTTAGTGGTTTTTTTTTCCTTTTTGGTGTTTCTGCATTTGAAAAATAACTTTTGAACTGGATGTTTTGGGGTGGTAGAGTTAGTGTGGCTGTCTATGCACAGGAACAGAAGCTTAAGTATCTCAAAATACCTGCCCTCCTATTGACTGGGTCTATTTTTAGCCTCAGGGAGCACAGGATTATCGGAATTGAGAAGTTCCTGATTTATGCAATGGTGAAATTGTTAAATTGATTGGGTGAGACCACACACATGTTGCCAACCAGCATTTGCTGAGGGGCTGCTGGGGAGAAATCCCAAAGGAGAAGAAACAGTTTTTGCTCTTGTCAGAAACTCTTCCAGAGAAGTATTTACGGCTTAGGTACCTCCACAGCTGCTGACACTGCCGTCTCTGTGGCTATTCTTGCCATGTGCCGCCACCACCCCGGACAGCAGCCTGTGCTAGCTCTCGCTCTGCCAAGGTTTGAACAGTATGTGATATGTTCAGGTATCTAATATCAACACCAAGCAGGTGATATATAGCTAAGCAGCATGCCCACAGTTGCAAGTTTATTAAAATGTGTTCTGATCTTTACAGACATGTGCAAGTTTGCTGATGCTTCATAATGCAGAAAATTGCAACATTTTTTTCCAGTAGGAGAGGTAGTTGTGGATTCAGGTGATTTTTACTTTTTAAAAATTTGTGTGTATGTATGTGTGTGTCTTTTCTAATTCCAGCAAATGTTTGGATCTTAGAGCGTCTAGCTGGAAACCAGAAAACCCTTTTTCCTTTGTAGAACCGGTTACTCAGATGCCTTCTAAAATCATTCATGTCTTGGAAGTCATATACTTCCCCCCCCCCCCATTAGACTGCATATTTAATCCTGAGAGATCATACAATTTCATTTGCATTTGTTAGTTTTAGCTTGTTTTCTTAAGGAAACAGTTTTTGCATAATTGAAATATCCATATTTTTGCCAGGATCATCCTCTCACCCTAATAACTTTTGAACGTCCTAGCCAATTTCAAGCAAAGTTGCTAGAAGCAGACATCTCAAAGACATATCTTAAAGTTCTTACTGGTTATGCAAAAATCAGTGTCTGGGTGCAAGAGAGAGATCCAAAGTACTACCCTGTTAAGGAAAAGGCCAGAGTGGGCACTATGCCGCTCCCAAGTGTGGTCTGCCAGCCGCGTTCACATCTTGGCTGGCTCTTCAGGACATGCAAGTCTTGAGCAAGTTATATTTATCGTATGAGTTATTTCCTGGTCTATAGTTAGGAGGGGTGGGAGGCTGTTCTGGGGGAAAAGGAAGGATGGAGGCGGGGTACAGTAGGAAGCTGGGAGTTTGTGGAGAACCGAGGTGGGTAGAGGGAGCTGGAAGCACCCTGGGGAATGAGGTTCGGAACAAGAGACAAACGTCTGCAAGGCAGCAGCCTCCCTGTTTCTGCTTCGTATCAGTTAGCCTGTCTTTTAAAGGTGATGGGATGTCCTGTGTCAGATGTTAGGTTATGCTGTGAGGTAGGGGAGGCATGCTCTATTATTGCCCACTAAAAGCATCAATATATTGCCTGAAATCAGTACCTGAGCAAAATCATTATGAATACTTTAATTGATTCTTGGCTTAAGAGATAAAAGAAACATTGTTTTGCCTTTTTTTTTTTTCCTATTCAAACATTTTTATGAAAGATGAAGGTAATTTTAGTAAGTAAAAGCTAACTTATTATTATGCATAAGGAATTCCCAAGCCTGGATGAATTATTATTGTTGTTACTATTGGGGCAATAGTAAAATACTGAAGAAAGCTGTGTATTTATAAAATATTCAAGACAGAGACGTGGCTGTACAACTCGTAGACAGGAAATGGGTTCTTAGTATGTTAATATGCAAAGTTATGGGGTGTTACTTCTGAACTTACCTCATTTTGCTTGTTTTAAAATTCTAAGCACATACCTAGCTTTTTAATATACTCTAGTCTGTAGGCTGTCTTGTGCCATTGATCTTAGACAAACTGCCTATTGTTCTTAACAGAAAAACTTACTGATTTAAGAAAAAAAAGTTAGTGGTGTGACATGGCTGGTTAAGGGATGTGTGTTTGAAATTAAGCCAGTCAGGTAGCAGCTCCCAAGACCACTGCCCTGCAGAAGCAGAACTTCTCCTTGCCATGTCTCAGTAATGGGCACTGAAGTCCTTTGAGTTCCCAGATCCTTGATGCACCCTTTCCCTCTCCCACTGCTTCACTGGAATGAAGCCTGTGGCACAGCCCAACACAAGCCACAACATGTTCCCAGTCTGGATAACAAGCAGTAGAAAAGTAGGTTTTTTGCTAAAACTTTCCATTACCCAACTGAAATGTGGTGATAATGCATTAGGCTAGGCTAGCTGTAGAGGACAAAGGCAGAGAAATGAAAGGTCAGAGTTAGGTACCATCCTTCCAGGATGAGAGGAATAACAGACTGCTGGGAATTTAATCTGATGTCTGTTCATTGTTACTATCCGTTGCAGATAAGGAGACAGCTCACTGAAAGTGAATTTTTCGCATGAACTCCCATGGGAAGTGCACAACCGCTTATGATGTGCTTGTTGATAACCTTCGCTTCATGGGTGACAGGAGTTTCTAGGGACCCAGTTTCAAACCAATCTGTCTGTGCCCTCAGTTGCAGGACTGACTCATATCTGGGAGCAGGTTAAAAGTTGTAAGAAGCAATTATTTTTCCCTGCCACCTCCCTCGTGCTGCTGAATTTATGCCGTTGTGCGCCAGAGGGACTGAATGTCCACAGAGCAGCTCTTAAACTGCAGTGATTTTAAGAGCTGTGATGAACCAAGCCTCTCTTCAGAGGCTTGATAATGAGGCACCCTAAAGTTAAAGTACTCAGCTTTGTTTCTGTATTTGTGACCATGTGGCCTGCTATCATAGTAGTTTTTTGCAATAATCCAAATTGAACAGTTATTGATGTTGACCCAGCCAATGTGTTGAATATGCCTGTGTGTTGTGTAGAGTTCTGCTGTTTGGTTGATATGTGCTGTCATGTCCACTGGACTTCATATTTGACTTTTTAATAAACAAAAAAAATCAGGGTCCCATTTGATTGAAATGATACTACAAGTTAGGCTATTTTTTGTGCAGTGATTAGTAGTTGGGACATGAAGCATTTGGGAAAAAAGGAATGAAAACACTTATAGGCATTTTCCTGCTACCATTGTAGGTCCAAAAAGTAAAAGCTGGTCTCAGAATTTATTTAATTTTGATAGCGAGGGCTGGATTAGTCTCCTCACTATTTTCAGTGCTCATTCCACTGCAGTTTATTTTGGGTCATTTAATTTCAACAAGGCTTGATCTGTTTAGAGGACTTTCTATAGCAGCATAGCGGGACCACACAGCTCTTTTATAGTACGTACGTTCATTGCTAACTGGGATCTCAAAAAGCTAGTAAACGAGGCACAGACTTGAATAAGGTTAGAGGGGACACTACATTTTTGTATGGTTGGATTATTTTTAAAGTTTTCAGAAATAACCAATCTTTTGTGCACTGTGAGTTGCTCTGCAGAGCTTGAAGTGATGGTATACAGTAGTTGTGTGCTTTCAGAGGTAAGACTCGGGGCACTCTTCAGGTTTGAGGTACTTCAGAAGCCACTATGTGAAGAGTTATTCTCAATCCTCACTTAAGGAGCATTTTAGTTCGGATAGGTAGGTATTTCCATCGGGTACTGTAGTTCGATGGGATTTTGCTGTTTTAATTTTTAGATTTGCTGTATGAACCATTCATATACAGAATAGATTAAGGTAGAATAGATCTCAGTTAAAAATGTCTAAATCAGTTAGCCTCATCAGCCAACACAGAGGGGTATGGTCATTGCCTGTGCTGAGCCTTCCCCAGTTTAACATTATGAAGGCGAAGGCCTTGTCCCTGCCAAATGAAAGAGCCAGCCTTCTTTTGTCACTGTCAAATCATGACTATTTCTGGTTCTGCTCATGCCAGCTGACAAAATAATGTTCCTTTTGTGTACTTCATTAAATCAGGTAGCATTAGGGATTTGCTCAACAGAGGGAAAGGCATGATGTCCTGAAAGTGGCTGCATCTATGCTAGCAGGTTAAAACAGCACTGAGACCATTGTTTTTTCTTAAATTTTTAGCTTTCTTGATGCTTTCTGGCCTCTGCTGTTTAGTATACTCCCAAGCAGTGGCCAGGGGCAGTTCAGGAAAGGGCTGTTCTCAATAGTTAAATAGTGTGGAAATAGCTGTTTGCATTCCTGTCAGCCTCAGACCTTCCTGAACATGTTTAACTCGTTCCTGTACAGTTGGTTATCACATCCTTATAGCAGATTAGAGGCAGAATCAGCGGTGTTTAAGTGCCTAAGTAAAAAGTTAACGTTAACACAGTTGTTTGGGGACATTCAAAGCCTATTGAAAGTTTTGTAGCTGTATGTGTGTGGGCATGCATACACGGAGTCAGTGTATGTCTGTACTGTATGATGTTCTTGCATAGGGATCTTGATGCTTTTTTGGCTCCAGCAGGATATTCCTGCTTTGCTACGGATAGTAAAGCCCTAATACCAGTGAATGGAAAGTTTGAAAAGCAATTCTTAAAAACATCTCAATTTGGAAACTTACCTTATACAAGTTGAGTGTATCAAATGCAGTTTGACTAATGCTCTAGGCCCTCTGGTTACAGCTCTTAAAATTCTGTGATTGTTTGTGAGCCTTGTCATCAAGGAGCTTCTGATCTCAGCATGTCCTGCCCTGCAGCTGCACAACCTCCTGATGCACCCTACAATTTCCCTTTCTGAGGGAAAATGTATTAGTGCACCTTATGCCACTCTACCTACGTTTGTGGTCAGCATGCACAGCTTGTAGAGCTGTCCATCTCCTCCAGCACAAGCCACCTCAGAGATGACAGCCCACCCTATTTTTGTTGTCTCTTATTACCTCATTACGTGCCTAAAAATTCCTGCTTTCATGTTGATCGGGAGCTTTCCTTTTGCTGTGTACCTTCAGATTTAGCTCCATGCACTGCTTCTAAATTTAGTTTGCAAAAGTACCCGCTTTACTTCTGTTCTTTTATACTTGAATGGAAATAGTTCAAAGTTGTGCTGATGTAATAAAAACAGGAGGCTAGAAGGCAGTGAACTGGAATAAGGATGAAGGTATGAGAGAATACAAGCAGAGTGGCCACTTTAGATCCTTACTGCCATGAACACACACAATTATTTTTAATATGATATACTTAAAAGCTGCATTACTCTTAAAGAAGGTTTCAATTTGTTATTCATAATGTAATGTCATTTATAAATAAACTTTTATGTCACAGTAACACCAGATACTCTAATGAAGATGCTATGAGCGGCAGTTGAGTAGTCTGGATAATTCTCAGAGTATTACTTGTATGGCATCTGTACTTAACAATGAAAATGCTGATTCAAAGCCTTTCTGGTTTGGTATGTGTTTTTTCTCTTTTTTTCCTGTGGCTAATAGCCTATATGATCAATCAGAGGTGGTGGGCTGGGGCAGAGCTCAAGGCCATCAACTCCTCCCAATCTGCTACAGAACAGTTCTCAGGACACGCCCTGTGTTTCATTAGTTCTTGCTTAGTTTATAGTATCATATATTGCTCACAGGCATTAATCTATCATCAAAAGCAGCAGGCCCATTAATGTAGCTTCTTTTCCCAGGGTCGTTGTACAAGGGAGAACTGCAAGTACCTTCATCCACCAACACATTTAAAAACTCAGCTGGAAATCAATGGCAGGAACAACTTAATCCAGCAAAAAACTGCAGCAGCAATGCTTGCCCAGCAAATGCAGTTCATGTTTCCAGGGACACCGCTACAGCCAGTGGTAAGTGTATTTCTCTGATGGTGTTAATGGTAAGTAAAGTTGAAGACTATATTGACCTGCAAAAGTTCTCTAAACTAGTAGCAATAAAAATAGTCCATGTCTGTTGACTTAAGGAATTGCTGAGATGCTAGAGATATGTTCATTTATATTTGCATTTGAAGGTAAAATGGAGTGTTGCTGTAGATTTGATTTATTTTTCTTTTATCCCAGAATAATTTGCAATTTTTTCCTCTTTTCCCCCTTCATGCAGTTCATGACAAGTTTGCAAGGCTTTTCCCTATAATCCTTCTGGAGGTGAAAATTTGAATAGTAACAATAATTTGCTAGTAAGTCATTAGAGTAGGAACTCCAAATTTCTCAAGAATTTGAATGGCTTTAAATATTATTTAATGCCAATACCAGGAACAAAGGTTAATGTCATTCTGGATAGCATATTCTTACTCTGTTGAAGTCTGAAGTGTTCCGGGATAAACAGAGAATTGGTGGTGCATGCACTTCACGAACTCAGTGGTTTTGTCTCAAGACGATGCTCCTGGTGCCTGGGACACTTCTAATCCAGAAGGTGGCGTAGAACAAGAGTCTTGCATACATGAGCACCATCAGTTGCTCTGGGCTGCCCTTAGAGTTAGGCTTCTCACTGCAGCAGACTTCCAAAGCATGATTTGGCAGGTAATCTGAGTTAAACTTTGCACACATGGCTGCTAATGATGTTTTTTCAGTCTAAATGCCTAGTGTAAGGCATCTCACTGGAGTGGGATTTCTTTCTCTAACTTGAGGCATCTGGAGTGTTGGCATCAACTTCTGTGTTGGGCTTGCAAGGTCCACTTATAGTTTATCAAAAGACATAGGCACTCCTAATTACCATTTGCTTGGCTTTCTTCAGACATCTGCATTTGGATTAGATGATTTGGTTTTCTAAGTGCCTTTGTCTTTCCATGGGCTACTGCAGAACTCAAGTGTAAGCATCTCAGAAAAAGACATCTGTCTTTGGTCACAGGAAGCTCACCCCAGATGCCTTTTTCAAATGTGTTTTTGTACTTGAAACATCTGGTGTCAGGTGGGATTGGGAATTGGGTGTCAGGACTCTCTGAATTTCTGGTACATGTTCATCAAATTGTATCTTGGTTATATTGGCCTAATGTGTTTTGATATTTCATGAGTTTTTACTGCTTGAGTTTTCACCAGAAAAAGTTTTGATGAAGCAATGGATTCCACTGCTTAGTATTATGAGAAAAATTGAAGTGGAAAATTATACTGTTTTCTTCTTGCCCATTTCGTCATTTGAACTTTACAGTTTCATTGGCATAATGTCTTCTGTACTGAGTGCTATGATAAAAATGCCAGGTTTTATTTCTCTGTCTCGCATAAAGTGCCAGATTAAGATGACTCAGCCTTGACCAAATGGATAAAAAGTGAAAGAAAATTTTATAGAAGTCTTTTGACATGTGGATTTATTCTTAAAATTATATCTGATACAAAGCTGTTATTTATATTTCACATAACACATATTATCCTCAACATAGTCAAGCCATTGTTTCATATAAATGTTCATTATTACGCTCTTAAGAATTTAGCTCACATTTGACATATGAACTGGGTTGCTTGATACCAAACAGTTTTGATCACTGATAAAACCAGAGCATTATACACTTTTAAAACTCTCTAGGGCTGGTAGATGCCATTTCCATACAGTTGGTTATCCTGGTTAATCTGCATGCTCAAAGCATCTTTGTACTAAGTTACATTCGCTTACAATTTAATAATTGTAGAAGAAAGGAAAAAGAAACCCCAAAAAAACTGAAACTCGAAACAAAACAGGAAAAAATCCCACCCTTCTAGCTCCTGTGCTGTCTCTTGCGTATTTTCTACATACTGTATGTTGTGCAGGCCACCTTAATGAGAAAGGCACTCCTCCTTTGTTAAGAAGTGTTTTGAAGTCTTAGTGTTCTGCTGTTATGTTTCTAGCTGCTGGCTTATTTGGAAACTTAATTTCTGACAAAGCTAATCTGAGATGTGTCCTGTTTTTCTGCATGGTTTTTCCTCATTTATAATTATAGCTTAATTCTCTGGGGTAAACATCAGCTCTGCAGAACTAAAGCACTTTCCAAGTCTGAGTGTGGTCTGACCATGGTGATGTTCTGCCTCCACCCCCTGTGAAGCTGGTGGTAACAAACCCACTACTCTGCCTCATCAGGGCTGCATTTTAGCATCACACAAGTGTCTTTCTTCTGGTTGTGACTTCACTGACTCACTGTAGGAAGCCATGAAACAAGATTTTTAGACCCATATCATTTCCTCCAATCAAAGTTTTTCATATGATGAACTCTAGCAAAGCCCGTGTAATCCCTTTCTAAATATTGTGTCCAGCTGAGATTATAGTATTTATTCTGCTTGCCACTGGTGACAGCTGAGCACACAAACATTTGCAAAGGTGAATTTTTTAAATATATGAGCCACAGTAACATATAACTGCAGAAGGTGGCAAAATACAGTATGCAAACAGATGGAAGTTACATGCCAAAGACCTCATTGTGTATACTCCTATTAGAAATATGACTTTAATATAGTTAATAATGCTTTGCCTATGAAATCTGGTACTTTGAAAAATAGCCTGTTTTCTCAAGGAAAACAGGTATTCAGAAAAAGCAATAAAGTCTATGTTATTTCTACATTTAGATGTGTAAATAAGCCTGCAGTGTAAGCTGGACCTCCACGGAGACTGAGGTTAAAAGTATGACTTCCTTCACATCAGCAGACTCTTTTCCAATAACAGCGTTATAAAGGCAGTTCTTCGTGTGCTGCTCCAATGTGTTGCCTGATTAAAAGAAGAGAGTATGCTGTGTGTTTTGTCGGCTGTTTGAAATTTTTTCATTAAGAAAATCAATCAGTGCCAGAAAGAACAAGCAAAAGACAACTAGTAAGCTATTGATTAAGGGCCTTTTTTTTCATCTTGGTCTGTGTTTTCCTTTTGCAGCCCACATTTCCAGTGGGTCCCACAATAGGAACGAACACGGCTATTAGCTTTGCTCCTTACCTAACGCCAGTAACACCGGGAGTTGGCTTAGTCCCGACTGAGATCCTACCCACGCCGCCTGTCATTGTTCCTGGAAGTCCACCGGTTTCAGTCCCCAGTTCAACTGCTACCCAGAAACTCCTCAGGACTGATAAACTGGAGGTACTGTAGATACCACCGTGACTAGAAATACATCCTCTGTAGGCTGTGTGAAAGATCCTGGAGGGAAAAGCTGCTGGTTTAAATCTAGGTTTAAATTTAGTTGCTACAGGTAAAAAAAATTGTAACCAGGCAGGATTTCTACACTTGCAGCCAGTGGTATTTAAACACTGTTATTTTTAAGTTAGTGCATTTGCTTTAATTTAATACACAGACATCAGCATGAATTTTTGTCTTTCTTAGAAAGTTCATCACCTCCAAAATACCTCAGGTATACATGCCTTGAGAAATATCTAACAAGCATATTTTTTTTTTTCAGTATTAATTCTGTCTTGGTTTTTCTGCACTGATACTAAGGGAATTTTATAGCCTTATGGATCAGTGTTAGGGGAGTGGTATAGCCCTTCATGCTTGAGCTGCAGATGGACATGTTGAATGTTACCAACCTTGGAAGGTGGAAGGGACAAGCCCCCAGCTATGTGCAGAGTGTTCCGGGTGTTGATGGATCTCTGCATGGCTGGACTCAGTGGAATCTGTGATCCAAGTACATAAGAAGGCCAAATGACTTGCAGAAATGAATGTCCTTTCCCAACAGCCTAAGCACTAGTGTTTACTTTTAGTAGACACATTTCTTCTTAGGAAAAGAAGTTAATTCTCCTCATATTTGAAAATTATTTTTAAGAAGGCTCTCAATTTTGTTTGTAGACTACATATAAAATACAGTGCGTCTGTCTTTGCTGAGTTTCAGCAAGAAGAACTCCTTCCCTACCAGTCAGCCTGCAAGAATATAAAGTGTAGTCAGAAAGGGACAAAATATTTTGTCATTCCCAGCTGGTTTTGCAGGGGTAGTTACTTCAGTAAGTATCCTTCCCAGCTGCTTTCTAAACAGGAAAAAGGAAAGGCACTTGTGAATTCTTCTGTTGCATGTCAAGTTCATTTAGCCGCTGTACTGCAGAGCTACCCGAGGAGCCAAGAATGTCGGGGTAAACTAGATGCATTTCCCTCTCCCACCAGAAGAGGAAGAGTTTAATAATTTGAATTCGCTGTAAAACTTGAACTAACTGGGGGAAGCAGCAGGTCTGTCTTTTGGGGGAACAGGGCTCTCCTTGCCCTTTCACCTTGCATGGAGCTCTACCCCTGCAACATGTGTTGTTTTGCACGTAGGTGTGCAGGGAGTTCCAGCGGGGAAACTGTGCGCGTGGAGAGACTGATTGCCGCTTTGCGCATCCAGCAGACAGCACAATGATTGACACAAACGACAACACCGTAACCGTGTGTATGGATTACATAAAAGGTCGTTGCATGAGGGAGAAATGCAAGTATTTTCACCCTCCTGCACATTTGCAGGCCAAAATCAAAGCGGCGCAACACCAAGCCAACCAGGCTGCAGTGGCAGCCCAGGCAGCTGCGGCAGCTGCGACTGTGATGGTAAGTGCTGGCATATATGGCTGCCTTTTTTTGATGCCTATTTTGCTTGAATTTAATGCTGTTTGCTTATACTTTCTTTTCTCTTTTGCCTCTTTTTGTAAATATTTTTTTTTTGTTTTGGTAAAAGATAAGAATTTTTAAGGCTATTACTATTGCTTGATGGGAGGAAGCACTTTTTTTCTTTATGCCCTTATTTTAATGCTGTATTTCTATTCAAGACAGTGAAGCAAATGACACTCTATACCACTTCTGTTCTCTGCCTGGATTATATGTAAAATTTGCCCCTAGTATATCCAAACAGAAACAAAACTGATAAGGTTCAGTGTTCCCAGGAGAACAGGGACACGTATGCTGTTTTAGCTCTTTGATGACAGATATACATGTGGAAATTTGGAAGAAAAGGAAGAAAAGAAAAGAAAAGAGAGAGCATTTGCCTTGGAGATCAGTAGTAGAACAGAAACCTGCACTGAGATTCAACACACTCCACCTTAGCAGTCAGACAGTTAAATAGCTGGCCACCTTGTTCTCACTGTATAGGGAGTGGAGAAAAACCAGCACACTGCTCTGATCTACCATTAGTACCTGTCCAAGGATGAGAAAGAACTGCCCTCTGTAGATACAAAACTATCCCCAAAGATGAAAAAGTGTTGCCTGTATCTTTTTGAACTTTCGTTAGATGAATCTCATGGCGAGAGACTTCTTGCCTCTCCCACTGTCATGGGCCAGTTACTTAAATCATGGGGTTTAAAAGTGGTAAACTAAAAGGGGAATCATTAAGAAAAAACTATAGCTACAGTCAGAAGAAAAGAGATTGAGGGCTTTTATTTTCTGATAATTTAGCCTCTTACTTAAAACTGTTCAGACAAGTCAGCCCATCCATTTACTAGTATTGGTTCCCTCTTACAGTTGCTACCAGGAAAGTTGATAAATTTAGAGTGTTATTGATAAAGTTAAATAAATCAAACATGCAAGATCTGAATTGGGAGACAAAACTGCTGGCAGCAAATCAAAGAATCATTGTCCTCGTTGCTGGCAGTGGACGAATAATTAAGCAGATGTGGTTTGTGGACTTGTGGGCAGTGCATACAGTAGTTATAGACAATACAGTTATTCTCTGGGTAAAAAGCCTACCAGAAACACAATATAGTACAGTATATAACTACCCCAAGCTATTGTATTTAGCCAATTAGCAAAGACCAGACTTTTTTGAGGCATAAAGGGTAAGTTATGCAAGAACATAAACCACCAAACAGAATAATATTTCTTAAGTGTTAATATTCTTTCTCTAATACTCTAACAGCCTCTGTTTCAAATTGGATGGTTTTTAGTTAAAGTTTCCTGTGCTTGCAGAAATTGAATACCATCTGGAAATTAAAGCAAAGAAGGTTGGGTTTTTATTCTGATTAGCTTCTGTTGTGCAATATTTATTGTTCATTTAGAGAGTGTAATATTTCTAGGCACTATACTAAAGAAGAAAGGAGGGAGATGAGTGGATTTTTTTTTTTGCACTTCAGTAATGGTTGTATATATATTCTGTGATTTTAAATAAGCCTTAACTGGAGTTGCATTAGCCTCAAAGCAAGATGAAGCATCATTGGAAACACAGAATTGAAATGTTAGCAGTCTAATGTCACTGGAGAAGGCAGCAGAACAGAGTAACTTTTTGCAGAAAAATATGTACAAAATATTCTAATGGCATATTTAGACTAGCAAATGGACAAGAATCTTTGCAATTCAACTATGTTTTAGTTAATATAAACTTGAAATAATCAGATAGAGTGAATGAAAAATCACCAGAATGGCAATAACAACAAAATAGTGGTAGAAATGGCCTTACATAACTGCGAGGCCACCCAAGAATGACCAAGAATACTCAGTTGGATTTAGAGAGCAAAAGGGAAAAATGCAAATGCTTACCTATAGGGTTCACTTGCAGGTTGCTCGCAGGTTGAAATTGTGTCCAAGAGGTTTTCCTTCCCAG
>JAWWLV010000001.1:77069818-77082501 GCA_035041135.1 Platyrinchus mystaceus
TATGGGTTAAATGTGAAGATGCATTACAAGAGAGTGTTACATGTCATTGTACTTGTGGAACTCCAAATATTCATATAGTGCTTCAGAGAGCATAAAACATCACAGAAGACTGTACAGCCTAAATGAAAATGTGAATTCATAGTTGGTATTGGAAGGGACCTCTGGAGATCACCTAGCTCATTTCCCTTGCTCAAGCAGGGTGAGCTAGAATAGATTGCCCAGTACCTGCCCGTTTGGCTTAATGAAGCCCCCAAGGATGGAGACTCCACAGCTTCTCTTGACAACCTGCTCCATACTACCAGTAAAAAGAAATACTTCCTTTATTTAAAATCTTACATTTAAATGGAATTTCTTGTATTGACATTTGTTCCCATTGCCTCTTGTCCTGTCACTGGGCACCACCGAGAAGAGTCTCAATCCATCTTTACGCTTCTGTCAGGTACTTGTATACACTGATGAGGTTTCCCCCTGTATCTTCTCTTCACCAGGCTAAAAAGTCTCAGTTCTCTCATCCTTTCCCCAGGTAAGAGGTGCTTCAGTCCCTCCATCATTTTTTGGGCCCTTTATGGGACTGTTTTCTAGTGTGTCCATACCTTTCTTGTACCGGGGTGCCCAAACTTGGACATAGCGCTCCATATATGGCCTCACTAGCGCTGAGTAGAGGGGAAGGATCACCTCTCAGCACCTGTTGGTGGTACTCTTCCTAGTGCAGCCCAGTATGCCATCAGCTGCCTTTGCTGTGAGGGCACATTGCTGTGTTGGTGTCCACCAAGGTCTTGAGGGTAGTTTTGCCAAACCTTGGTGGCCACAGCGTGTACTGGTGCTTGGGGCTGTTCCTCCCCAGGTGTGAGACTTGGTATTTCTCTTTGTTGAACTTAGTAAAGTTCCTCTGTGCCTGTTTCTCCAGACTTTCTAGGTCCCTCTATGTGGCAGCACATCTATCTTCTGTATCAACCACTCCTCTGAGTTTTATAGCGCTGAGAGTCCTACTGTTTCCCATTTAGCCCATACTAAATATAGCTGTCTATGAGGATGAAATGGTGTTGAAAACCTTTTTGAAGTCAAGTGAGAGAACATCCATTGCTCTCGCTTCACCCACCAAGCCAGTCTCATCATAGAAGGCTGTCAGGTTGGTTAAGCACAATTTCCCCTTCACAAATCTATGCTGACTACTCCCCATCACCATCTTGGCTTTCATATGTTTGCAGATGGTTTTCAGGAGGATTTGCTCGATTGCTTTCTCAGAGACTGAGGTGAGGCTGACCAACCTGTGAGTCCTCAGACCTTCCCTCCTGCCCTTTTTAAAGATAGGAATACCATTTACGTTCTTGCAGTCTTCGGGAACTTTGCCCAGTCAGTGGGATCTTTCAAAGATAACTAAGAGTAACTTTGCAGTGACATTGGCCAGCTCCCATCTGTTAGTGCATTCTGTTAGTTCCTATGGATTTGTGTACATCCAGCTCGTTTATATGTTCTCTAGCCTGATCATCCTCCTCTAAGGACAAATCTTCACTTCAGACTTTTCCACTGGTCTCCCACTGTCCTGAAGGCGAGTCCTGCCAGTAAAGACTGACGTGGAAGGATTGTTAGAACCTCAGCCTTCTCAATGTCCTGTGTCACCAGGTTGCCTGCCTCATTCAGCAGTGGAAACACATTTTCCCTAGTCTTCCTTTTGTTGCTGATGCACTTGGAGAAGTCCTTCTTGTTGTCTTTCACATCTCTTGCCAGATTCAACTCCAGGTGATCTTTGACTCTCCTAACATATCCCTGCATGTTCAGGCTGTGTCCCAGTTCCTCCTGAGCCATCTGTCCCTGCTCCTACCTCTTGTGTGCTTTCCTTCTTGTGTTTGAATTTAGTCAGGGGCTCCTTGCTTATCCATGGAGGCCACTGCTGTGTGGATCTTACTTGTATTCCAGGAGACATTATAATGTACCAACGTGACATATGGCAGACAAATACTATGTCTTGGATCTTTGATAATTTTTATTATTATCTTTATTTCCTTTCTGTAGCCTTTTTCTCTCCAGCCTGTAGCTATTGGGTTTTTTTTGGTTGTTAGTTATGTAGGAGATCAAATGTTAAGAAGGAGATAACCTGATGGAAGAGAAAGAGGCAAAGGAAATTTTATTATCAGGATGAAATAAAAGAAAATATGACTGTAGGAGAGAAAAATGAGCAGTTTGAAAGCATGAAAAGTGGGAGACTACATGGAAACGAGGTTGATGAGTAGGTTTAGAAACAGATCAAGTTAAAGCCTTTGGGCTGAACTTGCTGTGGAAGTTGAGGGGAGAGCCAGCAAAAAGCTTCAGAGTAGGGAGGTGAGGTTAAGAAGAACATGGAGAAGAATTGGAGAAAGGTGATAATAAACAAAGAGATAATCAGTTAACAAGTGAGATCAGATAAAATCTGCATTTGGATAATAAACATAATTAACTGAAACTCTTTAGTCTTAGTGATGTTGATTTGAATTTGTGGACTTCATCATTGCATAATGCTGAATTCAGATGTACTGCTTCATCCCTGTATAGACTTCAGTCTGTGCTGGAGGCAGAGTGGATCTGAGGCTGTGTCCCATACAGGCAGAGTGATGCCCTCTTGGTAGTACCTGTGGTGGGTATCACACCTTGGCTGCACGGTGCCCTGCTTAGACAGAAGTCTGTCCAGATCCTCATTTTGAACCAGATGTTTCTTGTTATGTCTGGGTCTTGGACTCAGACAGATGAGCAGATCCTGTAGGTCAGGGTATGTAATCCAGAAAAGTGCCAAAGGAGAGATGGGGATGGTGTCGAGAAGACTCATGCAACAGAGACAGGAACAAGGAATAAACAAAATGAGGACTATCCTGCAAAATACCCTGTTGGCACTAGCTAACCTTGTGACCACAAGCTCCATGCAGGCATTTCGTGCCTTGTCCTTTTTTTTTTTTTCCTCCATTTTTGTTCCCTATTTCCACATACCGATTTCAAGATCGACATAATCTATATATTCTAAAAAGAGCTAAATACCAGCCTGTGTTTAAAAAACAAAAGCAAAAATTTGGATTTCTAAGTAAATTTTTCTTTCCTTTCTAAATGTTTGTAAGAATTGTTTACATTATAAAACTTGAAAGTAATATTTTATTTGAGAAAGATTTTTACAGAATGTTATCGTATCAGCCATAAGTTTGATCTTATTATGAAAGTATGCATAAATGTATGTGCCTATGTACTATGCCTAAATACTTTCTTTGAAAAAAATTAATAATGCTGGACTAGTATCATAACTCTTAGGTTAATGTTCGCTTATGAACTGGGAGCAGTATTTTTATCCCTGCTCCTGACCTGAAGCTAGTACTGAAGGTTGTAGCAAAATTTAGAAAGTACGTTTTCAATTCTGAAAGACTTTTTTCCCTCTCAATGTAATGTGGTAAGTTACAAGGAAAAAAAAACCAACAAAAATGACCCAGCTGTAGGAGGAAAAAAAAGGAATTAATGATAAGTTAGTGTAACTAGACGTATGACGTACTCTGTTTTGTATTGGCAAAGGAGAACTTCTCTCATTTTGAATCCCAAATCCATTCAATGATTCTCTTCTCTAAATTAAAATACCTTTGCCTTGTAAGCACTGATGTTAATAGCATTCATAATGCATTACAACTTTCACTAGTGCTTTGTATTTGAAAATGTAGCCTCTCAAATTGATTTTGCCACTTTAAAATGTGACTTAACTAACTTATCAGGAATTCTTATAGGCGTATCCTTAAAACTTTTTGCATCTCTGTGAAGTGTTTATATGATGCTTAATAGTGTCTGCAAGCTGCTGTTTTACTCAACTTTCCTGAATTTCAAACATCTATATTTTACTCTCTTATATGCTTTTAACTAAGGTATAGTAGATGCATTTTTGCTTCGGTACTAATTCAAAATGTAATATTCATTTCTTTAGAAGACATTTTTGTTGTTGTGCATGCCTAGTGTTTTGTATGTTGTATATTGCATTCAGAATATTTTTTTCCTTCTCACCTATCCACAAATGCAATGCCGTTCCCATGACGCACCTCTGCTTGCTGTTTACCTGTATGTTAATTCGCTTGACTCCCATTGGCCCACTGCCATCATGTGCTCGCTGCCTGTTATTAAAAGACTCAGTCGACTGCCAAAGCAATGAAGCGACCTCTCGAAGCAACTGTAGACCTGGTACTTTGACCTTTCACCTTTTGCTTTGCATGTAGCTTTTTTTTTTTTTTTTTTTTGGTTTATTTTATTTTTTTTTTTCCTTCAGAGAAGCAACTAATGAAATTTGTATCGCTTTACTTTTCAAACATCAACCGGAAATGATTTCACATACTCGTTAATTTACCGGAAGCTCTATTTATCCATCTCATTCTCATACGTAATAAACCGCAGACTATTTAGTTTGGTTCCTAACACAGTTTCATCTTTTTTAAATCTCTCATGAAAAGTTGAATTGAGATAAAACTGCTTTTGTAATTGAAAACATGTAACGTAATCCATTAATCTGTATAATAATAGGAAATTATATTTAAATTTAAAAAAAAATAAAATACTTGGCAATGAAACACAAGTGGTTTTTTCTCCCCGTAATATTTGAAAACCTACTTAAAGGCAATGCCATTTTCGTTGCTTTAAAGCAAACGTTTCTTTTCAGTAGTTGTGCTGCTACAGTTTTAGGTTAATAGTACCATGCTTTTGCTATCAATAACAAAATTTCACTCATTTTACATTGCTGTGCTTTGAGTTAATATGCATGGCAAGGCATCTTTAGCCGCTTTAAAAAATACTAAGTTTTTGTATTTATATATATGTTACAGACAACATCTTAAAAATGGTGCCATTTTAACTAACTTTCTTATTTACAGGCCTTTCCTCCTGGTGTTCTTCACCCTTTACCAAAGAGACAAGCACTTGAAAAAAGCAATGGTGCCAGTGCCGTTTTCAATCCCAGTGTCTTGCACTATCAACAGGCTCTTGCCAATGCTCAGTTGCAGCAACATGCAGCGTTTATCCCAACAGGTATGTTGTACCCCCATTGAATCAATTTTGTGTTCCTTAGGTAGCCTCCCTGTCAGGCAGTTGCACTTAACTGCTCCCTGTCCCACTTGAGGTGAAGTCTGCACAGATGATTACACGTTATTTTAATTCCTCTTGCAAAGGATGACAACTCAAGGAGAAATTTCAACATGCTGTTAAGCTTCATTTTTGCACATTCACAGCCTTGCTCATTGTCCAGAGTTTACCCCTTTTTTACCTACCTTAAATTGGCTGGATTTTTACTTGTATCAGCCAGCAGTCATCTAGATGACCTAGAGAGGGCAAAATTCCACTAACAAAAATGCTGGGAAAAGCGTCACACTCCAGACATGCCACAGCATCCTCCTGCTCCCTTGGCTGCTGTTGTGCAGCCGTGGGGATTGTCCCAGCTGCATGTGAGCACCCTGAGAAGGGGAACACCAGCCATAACCTTCCAGTGAATACTGGCAAAACACACATAGCTGCACTAAAGGACTTTGAGGCATCAGATGCATTTTTGTGGTTCTCGTTTTGGAGCACCATCAGAACTTTTCCTGGCATTTGCAGCTCATAGCTGGGGTTATATTTCCTCATAAGAATGATCTAAAGATGAGTGAATGTAATTTACATTTCAGTGCTCATAACTGTAAAAATCAGAGCATTCAGAGGTGGTTTGAACTGCACCATGGCTGGTGGCAGGGCTTCTCTTTAACACTGAGAGAGAAGGAATGTGCTAGGTGCTTGTGTAAATAGTAACAACATAACCCTTTAAATTATGTCAGTCACCCCCACTCCAAACTTCCCAAAGGTAAATATCCTGCCTAAGGAATTCTGCGATTTAATTCATAATTAACTATTAATGTATTTTAGTATCAGAATGTTACCCAGTGTGAACTTCCAGAATCATTTAAAACTACGTGTTTACAAATGCATTTGACATTTCAGCAATGTTATTTTAGTTTATAGAAATAATGTCGGTTAAACAAGGAATGAAACTCAACACATGATGATTTCCCAATCTATCAGCATTCCCATATGTTTTTAAAGATAAAAACCAAACACAGATGGCTTTGACTTCATGGAATTTTTCTATAAGGCCTCAGTAACAACCTTGGAGCCTGCCCCCGTATTTATAATAGTAAGTTATAGCATGCTGTATTTTTAGCACATTGGTGCACCAGAATATCTGTGGCAGAAAACACACTGACATTTATGGGAGTGTTTGGAAAAAAAAAAAAAAATCGTGAGACTGCCTATTTGGACATGAATGGAAGACTGCCCTGTGCTTACAAACATGCAGAAATTTCCACAAATTTATTTTACATTGAAACCCTGAGAATTTGCAGCACGATAGGTGTTTTTCCTTCTTAAGCACTCCCTTTCGGGGCTTATTGCTATTATTTGCCAAGGACTTTAAATTATCTATGGAAAATACAGTAGTTTACACCTTTTTCAGTGAAAGAGCATTTGGATATTTTCCAGACTTTTGGAGTGTTCATGCTTCCTTAAGTAGCTCACTTTTTGTACTTTTACTATGTATCCCTCTTTCCAGCTAACGGTTGTAATTATAGTTTTAACTGACAAATTTCTGATGGCGGGAAGGGTGGATCTTGGAACTAAACCTTGCAGGCCAGGTTGTTGGCAAGCCCCAAAACAAGTGCATGAAACAAACCAAAAAAAGAGGTATAACATAGCAGATGGAGCCCAAGCCCCAGAGTAGAAAACCTTTCTCAAAGTGATGAACCTCCTGCTCTTTTCAAACACCATCAGCACCTAGAAAGGATATTAGAGAGAGAAGTGGGGTATGGGACAAGGTTAGGAAAGGGAAACACCCTCTATGTGAGTGGGTGTCATGAGCTTTCCATTAAAGATGCTGCCTTGATATTCCCACGTTTCCTTGGAAGGTTGGATTTGGTGGGTGTAAGGACTGTCATGCACCCAGGTCTAAGAAGCAATGCATGACATTATCTGTTGCATTTTAAATGATTATGTGGTATTTTCTAAACTGATATAATTTTCAAATGTGTTCCTTGTGTGTGTGTGTATGTGTGTGTGTGTGTGTGTGCGTGTGTGTATTAAATTTTAAAACAAGTTTTGCTGCTGGAATATATATAAAACTTAATTGTTTTATATAACTCCTCTGCTTTCTTAACCACTGGCTCCCCTAACAATAAGTGTGGGGCTTGACTTAGCATGGCTTACCTCCGAAGTTCTGCACCTTGTTTGTTTTACATCAGTTTGATTGCTTTGTCACCTTCTCCTTATTGTTTGGTGAATGATCTTAAAAACAAGAGATCTTTTCTCTCCTTCCATTGCTGTTTGTTAGTGTTTCTATAGCCTCTAGAGGAGGAACTTTGTGTATTCTCTGGGAACTGTTCTTGGGTAAGGTCATTCATAGTTACACCAGTGCTGCGAGATTCCTGTAAGGGGCTGTGGTAGTAATTAAGCAGGAATACAGGAAGCATATTCGGCTTTGTGTCAAATATGCATGTACCTGGGACCAGTCTCCTTCCCTGTGTGCCTTCACCAGCTTGCTGTATGTACTGTACTGAAAATATGCTGATGTCTTTTTCCATTTGCTCTTTCCAGAAAGGTTAAGCATTCCAGGCAAGCAGTCCTTCCACAGCATCTCTGAGGTGCACTGGGAGCCTTCTGCTGCAACATTATAAACCTTGAGGTGTTTAGCTTGGGGAATTATCAAAGTAGTATTTATTTTCTTCAGAAACATGGCTCCTCCTCCAGTTGTGTTAAGAATGGGCACATTAACATCAAACGCAAATTTGGCAAAGCCCCTGCAGAATAATATTGTCTTAATTTCATTTTAACTTCTTTCTCTGCCTCATGTCAGAAAGTTGGTGAATGTTGATCTGCGCAACATTGAGCTGTCTGATTTATGCAATGAGTTCTAAAATTCCCAAATAGCGTGACCTTTAACCAAAGATGTTTCTATAAACAAAAACCTGTTGCTACAAAAGTACTATGTGAAATTATAAAATTAATAAGTAAAGAAGTTTATGAAGTATCCTGAATATGCACAGAAACGTGCCAAAAATCACACAGTGTATTCAGGAGTTTAGTAAGAACACAATCACCTTTTTGTGTTAAAGCAAAACTATGAATGACCTTACAGTTTCATTTAACTAACTTACTTCTCTGTGGTTATGCTTGAATCTCACTTTGAATGTTAACTCTAAACAGCTAACCTGTTTCTTCCCTTTATCCACTTTTTTCACCTATCATTGCATGACACGCAGGGTCAGTTTTGTGCATGACACCCGCTACCAGTATTGGTAGGTTCCAAATTTCTTTATTGATCTCTTTTTTATACTGTATATGATGTGTATTCACTTGTTTCAAAAATCCTAGGCGAGATTTAGACACTGACTAGAATTAAAGGTTCGCTTGTCCTTCTGGTTGACTTTGCAGAGTGTTTAGATTTGTAGATGAAAGCTGCAGTTTAGATGTGATATCACCTGCTATAACAACTACGCTGCAAAAGCATAATACCATGAATTCCAGTCTGCTTTTCAGTTTTCAAAGTTTTATTTCTCTTTATATTTTATATTGGCTAGTACTATAAAATCATAAAATACTGGAAAAAGCCAGCAAATTTTCATCAGTGTTTTAAAGTTTCATAGTGGTGTGCCTATTTCTCCTTTGCTGTGTGTTAGAAAGTTTTATCAGCGTTTCCCAGAAATGCCTACTTAGATCCACAGAGGTTCTGTTGAAACTCGTGATCTGAATCTCACTCCTCCTTTAAATATATTTGCAGCTTGAAATTAACATTTTGGGCATGCAAGGGTAAAGTCCAATGCAACAGCCTCTAAGAAGTAATCTTTCTTCTATAGCCCTATCCCAGTGATTTTATTTTTTGGGGTTTTTTGGACCTACTCAGATAAAACAGTTGAAATATCAAGCCTTGAAAACATCAATTTAATAATTCCCCCATGAAGATGCTGATTAAAATTCATTCTTAAAATGAGCAAAAGCAGTGACTTTCACAAAATGGATCTTGCTTTTTTAGATCAAACAAAGTAGTATTTATATCAGGAAAATTATCATCATCCCTCTCCTGATTTTTGCCTCAAAGCAGATGGTGATTTAATCCTGATAAAGTCAAACAGTTACGCAGCGCTAGTAGGAAAAAATGCGTAAATTGGATTATAAAGAAAGACAGCGAGTATCTGGCTTACTTCAACATGAAGATACATGAAAATAATTAATTTTTAATTACGTTTAAAAATTAAGATAAACATTGATCAATTTTCTTCCCAGTTCAAACCACTGGGGCTTTTTTTAGTAGAATTTTATTTTGACGTGATTTATATCTGTACTGGGGGAAAACAAATAACCCCATGTAACAATACACAGGCAACGGGCTATTTTGGTAAAGACCTCATTTGCACAAGTACCCTTCTTCTTCTTAGAGACAACAGTCACATTTTCAGTGGTCCTTACTCTTTTTTTCTGGGAATCGCCGATTGTGTTGACAACCTTCCTTTAATTGTACTTGTAATAAGCTATTTTCCCTTTTTTTTTATTTCTCCGCCACGCTTTCTCGCTTTGCACTGTGATTGCATGCCATCTGCCGGTTTAACCCATGACGATGGCTTGCCGCTCTTGATATTCACCATGCCAAAAATACCACTTCTCTTACCATAATGCTGCACCCTCCTGTTCATTGCTTCCATGGTTCCCCTCCTGAAAGTACCCATGATGCACAACGCTACGGCCGCCACTGTCTCTGCAGCAACAACTCCTGCAACAAGTGTTCCCTTCGCCGCAACAGCCACAGCAAATCAGGTTTGCTCCTTTTAAAGCTTTCTTTCACAAGATCCTGAACTCTAAATGAGTGCTGAGATTTTTATTTTAATTTTTTTTTTAACAAAAAAAATTCTCCCGGAGAATTTTTTTTTATTTCTGTGTTTACCCCATCAAATTTTACGTTTATTTTTAAGTCGTTTATAGCAAGTGTTTGTGGGACAGGTTGCACTTATTTAGAGTTAACATTTGTTGCAAATAATGATGTAGCTGTGTTTTGTGTTGCGATGTTTGTACTTAATTAATGTGTAATTAACCCAGCTGGAGTTAGAATCACCGTAGTATCGGACTACTTACGAAAGTTTATTATTAACACCTCACTTCAAAAGAAGATCATCACAGATTTCAAACATTCAGGTGTGTTTATGTAGCCTTCTCCGTGAGGTGTGTGGAAGTGACTAATTTGTAAGCATAGAAGCTGTCAAAAATGACAACCAGGACAAGGCAGTTGGAAAAAAATTAAAAGAAAAAAATTGAATGTTTTCTGTAAATGCTAGTGATCTAAACAGCACTCAAGATATTTATGACTATGCTTGCTTTCCATTTGAAAGTGTATCTTTAACCTGGGAATTATATATCCCTAAGGCAGGATGTTGTTAGAAAGAACCCCAAGGGTTATTGGCTGAGGCAGGCTAGGAAAGATGGTACTTTCTCCTCTTCTTCTGCAGTTTGTTATGTTAATGGCAGTTTTCATTTTGGTGAGGTTTCCCCCTCCTCCTGTAGGACCTGATTCCCAGGGAAGACATATCTGTTGAAGCCCATAGTGCATAGCTTTGACTCCTCCGTTGGGGCTGTAGAGATTCCCACCTGATGCACCTGGTATCTGTCAGGGGAAGGATTTACACAGCTGTTGGGTTGCTCTGGCTTTTCTGTTGCTTTGGGACCATACTCTGGCACTTCCATTGAAGAGGTGTTTTCCCTCAGGTTCTGAGAGGTCAGACTGAAGAGGAAGCAAGCAGATTTGCTCACCAAGAGAAAGCAAAGGGCTGTGTCCCCACCACCGTTCCTTGTGTTGCTCCTGGACAGACCAACTACCTCTTGCAGACCCAGTAGATACTCTCGCCTGTTGATTCATTCCCCTTCACTTGCTGAGGGCTTAGAAAGAAATCAGTGAAAATGTTTTGCTTAATAGTGTTATACCAACAAGTTTATTTTTTTTTACTATCTTCCCCAAAACTATTTGAGTATCCCATGGAATAATAGAAGTTGCTGCAAGAGTTTATTTATAATAATTTATGAAAAATGTACTACCTCTGAAATACACCCTACTTCCTTAAAGAAACACAAACCAGTCCATTTTTTTTTTTTAAGGTTCATTTGCCAACATTGTGACATTTGTGCTTCTAGCATTTTCACCAAAAGAGTGTTGTTGTTTCACGTGTACTTTCCTGAGAGCTAGCTTGTAAAAAACTGCTTGGAATAAGGATTAAAGTGCAGCGGGCAAATGGTATTTCATGGTTGTTTCCAGAACAGTGTCTGCAGCAGAAAATTTTTTGGTGGTATCCAGTGTAGTTTTGTGGTCCCAAAGTGGTGACAAAGGGACTTGAGGATGCCAAGGGACTATGAGAAAATGGGGTGGTTTGGGTCAGCTAGGGACGTTTCCAGCACAGAAATGCCGCTGGGGCAGGTCCACCACCTGCTCTCCTGAGTGCCAGAGGGGCCAACTGTGGCTGAAGGCAGAATAAATACATGTATGCCTACAAAAGGACCAGTAAGCAGTCTTTCTTTTAGTTAATGGGAACACTTTCCCACAAGTAACTAGTGCCACAGAGAAGACATAGGTGTGCCTTAATGCACTTTCTCATCTAGCAGGATGGCAGGCAGAGCCCCTCCTTTCCCAGTTCAGATTTTTTTTGTGTTGGAGGATTAGACAATTTTAAATTTAACAGGAGTTATAGAAAGTGTCTGTTTTTATTTATTTAATGGCATATATTTGTGTGTGTGCGTACATACAACTCCATGCTGAAATTAATGGATGGTTTAACAGGAGGATGGGTTTTCACTTGTTTAACTTCAGCCATTTGGAAATTTGGCATTCAGTTCATCTGCTTTTCTATGTCCATATGAGTGCAGGGTAAAATTGCCTTGGAGGGTCCTGCCTCTCTCTCTTGCCCGTGGAAGGAGTGTGGGTATGTTACCAAACTCTGCGCTGCTGCCTGTGGAGGAGATGAGTCCCACCCCAGCAGCTGTTCTCAGTGGCTTCTGTAGCACATGCCATCACTGTCTTTTTTTCTCACTCTTGTCTTTGTTTTAGTCATTGAGAGTCTTTAAAAGCTACTGTAGAAAAACCGTGTATTTCAAACTAGGGTAAGTAGTTAGTGATTACTTCTTTATGAGACAAAGCTCTCAACTTTTCTGTTTATTTACAACCTCCTGTGATTGGAGACAAACATACAACACTAGGAAAGGTCCCACAGGAACTCTGTGGTCCTAGCTCTCCGTATTTTTTTAGCCCAAGAAACACAACAGGAGTATTAACTTGCTAGTTAAGATGACTTTGTTCATGATCATAACGTTCTTTGTGTCTTCTGGTATGGATTTATACTCTCCCAAGTATTTCAGAAAAGGACTTTTTTATTCCCAACTAGATAAAATTTCCTTTCCTGGTCTATGCCATATCTCTAGGGTCTCTACCATACTTCATTTTACAACCTGAAGACTTCAGCCTGTCCCATTTCAGCTGCCACAGCTTCTACTCACAGTGCTAGGCATGAAAAGAAGGTTGTAGCAGGGCTGAATCATTTAGCTTAGTATAATTTGGCTTAGTGTTTTGACATGGAGAAAGATATCTGGTCTTCCTTGGATTGAGTGTTATGATCCTGGTGTCCTTGAAGCACCAGTGGAAGGGGAAA
>JAWWLV010000001.1:77082601-77117704 GCA_035041135.1 Platyrinchus mystaceus
ATGGAGAAAGATATCTGGTCTTCCTTGGATTGAGTGTTATGATCCTGGTGTCCTTGAAGCACCAGTGGAAGGGGAAAAGTCGACATCCCAAAAGTTAGAATCTCAGCTAATGGCTGGAAAAACCTAATAACACTGTTGGGTCCAGTAAATTACTTAGTATGTGCCATCAGCTTGCATTTTAAAAAAAAAATGAACTCTGTCTCATGCCTTCTGTACGTCCTTTCTTTCAGAAAATAACACAAGTAGCAGCTCAAAATGTACCTGAATTCGCACACACACAGTCAGTCATGCTTGGCCAGCAACTCTGGGCATTGTGTGTTCAATGTATGGCACAAGACACGTGAGAAGATTGTGTAGGATTAGAGGCTATAGTGTAGTACATCTGTGCAGGGTGACACCAGTTAAGAATACGTGGAAAATCAGGAATCTCTTGCTTTTCCTGACTTAACAAAATGTAGGTTTTAAAACCAAAATAATTTTCTTGCAGTGTACATCAGAGGGGAAGAGCATCACTTTGGCTCAGTGCAATGGAAACAGGATGCAGCAAAAATGCTACAAACCTGTTTTACAAAGCCTGATTAAAAACTATGTTAATATAGGAGCTGGTGGTCGTGCTGTTCACTGTGTGAGGACATCCCTTGAGGCAGTGTCCCCGTTTACTTGTCTGCCAGGCTGTGGTGAGAGGATATGGAGGGGGTGGACTTCAGCTCTTCAGTGAAAGGCAGATGGGCTTCCAAAGGTACTTGAGGAGTCCAGGAGCATGTCTGGTCAGAGGTGAGAGGCCCTTCCCCTTTTCCTTCTTCCGCCTTTCACAGTTGCTCCAGACATTCCCTTCAGAATGGGGCTGGAAACTTAAGCTGCTTAAACATGCTTCAAAGGTAGATCCTTAATGAGCCTACATTTAGGTGTTTCAGGATGATTACAGCATTTTCTGGGAGCAAAGTTCCAAGCAGTGTGAAATGATCATGAGAAGCAGTGTTAGGGCATGTATACAGAGAGTTTGGTCCTAGCTCCCTCTAGTGCATGCATGTGGACAGAGGTCTGTGAAAGTGTTATTTAAATATTAATACAGTCTTTGTGTGTAAATACATACTTCAGAGAACTTTAACAAAGGTTTTAATTGTTACTTCTGTAGCTAGTGGACTAGCAGTACTCCAGCAAGCAAGGAAACTGTTACCTGCTCAGCTTCTCTCACAGGTAGAATCACAGGATCATTTAGATTGGAAAAGACCTCGAAGATCAAAGTCTGACTGTTAATCTAGGACTGCCAAGTCCATCACTAAACCATGTCCCAAAGTGCAGCACATCTTTTAAATACCTCCAGGGGTGGTGAATCCACCACTGCTTTGAACAGCCTGTTCCAGCATTTTGACAACCCTTTTCATGAAGAAACTGTCAATGTCCAATCTAAACCTTCCCTGGTGCAACTTGAGGCCGTTTTCTCTCATCCTATCACTTGTTACTTGGGAGAAGAGACCACTCTCCACCTTGCTACAACCTCCGTTCAGGTAGTTGTAGAGGGAAAGAGTAGTATTTATTGATGATTTTAGGCTAAGAATGTACAGTGCTGTCATTTCAGGATGATGGAAAAGACATAGATCTTAAGGAAAATTATTTGGAAATTTGTTTCTCTTCTTGTTTTACTATTTGCTTTGTAAGTAAATAAAGGATTAGAAACTTAGGGAAAGATTAGGTAGAGCCCACTTGGAGGGGATGTTCATGTTAATGCAAATGCAGAAAGATGTGACTTCTCTACCCTGCATGCCAAAAATGGTTTAACAGAGGATGATTTGTCCTAACATTATTTGAGAGAGGTGTTATTCTGAATTTTGGGGCTGAAGTTGAATTTTAAATAATGGCAACACCTGCTTGGGAGGGCTTTAAATTTCTAAGTAGAAAGCCTTACTGCTGTTTCATTTATATATATGCCTTGGTGAGTCCTGCAAGAAGTACAAGATTAGGACTTTTAGCCCAGAATTAAGACATTAAAGTGTTGGTGTCTGAGTGTGGGTGTCTACATGCAAGATACAAGTTCAAGTTTAAGTACCCATTGTAGACTGTGAAGTTTATCAGCCCAGTCAGATGAAGTCTAGAAAGTAGTCTGGCTTGTCCTTCAAAAGTCTCACAGGGCTTGGTTCAGTTGCCTAAACATGTGTCTAGTGACGTTTAAGATTATCCTAAGATAACCTTGGATGTCTAGGTTATCCAAGGCATTTTCACAAGCTTGGCAGATGCCATACAGGACCTACAGGCAAATATGCACACTTACTTCTGAACTGGCAGCTGGATGACAGGCAGGAGGCCTTAGCCAAAATGGTTCTAAAACCCTGGTGAGCAAATGACCTGAGCCTGCAGTGGGTGATCACATGAAGGGATCTGCAGGCTTTGTTGGCTTACTAACTAGGTTTTATCACCTCATGGAGTGTCACAGGGGGTTAAGACACGAGCATTTCTGTGTTCTTATCTGTGTCCTTAAGCTCAGTTGGTGCTTGCTTAGTTCCTAGTTATTAGATGACAATTACCAAATTCCAAAAGATTCCAAGTGACGTGAGTCTTGCTCACATTACATCAGTTCAGAACAGTACATGGCTTTGTGTTCTGTAGCAATAAAAATGGACCAGAGACTGACAGCATTAAAAGAGCATTACAGAGAATGCTGCTTAAAGATGTTATTTAGTGACAACAGGTTATATGACCTTTTACCAGGAAGGAAAAATTAAAGGACAGATCCAATAGAAGAATGAAACATTCATAAGCTGTGTCTGAAAAGAAATATAAGATCAACAGGCTGTCTCATGCTAAGGCTTGTGATTATCTGGCACAGCTGTTTTAAATTATGCATCAGCATTCTCACTGAATTAGGTGGCAATTATGCAGATATTAATTATGAAATCATTCAGTAGCCTTCAGTTTTGTCAAAATCTGTTAGAATACAATGAATTGAAAATAAAAATAGTTATGTTTGAGAAAGAAAAAATTAAAATATTTGCCCCAGAATTCAAAAACTAGTTAACATATTGTAAAATACAAACATCCCACATTTTTGTGATTTGAGGTACCGTATGTGGTGGCTCCCTCGGGAGGGAGCAGAGCCAGCACAAGCAGCAGCAGAACACCTCTCCTCCCAAGGAAGGCAGATTCTTCTTAGATCAAAATGTTGGTACCTACACAAGTGGATCTCTCCTTCTGCATAAAGCAGAAGTGACAGTTGCTCTTGCAAATATTGCCTGGTGTCCCCCAAAAGAGCTTCCTCTCCAGTCTGCTTCTCTAACCCTGGGAGGCCTTCTGGCAGGGCAGAGGGTTGTCCATAGCACTGCTGACAGGCTTTTACTCTCTCACATTCCCTTTGTTCCTCATGGAAACCTGCCGTGCTTGTAAACGGAGAGAAGAGTAGCAATATACTGAGAAAACTAATTGAAAAATCTGGTAAATAGTAGCAAATGGACTTTTTTTTTTTTTGTCATTTAAAAGCAAGCTTTTGAAAAGGAAAGTGAGAAGGGAAAACAAATGTAAGAACTTTACAAATAAGAGCCTGTACAAAATTCTTGTTAGTGGTTTGAAAATCTTTAATTGCTGTTTGTGAGAGAATGGGGCAAACAGGTAGGAAAGCAATTCTGTTGGGAATATTGAGTATGTAAAAAATTTTTGTCTTTTTATGACTGAAAGTTTTGGTCTAAAAATTCCGTAAAATCTCAAGATAAATACCTCTTTAGAAAATTTTGTTCTAACAACAGAAAGGGTGATTTGAATCTGACATTAAGAAGTCCAAAAAAGGAGGCAGAGGAACAGGTTCCTTTCTGAGACACATTATCAAAGGGAATGCTTGCAGAGAGCCAGCCCAGGGCAGAACTGGGCCTACGAAGCCCATCTATGGTGCCTGGGCATGTGGAATGCAGGGCTGGACATCTTGCCTTGTACATGTACCAGGATGGAGAAATGAACATAAACGACCCTTGATCATAAAGAGTCAGTTCTCTACAGAAGGTATTTAAATAGCAATAGCTTGTCACAGTAGGAAAGGCAAGCTTAAACTGCTTGCTACCTCTTTCATGCTAGACAACCAGGAATCACAAGACTCAATTCCATCAAGTTATCTTGTCTGACACCGAGTTACAGGTAAGTAGCTGTAACTTGCAGAATTAACAGTTTGCAGACTCAAGAGAAAGTTTCCAATCTTAAAGCCCACACCAAAACTTTGTTTTCTTAAACTGTAAGGTAGCAAGGAAGCAAAGCCAAAAGATTACCCTGGAAAATGCAAAGGAACTGTATTTTAGTCTCATGCGAACTTTAACCAAGTCTTTGTTTTACTTTTAATAATTTGGTCTCTGATAGTGTGTTGTTTCTCTGTAGATGTTGCAGACTTCTGCAGGCTTGCATACAGAGTTTTAGATCACGTGCTTAATATACAAGAAGCCAGTGGGAAGAAATGGAAAAATCTCTGATTTGTTTTTAGAAATTCTCCCATCATACCCCTCTCCCCAGTGTAGGATTAAGACCTGACTTCTTCTGATAGCCTGCTAGATGGCAGTGTCACACAACATCAGCAGTAAGCAAAGGCAAACATTTCTTTAATATAAAAAAATCAAAACAGATTTCCCTTTCCTGTTATAGACTTCTAGCTTTCATATAATTGAAATTTTTTAAAAAAAGTGTTAATGATTGATATGATAACTTCCTTTTGTTTTCTTGCTTTCAATTATTCAGTAAATGGTAACTTGACAAGTGAAATAGAAGTCTTTTGGGGCATATATTTATTATTTAAACATAGGGAAATTTTTCTAAGGTCATCTAATTTTGTAGGCATTTGGGGAAAAATGAGTTTGTTTCATGGTGCATACACACAGCTCATGTGAGTCTGTATTTTTCCATCATAAAATTTTAACAACACAGAGCAGTGCAAAGCTCCAGATGTACTTGTTTGGGATTTTGTTCTTTGAAATAATTGCATCTGCACATCTCAAGTTTCTCCAGTTATTTTCCCTTGAATTAAACAAAGATCATATTTTTATCTCAGTGTATGATTTATTTCCTACCTGAAATGCCAGTCTTTGGCTTTGAGTGTGCAGGAGGCTTCCCATGTAACCACAGTAGAAACATCTATGTATTTATTTATTTGTTAGTTGGTTGGTTGGTTGTATCTGTCATGACTTTCAGCTGAAGGCAGAAATTTGTTAACTTGCCTGACTTCAATTTTTATTCCATGACACACACTAATATGTATATCTGTTAATGTGAGAGCATTCGCATAGAAGAAAATTAAGGAAGTGGTAAGTAATCAAAAGTCATGAAGGTTAAGATTTCCTTGGAGAAGTTATAAATATAGTGAGTTTTATAAAACTGACACAAGTGTTATAAGCAGAGTGTCTGATGAGTAACTTTGATGAACAAAAATTGGGTACCTTTCTGTGTTTAAGTTCCCAGTGTTGTAGTGGCCTGTCTCTTGGTTGGAATGAAGTCTGAACTGGAATGCCAGGTTTTGGGAGAGGAGGGCTTTTAAGGTGGTGATAACTGCAATGGAACCTGCAGAAGTGCTACCCACGCTCTGGGATGCTGTAGTGGAAGTCTCATCTTGCATGATTTTGGGCATGCACAGTGTGTAAGAGGAAAATGCAAAGCAGGTTTTGTTAAAAGGAAAACAAAAACTAGGTGAGGATACCTAGGAAAATGCAGGGTCAGAGAAGTAACACCCCTCCAAGAGGAATATGGGTACTTTCACAGATAATGCACAACTTGTGCTTGGCCTTTCACTCATTTGTGCTCTCAGTTCCTCTGCATAAGCCTTTTCTGTAAGTTCCTGAAGTTCGAGAAGGAAAATGACCTAAAAGTAGGAAGTGAAAAACACAGATGACTGCAGTAGCTTGGACCTGCTGAAAGGCAAAATACAGTGACTATTCAAAACAGTCACTGTATGGGTGCTCCCAAAATATTATAGCAGTGGTTTTCTCATTTCTGTGTAGTCTGTCTGCTGCTGGCTGTGCAATTATTTAAAAATAGATTTTGATAGAATATATTAGAGTATGTTATGATCAATTTTTAGCACTGCATTATTTATTACTTTAAAGAAGAATAAATAAAGCCAGATTGCTTTCATTTTTAAAACAACTAATCCTGTTTCTCCAGAGTGAGTAAATACGTATTAGGTTGAACTTAAATATTATACATTATTACTTGAGTAAATACCTACTGAAGCTCATAAGTGAGCTAAGGGGTTGGCAGCACAAGTGGCTTTACACTCTCTTTCAGGACTTTGGGAATAATAAATGAGACAAATGATGATGCTGAACCCTTGAGCCCTTTGGAATCCTTTAATTGCCTTGATCTTTTTTTTAGATCATCATGAAGAGTTGGATTCAGACAAGGTCTTTGTCAGCTTTATGACACCCTGATGGCCAACAGCTTGTGCCTGATGGAATGAAAATGTGCTAGTAGATGTGTCCACTTCAGCATGGACATCTGCCCCTCACCCTTTTCCAGAGGCGTATTACCAGCATATGGGACAGGCAGAACGGGGCACTCTCAGATTTAGGGAAGAAAAGAGAGGATGGAGCAGGACACCAGAATTACCATGTGAGGGTATGGGCTATGAGAAAGCCAAGCAAATAGGACCTTCAACCTTCAAGAAACACCTGATGACCCCCATGTTAGGCACTGTATGGGCAGGCAACCAAAGAGGTCATCTGTGGTCAAGGTATCTTGCTCTTTATATACAAATCAGAGGTCACCTTATTGATGAGCAAAGTAGACCAATATATTGGGGTTGCATTGGATTAATTGAGAAACAATAAGATAAAATCCTCCTTCACCCCTGGATGGGGACAGGACCATCGTTATTGAGAGAAACAAAGCACATATACATTAAATGATAATATGCTGGAAATGAGAATGAAGTTTATGGCCATCAAGAGCAAAGGAAAGAAGCCAGGCTGCATTTAATGCGATTGAGAGTTGGAGCCAGCTCAGCTGTTAGCCAGTTGAGGACAGGGACAAAACCTATCCTTTGGGAGAGTGTCAGTGGGAGTCCTGGGGTGAGGGATTTGAATGTTTGGGATGGTGCTCCATGGAGGTGCTGCTGCAGAAGCTATGAAAAAAGGAGGTGAAAAAGGTCATCTGTAAAGCTAAATAAAAATTAAGTATGACCAGGCATAACTGATACAATAGAGATTACTCTCAGTGAGTGTCTGAACATTTGCTCATCTTTTTCCACTTCTAATTTAAAAAACCAACCAAACAAAAAAAAACAAACAAGAAAACTAAAAGAACAAAACAAAGAAAAAACACAAACAAAAAACCCCTACCCTGATTTATTTTGAAGAAACAGGACACATACCACAAAAGAACATTCTAAGAGAAAATGAAAAATAAAGACGTGGAAGCATTTCCCAAAGGCATGGGTAAATATAAATAGTCTTGGGTTCCATGTCACAGGGAAGAAATACTTGGTGTTAGATTTATTTTTAGAAAGCAGGAGAAGTTATGAGGCAGCCTGATATGAGCCGGCTGTCTGAAAATATCTGTTGTTTTTAATGTATACCCCATATATATCTGACCAGTCTGCTACTTGTGTGAACAACATGAGAACAGAAAATGTCACTGTGGAAGGATTCATCTGTCCTGATGCAGGTGTCCAAAAGTTAAATACCTCAGGGTGAACTATTTGCCACAGACTCTTACATTTGGTGGAGGGGAAAAAGGCATCATGAGCTGATAATCTGTCTCATGCTAAAATCAGTTGGCTGAGGTAGGCTAGTAAAATGTAAAATGGGTGACCAGCTGAGGCATTCATGTCTGAAATCATCTGAGATGAATCTTGTCTACAAGAAACTCCTATGACTACTACACTGCTTTTAAAATGGAAGGCTGAGCAGTCCAAAATGTTTACTGTGTATTTTTGGAGGGATAAGTGCTTTGCAATGCAGAGGTCAAATATGATCTTAATGCCGCCTTAAAATATATTAAGGTTTATAGAGCACAGTGTGATTTGGAGTAATAATTTCAAAACTTCAGAAAGAGAAACATGTCAGAGGTAGATGCAAAGTCATGTTTTCTGGCTGATCCACTGTGACAGGTCTTTAGTTGAACAAGAGTTCATGTACAATGATTCATGCAGAATGGTAAATTTTCTGTATTCATCGTTGTATAATAAATCTGGAACTGGAAAATTAATTTAACTTAGAGAGAATAAAGCTTTGTAAATTGTAGCTTCAAAACAGAAAATCTCAAGCCAAACAGTGTTCTTGAAATTCCTAGTACCTAGTCATGATTCTCAGTAATTTGGTTAATTCAGTGAACTGTTAGCAAATAAAGCAGTAACCTGGGTGTCAAAAAGAGTTCACAAAGGTGGAATTTCCACCTTAATTTAACAGACTGTCAATTTTACTTTTTAAGTCCTGAGACAATGACTGATCACAGCTGCCTTTGCTGCATCTGAGGAAATCCCAAGCTGACATAGATTTGTCTGCTGACTATTGTGGTCTGATAGTCAGTGAGAAGTTGAAACCACTGGTAGTAACATCTCTCTTGGTTATCATTCCCCTGGATGGCACTGCAGAATTGTTACCATCCTTAGGAGCAACCCTGTCTGAATTTAGGGATTTCCTGTGTTGCACAGGGGGCTTAATGACCACTGTGATCACTCGGACATCCTGAAGGTAAAGGTCTAAAAGAGCTGGTAGAAAAGAGGGAAAGTCTTGGCATTTAGGAGTTGAAAATGCCACCTCTAAAGAGATGGAAAATTTGGAAGAGCAAATGCTTCTTGGTGGCTAGAAAGCAGTTTGCAGAAGTTTATGTTCACTCTATGTGTTACTAGTTTCAGTGAGGTCTGGTAACTATCATTGGCACAATTTTAGTAATTTTAGTCTAAAGGGTAGCCAGCTTTCTGCCACTTTAAACAGGTACCAAGCAAGAAGGCAATGGAGGAGGTACTGTGATTACCTCCGAAAAATGCCATTTCCTGTTAAATCTTCTGTGCATTACTGCTGCAGACCGTAAGAGCCAGGCCATTCTGCTTATGCTGGAAATAGTGTTCTTATTAGATCTCTTAGTGCAGCAGCAGAAGGTATGTATGTTTTCTAGTACGTCTGTGTCCACACTTGTGGATCTTACAGAGCATGAGAAAGTGCTTTCCCATGCTTGACCTGTAGACCTTTGTACATGGAACAATGCACACTCATTGTATAGTCTTGTTTTTTAGGTGTTTATGCTTATATATACTATGGTAAAAGTGTCAATACATTATATCCTGTTCCTGTGGAGTATAATGATATAATAGTATCATGGCAAATATGACAAGTCATATATACATATATTTAAGATGTAATTCTTCAACATGTAGTGAACCTGAAGATGGTTGGACCTACTTATAAGTAACGAGGGAATGTGGACTCTGTAGTGTTTGCAGGCATGTTCCTTTACTGATGTATTCTTTACAGCTTCTTCTTTTTCAGCATGCAAGTGATGGGGCAATTAGCAGCGATGCAGACTTAGATAGCCTCTGTCTTCCATCACAGTTCGTTACTTTGTAGATTAAACAGAAGAGATTCACAGTGTGTTTTCCATGTAAAGTAGTTTCGCATTTTATGTTTCTCTGTCAGACACAGTGAAAAAAAAAAAAGCAGTTGCAGAAGCCGATGCCTGTGTATGTAGCTGTGGCAGAGTTGTGATATCTTTTAAGAAATAGGGTGTGAACATATAATTAAAGACTATGGGAGATGTTTTACACTTTGTGGCTAAGGTTAAAAAAGTAATGTAGCTCCTTAGTTCTGTGACTGCACTGGAGAAGCTTGTTCTGAAGGAGAGACTTGAGGTTTTTTTCCTAGGAGGACTCCTACGTGTACTAGAAATAGTTGGGTGCAACATGCCCTAGTTACATCCCCTGTCGAGGACTATGTAGTGGGAGCAAGCCGGCTCCGTAGCCGCTGGCAGTGGGAGAAGTATGGCAGTGAGGGCTCCAGCTGCTCCACTGGCACCCACAACCCGTAAACAGGACATGCTCACACACAAAAGGAAAAAGTGTTTACATTGTCTTTGCCATTTCCTGAGTTTTGACAGGAGGAGAGAAACAGCAGGAATAGGGACACGGCAGTGAAGTCCTTATCCTGGGATTTGCCACTGCCACTCATCAGGGCAGGGAAAAGAAGGGGTCCCTGCTCTTTCACGCTGCCCAGGACCCCTCTGTCCTGCCTTGCACACAGCAGGGTGAGTTGGCACTTGGGTTAATCACAGTGCCAGGAATACAGGAATAGTCCTGCCATTTTCCTGAGATTAGGGCCTCTGCATTCTCTCACAGATTTTGGGGGAATCAGGAACATCGGACTTGTGGGACTATTTGAGCAAAGAAGACTTGGCATAAGGGGCAGTTATCTGTCTCCCTGCATAGGGAGAAAAAAAGCTATAGGAAAATGCAAGTTTATCCCCTCAAAAGTTGGCAGACAGTGTAGTCAGCTGCAGTGTCTGAAATTCTGGGGCTTTTTACACTGGGTGGGTTTCAGGTTATGTCCCATTAAATGAGACCTTCGGAACCTTTAAATACACTTGTGTGATTATGGCTAACCCAGTATAGCTGAAGCTGCTTTATTAATTACATTGACATGTTGGGTTGTTACATGCTAAAAATACCAGTCCTGAAAATCTTGGTCACTTCTTATTTTCAGCACGGCTGCGTTCTTTGTACGTACCGTCAAACCACCGTGCTGGAGCTGGACCAGCGTTATCACAGACAGGGCTTTATTATTTGAGCGAAGGTATTTCTTTGTTATTTCAATAGGAAACAGAAGATAGGCGATAAGCTAACAAGCTCACAATGGGTGGAAGTTCATTAAAAATATATGTCCTTGTTGTGTGTATGATGTATTTAGATGTTAAGCCCTTTGGAGCAGCAGGTGTTTGTACGGTGTCGTTACAATGGGGCCTCGCGTGTCACCAGATTTTCAGTGCTGATGGTAATCAAAGATGGCTTTTTGGCATGCTGGCAAGTTCAGCAGGGTCAGGGAGCCAGTAGTTAGTTGTGTACAGAGAGCAAGGCAGTGGGGTTGTGAGGTGCAGGGAGGCTGACTGAGCCAGGGACTAGAACAAGCGCCTTGCACACAGAGACGAGCCTGTTTCTTTCTGGAGGTCTGTATGTCAGAGGTAGTATGTTGCTGAAGTTACTTTCAAAACACCTTTTTATTTTCCCCCCTTTTAATATAAATATTGCATTAAGCAGTGATCTAGCTTTGTAATGCACAAGTAGGTCAAAGTACTGGCATGACTGCTTTGCATACCACCTACAAATACAGCTTAAAAATACATCGAGTGACAAATTAAACAGTAAGAGCAGGCAATACACTCTTAGTTCCTTGACTTGTGCTTAAGTCTGGAGCACAGGTTAGCAATGGCTTGATAAAATATCACACCCCTGGCTTTTGATATCACTTTCACTGACAGACATTCCAGGCAGGTGATGGAAATCTGGACGATTTTCCGATACTGTGAGCAGGTGGAGTTGGTTGCTGGGCCCATCGTGCATTTAACCTTCACAGTGTTGGAAACACAAGAATTTACACCTGTAAAATGGTTGCTCCACCCTCTGTTTGTGACACCATGGAGGTAAAGCAGCAAGGTTAATGACTATTTAGGCACATAAAAGTACCATTATGGTCATCCCCTGGATTCTCTGGCATTAAGGAAGCATGAGAAAACCTCTCAAGTTCTCTGATCTGAAGATAATTTTTTTAGGAAATAAGCAGCTGCTAAAAATGCGTTGAAAAGACACTTTAGCTTTGTAAAAACACCTAGCCGAGTACATCTAGACATTGGAATGGGCTGCCCAGGGAGGGGTGGAGTCACTGTCCCTGGAGGTATTTAAGAAGAGACTGGATGTGACACTTAGTGCTGTGGTCCAGTTGACAGGGTGGTGTTGGGTCATTGGTTGGACTCGATGAACTCAGAGGTCTTTTCCAACCTAGTTGATTCTATGATTCTCTGATCTTTTTGCTTGTTAGTGGCGAGGGGCCCTGCCTCCACTGTTTTGCCAGTCATTTTCTGTCTTTCTGGGAGCACGGTGGGAGTTGGAGAGTTGGCCCAGGCAACGATGCACTTCTGAGCTTCTTTGGGAGGCACAGGGCTGCTTCCACCTCCACTGATAGCCAGGGTGCTGATGATGCACAGCCCGCCTATGGCCAGGCCCTTCTGTTGTGGCTTCAGCACTACCTCCAGTATTTTGACGCATAAAATGCCCCCTCTGCATGTTCTTATGCACATGAGGACCAATGTGCAGGGGAAGACGACTAGGTTTGTGAAACACAAGCACCTCCCAGGCAGCATGAGAGTGCAGGATGCTGTCCCACACGGGATGCTGTGCTGTGCGAGCTGCACCTGAGCTTAGTTAGTCCAACGCTGGCCATCTGGGCAAACTGCACTCCCCGTGTCCCCTAAAAGCGCGATCACGCTTTCCTTTCTCTTAACAGATAATCCTGAAATAGCCAGCAGGAGCGGAACGGAGTGTCACGAAGCCTCCCTGCGGATGGCCAAGCACGGCTACTGTACATACTACCCTGTCTCCTCCTCTCTAGAGTTGCCACAAACTGCATGCTAAGTCAAGAATTTGTTCTTATGGACAAATCAAAAACTCAAAAAAGCTAGTGCTGCTATGTCATATATGAATATTAAATATGGTATGCTTACTATACTCCAACCTAAAATAGTTAACTACCTGATACCAGCTGTGATGTTTCAAGACATAAAGGGTAACATTTAGTTTTAAAGATTTTCTAAGCATAGTTTAATTCTTGCAAATATTGTCTTTTCTCCATAACTACACCTAACGAAAATGGTCCAGATAAGTTTGTCTCATGAGATTCAATATGTTTATGAATCTTTCGAGCTCAGCAATAATTGAGTTGTATTGGCTAAAAACTTACCCCGGTTGCAGGTTTAATTTTCACCCAAACTATGATTGGGGGTTTTCTTCTCGGTTAAAAAAAAACCAAATCTTGGTTTTGCTCCCCTGGTGAGTTGATTCCAAGACACAGGAAGTGAAACGCAGCCCAGTGTCCTGCACATCATCCTGCCAATCTGATATTTTTAGCAAGAAGTCCAAAGGAAAGCACAAATTCTTTAGATGCACATGGTTGGTGTTTGACTTGTATGGAGAAGTTGCATTTGAATCATAGCAGAATAGCAGAAGAAAATTAAAAAATTTTGCACAGTATGAACCTTCATACCCCTTTCAATCCCCAAAAGAACAAAGTCTTGAGAATATTATTTTACAAGTATATTTATAATGTTTTTAAAAGAGACTTTGCAGAAGTGCCTAAATTTTGTCACATCAGACTTGATGAAAGTGAGCCTGATGCCAACAGTCAAATCTCACTGGACACGAATAATCTTTGAAACTCATAGTCAGGTTACCAAAAAGATCCAAGCTGTTAAGAAGTAACTTCTAGAAGTGTAAAATCAAACAAAACAAAACAAGACCAAACTAACAAAAGAAAAGGTGAAAAAGAAGGCTGTAGATGAAGAGATTGTATGATACTCTAATTTAATTAAAATTCAGTTGAGTCACTGAAACTTCATAAGTGACTTTAATCTAGGCTATTAACTGAACACTAAGAATGTAGAATGAGATTCAGTTTAAAAAATCATTACTGTATTTGCATTTTTTTAATTGGATTATAAGATTGTAACCAGATTAGAGTGGAGAAAAAATAGTTCTTTTAATTGTTTTTCTTTAAAAACATATTTTATGTCACAAAAGTATGAAGATATCTTTAATACAATTATATACATGTTATATATACATACATACATATATATGGATGAAGCAGATTTTAATGTTGTTTACTTTTTTAAATACTTTGTTGATTTACAAGGTAATTATATATGTATAATTAAAATTTCATTTGTTTGATTTGAGATTTGTTTCAAGCACTATTGTACCAAATATTTCATATTTCACATTTTATATGTTGCACATGTATCACATAAATGACATAGTTTTTAAATTATTGTTTAAAAAACAAGACAGCTGTTATAAGTGGATATTATGTATAATTGTTTGCAGCATAAGTTTTCTATGTGGACATTATTAGTGATTGCAGTATTTTAACTTAACCTCTTCAGATTGATTGTAAACTATTTTAAACTTCGGCAGCACTGCCTGTTCTGAACGACTGAAGGCACTAACCATATTATTATTTGTCTAGGAAATTATTTTCCGGGCTAAATCTTGTTTGTCCGATGTCTAATAACTATCTATTTATATATAAAGCTGGAGATTTGATCATCCGAAAGAAAAAAAATAATCACAATTCGGTTGTAAAATTAACATAGTGCTTGTAACGTTGCATTAGTTTTAATTTGTGGGAAAATAATGTATCTTAACTTGTTACTTTAGCAGTTAAGGTATCACCATTATATACTATTAAAACACTAATATTTGTAGACTTTCTCAGTCATTATAACTAGGTAGTTGACACTGCAACTTGCCTATATCTGTCAAAGTTGTTTTTATTTTTTTATAATAGTTAATTTAGGCATTTGGGTAGCTTATTGTATAATACTAAATGGTAAATTATCCATGTTGTTTAAATATTTTATGTAGATAACTCTTCAAGATATCATTTTGTGTGAACTTTTTATGTTTCAAAATAACTGTTAATCTATGTTTTTTACAATTAATCCAATATTTTTTGCCCATGGATGACGAAGCTTCAGATACATCAGGTCTTTCATCCAGATAAACTGACAGACAAAAGAGAAAATGTATTTTTAATAAGAGATCCACTTTCCGACTTTATGACTTTGTAATATTCCTGAAAACTGTACAAGTACAAACCTATGCTAACAGTAAGGAGGCAATTACAGAGATGTGCAAATACGTGTACAACAGATTCTGCATTTTATTTATTTATAAAGTAATTTTATAGACTATTTCAAAATTTGGGAAGATCTAAAACTATTTTTCTGTATAAATATTATTTGCCAAAACTTTGTTTATATTTTAAAAAAAAAGTCTAATGAAAATGATTAAATTTTAAATGCTTTGTTTAATTAAAAAAAATACAACAAATATAATCCCCTAAAAGAACCATGAGATGGGCCAACACAGAGACAGTGAATACTGTAGCTGAGACATGGTTTCAAGTAACTTGAGATGTCTCAGTGTTTCTTTTCTTCAAAGGATGCAACACCTCACCAAAATACCTTTTTGTTTGCCTCTCTCATCCGGCATAATTGACGACATGTACAATGAATATTTCGGTAACAGTTAAAAGAAACCCCTTCATTCACTCTTTTTCAGCATATATAATTACTAGTGGTCTGTTAAATAGCCATTTTATTTCTGTTGTGACGTTAAATTCATTCACCCAATGTACAACCACTGAAATAAAAAGAAGCATTTTAAAATGAGAGCAGAGTCAGGGCAATCCTTTCTCGTGGTGCGGCTCTGGGAAGAGGGGCCTAGGGTAACAAAAAACAGCCAAAAGAAAGTGGAGGAGTCTTTACAAAAGCATGTACTTTTTTATTTTATTCTGTTGTATTTTAGTTTTTCCCTCATTGCATGTTCACGTAACAAATCCTTAAGTGTAGTCCCTGGGTTCGGGACACTGGCAGATGCTGCATGAAGAAGCACATACTCTTCTCCTGCCAGACACAGTGTGCTGAGGATGCCGTGCTGCACGGCTTTAGCCGCAGACAGTCGTTCTGTGCCCTTTCTGCCCGCCTGCTATTGCTGGGGTTCAGGCAGGCAGTGGTTATCTCAGCGGTGTGGCTCACACTTGCTTCACTATCGGGGGATTTTTTTTGGCGCCGTGTCCTCTGCATCTTCTTTCCTTTCCTATATCTCGGAGAGTATTACACCAACAAACAATCCCCTGTTATCTGCTAGTTCCTCAGGAGAGAGCAGCATCACAGAGGAGTTGTGTGCCCAAGGGCAGAGATCACATGGCAAGCTAGTGACAGAGGAGGGATTAAAACCTCTGGCTTGCAACTCTGTGGTTTCTTCACACTGCCTTCTCTTGTTTATTTTTTTAAATGCTTTAAAGAAAGGAAATACAATTCCAGCAGAATCAAGAAGAGTTTGTGTCATAAAGTTATCTACATTTCATCAGCATGGGACTGGTTGGAAAGGAGTCCAAGGTCACAAGTGATGTGGAAAACCACCGGGTCAACCAGTCTATTTGGATGTATCACAGACATACTGAGCCAGAAGCCTGCTGAGATCAAGCATATGGGATGGAGAGGAGAAACAGGATGACTTGCAGGGACAGGAAAGGACTGAAGCATTAGAGGGCTGCAAGGGCATTGTAGAGCAGAAGCAGCAAATGATTAAAATTCAACTCCTAATGACTCAGGAGCATGAAGCCTGTCTGTTCATGCTTTCTTATGTTAAACCCCACCCTGGACAATTGTCAGCTGCCAAGAAGGGTCAGGACGTGTCAATTTTCTTGTCTAAAAGCTGCTTTGTTTCTTGTCAACTTTGGCACTTCCTTGGCAGTGGAGAAGTGCTCATGGGAGCCATGAGCTTTCAGGAGCCACACCAAACCCACAGTGTCTGTGTCTCTCCGTGTGCAGGGCATACTCCCTTCAGATAATGTCAGGGTTTCCAAAATACTTCCAAAATACTTCTAGAGAGAAGCCTTCAGAAACCTTTGCTTCTACCCCTGCCACGCATGTCCTCATGGACAGTCTGTGGCCACAGCTTTGGTGCCAAAGGCTGCTCCCTTGCAGGGAGCAATCCCTCACACCAGGCCAAGGGCTGCAGCAGTGTCACATTGCTCAACATCAGCTGTCACTGGAGCAAACTGGACAGGTCCACACTCACAGCACTTGGCCCTGCATCTCCCTTGGCCCCATGTGGTGTAGCCATGACCATAAGACATTATTTTCTATGTTTTTCTTGGTTGTCAGTTCAAAAGTCTGAAGTAATCTATGTCTGGGGTGTTTCTGCAGTCCACTGGAATTAATAGCATGAAACAAAAGGGGATGTGACATTTTAGGGATCGGAACCTGCTGGGATAGCTTTGCAAAGGAAGCCAAAACTGGTTGAGTCTTGTTCATGCTTCATTTTGGGAGTGAATCTTGAGCAAGTTACCAAAACAGCACCTGGGTTTTGTTTCAGAAAGAGTTGTTTCACTCCAGAAGAGAGCCCAGGAACATTTCTATACTGTGGGTGATGACAGAATAAAAGGCTTGAGGGCAAGGCTGGTCAACATTGAATCTTCTGCTAGTAACATTGATTGCATGAATTCATGGGACCCAAAAAAATATGTTGTCTGGAATTGCTGAAAATCTTCCTTGGCATCTGATCATATGGTCATCTGAGCATACCAGGCTCTTTATGCCTGCAATCAGTTCTCTAGCCAAGCCTATTGTCCAGTAGCCTGCCTTTTTAATGTTCTGTAATATACAGTTCTGGAGGCTTTTTGCATGGGTCAAGATGATGTTTATTGCTGGGGTGGGAGTGAGTGAGAGCAAAATGATCTTGGCTGTTGCATTAAAGCAGTTACTATTGCTGGTATGTAATGTACTGAGCAAATAGGTGCAGAATATATAGTTATCTGTGAATGAATAAATTATGGAAATGTCTTATAAATTGTTATTCTTCTAATTCTGTAATTATAGAAACCATAGAAATTGTGGAAAATAAATGACATGTTTCATTACATGAAAATACCTTCTGCTGTGGCAGGGAAAAAAACCCAACACTAGGAAATGTGAAAGGAAGATATCAGTGTGAGCTGCTTGTACAATGCTGGGTTGCAGTTGCATTATTTCCACCACAGCTTCTTACAATGTGAAGAAAAGACACTTGGCTTTGTGATTTAGGAAAATCACTACAGGAAAGACGCCCTGCTCCTCTCATCTTCAAAGAGCTGGATTTGGATACTACTTTTAAGGAAAACAAATTCTGGTGAGTGTCCTCCTTAGTCTTAATTGTCACCAAACAGGGTGTGGCCTGCGTGGTGGGTGGTTCCTCAGAGGGTCACCAGACCAAGTAGATGTGGTGGTGACGAGGGTGACCACAGTGGTGTGAGGTTCACCTTGTAGGAACAAGCCCCCAGGGGCCGGTCATGCAGGTGCATGTCTTTGCCTGAGCTGTGTTTGCATTTGCCGTCACTGCCTCTCCTTTTCTCCAAGGGGTAAAATGGAAGAAATGCTTTTACTTCCTTATTTTATGGTTGTAGCCATCACACTGAATGCCAGTGGAGCACATTTGGATATGCTAAAGTTGGTAGCAGAGGACCGTGAGCGAGCAAGTCTTTCACACTTGGAAAGCTGTTCGGGCGGGATCCAGCTTTCTCTCTGTGGCTGTCGAGTCTCAAATCAGACACTGCAGAGTACCCACTTGGCTAGAGCTGCTCCTATGGAGCAACACAGGTCTGGAAATTATATATATACCTAGAAATTTTTTTTTCATGTCACCTGATGTGCCCCTGTGCTCATGGAGGTAAAGTGAAAAGAGCAGTTCATAGAATTCTTGAGAAACTTTTGAAAATTGACAACAGGAATTCAAACTGTTATCTGTTACCATGTTGTAGGAAGGAATGAAGAAATATGATAACAATTTAGCATGTAGTATTTCTTCAGGCTTAACCTTCACATGGGCTTAATTCAATTATTATGCCAATGAAGGTGTGATGTTGTCAGTATAACTTAGGCTGCATGCAATTGCAATGGGATAGACTGTCCCTGTATGCAAATAAATTGTTCTGTTTAACACGTGAAATGACTGTACCCTACTCTATCCAATTTAGTAAGGTTGGTTTAATATCTCCGAGTCTTGATAACAAGCTGTCCCTGGACAGGCATTAGGTAGAGCCTACACGTTCATTTCTAGGTTTAAGATAAATGATGAAAGGCAAGAATCCCATTTTATGTCCTTCCTCAAGTCAAATGTGCTCAAAAGACAAGCTACGTAAGCAAGTAAATGAGGATTCACGTGGAAAAAAAGTGGTCAGCCTTAAGCAGGTCTCAGTAGACTTTCTAACTACAGGATGGGATAGAAAGCCTTTTCCCTTTCTATTGACCTTAAAAGTGATTACTTTATACTCATTCTAGAGGAAATAAATGAAGTTGAACTCTTCTAATAGAAAATCAGTGCTGTCCTCCAAGGGTCTGAACTTCCTGGGCTGATGGTACGGTCTGTTCTTCATCTGTCATCTTGGAAACCATGGTAAGTGCTTTTGAGCAGCAGTAGAAGCATGCTGGAAATTCCTGCTGTGGCCCGTGGACTTTTCATTTTATGTCCTTTTAACTCAATCATGGGAGAGGCTGGACTAACTCAAATTCAGTTTCATTTGGAGTTGCAGGTATGTAGGGGGACTTTGGTGTTTTTCTCCCCAACATAAGAAGGATGTGGACCTGTTGGAATGAGTCCAGGGGAGGGCCACGAAGATCATTAGAGGGCTGGAGCACCTCTCTTACAAAGACAGGCTGGGAGAGTTGGGGCTGTTCAGCTGGAGAAGAGAAGGCTCCAGGGAGACCTCCTAGCAGCCTTTCAGTACCAAAAGGAGGCCCATAAGAAATATGGGGACAGACATTTTAGCAGGGCCTCTTCCAATGGGACAAGGTGTAATGGTCTTAAACTAAAAGAGGGTAGATTTAGATTAGATATAAGACAGAAGTTTTTACAGTGAGGGTAATGAAAAACTGGAACAGGTTGCCTAGAGAAGTTGTGGATGCCCCATCTCTGGAAACATTCAAGGCCAGGTTGAACAGGGCTCTGAGCAACCTGGTCAAGTTGAAGATGTTCCTGCCCATGGAAGGGGGTTGGACTAGATGACCTTTAAAGATCCATTCCAGCCCAAACCATTCTATGATTCTATACAGAGAACCTATAAAGCAAATGAAACCAAATTAAATCCAATTGTCAGCCAACTTGGCCTTTTCTTACTTGCAGCCACTCTGTCAGATATAGCACAGTATGGATTGCCTGAACAGTGGCAGTAGTTTTCTTCTGAGCATCCTTTTCTGTGTGCAGGCAGAACAGAAATATGCTACTACCACACAAAATTCAGGCCTTTTGCATAGACCTGCAGGCTTCCTGTATAAGCAAATGGAGAGAGGGTGACTGAGGTTTTGCTGGAGGACAACAACATTCAACTTCTAGGCAGGATTCCCTCTTCTGAAGCCTTTCCAGCCCTGCTGCCTATGTAAATGCCTAGTGTGAGCCCTCCTCCATCAAGGTGGGGCACACAGTGAGGTGCCATGCGTTCACATTCCTGCCTCCAGATCCTTCTTGCTCTGTCTTTCCCCCGAGCTTCTCTTCTAAGCATATATGCACCATAGGAACCCCATGCCACCTGCCAGCTTCTGTGCCTTTATTTTTGTCTGAGGGTGGTTGTTTATTTAAAGCATCTTGTTCCTCTTTTCTTCCTTTCATTCTAGAAATGACATAGGCTTTCATACCATCATATGGTTGAGGAGCACGTCGTGGTCCTTGCACCATTGCAGCGCTTTAACAGGTGCAATGAGTTGATTTATCTTGCCACCACAGACTGAGCACACTGCCTGAAAGGTGAGGAGATGATTTGTAAGTGACCTGTTCTACAGTAATCAAATACCTTTCCCCACCACTACACATGTACATTAATATGAATCCTTTACTGTTCAAAGAAACTTCAGGGGGAAAATGTCCTCTTGCTACTTATGAGTAAAGCATTAGCCAATCCTGTCCTAATTTGTGCACAGAGGCTTTTATCTTCACCCACTTGATTCTGCTGGTCTTTCTTAGGAGACCCTTGGATCCAAGAGTCATGCTGCTCTTGAGCACACTGAGAAGTTCCTTGCAAGGTTCATGAAAGCCTGCGTGAGTCACTTTCAGTAGGAATGACCAGATGGACTTCATTTTCATGGCTAAAGCAGGAAACCACAACCGTCTAAGCATTTAAAGCATTGTTTAATTATGGATTTGTTTTGCATGGAAGGTCTAAGCCTTCATGGAGAGTATCTGACTTTGGTGCAGGCAATGTCTCAACTGCTCTGTCCAACATTTTATGGTCAGGGAGAAGACAGACGGAGCAGGCTGCAATCCAGGCTGACTGCAAACAAATCCCCACTTCAGCAGCAGAAGCAGCTCCCTGATTATAATTATTTGGCCAAAGAAATTTTCCAGTCTCTCCCAGTGAATGCTGTCCACAGGAAAGGTTTTGATGAGAGCTCATGGGTATGGTGGAAACCCAATGGAAAGCAGAAGGTGTAGAGCAGCAAGGGGACATCATGTGGTGAGGAGACAGCTGGTGGAAACCCAAGTGCAGTATAATTATCCTCTTGTTTGCCTCTCACCTCCATCTACATCAGATGTTCACTCTAAAAGGTGTTCCACCACTTCTTGGTGGAAAGGACTTTCTTTTAGACCTGGCATTCTGGAGTTTTACATCCCTTCTTGTTTCTTTCCTCTCCCTTTGTTTGAATTTTGCAGATGATCTGCTGCCATACGAGACCAGCCTTCAGGCTTTGGTGAATGCAGCAGATAATTACTCCTGAAGAGGAATGTATCAGAGGAACTGCTTTCAAATCCAAGTTTCCTGTGCAATATAATTATTCCTATTTAAATAAAGGACTCCAGCAGTGCTACTCAGCAACACGTCTCTATACAAAGTGAGGGTTGTTTCCTCTTGACACAGCTTTTTCTGCTCTTCTCAGAAAATGATTCCATTAGAATCAAATGTTAGTCCATCAAAGTGCCTAAAATCAATGATCATTTTATATTCAGTGGAATCCTTACTTTCTAAAAAATATCACAATGAAACTGCTCTATTTTCCTTCCCCTTATTGTTACTATTATTACCTCATGAATACTGCAGAGAGAAACAGCTGCCTCTCCTTTAGTTTTCACCTTCTAAAACTTAGCTGGATGTGGCTTCATGCTCCAGAATCAAGCTAATTTGCAATAAAGCTGATAAAGAAAATGGCCCTGATAAAATGTGGTATTTGTAGAACTTGGATTTAGCTTGGTCAGCAATGGAAATACATGCCAAGGTGAATTTTATCTAGAAATGCCTGTTGCAGCATCATGGTGTCAGAAGCTTGCATTAATGGGGCTGATGCCCATTGAAACATACAGACTTTGTAGTGGGGCCTCTCTGCAGCAAGACCTGCAGCAGCTGGATTTCACTGGGATTAGAAATTTATTACTGGAGCTGGATGTGCAGCTGCAAGGAATAGACTGAGGCTGAGTTACTTGAGCAGGGTATTAGAATAAGCTAGTGTGTGGATTTATGGAGCCTGCTTCTGCTCTGCAGGAGCTGTGGGTATCTGCTCTGCAGTGAAAAGTGCTCTGGTTGTCAGAAATGGAAGCATCTCAGCTTTTTAAACATTTTTCTTTTTCAGGATCCCAAGGTGTCTGCCTGTCTGTGGCAATCACCACTGAACAAGCCATAGGTTTTGTCAGGTGCCTGGTGCTTTGTCCACTAGACAGATTACTAGATTTACTATAGGAACATCCTAAGGCCTCCTGGCAGAGCTGCAGGGAATGGGAGGGCCCAGAGGAGAAGACTCAGAGGCACAGCCTGGGGGATGTGTCTTTATCCTGAGCAGTCCAACACATCCCTGTGGCAGAAACTTAACAGCCTCACCAGTTATCCTGTTCCTGCACATGCAAATTAATATTACTGTAAATAAATAAAACTCAAAGTTCCCTAACCTTTGGCATCAGAAGCTAGAAAGTATGAAGAAGGAAAGCCTGTGGTCTCTACAATAAGTTCTGTTGGCTTCTCCTTGTTGGGATTTCTTCTGCCAATTCTCTGGTGGAGAGCGCTGGCTGCCCTGTAGCCATCCCCTTCTGCCATGTTTCCTCCTGTAAAAATACAGGGGAATTGGAGCAAATGCAAAGACAGAAATAGAGAAATGTCTATTTCTACCACACTCGGAAAACATCTTTTTGGGGGACCTGGGGGAGCGAGTAGGTTTTACAGGGCCTGTTCAGCCAGCTGAGTTACAAGGGAGTCTCCTCAGCTGCAGCCCCTTAAGGAGCCTGAGGCTATTTTTAAATCAGCAAAATTAAGAAGACTGGGCGCTTGGGAGGCTGTTTAGCTCCCACAGGGCACTTACAGATCTCAGAGGCAGCTGAGGTTGGACAAAGCTTGCCTGCAACACACCTTCCTGTTTCTGCCCTCAGCTTCCCTTGGCTGTTGATGGCACCTGCTCTACTACTGTCACTGGCAGCCAAAGTGCTCTCTCCCTTCAGAAGAGAGACCTGGATGGATTTGTGTGCCTTAGGCCCTCATTCTTGCAGCCATCCCGCTAACTTAATGCTGGGTGACACAGGCTCATGTCCAGCTGTTCACTCAGCTTCAACCCAGCCTCCCAGCAATTGCTCCTCAGACTTTCCCAAGTGGCTCTCCACACACCTTACCTACACAGGCACAGGACACAGGGTTTGGCTCGCTGCATCTTTCCCGTGTTAGAGAAAGCCCAAGACTCTTTCAGAGCATTTAATATCTGTTTAGAGGCAAACTTCACATTTGTTTTGATGAAATGAAAATAGCTGGAGGTTTATGATGATAGCAGCCTGCAGATATGCTTGCTGGTACAGCAAACCTGCTGCGGGGAGGAACAGCTCTGTGCTTTTGCCACTGCTGCCAGGAGCATCCCTGGCACCTCAGATTGCTGCCTTTTTTCCTCGGGATAAAGCTCAGATGGGCACCTTTTGCCAATGCTCAGCTCCCAAGGTTTGGATTCATCAGTGCCTCTTTTATCTCAGGTGAAAAATTAAAACAATTTGAAAAGCCCATTTTTCAGGCATTTACATTCCTAACAATTTAGCCTGCCCAGTTCTGTCCCTGTGTGTCCATCCACCCACCCACTGCAGATGGGCACAATTGCACAGGTAGAGCTGGTGGAGACCATTTGTTTGTCCTTACCGTAAGGAAGCATCTGTGTGGGCACAAGGGGAGGGCTGCAGCACTGCAAGAACAGCACCTCACCCCTTCAGGCTTAGCCTCTGGAGGACTTAGACAATACATGAACATGGTTGCTGCCATTCTGCAGGCGGATCAGTTCTCCACCTCCTTCTGTGTAACTCCAAAGGCAAGTGAGGGGCTTGGAGAAACAAAGTTTTCTTGTCGTGCTAGAGATTCCCCAAAAGTGCTTGCCCCCTACTGAGTACTGAAAAGCTCTGCCACTGCCTCTTTTGTCCACCAAAAAAAAAGTGCATTTTTTAGCATGGCAGTGAGGAGACAGCTTCTCTCTTTATCAGTTTCTTCATCTGCAAGACAAAAATGGCAAAACTCAGGTGGGGGTTTTGCTAGGGAGAAGTGCAGAGCTGTTGAAGACTCCCTTCCCACTGCTGCTGCTTCACACGCTGCTTAAATCATGCAGTGACACATAACCATGGAGCCAGGACTGTACCAAAAGCATTATTTATTTTGACCCTGGCAGGTTAAAGACTCTGGTATTTACACAGCGGTCCCACAAATCCCAGAAGTCATCTTTTTCGGTCACATAAGCTAGCACAGCTTTAAGATACTGGAGTTCGTGCCACTTTATAGCGGCTGAGACACTGGCTGAAGGCTTTCAGTCCATGGAAAACATTGCAGTAAAGATCATTCTTGTTCTTTAATTTCCTTTATGTGTTCTTAAATACAGACACAAACACACTTAAGCATATACACACACAGTACTTAGGCAATATGTGCAAATTAAATTATCACTTTTTAAAATACTACACCAACACACTTTTAATAATGTCAAAACTTTGCTCGTACGAGTATTTTATGAAAAGTTAGTCCTTAACTAGACAGGTGGTGGCTGATTTGTGTGGTTAAGAGAACATTACAGGGCCACAGTGACCAGTAATTTTGCTGCTCATATCTCCCTCTGTTGTAAGGAAAAATATGTCACCCGATACAAATGTATTTTCTCTAAACTGGCGTGATGTATGCCAGCACAGTAGCTGCAATATAACCACAGCTAACACACGCACCCACCCCACCTTCAAATGAGATGGAGCTCCAGTACCCAGACTACAGCCCCATAGGAAGCAGGGGGACACACATTTATTCCCCCTGGACACAACACAGACACCAGGCTGCATTGCCACAGTCCCCGCATGTGCAATTAGTCCTAATATGAGCTGCAGCCATACCTACACCAAAGTGATGGGTAGGTATAGCGCTGTTTTGGATATATCACCACCTGATACGTAGGTTTCTCTTCCTCCCACATTAACCTGCAGCTATTTCTTCTTCTGAAGAATTATTTTGGAGCCCTAAATGGTTATTTTCTGGATTTTGTTCCAACTTTTAAAATCCTTGAGGGACACAGATGCCCTGCCGTAGCCCATTAGAGACTGCAGCCAGAAAGCTATACAGGATAACATTTCTCAAATACCCAAATGACTTAGGAGCTCTTGAACAACCTTCACAGATGATTTAGGTACTGAAGGCCAAGAGCCACAGAGGGGTACTGCAGGAGACCCCTCCACAGGAGGCCCCTCCAGGGCTGTGTAGAAATATCCCTTATCCCATGCTCTCCCAGGTCAAATTTGAAGTGATTTATTGTCAGCTGTCATCTACCAAGCAGGTCTCATTTCCTTTTGAACCATCAGTTTCCATGATTCCTCCCTGGATACTTATGTGGTGTCCAGATTATCTGCTGCCTGCATATGATATGATGCCCTCCCACCTGAAACTACTGAGAACGGCCCATTAAAATGTATTTAACTTAAAAGACTGACTGGCATAAAGCAAGAGATCAGCTGAGCAGCCTCCAGCAGACACTGCCCCTGCCTTCAGATGTCCTTGCATACAGCTGGGGTGAGGAGCATTGGTGGGGGCCTGGATCAGCAGGAACCCTGACCAAAGAGCACTGTGCCCGCATGGCACCGACGTCCATAAACCCGCTTACTTCCTTAGTATGGTGCAAGCACCACTGCATTGCTCCAGGTCTTTAGACTCTGAGTGCTCTCCCACAGGGATAACATAGGTCTCTGTGGCCTCTGTATTTACACTTGTACCTGCATCCAAAGACAGTGGTAAACACAACTCGGGATCTTTTCAAGATCTTCTCTCCTTTGTGTGGATGCAAATCAAGGATTTCAGTTGTAAGCAATCTTTAGGTTTGATGCAAGAGAGGATTTGATGAAACAGCAATGCAAATTTTAGGAAGCAGAAGTAAATGTAAGGAAGTTATATTGTAACACATATTATTAGGCTTTTTTATTAAACAATTAAATTTTACTAACAGCTGCAGGGATGGGATGTAGTTGTTGGGGTGAATTACATCCGAGCTCATGAAAAAGCTGAGTCATCATAATTTTTACCTAGAGGTTGGGTTTTTTTTTCACTTTTACAGTGATCGGATAAGGGGGAACAGCTTTAAACTAAAAGAGGAGAGATTTTAGATTAGATATTAGGAAGAAATTCCTTACTGTGAGGATAGTGAGGCAGTGGAATGTGTTTCCCAGAGAAGCTGGGGATGCCCCATCCCTGGAAGCGTTCAAGGCCGGGCTGGAATGACCCTGAGCAACCTGACTGAGTGAGTGGCATCCCTGCCCATGGTAGGGGGATTGGGACTAGATAATTTTTAAGGTCCCTTCCAACAAAAACCATTCTATAAATCTGTGATTCCATTAAAAAAAAAAACAAACAAGAACAACAACAACAAAACCAACACAACAACACACACACACACAAAAAAAACCAACCCCCCTGAAGAGGTAACACCCTTGCACTGCTGCATCAAACTCTTTCTTTAAGTAAAAATAAAAAAGAAAAATCTTGTGTATTTTCCCCCCATTGCTGAGTAACTGCAAAAGAGATTCAAGAGTGAGAAAAGAAAATTGACTTGGAAGATGACAGGAGAACCAGAATAAAGACAGAAAATCACAGACACAGACTGCCTTGAGAAGACTGTTATGGAGTAGTTCTAGCATTTTCATCAGTCATCTAATATGCCACTATGTTTATCCCAAACCCATGAGGAAATCTTGTTGGAATCTGTCCCAGAAAAGCTATCCTGCTAATGTTCATCTCTGTGCAGTGAAAGTTCCAAAATAATTCTGGAAAAATCTCATATTATGGATTTGTTTGGTGTGTTGTGGGTTACTCCCAAATTAGTTTGCAAGCATCTATCTGCAATTGTATCAGTCCTCACTGAAACCCCAAGAGGAAGTGCCAAGAGGGGCTGGGGCTAATTCTTTGTATTACTTTCCTCAAGCAAATGTGTTTCTTAAAGCAACATATGCATATCTCACGTTTGCACAGGCCTCCCACTATAACACAGCTCTTAAAGTTTGCTGGAATGCAGTAGTCACAGTATTGCATTTGTGTACAGCACTGAAGACCTAAAGAAATGAGAGCTTTGTGTACCTCACAGATTCAGTTCCTTTTGGTTTTCCCTTTCACGAATCTTTTCTTCAGCCTCAGAATGTTTAGTTATTTTTACTCCATCCATAGTCATTGTTGCCAAAACTTCTGATTTTATCATAAATTTATGATATTGGGTCATTTTAAAGCACCAGATACTAGAATCAAGAACATGATATTCCTGGCTTCTGTTAAAAAACCCAAACACTTAATCTGTAAGGAAGCAGCAAAAAGAAGCAACAGTATCTAAAGACCAAAAGGCAAATCCAATAGTCAGTGTTGGGACGCAATGACTTTCAGGCCTTTAATGTTTATCTCTGAAGGCCAGCAGTTAGTAACTCCTATGTTGATAAAGATCATATACAAAACTCATGATTCTGAAGCATTTAGTTAAAACTTCCTGTTCCACTAATTAGAGGTTGGGCTCAATAAGCTCCTAGAAGTGGAAACTCCAAAAGACCTTCAGGTAGAAAAGAGACAAGTTACTCTACAGGTGAGACCTGCCTCCCCACACCCATGTGATCCCCAAATTATCTCCTCTCTGTGCCTTCACTGAGGGAGGGAGGGCCCATGCTTGAGCTGGGCGCAGTTATCCACCTATTTGTGTACGGAGACAGGGTCAGCGTTTGGTGGCAAACTGGCTGCTGAATCTTTTTCGGGGGCTCTCACATCCCCCAGGCAGTGGCCAACCCCCTTAAAACCTGCCTCTCTTCAGGGGTCTTTCACCCTTTGATCTGGATACTTGGCAGAGCAACCGGCTTCACTGCCTACAACAGATGATGTAAATCCAAACGTTCAGGACAAATCCATGTATTCATGCACCAAAATGACCTACTCAGTTATCAGTGCATGTAGTGAATTGAACTCATCTAAGTTATGATTTGATTAGATGAGATGAAGATTAAATACTGCCCCTCTTTATGTAAAAAGCATATTGGAAATCTTAATTTACAGTGTAACGCAGCAATTAAGGCATCTTGCAATTTCAGTTCTAAATATTTGCTAAAAATAACCACGTAAAAAGAAAATATTATTGTAACTGTAATATTAACTTTTTATTGACGCTTACAAAATCTAATGCTTATGGAATACAAGTCCCTGATGCTTATATGCTGATTATTAAAACAAATGACTTAAACTTATTTCAAGTCTGATGCAGAAAAAAATGGCTATGAGACTTGTGACAGATATTGCAAGACTTCTGTACCTTAATCAAAACAGACTATCATTGTCTTTACTTTGTCTTAAGTCTTGAGATTGAATTGATCTATTTTTGAACATCATAAGGAGAAAGAATGAAAGAGTCAAATGGAATAATAAATTACCTGGGTTTAGTTTATTTTGCTGTGCTTTTTTATATCCTGAAATTGACTTCCCCTGTTTTGAACTTACATCTGAACAACACCTATTTAACTTAACTTTATTGGCAGATGAATATTTCTTACAAAACTTAAATAAGCAGTGGAAGTTTTCATTAAAATTATAGCACCATCAAGGCTTCTTGTTTGCTTTATGGGAGGCAAGGAAAACTTTGTTGTGAAATGCTATAATACATCAGCAGAAGTCCACCAAAACTCCACTGAAAACAGTAAAAATCCAGTCACAAGCTAAATCATACTATTTTCACTTAGATTTCTTGGCACTTTGGGGAATTTTCACTATTAATAAAAGGAGGGGCCAGGAGCAATTGTTCTTTTTAAATCTAACCACCATCTTCAAATAAATACAACTACCTTATTACATGACAAGGATGGCTATCTGACTGCATAAAATAGTTAAAAAAAATCAGCCCTCCCCCTCAACAAGTGATCCCCTTGCTTTGATCAGTTAACCTGCAATGACAGGATCAATAATGAGAAAGCTGTGGGGATCTGCAGACCTATCAAACTGGCCCTCCTCTGAAATTAACCCACAGGACTGCAGTCACCTTAATGCTCCTTTCTGGTTAGAAAATTAAATTATGACTGAGAGAAGACTTTGGTATGCCTATTCCTATTGTCTCTGTCTCTTTCAAACTGTAAAAACCAGAAGAACCCAAACCCCGGGGACTGGAGCACACAATTGAAAGTGGCAGCTACGGCAATTTAATAAGTATCTATTGGTGAAGCCACAGTAATTGTGTTCACACATGTTGTCCTCTCTAGTTTTAAGGTAAAACACATTAATTGAATCTCATTCTGCTGGAATGTAATCTAGTTTGTTTTCCTTCACAACACAAAACTCTCTCTTGGGAATCAATAGGTGGGGGGTTAAACTGTTTCAGGTTGAGGATGGTGTTAAATCCGTTCTGCTTTCACGGCTGAGCCCCTGGCAGCTAGCAATTACATAACAATTTGTATTTGTAGTCTGGATTCATTTGCTACAAATTCAGTGAGCTGAAATGGCCCAGCACTGCTTTAAGAGGGAGAAAAGTGGTGTGGGTCTGGGCCGAGTGGGGAACAACCTTGCAGGGTCTGCTTACTACCTCCCTATGGAGTCACAGGAAGTGCAAGAGACCACTTCAGATTTTGGCTCCCTGACTCTCAATATACTGAAGTGAAGACTATAAGTAATTTAAAGTGAGGAGAAAAAAGCTGCCCACAGAACATTTCCAATCAGCTGGTTTAAGATATCCTCACTCGGTGTGCTTGATTGCTGGAAATGTGAATGCTTAAGTCTCAATTTTGCCAAGATTTACCTCAGCTTTGTGAATTGACTTCCCAAAACCAGGTACCAGAACTAAAGCATGACAATGCTGATGACCATCACGTTTGCTTCACCTCATAGATGATCTGAGCCTCAGCCTCTGTGCTCCCTAGTTTACCATCTTAGCATGCTGAGCCCAAGATGGTACTTGGGAAATCCCTGCACAGAGGGAACTCTTAATCCCAACCAATGCAGACACTGATGACTGCAATCCATCACTGCAAATTTTGATTCTGGTCTTACAATGAGATCTATGGAGTGCTGCTACCTCATCTTTCACAGAGCACCTCTGATTTCAGTAAGGCTTGACATAGACACAAAAGTCATCTCACTCAGAGCTCACACAAGGCTTCACCACTACAGAACTAGAGCACACCTACTGTACCTTCAAAAACAAATGCTTAGATTCCTTCAAGAACAACAACAAAAAAACCAAACCAAACCAAACCAAAACCACCAAACAAACAAAAACACAAACAAACAAAAAACCAAAACAAAACAGAAAACCCAAACTGGCCTGCAAGTAGTGAAGTTAATGAAACCTTACTTCTGTAACATGCACTTTGAGCGTGCTAAGTTAAATCCCAAACCCTGCACCCTCCACCAGGCTGGAGATGGTGCTGGCTATCACAGGTTGGGCTATTGGGTGATCAGAGCTGTCACCCAACTGCTGCCAGACAGGATGGAGGAGGTCCAGCCTCCTTTCCCTTTACAAGTACACTCAGGTTTTTCCTGCTCTCATTTAGAAAGCATGAACAAAGATGTTAAACACGTAAAATTTTGCAGTCGGTAAAAAAAAAGGGACAATATTACTGCCAGTATGAAAGGGAAATTAACAGTGTGATCACCTGAAAATGCTAAGGATAGGGTAAGCAAAGTCAGCCACATTTCACTACAGCTTGTTGTGTACTGAATTTGATAACAAATTCATGGATGGTACTAATAAAATAATTAATTTAGCAAGAAACATGACAAGAAACAAATACTAAGCAAAATCTCAATCCTTAATGCTTCCTAAACACCGTAATGACACATGGTTAGGAGAAATCCATGTGATGACAGAACTGCATTGACAGTCAGAATGTAAAGACATGATGGTAAGCAAGGATGGTAATCATGTTGTTCTAATATGCACTTAAAAGAAAACTTGACAATGGAAAGCAAAATATACACCAGAGCAGTTTGTAGAACAGACAAGCTTTATTTCACACATTCTCTTGTACTTCAGTGTCAGAAGACCATCATCAGCTCTCAGGGGGAGGGGGCTATGGATTCCCTCATTTTTCATATTGCTACACTTTACATCTTGTGACTGATACTGTTAGTAGTGAAGAAGTAGCCAACCTCAGGTTCGGAATGAAAATAGATGTTAAAAGCCTTTTTCCTCTTTCCCTAATGTATAGTCAGAGGTTACAATAGCTAGCAAAAAAAAAAAAAAAAAAAAAAAGAAATATTGTGTTGGTTGCTGCATAAGATAAAAATTCAATATTTATTGAGAAGCTCCAGTCTACCATAAGATGGTGCGGTTAGCCACAGGCTGCTGAAGTTTGAAATAAGACAGTTCAATATAAGACATAAAAAGACTTGAGAAGTGAGCAATAAAACTGCAATTCTTAAATCCTAGGAAGCCAGCAAAAACCCAACCATCCAGCACAAAGGGACTAGATGACTCTTGAGTCTCCTATGAGAAACTACAAAGGAAGTCGTGCTGGGAAAGCATGCTGTGGGCTGAGATACTTGCCTGCCAAGCTTTGCCCAATTCAATCTTTTGCGGCAGCAAGTTTCTCTTTCCCTGAAATTTACTACTTTTTTTTTTTCTCCTACTCTTCAGCGAAGAATAGCAAAAGTATAAGCAACATGCCTAAAAGAAAGACTGACAAAACCACCTAAATGGCCCCCTATTCTCCACCTCGCTATAAATAACTCTACATAACTGATACTGTATTTGTTCTTAGGGCTGAGGCTGAGCCTCCAACATTTATTAGCTGAATTTTCAATGTTGTCGTTCTCATCAGATGAATCAAAGTCAAAAATGAAGGCTAGAAAAACAGAGCAACAGCAAGATGTTCAACCTCACAACTGAAACGGCGAGATCCTTGGTAACAGCCATCCATTCAAGGCATCCAGCACCTCCTCCAGTTGACCATCCTGCCTTTTCTTTTATATCCTCCCTGATATATACACCATTCCTCTGTATTTCCAATTTGTAAATTTCTTAGGTCCTGGCACACACTATTAAGTGAAATAACGTTTTTGCTGCCCATCAAATCTATGAGACTGAACACCTGGTGTAAAACTTTCCAGTGGGAGCATTCCTGTTACCTCTCCCTGAACTGTTGCCTTCCCACTAATTACCCTCCTCATCATGAGCCAGCGGCCGACAGCTTTTTTTCTGAGAAGCACCAAACATCAGGAGGTTGTTCCAGCCTTGGGATGAATAAGAAGGTAAGCCCAAATCTCCTACCTTCAGCATTGATCACTTAAATCTATTTTGCATGATTGCACATAATCTTTCTATTCTGATATGCAACACATTTTAAAGCCTGCTAGGTATGTTCATCTTTCACTGTTCTTCACAAAGTTGAAACCTTCAGTGCACTAAGATAGGCCTTAATTTTCTGTCCAGGTTATAATCAGTTTAGATCCGTGCTCTTCTATCAATGTTGTTCATTAGCTTAAATGCCTTCTCGCTTGAGCTTGACTCTGCCCTGCCTTACTGGTTACTCATAACCCTCCCTTGCATTTGCTTTTCCCAGGTTAATCAAATACTCCCAGTGTACTCTTGTAGATAAGCTTTGTTTCCAGCAACCCTCCTGGATGTATTTCTGTACAAGTTCCTCTTTCTTGGACATGATTTATCAGAACTGGACACAGTAATGTCTCACCAGTAATCCAGAAGCTTGACTGTATGCACACCACAGTCACATTTGTTTTTCACAACCACATTAAATTGGCAGCTTCCTTTCATTGTTGACTAATAAACCCAGGTATTTTTCCATTACTCTGATGGAGGGTTCCCGGATTTACACTACACACAGTTATTAATCCATACATGCAGTATCTTGCATTTTGTGCTATTACACGTTCTTGTAGGCTCATTTCTATTACTTGAAGGTCTCAAGTCACCAACAGAAATTAGATTATTCATTGAAACTATTACTCAATTCTGACTAGACTGGCCAGGTTCTGCAGCATTTACAAATGGATTCTGACAGTCCTGTACAAATTCTGTGTATCTCCTCAGTACTGAATATACTTAAATCGCTCAGACGTGTGCTTTCCAGTTTGCTTTGCTGTTTTTTAACTGCATGGGCATTGCAAGAAGCCAGCAAATAATCTTCTTTCTTCTAGACAGACCTAAGCTATGGGCATCCTACTAAGATATATTTGTTTTAAAGCTTTGCAGTTAAAAAAAAAATCAAAAATCCACAGAAAAAACAGAATGCCCAAGCAAAATACAAGGAAGCTTAAAATACTGCACATGGCAAGCATTTAACCAAAAGACTCAGACAGACGACAAATGTGCTCCAAAAAGCCAAAAATACATTTGCTGCTGTTAGGTTTGGAAACATGAAAACAAGCCAACAAGGAAGCAGAACCAGACTTGCCTGGAAAGCAGGCTGACACTGTGGGCCTTACTTCAGATGAAGACGTGACAATGCAAAGGGAAGAACAGCACAGTCAGAAATACAGTACCAGGAGCGAGCTCCTTTTCCAACAGCTCTCAGAAAGCATCTGAACAGCTGACTAACTGCTCTGGCTGACCCTTAAGCCTTTAATGGAAAGGAAGTCTTTATTCCCTGTATAGAATCATTCCAACCAGTAATGCCTAAGAAAAAAAAAAATAAGAAAGGCTAAGGAGTCTGTCTCATAGCAGAAAGACAATCATACAAGTGTGAGCATCTTTCCAGAGCAATACTGGTTCCCACGCGGAACTGTGAATGCTATCTCATCAAGCATCTTCATTTTCCTTACTGTTTTGATGGAGCGCTTTTCCCAAACAGTACGACCACCTCTCCTATGCCCCTCTCTGTCAGAAGGGGACGAGAAGGCAGGCACCCACTGGCAACAAACACCTCTGGCCATCCCTTGCAGGCACAGCCCAGCGTGCCGACCGCAGTGCGTCCACATGATCCAAGGCGCACTGGATCGCTGCAGTGGATTTTATGGATCCCATTTGCTTTTATACCCACGAGCAGGATTCACATGGTGGCCGCGGGAGCCTCCGGAGAGCCGCCAGGTCGAAAGCTGCACGAACTTACCACGCCGGAGCCGCCTCCCTCCCCCAGCACAGAGGGAAGCGGAACCGTGGGAGCGCCGGCCCGCGCTGCCATTGGCTCGTCCCGCCCCCGCGCGTGACCGCCGGTTGGCCCTTCCCGGTTGGAGAGGCCCGCGCGGCGGCGGAGCCGGGCCGAGCACCGGGAGCGGGATGCTGTGTCTCCAGGGCGACAGCGCCAGACGAGGGACGGGGCGGGAGGGGAAGGGACAGGACACAGACAGCGCCACCGGCATCACGTGCGGCCGCCGCGGCCGGGGGGAGCACGGGAGGCACGCGCCACGTGACGAGGCGGTGCCCGCCCTCCTCCTCCTCCTCCTCCTCCTCCCCGCTCTTTCTTCCCCCCGTCCCGCCCCGTTGGCTGTTGCCGTGGCGACACGGGAAGGAGGAGGCGGGGCCGCCGCCCCACCCCGGCCGCGCCGCAGCCCGTGAGCGCGGCGCCGCCGCCGGCAGCGCCGCCCAGGAGCCGCCGCGGCGGCCGGGAGCATCCGCCGGGCGGGGAGCGGAGCGGAGGCGGCTGCGGCGGCGGGCACAGGGCGGGGCGGCCGATGGCGGGGGGCTGAGGAGGGGCCGTCGGCAGGTGCGGGTCGGGCGGGCGGTCCGCGCTGACAGGAGGATGCGCGAGTACAAGGTGGTGGTGCTGGGCTCGGGCGGGGTGGGGAAGTCGGCGCTCACGGTGCAGTTCGTGACCGGCACCTTCATCGAGAAGTACGACCCCACCATCGAGGACTTCTACCGCAAGGAGATCGAGGTGGACGCCTCCCCCTCCGTCCTGGAGATCCTGGACACGGCGGGCACCGAGCAGTTCGCCTCCATGCGGGACCTCTACATCAAGAACGGGCAGGGCTTCATCCT
>JAWWLV010000001.1:77117804-77143763 GCA_035041135.1 Platyrinchus mystaceus
ATCCTGGACACGGCGGGCACCGAGCAGTTCGCCTCCATGCGGGACCTCTACATCAAGAACGGGCAGGGCTTCATCCTCGTCTACAGCCTGGTCAACCAGCAGAGCTTCCAGGACATCCGACCCATGCGCGACCAGATCATCCGCGTCAAGAGGTGACTTGCCCGGCGGCCGCTCCTCCGGCGGCCGCGCCCGACGCCCACCTGCGGCCCGGCCCGCCCCGCTGGGGCCTGCGGGCCGCCCGCCCCCCCTCCGTCCCCTCCTCCCCCGCCCCGGTGCCCGGATCTCCGGCCTGGGGGCTGCCCACGCCCGCTCAGGTGCCTGCCCCGCGGCTCCCTTCCCTCGCCCGCCTCCCTCCCGCCTTCCCCAGGGCGGCAGGACGAGCCCCCATCCCGCCGCCCCCTCCGGTGCCGCGCCCGCAGCCCCGGGCTCCCCGGGGGCGGGCGGCGGCCCGGGGGCGGCAGAGCGGGGGCAGGGGCCGGGGCTCCGGCGGCTTCTGCCGCTCGCCCTCCCCCCGTTCGCGTGTGCGGGGAGTTCGGAGTGCTCCCGTGTGAAATGCGGCGGAGAAGCTGGGCAGAGGCTGGAACCGTGGGGGCGGAAAACCAGTTCGCAGAATGTTGTATCGGGTCAGCCCTCGAGTGCACTTTCTTAGGGGACGTGCCGTGGCCGATGTGCAAGGGGAGTACCTGGATGCTTTCGTGCGGCAAGGCTGCCTGTTCACGTAGCTGCATAGGTATTTCCATGAACTTCCCACTCTTAAAAGTGCAGGACGCCAGCCTCTTTCTCGCTGTGAGTGCCGGCTGTGAGCTTTAGGCCTCATGTGTGCTGGTGTTTCCTTTAAATTTCCCACGGTCTCGTTGCCAGCCGCTCTATTAGGAACGAACCCACAGCGGTGAAACACTGGTGCCTACTGCCAGTTTGTTTTTCTGATCGCTGCGTTGTTTAGATGTACATCAATCAGTCAGTCGTCGGCAGCTGAAATGCAGCCGGTCGCGCTAAAATAAGGGTAAATGCACCATTTGAAATCATAGCAACCGTTTGAACCATAGTGTAGATGAGAAAATGCCGCTGGCCAGATCATCGCAGACAGATCTGTTATTGCCCATGGAGAGAGGCTGTAATTATATCGCAGAACTGGTTGTAGCTTTGGCTTGGACATCTGAAAGGGAAACCCTTGTAAATAACTTAGTTGGACCACAGCCGTTGGATTTGCATCTTAATGTAGAGTAGAGCATAAAAGGTGATGATGATGATGATGATAATAATAGCTAATTGTATGGTCGGGTATGGTCTGTTCACAGAAACTGCCATTCCAGACCAAGGCCTGGGGAAGATGTATTTTGAAATTGGGGAGGAGGGTGAGTAGGGGAAAGGGGAGGGAGGAGGCAAAGCACTGCTATTTTTAAAGACTTGCAACTTTTTCATAGTGGATATTTCTTAACGTGTGTCCGAACTTTTTCAGTTAGGAGATTTCTAAATACCAACGTAATGGAGTTAATTTGAATTTATTATGAAAAACGCGTTTTCAGTGTCATTGCCGTCCTTACACTGCACATACCTTACAGAAGAACATTTTTTATTTAAGTAGTTAGGGTAGACTTTATTAATTAATAAATGCTTTTGGTTTTTCTATATTGAGTCAGCAATATAAATTCATTTCTCTGAATTTATATGTGTAGCTTTTGTAGCTTTCATTGTACCTTGCAGTGGAGCATCTGCATTCAGACCCTAGCTGACAAGCTGTAGGTGAAGCAGAATAGAAAGCAAGTTGTACTTCCATAGTTACATTGACTCAGCACTGCTGAGAGTGGGTCTAAATGCTGCCCTTACTTTTCTTCTCTCAGCTCTTTTACTGCAACGCTTCAGTTTTAGGCTTTTGGTTAGTTACTTTGTGAAATGTATGAGCAACATTGTAATCCTAAATTTCACTTATGAAACGTAATTTAAAAGCCCCTGAAACCCTGGTTTTAGCAAATCCAGATAATTTTAGTTGAGTTGTAGTTGAAAGGAGTATGGTATATTAAAAAGATGCAGTTTCAGCAAGGCTACCAAATTTTTACTGGTGAACTTCCCTTATATTTGTGGGATGTGGTGGTGGTATGTTTGGAAACTTAACAGGCAGTGTAAGACCTACGGTGCTGTAGACTTAAGCTTGCATCCTTTTTACCAGATAAACTTGAAAAATGCATATTTACAGATAAAAGGACTCCCAAATTGTCATTTACAGTTGCACAAATGCATTTAATCCATAGTCCTAATCATCTAATCACAGACCTGTTTACTTAGGGATTTTGGATGAGATGTACCCGAAAATGACAATTCATATGCTTGTCTTGATACAAACCCATGATCTAAAAATGTCTGAACTTTCATTGTACCTGAAAACCAATTGGTCAACTCTCTAACTGGAAGGTATTTCTGCATTTTACTTGTTGTCCTGGCTGTTTTATTTTATTTTTGGATGAAAGAATCCCTGTGTTAATACATAATTAGAGAGCAATTTTAATTACTCTCCCAAGAAGTAGAAAAGCCAGGTGAAAGTCCCTCTTCAGGGTTGAGATGCACGCTTGAGCCTTTATTTCCCTTGTCTGACCACGACATACCAGGCCAGCCAAGCTAAGCGAGTCCTTTTCTCCACCTGATGAAGCTGAGTGACCTTAGAGGAATGAATGACATGTTTGTGAATGAAAGAGGGGAAACAAGTGGACCTTCACTTAGCTCTGAAACTTAGTGGTTAGAAGAGATTGAGATCACTCTTGCTGCTGTAGTTTCTGTTCTCATTAAATGCCTGTTTAATATTGGTGCATAAATAGGTTTAGAAACAGGTCTGAAATCCAGGTCTCCCAGCTTGCAGAGAATGCTCCTAATGGCAAAACTATAAGGTTGAGCTTCCTTGTGTAGTGTATGTAGGCCTTGCATCCCTTTCAGTTATGGTGCACAGCTTTATCAAGAGTGGAGGATGCCACCATAGCTTTTAAACAGGTAATTAAAATTTTTTCCTGGGAAATGTTTCAAATGTAAACAATATTCCTCTTTTCAAAGTAAATAAAACATTTTTGTCTAGATCTTTCTAAAAGCGAATCTGAGTGCTTTCGCACCAGTAAGGGAGCCCTGTCAGTTCTGGGTGAATAGGTGCACCCCCAGCAGCTCTGCCTAGACAGAGGATGTGGAGGAGGGAAGGATTTCAGAAGTGCACACTGTACTGTGGGACAGTTTCCCGCTGCGCAGAGTGCTGCTGGCATTGGATGAAGGATCTTAGTGGTGCAAAATCACAGCTGCCGCTCTCCTTCCTCCAGGTGCTGCGTCTTAGAGCAGTACCTACCCAAGGAGTGGCTTGGCAGTAGCCTGTGCTGTACAAAGCAATCACTTCTGCAATCAGCTGTTCTTGCAGTGCCTGCAACTGGCCCAGCTTCTCTGGGACTTGTGCTTTAGTGTCAGTATATGGGGGGCAGGAAGCTGGTGGTGCCCTAGGTGGGTGAAGCTGTGGATACCTTGTTTTGCAGGATAAGGAGTGTAATCACAAGGTAGGAGGACAGAGGGATTGTGTCCTCCTGTAAGTCGGTGGGTTGTGCAGAATGAGGCCAAAGGTGTATATGCGTATAAATACATACCTTTATATATATAAGTACATATTTAGGAACTTGGGAGTTCCTCCATGCTGTTATCCCTAATGATGATAGCTAAGCAAACAGTTTGGGAGGTCTTAATCAGAGTACAATTGGTTACTTATCTGGAATGCATTGTTCCAATCCCATTTCAGGCACCTAATACCAGGTTCTGGACCCTTCTTGTGCCAGATATGTCCATTAAGCATAGTTTCTTCTGATTCTTGCATATGCTGAGGGTTTGTACTGTGGGAAGATGGAGCGTACATAAGCATAATATTTTTCTGTGGTAGCTTTGAAGACTACTTACTTTCTGTATTCACCTGCTGCTTTACTGCCTCCTGGTGAGGTAATGCACAAAGTGTGTTACCTGTGCATTGGTAGGTGCTACAGCTCTGGGACCTTTCTTAGATTTACAAGCTTGGCAGCAAAGAACTGTCTTGTTTATGCTGCAGACAGAACTCCTTATAGTTTCCGAATGAGCTGTTTTCTGGAGAAACCTTTTATTTGTGAGAGCAAGGCTAAACTGGATGAGTGGGCCTGTGCCAGTGAAGGTCTGGAGTGAAGGAAGAACAGAAGCTGTGAAAAGAAACAGATTGGAAGTGGTACACCCTAGTTAGATATCAAGGTTTAGAAGTAAGTAGTGAGTATGCAGATCAAGCAGTGTAAATTTTGTTTGTGGAAAAAGGAGTTGGGTAACTTCTAACATTTTTGTGTTTGTCTCTCATGTGATTAGAAAGCTTTCTGAAGAGAATCTGCTGATATTTACCAGATACTGAATTTTAATTTTGAATAAGACTTTGCAGTGTTTTTGTATTATAATGCTAAATTTAAACCTCACTGGGTATCTATTCCAGTTGCTTTTGTAGCCTTCAATAATGTAATTATTCAGCTTGTCCTACAGCCATTTACTTTTTTTTTTTGAAGTTGAACCGCAAGAAATAGGAAAGTATTATTATTTCTATTTAAGAAGCAAACTAGAGCATAGAAATAGAAAGAACTCAAAGTTAATTCAGAGTTCTTCACTTGTGATTGTTTCTCTAGATGTCTGACCAGTGCTTTAAAGACAGGACAGTTGCGTTCGTGTGTTAGAGACCAACAGAGCCTACTTAAAGCATTTCTCAAAAATACTATTTTATTTCAAGTAGTGAAAAAAAAAAACTTTTCCTTAATCTGTTGCTTTTTCTCTAGAAGACAAAGACTAGAAGATTTATTTATTTAGATTGGCTGAAAATTCAAACTAAATTATCCAAGTATATCGCTATGGAATATCACAGAAACATGTCTTTGAGTATGTTCTTTGTGGCGGTAGAGTTTATCATCAGGATGACAGTCTGCCTCCCAGTCTATGGATTCTGTGTGGTAATTTAAAACATTTCAAATTATTGAAATTTATTAATTGTGAAATCATCATCTTCAGTCAGTGGTAATTGATGTATTTAGTGACTTAATGGAGATTAAGTCTGGAAAACTATGCTTGAAATTACAAATTGCTGAAAATTCTAGTTGAAAATATTGCTTTCCTAGTAGTATGAAAACTAAGAATGTTTTTTATTCAAAGAACATAAGTTCTCTTTAAACAAGGTTGAATTTTCCAGTTTTCTGAAATTTATGTATTTTGCATCTTTATTTTAAGAAAATATTTTTCTAATTTTGTGAAGTAATCAGAGAATTCTTCATAAGCACTGCTATAAAATATTCAACCAGAAACATGGCTCCAGCCTTCCAGGAAGAAACACTGAAATGTTTTGTAGAAGTGAAACTTAAAAAATTCCATTTCTTCAATAGTGTACTGTACGTAAAGCTTGACAATTGTTTAGGGACTTTGATAGGTGATAGCTGTGTGGAAATGGTAGAAATAATGACAGACTTAAATCCTGAAATCTTTTTAAGTGTTTTTTTTCTTGCAATAATCTTGCAGATGAGTATTGTTTTGAGTGCAGTACTCATCTTTACGTGAAAAAGGTAATAAGCATGGCCCAGTTCTCCATAGGGTGCTTGGCCAAGCTGCCAGCCACTCTTGTGCACCCATCAGATGAAATTTAGGACTTCACTGGAAGATTAACAGATTTTAAATCATCTCAACAAACACTTGTACATATTTCTGGATGAAATTCTGACATGGTGCAGACTTTGGCCATGGTGTTAAAATATTGAAGTACAATAGAAGAGTTCCACGGGTCACTCTTTTTTTTTTTTTTTTCTCTTTTTTTTTTTCTTTTTTGTAAGGGACACTTCTGAGTGGCTGTTTCTGAGGTGAGAACCTTATTGATTTATAAGAACAACATGTAAACATTTTAAGCATCAGTCAACATATAAAGAGGTGGTAAACACAAGTAGTCAGTCGTACCTCATTGACTCTGTATATCCTTCAGCTTTCTGGCCACCTCTTATGTCTTATTGGGGCACTGATACATAGACTGTGCCCTAGAAAGTGTCTGTAATAGAAAGAATGAGACTTAGATTTATGCTGTGGTGTTTTCAAAATAACTAGAGACAGAAAGAGGTCTTGTATTGAGTTTAGATTTTTTTTTTTTGGTGAATCTACTTTTAATTTGAAATTAATGAATTGATTCTGTCAGATAAAATTATAGGTTCCTACATACGTCCTACAATTCGTATATGGACAGTCCTCTAAAAATGTCTCTGACAGTGTGCAATTTTAAGCTGTAGAAGGTTATTTTAAAGTTGCTTGGCTTAGTCTTAAATATTTCAATGTGCTTGTGCATCTGTGGAACATATAACCTTTAATGCTTTCCTGTAGTAGCATTTGAATTAAATTACATACTTGAAGAGTTTTTTTGACTCTTTCTCCCCACACACTCTCCCACTCTCGCTGTCTTGATAATCTGAAATATTCATACTACTTTGAGTTTCTTTTCAGTGGAAACCATGAAAATTGGAGACAATGCTTGTAGCCAGAGTCTTCTAATACGTTGGGATTTTTTTGCGGTCCCTCCCTACCCCCCCAATCTAGATAATTGTATAGGTATTCCTTTCCAAGTTTTACTTATTTTTCTGTGTAAGGTAAAGTGACATGATAGTTTCAATATGTGGACACTGAAAATAAATCTTTTTATCCCCTCCTGCTTTTTAGGTGTTCTTTGGACTTTTATTGACAAAGCCAGGTAGGCAAGCTCCTTTTTGTATGTGTGTTTAGTTTAGATTGTGCTAGTTTAGAGTATAGCTTTTTTTTTTTTTAATGATGCCTGTATTATTTCGCATCATATTCTGGTCTTTGGTCTTAATTGCTACCGTAGCTTATGTTATTGTAGAGTTGTGTGAATAAATATGGGTAGTTGCAATTGTCAAATAGTAGAACAGTATGTGGCAAGACTTCTTAAATATGTTTTTGGTTGTGCAGTATTGCTTGATTGTGCCTGTGTTGTAAAAATGCTATTTAATATGTTAAAGACCAGATATAACAGTGACTTTAATAGCTTAGTTCAATAATATAGCATTAATGCTTGGGGTTGAATATGTCCTATCTTGCTCTTCGTTAAGTTTTTTTGGCATAGATTTTTTTCAATGAATATTTGGAAAATTTTGTTTTACAAAATCATTGCTCATTAGAATTTCTGGTTTTGCTTTTGAATTTCTGTTTTGCTTAGAGGACAATAATTCTTTAAATACTGTGTTTTATACCTAACACAGTTGGGAGTAACTGTCAACTTTTATTTCAAAATAATTATTCAGTTGTATGGTGTGTGGATAGAAGCAAATTTAGTTTTTTGGTCAAATATAAAACATTCTGGGTAACGTTATGTTTAGTTAAAACTCTTTTTAGCAGGGATACTTTTTAGACTGAAATTTCAAAAATAGACATTCTTTGGCTATTGAAGGTTTTTGGATGAAAATGTGGAATATCTGAGTGGGTGGATCTCCCCCAAAAAGTCATTAAATCCATCCCTTTTCTAGTTTTCTTCTTAATAATTGAGTGTCAGGTTTTTATTTTTTGCACCTAAGAACAAACCTGGGGTTACTGGTTATTTAATTTCTGAAATACTGCAAGTGTTGCTCAAACTTTTCTTTTTCCTCTGTGTAAATTGTGTAGGTGGCATGTGATAACGTTTTGAGAGAGAATAGGGAAGCAATTGGGACTGCAGTGCTAAATTATCCTGGCACGTAGTGACTTGTACAAAGATTTACGTGATTGATAAGGTAACAAGAACTATAGCTATCTGCTTCTATATGTTCTGTTATTCAGTAACTTCCTGCTGCTCTGTTATTTTGTTTTGGGTTTGTTTTGTTCTTGTTTTGTGTTCCAGAGGTTTCCAGTATGGGACTAGTATTCAGTTTTTGCTGCACTAAGGCAAACACTATAGTTTAGGTACAGTTTACAATGATGAGTGCAACTCGAACACTTTCTTTGTCAATGGGTTGGATGCATTTTGGCAGCTGTGTTGTCTTAAATCCTAGTCTAGACAAGAGAATTAAAGGTGTGTTATGAGCACGTTATCCTTTCTCAACATTAATGTCATGGGACTCACTCAATTAGTTGATGCTGTACTCTTTAAAAATGCAGTGGTGACAATATTTTAATTCTTGTCTTGATTAGCCCTAGAATAGGTGAAATATCAGGTGAAGGACAAAAAAAAGGAGTGTGGGGTTTTGGAGTTGATTAGCTTGTTTTGAAATGCCACTTTTGTCTTGTAGATAGAGCTTTAACAACTTTAAAAATATTATCTTCTGCAAAAGTCAGGGTAATGAGGTAGACATTGAAGCATTTTTAAGATATTAGAATGTAATAGCATAGGGTAGTGGTCTAGGGTAAAGTAAAATACAGCTCTTACTTTACAGAATGGTTTGGGGACTTCCCATCATTATTCGGGTTAACAGGTAGCCAACTTAACTAAAAGATTAATAGTGTTTGAGATTCCCATGTGAGTTTCAACTCAACTACAATTTAATTTCAACTAGAAATGAATTGGATAAGGATGCTGAACTAAAGTGCTCTGACCGTCATGAAGAAGAGCTTTGGTCCTGGATTTCTGTTTAATGGCAAGAAAAGGCACTTTCAAGAAATAGCCACAGAGATAACCACTGGCCCTATATGCATGCTTGCTGAATGATGAGCAAGTTTGGGTAGGAGAATGTTTGAATTATTTGCCCTCTTAATTCTAATATATCTTACTGTTAGAAGTATAAGCCAGGACTGATAAAACTACTTAATCTGATTAGATCTGGTTGCAGTTTCCAGCACTTCTATAACGTCTTTTTAACTGATGTACAAAATGTTACTTGAAACATTTTGTAAATGTGCAAATAATTGGAATGCTTTTCTCTTTTGAAAAAGCCGTGAACTGTATTAGACCTATCTAGAAATGCATGCAGCTAAGTCTTTCATCAAGAATTCATTTTCTTTTAAATTTTCCTTATGTTTTAATTTCATTTAAAAATTTTAGAAACTCCTTGGTTTTGTTAGAACAAAGTGGTGAATACAAAATGTTTGGGTTTTATACCATTTTCCCGGAATTTATGAATGAGTGGGGAAAAAAAGTCTGGTTTTTGTTCACCCACCTCTGTATTTAATGATGCAGAATCCTGAATGTGTGTATTTTTTTGAACTGTGTGACAGCAGTCCTTATTTATATATGGCTACTTGTGCATACCTGTTTTTAAGAAGGTAGTGTCTGGGTTACTTTCTACTTCCAAAAGGACTTGATGTATTAATGGGTTTTCCTAGTAGTAGTCTTCTATATCCAAGTTCAGAATTTGCCCCCCTTCTACTGCAATAATTCTGCTGAAGACCAGTCACAGTGGTGTTTTGTGTTTTAGTTGGGGGGGGGGGGCTTTTACCTTCAGGAATACAATTCCTTTTTTGAAAATAATTTGGAGGGCAGAAGATAATCATGTTGAACTATTTCTTATGGAGCATTTTATCAGATGCCTTTCATACCCTTCCACCCTCACAAAGGAAAAATCTAACTGATCTGAGTGTTTCTCAGCTCCAATCAAATCCAGGCTCTCCATCTTGCTGCTTAAAGAAGGCATCTGCTCTGTTAGTCTTGGATGCAGTTAGATTCTTAGTAGCTGACATGCAGGTTACTCCCTACAAAGCCTGTAAGATAGAAGAAGGAACGACTCATGTTCTGCAGGGTTAATGCTGTGGTCCACTATCAAAATCCAAGCAATGATGTGGAATGAATTCTCCCATTGCTTTTGTCCGTTTGGGTGTGGTGTTAGGCTTGGGGGAAAGGGGGGTGATTGTGGTACCACTTAAATGTGTTTGATCTTCTTGGGTTCTTTAACAGATAACCTCCTCAGTAAGCAGTGAAGGTTTTGGGGGTAGGAAAGGTTGGTTTTGGTTTTGTACCAAGTGTGCAGGATGCAGGCAGACGATCGTGGCATCAATCTTCTGAATATGCAGTGCTCTGGAAGAGATGCCTTTTTTTAATTTTTTTTTTTTTCCCAGTGCCAACCTTCTCTTTTCTTGCATTTCATTGAGAAATAAATGAGGAATGGTCTTGCAAAATAGCTTAGTGTTTCTTTTCTGTGTCATTTCTTTAGGAATCTGTTTTGATTTGAGGTGTGTATTCCTGTTGCAGCAAACTACTCGAAATATCAACTCATATGCAGAATCTCTTCTCTTGAGACACAGGCCCACTTGCTGATCAAATAACTTAAATTCTGAAAGAATGGGGGAAAAATGCAAGTCAGTATGTCATCGTGGAGCAACATCTGACCTTTCTTGAAATACTGGGGTCACCTGGACTAGGGGAGTCTTCTGGTGACCACTAACTGTATGGGATATCAATTTTGCATTTTTGTAGTGACTTCTTAATCTAAAGTGAATAAGCAGTCCTGAGAAATCACCAGGTTTCAGTCCCTGGTATCTTTCTTCTGCTTGTACATCTGATCTCTTTCTGTTGTTCCCCTGGGATTTGTGAATTTGCCTTCATGTATTTGTATTTACCTTCATAGTGGCTTATCTTCAATAGGAAGATTGAAGAGTATTTTCTCAACCTCACTTGTAGCTTAGTGGTTAGAGCAGTCTTTTGGAAAAAGCAGATGTGAAACTTCTATGACCAAAGAAGGTGTATGGTTCAGGTCTATAACCTCAGTGATCAGGGCTGTAATTGTTGTACTGCTACGTTAAATGTGAGAAACAGCATTTGCCACTACTTGCTTTTATTCCCATGGCTTTTTGTGGAAGTGATATCTGTTGTGGTTTGAGTATCTTACTACTGTTGTGTTAGTAGACTCATGGAATAGTGTTTAGTGAATTAGGCCTCTCGAGGGACTTGGCTGCTTGCATGCCTCATCTGCAAATCTCCAGAGAGCTTAGGTGTGTTTTGGTTCCAGTGTATGGCTCAGCTGGGCTTGCATAGCTGTAGGCCTTCAGATTGCTACCTTGTTTTGACAAAAAAACTAAAGGTGGGTGCAGGCTTTCAAGAATTTAAGTGGGTAGGTAAGAAATTTCATGGAGCAGTCTCTTGGACATGGGTCTCTAAATTTTTCTGGAGTCCCAGTATATTTAATTGTCTCAGTTTTGCTTTCAGACCCAGAAATATTTGTCATCAGAATTAATTTTTCTCTTTAATTCCTGCTTCTTCACATCAGTTTCATTCTGTATGTTTTGAGCAGTGAATTTCTGAATGTCTTTGTATGGATCTTATTAGTACAGAATATTGAGTAGATCAAAGACTTGATGATCATGTCATCCACAGCATGAGTTTATAACAATTCTTGTATTTCAGATATCTTCCTTCTCTAAAAAAAAGAATTCTATGCACACATTATATTATATTCCTGATTATAATGTTTTATTTGGAGTAGAATCTGCTTAGGTGGCTATCCTTATACAAAAAGCTGTCTGAGGGATGGCAGACCTTTCCTAGGAAGAAACTGGAGGAGCAGATGATATCAAGATAGCCTGTTGAGAGTCCATGTAGTTTTAATGTTAAGTATCAAACAGGAAGAAACTTTGAGTAATTTCCCTTCATAGGCATCTCTTCTGTCTATACTTAGTTTGGTTGTCTGCAGCCTCACTTAACATTAGAAGCTGCAGATGCTCAGCAGTCTATTTTCATACCATCTGTTTCTCCAGTAGCTGTTAGAGGTTGGCCATGTGAGGGAATCAATAGCCTTCTGCTTCTTGGTTCTCGATGTTCCAGAAAATTTAGTCATGGTGTCACATTCCAGAATTTCACTCAATTCAAATATTCCCAAATTTCATTCAAACTGTGGAGAAGGTGGGCTGCTGGTTGATGTGGTGAATGGGTGGCTATGTTTTGATGGGATTAGGGTTGAAAAATCCTCTCCTGCCTTTAAAGATAACATTATGGATCAGCTGATAATTTTGGACTGGATGACGATATCTAATGGTCTTGCCTGTAGTCAGTCACGGTAGACAACATAGTTGTTCCATGTGGGATTGTGTAACCTCCGTTATTTACTGAAGTATCAGTCTTATGTAGCTGCTGCAAATTTCTGATGAGCCTGTTTACCATCCAGCAGTTTTTAGTCAAGCCTCTTGTAACTTTTATTTTGAGTGCTCTCTGTAACCAGATTTCATAGCAACCAACTTGCCTGCCATCAGATCACTCTGACAATAACTGTTGACAGGGAATGCTGTTCCTATTACCACTCTGAGTACCAGTTTTTACTTAAAGGTCTGGCGTTGTTGTGGAAACGGTCCTACTGCCACCAGGCTCTTTGCATTGGATTCTGCACTGACCACTCAATTCGAGGTTTGCTGGACTTGCTCCTCATCTGTGCAAGGGTGGTGTTCAGAAACCATGGTGAGCAAATGTCGTCCTTGGACAGCCTCCTGATGGACTGGAGCTACTGCTCTTTTAATCTTTTTGATTTAACTTTTGGTTACATTTGTAATTGCCAAAAGCTCAAGTGCTGGGCAGCTGTAATGGTTTGTAGACATGACACGTAATGTGAACATTTAATCAAAAGCAGGGCCCTTTCTCAAGGGAGGGAAGTGACTGGCACTTGCAGACAATTTAAACCCTCAGTCACACTACTAAACTGTAGCAGACCTGTTCAAAATACCATTATCTGTCTAAAAATTATGTCATAAGAAGCTCAAGATAAGCATCATGGTAGCTTCATGATGGAAAGGTAGTTTACCCGGACTGCTTCGTCTTAATGCTTTTGTAACTCTTTGATTGAACAAATCCACATAATTCAGGTTTTAGCTACCAAAGTTTACAATATAACTGTGTTCTGAAAAGGAAAACAAAATATATGGAAAGGTAGAGTCAGGGTACTTGAACTTAAAATGTCCGAATTGCTCTGGAACATGAAGAAAGAGGGAAGGAGGGTGGTGTGTTTACAGGTGTGTCCCTAGGCTTGACAGGGGGACACTGAGAAGAAAAGAACGAAACCTCTGGTTACAAAGGTTTTGCCTTTCTTCTTTGGGAAGAAATGCTGCCTTGTAGCCTTAACATGGGAAAGAAGTATGAATTTTTGAAAAAGATAAAAAGTTTTCTTTCTGCAGCTTCTCAAGAACTTGGTCATTCAGTATGATTTACTCTTTATTGCAGAATACCGCCTTTTCTTTCTATATTTTGTTCTCATAAACTATATTTGGAAAAAATATACAAAAAAACCCATCCTTTATTTAAATGAGATAGGCATATTCGAGAAAGAAAACAAGTAACTCGGTGAGTGTTGAATTCTCCTTCAGATGGTTTTTAGTCAGAAATAGTGACTACCATCATGGTAGCTTCATCTGCCAGAGGGACAATGGAAAGCTCATTCTTGGCTGAAAGCTGAGAAGGCACACCTTGAAAGTCCCTTATTACTCTAAAATTAAGCAATTGTATTGCCTTCCTAGCTGGGATAATTGGACTGGTAATTGAAGTCTACATTCTTCTCCCAGAGATGATCAAAACGCCTTCCTTTGAAAGACTTTCTGTCTGTCAGCAAGAAATGTGGTTAGATTAAAAGGACTGGGAACAGTCTGGGTTTCACACCCCCGCACACCCCTTCATATTAATTGGAATGGCCTTTCTGCATAGGACAACTTAATGTGGAAAAAATAATTAGTGGACTATTTTCAGGAAATTCTAGTTACCAATTAGTGATTCAATGAAGAAGGTGTAATGGACACTAGGGTGTGTGGTACCTTTTAAACATAGTCTCTTTCTTAAAAGGAATCCAACATTTTCAAATATTTTCTTACCGTGATTACTGTTACTTTTGAGTGTCAAGTATACAAATTATCATCCCTTCTGTGCCTAGAATGTGACCAGCAGACATGGAAATATTGGAGTAGTATTTTGTCTCTCAGAATAAAACAAATTACATAGTTTTTTTAAAAATAAGTTTGCTCAGAAAGACAGCTAAAATGTATGTTATTATACACAAATATATGCATATATGTGCAGAGAGAGTTTTCAGTCTTTTAGCTTATGGAGTCAGGAGTAAAGATAAAGGAAAAAAACCCAAAGTATGGATTTTACCAGGTTCTGCAGTCATCTTCTATTTAAAATCATTTAAAATAGTCTTTGTCCACATGTGAAAATTTTGTCACCAAGTTGCTTCTGAACAAGTTTGGTTAAACCAGTATAAATCCACCCTATTTGTTTCCTACCTAATTTAAGCAATATTAAAATTGGTGTCTATGTGGGAATTTGCAACATCTTTAAGAAGTTACTTAGATTGGCCTGGCTTGTTGGTGTTTTCTCCCTCTGCAAAAAAAAAAAAAAATGTCAGTAAGAGACATAGCCTCTTGGTTCATTCTTTTTCCCTCTCTCTCTCACGCATGCACGCACGAGTTGCTCTTTCTGTCAGCCATCGGGACCCGTCCTCTCCGTGAGTTCAGCCGAGTAACCGTCTCTTTGGGTGACACAGGCCATCAGCCAGCACACAGCCGTCGGCAAAATGCCAGCATGGAGGCGCTTCAGTGCCCAAGGGATGCTGACAGCCCGGAGCCTTAGGCTCTGACCCTGGGGCACCCACGCTGCTGCTGACACAGCTTTGGCACCGGCCAAAGCAGCCAAGTGTCCAAATTCCCCAGAGATGCAGCGGGCTGGTGATGGAGTCCCAGAGACTGACCTTGCTGGTGCAGGCACAGCCGGCTGGCTGATGGAGTTAATGTGTACGGGATAAAACGGTCTCCAGGGTTGACTGAGTGCCACCAAGTGTCTTTGTGGACAACAAAATGGCTGTCAGACAGGTTAGTAAAAGTCTTCTGGGAAAAGGGAGCTTTTTTTAACCTAGACTAGACCAGAGGAAATTAACATTTATACAGTAGTTAAAATATAAATAGCTTGGCATCTGAGATGATGACTATATCTGAGCTCCTCATTCTACCTGGCTTCGTTTTGTTAGCTAATCCAATATTAGATTTGAGATATACATGCACACAAGTGAGAAAAAGTTAAATGTTTAGATTTTACTGTTTTACTAGGTATCCTGTATTTAATGTCATTTTAGAAATAACTTCTTACTAAGAAAATTCTGGAGATTAGAATATATCCACAACACTGATTCAAAATGAAGTTGTCTCTGATTGGTACCTGTCTTATTGTAGAAAGAATGAAAAAAGATCCTAAGAAAATGATTTCTGGAGTTTATGTTCAACACAGAAGAGAGGTTATAAGTAAATAATTTTTTATATTTGTCACACAGAGGTAGTATGCTGGGAAGCAGTATTTTATATTTGAAGATGAACCAAAATTTATTTTAATAAGAACAAGTAAAAATCAAACAATCAAAAAATTCCAACATGACTTCTGAAGCCGTTATTTTAGTCTATTCATCTTTAGATATGGAAAGTGTTTCACTTAACAAGCTGATGTGCTCTTTTTGAATTAACTTTCTAGAGTTAGAAAGTTGAGTTGTTAAAGATGAAGGTGACTTCTTATACCTGTGGAGAAGAAAACCTTATTGGTGCTCTATTTATTCAAACATTCCAATTATTTATACCAGGCATATAGTAATTTGATAAATTATTCTGTAAGATAAGGACCACTAACTTTGTGAAGTCATGGCAGAATGTTTTTCTTTCCCAAGTTGAAAGTCAAATGTTCTGGGAGAAACTCAGGAGGACTGAACATTATATAAAGCCTTCTTGTAGTATATTTTCAAGATGTGGTTACAGAATCACAGAATATGCCAAGTTGGAAGGGACCCACAAGGATTGTTGAGTCTAACCCCTTGCCCTGCACAGGACCATCCCCAAGAATCATACCATGTGCCTGAGAATATTGTCCAAACACTTCTTGAACTCTGTCAGCCTTGGTGCTGTGACCACTTCCCTGGGGAGCCTCTTCCAGTGCCCAACCACCCTCTGGATGAAGAACCTTTTTCTAATGTCCAACCATAACCTCCCCTGACACAACTTCAGACCATTCCTTTGTGTTCTGTCACTGGTCACCTCAGAGAAGAGATCAGTGCCTGCCCCTCCTCTTCCCCTCACAAGGAAGTTGTAACTGCAGTGAGATCTCCCCTCAGTCTCCTCTTCTCCAGGCTGAACAGATCAAGTGACCTCAGACACTCCTCATACGGCTTCCACTGAAGGCCTTTCACCATCTTCGTTGCCCTCTTTTGAATGTTCTCTAAAAGCTTAATATCTTTCTTATATTGCAGTGCCCAAAACTGCACACAATATTCAAGGTGAGGCCGCACCAGTGCAGAGCAGAGCGGGACAATCCCCTCCCTTGACCGGCTGGCGACGCTTTATCTGATGCCCCCAGGACACGGTTGGCCCTCCTGGCTGCCAGGGCACTGCTGACTCATATTCAGCTTGCCTTTGACCAGGACCCCCACGTCCCTTTTCAAGGCACTGCTTTCCAGGATCTCATTCCCTAGTCTGTACAAACATCCAGGGTTGCCCCATCCCAGGTGCAGAATCCTGCACTTCCCTTGTTGAATTTCAGATGGTTGGTGATTTCCCAGTCCTCTAATTTGTTGAGGTCTCTCTGCAGGGCCTCCCTGCCTTCAAGGGAGTCAACAGCTCCTCCCAGTTTTGTGTCATCTGCAAACTTGCTTAGTATCCTTTCCAGTCCCACATCCAAGTCACTTATGAAGATGTTGAAGAGCCCAGGGCTCAAGATGGAGCTCTGTGGAACCCCACTAGTGACAGGTCACCAGTCTGATGTTACTTCATTCACTATTACCCTGTGTGCTCTACCCATGACCAATTGCTCACCCACCACATGATGTGTTTATCCAGCTGTGTGCTGGACATTTTGTCCAGAAGGATAGTGAGGGGGTTTTCAGAGCATCTGCTAATGATGCTAGTCAAGGCCTTTGGATTCACATCTGTTCTTTCTTTGTTGGTGACAGTTTTTATTTTGGTAGAAGAGGGCTTGATTATAGTCAAAAGGATTTGAAATCAGAATACTATTTCTGAAATAAAAGAGAAAATTATAGCATTTATACTATTTTCTCCTAAATTGGTTCACTGTATCAGTGTGGTCACTTGCTTAGTAAAATAGTCCATCCTCTGAAAAATACCCAGAGATGTAACCTAATCACTGTGAGGCAAATCTGTCTCAACAGAGCATTTTTTGCAAAGTTTTGTTATTTGCATTATAGGATGTTTTTATTAGCTTGAAGGACACTAAGTTGTATTCTTCTTTAGTTTCTAGGGCAACAAAGAAGTCTGCTTCGAACACGAATTCTTTTCAGGCTCTGCAATATCATATAAATTCTGGTATCTACCTACCTTATGTTCTACATGGGCACTGATGAGAGAGCAGAAATTTAGGCCAAGCTGTTTGTCTCTTAGTCTCATTATATTTGTCTTAGTTTTTCTAAAGTTTTAGTTATCTGAAGCTAGGTTCGATGCAAAAGGTCAAATTCTTTAAAAAGCAAATAAATAAAAGCCACTATGGAAATGCAGTTTATATCCATACGTAAAGCTTGATTCTGCAGACCAGATAATGGCAGTCAAATTATCAGAGGTGAATTTTTTAATTTAGGTTTGCATTCGTTTTCAGAGGCCAGATTTGGGTAGTGCTATAAGTCAGGAGCACATACTTCTTGGGGTAAGAAGGTTCTTAGCTTGACATGGAGTAGAAACTGTTTCTTTCTGTGTGGTTCTGATTGGACAGCATGACACAGTCATTCCTGAACTCTAATCCTTTGGAAGCAGGTGATGCTACTAAGAAGGTTTTGAATTAATTGTTAGGCCTATTCTTGAAGACTGTAAAAGTGTAATTTTAATGAGCTAGAGAAAATCCTATTAGAATAGTTTAAACAAGTTTTGCAATGGAATTTTTATCAGTGATTATAAATTGGTTAAAGTAATATAAGAGTATGATGGCTTTGAAGAGTGAACCAATATCTCACAGGACTGTAGTCCTCTGGCCCTTTTAAAATGCATATGCAATTGGCTAGTTTTGCTAGCCAAAGTTCTTACTATACTAAAAAGTTTCACCTTCTATAGTTTAAACAAACAAGGATAAACAGCTCGCAATTGCCATTAACTTGTGCTTGAGCTTTAGTTAATTCTGTAAAATCTGGTTAGTTCACTTTGCTTTCAAAATTTTAAGATATGTCTATCTTGAGGTCTGTAAGTATGATTATCACTTCCTCTACATAAACGAGTAGCTATAAATATTTATGTAACTTTGGCATTTGTTTCTCAGCCCATTTTCTATGTGAAAAAGCCTTATGCAACTCAGTTGTCTGCTTCTCTCATCCTCCTTCACTACCTGCCAGTAAGTTGTGAGTTCTATAACAAAGTTAAACTAAATTAAACATGAGGACAAGTTCCCAAAGAGATAGTAGAAGGGCTGTCCTTGGAAGTTTTCAAGACTGAACTGTGCGTGGCCCTGAGAACTGTGCATGGCTAGTTGAGTTCTCCTGGCTGACCTTGCTCTGAGCAACGGGTTGGACTGGAGACCTCCCAAGATCCCTTCCTGCCTGGTTCAGTGTCTGGAATGAATTAGAAATCTAAATGATGATTAAGTTCTGTCAGAATTATTGGTGGAAAAGACATGCTGTCAGTGTTCTAGTTGTGCAAGAAACTGGCACATGCTTAACCCTAATTATGGACTGAGAATGGTGAGGGAAAGAATTGAAGGCAGAAGAAAAACTAGAGCTTTAGATAGAAGAATTGATAGACTCTACAAGAAACTAGATCTGCCATTGTCCTCATAAATTACTTTACAGACTCTGCTTTATAAAAGGGCTGCATGCTGTTTCAGTTTTTTCAAATGGAATATTAACAGTGTCTTATCTGAAGGGTTTTTCTTTAACCCAGCTACAGACATAAAATTTGATATATCTGAATTGGTACAAATCTGTTTGGTCACTTTCTTTCTCTTCCCCCACTTTTTCAATGCTTGCTTCTACAGGAAGTTTACATCATCTTTTAAAATATTACAGTAGTTCATATAAGCATTTGCATGTCAAGAGAGATGCTGAGAAATTTCTTGTGACAAAGCATGTATTGATAGATAAATGGTAATGCATGTTAGGGTTACTGTTAAGTTTTTTTGAACACAGCAATGTAATAACTCAAAACTATGAAACAATTAGAATCTGTAGATTTGTATGATGTGCAAGAGGCTTACATTGCTTTTAATAGGTATCTACATTTTTCATTGCCTTTGTAAGGTGACCTATTCAGTCCTACATCACCAGAGTAGGCAGGCTTTGACCTTGTAGAAGTTTTCTACAGAAAAGCAAGGAGGAGGAAAAATCCTTCAATGTCAGCGTATGTTTTCAGATATTGTGAGCCTTTGCAGTTTCTGGTCAAGCCAGTGGTGTTGAAGTGAGGTAACAACCTTGACTTTGCCCCCCAAGCTGGTGTTCTTTTTTCAAGACACACCTGATCCAATGGCTTTATTCTTTCTGCTGACAGGCTTTTGTTGGCACAGAATCTGCCCTAACACATCTGTTCTGAATACTTGTAAGTAGAACCCAAAGTTTTGTTGTGTTATGTAGAGTATTGCTGAGAATAGCGGGGATGCAAGATGCTTTTTCACTCAAAGAAAAAGCAAAACTGCTAATGCATCCTTCAAGAAGTTTAGGTTGCCTCTGTCACTAAGGATGGAAGAACTCAGAAGTGTTTATGTGCCATAGGCATCAGAGGTTAAAGCTGCCAACTGTTTTCTTCAGATGGAGAGTGGAGGTAGGGAGTTCAAGGGACTTGCTAGAAATCATACAGGATGTCTGTAACAGGGTGTGAAACTGAACCTGCATCTCTTAAGTCTCATGTCATCACTCTTCTTGCTTGATGTTTAAAGCGTTTTCTGTAAGATATCAGGGGCTAAAATTCAATTATAAGTGGTTGTGTCTGAAAAAAATGGTCATTTAAAAGGACTGTCCTTAAGACATCAAATTACAAATAAAATATAGATGGTAGTCTCTTTAATTTTAAAATCTTCCATATATTGTACATTTGGTAGATACTGAAAGCCTTGACATACCCAGTCATGCTCATTGTATTGAAGTAAACATTAGTATATTAGCATGGATGTGGCTTAAAAATATTTAAGGTAAGAAAACTAATATGGTTATTAAGAATAATTTTCAATTATGGATGCAAAGTTTAAATACTGAAATGTGAGGCATAATTGTCAAGATGTTGAACCAATCCTACAGCTAGTAGCAGCAATTTAAAAAAAAATAGATGCTCAGCTTTAGTGTCTGGAAATTTTGAGCAAGAACTTTTTTGCATTTAAGCAACTATAGCATACCTCGTAATCTGTTCATAGTTCTCTTGACAAGTAAACTTCTTTCAATGCAAACTGAATAGAGAGATAGGAGCTAAGTAAAATCAGTGTGCCTGTGAGACTCTCAGATTTTTAGGACATTGTGATTTTCCTGCTGCTTTTAGAAATGAGAGAACCAGTCATGATGGAAAAAGTCAGGTAAAACGTTTGCCTTGTATTTTATATAAAAGTGAAACTTGTAGTTATTGCTTCTTAAGCTATACCAAAGAACAGAAAAATCCTATTTAAAAATTTCAGTATTTCTGAGTTACTAAATGTGGCAAGTATTTTGGGATTTCAAGAAGATGATGTTGATGCTCAGTTGTGTAAGACCAGAATTTTGATTGGCATAGAGACGGAACTCAAGGATTAAAATCTTGTTTGGATATGCTCACAGCAAACCTGCTGCTAACCAGGTAGATTTTATATATCCCTTAGAGTCTTTTCAGTCTTGATAATAGACTTCAGTGTTAGCTATGAATTTTAATGATAGATACTAGGGAGAAACGTCCTGTTTAAGGTGAAAACTAAACTTGTTTGTGAAGGCTTTTGAGCATCTGAAATGGCAGTAGATGAGAACTGCACCTACTTATGTCATTGACTCCTTGTCGTCATCCCCGGCACTCAGAGTGCTGTTTGCCTGTCACCTATGCCAGAGCCGTACTTCCAGGGGAAATGATAGTGTCATGGGGCGTAGTTTAAACATTCATGGAGTTCTGCAAACTTAATGAGAAAACGTCTCCCTAACATCTTAATGATACAGGTGTTTTTTTTAGGACTTTCGTGAATAGTGAACCCTTCTCCCATAGGACATGTTGCCAGGCCTTTGAATTTTCAGGTGTTCTTTCCATTTTACCTTTTAAGCTGGAGGCAGAGCTGAAAATAGACTGTGTCTGTAATGACTTGCAGAAGCAGACTGAACACAAGGAAGGAGTTTATTATTATTTTAGTTTCCCTATGAAATCTTAGATGCAGAAAACCCTCTATAGATAAGAATTTCTCTCTGAAGTGATTGAAAATGACCTTGTAAAATTCTTTCATGTCCTTCATACAGAAATTATGTGTATCATCCTGTTGCCTCTGTTGCAGCAAGGGAATTTAGGTTTACTTGATGGCCTTTGAGTATGTGTATTGTATTATACCATCCATGGTTCTTGTCCCTTGGAAGGTCTTATCTGTAAGCTGCCTCAAAACAATGTGTGCAAGTGCCTTGATTGAAAACTGCTTATTGTAATAGTGGGGAAGCAGATATTTATAGTGCTTCATTATATTGGGGTTTGTTGTTGTTTCTTGGTCTTTTGCTTGGAAGAGAAGTATTTACTCTAATTTCTTACAAGCACAGTACCAAAGGTGAACCAAACTGGCACTGGCTGAGACTTTTTCTAGACCTTAAAGCAAATTGGAAAGTGTAAGCCAACTATAACAACCACAGAACTGAATTGACTTTGAAGTATTTTATTTAAGCTGAGGTGATTATTTCCAGAAAGTTTCATATACAAGAACAAAGATAGTTTCTGAAGCTCCCTCAAAAGTGATATGGTGTGGTGTTATTTATTATTCTAATAATATCCTCCAGGTTGTTTTACGATTATTACTTTATTTGCTGTCCTGTGAGTAAGTACAATCATTGCAACATCATACCCCAATCTATCCATCTGAAGAGTTTGTTTTCCCAAAGGCTATGTAAGGAGTTCGTGTCAAAGCCTAGAATAAAATGTTAGATTCCAGTAGTGCAATTAGGTCATACTGTTCTTTATAGCAAACTAATTCATGACTCAGCCACCGAATTGCAGTGGGACTTCCAATAAACTCCTAAACATCTACTCATTTATAAAAATTATTTTAAGACTATTTTTTTTAGTTGGGAGTTGTTGCTTAAGAAATTAAATCATTACACAATATAGCTTACAAAACTGAATAATTAATGAAATTAATTAGTAAACTGGAATTACTTGTTTGCGTCACAATGGTGGGGGGTTTACAGCTGTTCTCTATGGACTTACCTGAGAAGCTGTAATAATTTTGGTTAGAAGGAAAAGTTCTCAAACTTTGCAGAAATTTGAGCACTTTTGAGAAATTTTTAGATTTGCATATCTATCTCTGACACATTCTATACATGTATACAGGCATAGGCACGTCTTCATTCATGTATATTTGCAGCAGTCCATGGAAACAGATATAACTCTGTAGACTGAGCCTCTGATGGTAACGTTTTTTAAAGCTACAAAAATAGAAAGAATCAGGGTTTGGAAAAAATCAGTGTCTTCTCTGTCTGAATTTCATAAGGCAAGGTAGTAATACCTTTAGAAGTATGTATATGTTTTTCTTGCTTCTTTGGTTCAAGAATTGACAGCTTTCAATAAAGGGTAAGATTGTTTTCTCCTTGGCAGTTCTGTGGTATTGCTTCCTCTCATCCTGGTCTTTGAGAGGCTCAGAATCAGGCTGGGGAACACAGTGTATTTTCTTATCCTCTGTAGCTGATTTAAGTTTTAACTATTGAGGATTCTGCATTAAGTACCAGGTAATTATGTGAAAGAGATAAGAAAAAGTCTTGATAGTTAGACTTGGAATATGTTCTTCCACTAGAAGAGGAAACTGCTAGTTCAAGTTATGAGAGATTTTTATTGCAGGCAATCAAAGTTTGCAAGTTATTACAAAAGGATGTTTAGTTATATTTATGTGTGAATTTTTAAACAACTTAATAGATTTAACTGTAATTTCTGACACTTTATTTCATATCGCCCAGAATTCTTTTGAATTGTATTTTGGCAGGATTCATACCACAAATTTTTTATAAGTCTGGAATGAAGAATAATTATTTTTACTGACTTTCTGATGTTATTTGCATCATTGTAATCACTAATATCTTTATCCCTTAAACTAATTTCCTTCTTGAAAAACTATCAGAAGCACCAGAAATGCATTTAAAAAAAGAGAGGAAGACACTCTACATGTAGAGGTTTAGTGCTGGAGACTCCTTTTGATGATTAAGAACAGTTATCATGTATGGATACCTCTTGCATTTCAGTGGTCCCAGTATTTATCATATAAAGCTATAATCATACATCTTTCCAAAAACTACAAAAGTACTTAACCTACTTATAAGAAATAGTCTCTAAGAATACATGGTATCCTCCTAATTTGTTTTTATTATACAGACTGTTTTTACATGTGGTTGAACATATTTGGGTCTGGTATGAAGCTCTGGACAAAATCCTAGAAAAGATACAATACTTCCATAATGTGAAATTAGAAAGCAGGAACCTGTTTAAACTTTTTAACATCATCTACACTGACTAGTACAACATGCTTCCTGCACACACTCACACAGTTTAGGGATGCTGGGCAATCTCTAGCACCGTCTAAGGCAATCAGATCAGTTTATTAGCCTTGGTGTGTGTTTTGGAGGTTTTTTTAATTCTTACTCTTTTAGTCTTCATTATATTTGCACTGCACATTGTCTTTGTTTTTATCTTTATCCAATGACAACTCTAGCCAGCAATCTGAAAAGTACCTTGTAAAAGACGTTTGGATGTGATGTTAGGTACTGCCTATGTTTTTCTGAGTATGACTGGAGGTAGAAAAAATGGGAGGTAAAAGTCTCTGAAGATCATTTACATACTGTTCATATTAAAGCTTCCTAAATGTTTAAGCTGTTATTCAAAGTGTACATACTAATCTAAACAGAAATGTGGAATATATGTATGCCGGGTGAGGTAAGATAAAATATAGAAACTATTTATTGCTATGTGGTATGTAAGGCTGTGTGGTTAGTAGTGCATAGCTGTGTATTTATTGATTTCATGTGGCTATGGTGTCCATCCGCAGGAAAACTGAGGGATTTACTGTGGCCTCTTGGTCCCAGATGCTCATTAAAGATAGATAAGAGGGTGGCTTTTAGCATTATTTCTCTTGGACTGAGAAATACATCCTGATTGTCTTTTATGGAACAATGTGCCTTGCTAGTAGTGATATCCTAGATATGATGGTATTTGACTCTGCACCAGTGTCTTTTATAGGGCTATAAATGACTGCAGTTGTGTTATCTCTTCAGGAGTCGTCACTGTTCAGTAGCTGTCATATTGGAGCAAAAGATAATGAGATCATTTATACACAGTGAAGTGCCGTGTTCTTTAAACGTGTGCTGCAAACGTGTAATTGGTCTTACAAAAATTTGTTTCTGAAGGGGTCTTGAAAAGTCAAGCCTTCCTGTGCTACATTTTAGTATTTCTTACGAGCTCTGCTATGATGTTTGCCCTAGAATACATACTGTGCTGCTCTGATACTGACACAAGTGGCAGCAGTTCTTATTTTCAGGTGGCCCTCGTGCTTTTCGTTAGGATTGATCAATGCTGCTCAAAGCTTTTCAGCCATACTGAGAAAATGGGATTTTCCTGCTCCAGGAATAAGGAGCAGAACTGTTCCACTTTTCCATTGCCAAGGGGACAGGCAGGGGGATATCGGCTGCACCAGAAGGCAAAATTTCTGCCCAGATCCCACCATGGGCTGAGCTGCCCTCTCACAGACCCTGTGATGGGAGAAGAAGTCTGGCATTTCAGGACTTCAGTATTGGTGGTGGGGTTTTAGCCTCTTTTGCTCTGATAAAAGTCTTTGTGAGTAGGTTAGATCCTACTAGGATATTTTGGAAGGATTTGTGAATTCCTGAGTTTGATTTCTGTGGTTGTATGAAAGGGTTCTGCATTGCTGCTTGAGCATTGCAAGGTGGCTCTTTTTTTTATGTGGGGGTTTTTTTTTCTTTTTTCCTTTGTGAAGAAGCTGTTTTCCTCTTGGGTCACTGAAATTCAACAGAGTGAAAAGCCTGTGAGGAAGAGATGTTCTTCCCTTCAAATTTCATTAGAATCATATAATTCCAGCACATCTGGGAAGTCACCCCTTTGTTAGCGGGCCTATGCTGTCTCACACCACCTCAGTGGTGCCTGTGTGACATGGGGCGGTCAAAGCTCCTGAAAAGAGGGAGTGGAACATCCAGATGCAGGCAGGAGTCACCTCCATTGAGATCAGCAGCTGTGATAAGGAGAGCATTGAGCCAGGGAACTCACCCCTACTCATCAGAAAAAAAATAGCTTGGTATACTAAGGCAGGAAATTCTGGCAGTGTTAGGAGGCAAAGCGCGGAGACCCTGCTTGGACTTCAGAGCTTATAGAGCTTGGTTTAGTCAAGAGCTGGGTTTTCCCTGAGGTGTTACCTGAACTCATAAACTGGGAAGTACAGTCCACTTACGGATTCTGAATGAAGACAGGCAGGGGCTGGAACCGTTACATGGAACCACATAGGTTGTGTAAGAACTTCTAGTTCACCTGTGGCAATGTCTAACACACAGTCAGTTCATCATCATCTTGATACTTGGAGAATATAATACACAGATGTCTGATTTGACTCTCCCATGCTCAGCTTGGGTCTGGCAGGACATACTGAGCTGGAGCTCATAAGCCCATACTGGAGCTAGTCTTCTACTCAGTATCCATGGACAGTTTTATTTGCTGTATTCTAGATAACAGACACTGACTTTTCTATGTAAAAAGACAAATTGCATGACTCTCAATTGTGTATATAGAGATTATATACAGGCATAAATAGATATTTATATAAAAATATATATGACACACAATATATGTAATCACACAGAATATTAAGTGGCCAGTCTTCGCGAACGAAGATCTGGGAAAGGTCTTTTTACCTTTCAAGCCTGCGCAATGGATTTTTTA
>JAWWLV010000001.1:77143863-77154088 GCA_035041135.1 Platyrinchus mystaceus
GCCCACCCTTTAATCCTAAAGTTCATCTGCCGGGCCAAGCAGGCTTGGACAATGGCAGTGAGGTGCTCAGGACGTAGGTTTGTTTTGAGTGACCTTCTCTTAGATGGATGGCCTTAGGGGCTGACGAGCTCCATCTGCCTGGGGGACCCGGGATTCAAACCTGCGGCCTTGGTGCTGAGAGACCAGTGTCTTAACCACTAGGCCACCAGGGGTCCACACAGAATATATATATATAACAAATGCATTTTCTCTGTAAAGCTGACTACTCAAAATCTAGGTAGTACTGGGAAGTATTCTGCAAGAGCAACTTTATTTTTGATAAGAAGACGTAATGAGAGTTTTGCAGAAACACTTTTCTTACGCAATTTAATGTTGTAAAGTTATTGGTTATTGAATGAGTCTGAATTATAACGTGAATAAAGCTATTGACTGTAGGTTCTCATTTTAGGTGGTGAAGGTAGGTAGAGAATAGGGTAAATGCAAGAGGCAAAAGCAGGAAAAAGCAATCCAGAAAGTTGCTTCTGTGTGTTTCACCTAATAGTTCCTAGATGGTCCTGTACAAATAAATTAAATTAGGCTTTTCACATCTTTCCTGTCACCTCATCAGTTCCTTTCTGTTCTGCAGTATGAAACTTCAGTGTCTCCATTACTACATTTCCCAGATGCTGAGTACTCATAGTATACAGACTCTCAGATATTTAGTTGCCCAGCTTTTCTGTGGTTCCTAAACCTTTTAAAGCACTTGAATACTTCAGTGGAACTGGCTATAACTGCAACGCGTGTGTGTGTTTCCTCATATATTTCTCAAAAAATTGGAGCGATCTCACAGAATTACAAGAGGTGATCTTGTGTTTTAATTCTGGTTCATCTGCTTCTTTACTGTGTGCTTCTCAAGTGGCTGCTTTGAATTTCTCAGTTTTACCAGTGGGAAAAATTGAGAAGAAACGGAATACAAGGACAACTTAGTGGGGAGTGAGAGGAAGTGTGAGGTCCTCAGGTAGCAAGCAATGCAGTGAAGGTGTACCTGATTTACTTTCACTGAAGGGGATTTTATGCTGTACAGCAAATACAATAGGACACATGCATCTGAACAATAAAGATAAGACAGCAATTCAATATTTCTTTTTATCTGTTGAATGCCATCCATCTTATGTAATTAAAGACAGTGCTATCTTGTGTTTAAACGCGGGAGGACAGATTTCAAGATGCTTGTGTGTATTTTGGTACTTAATTAGTGGCAGCTTAGCTCTTGCAAGAGTTCCAAAGGTATCATTGTGCTAAATACTGCATATCCACAGACTAAGAAATGGATTGTGTCTCTTCAGATGGTAAACGAGCACAGGATAAATGGTGAAAGTGAGGGGAATTCTCTGCAATTGCTAACCACAGCCCTAGACTGTGTGTTAAGTGACATTCCCTTAGTTAGCAAAGAGGCATAACAAAGTTTAGAATTTCAGCTGCACCTTATGACAACTGGACAAAGTTTTGACACTGCTCTGGTGATATAAAAGTTGCTGATGTGGTTTGAGATGTTATTGCCCTTTTATCCTTTCTGACTCTGTGGGAGCCCACAGTCCCTGCTGCAGAGCCAGTACAAACACACAGGTTACATGTTCCAGTGCAGAGTCTTCACAGACAAACAGGTTGTTTCCCTCAGCCAGCTGAGGCAGATGCACCAGCACTGCTCTGCTGCCTTGCCTGGGAGACAAGGCAGATGGGTGGGAGGGATGGAGGAGATGTAATAGGTGGCTTAGAGATGGTGTCATCTTCAGCTGCTGCAGGTGTCCGCTATGGCTTTTGTCTGTCCACAGCTCAGTCTTACTCAAGTGATTTGACTCAATGGAGTACTGCTAAGCTAATATGAAGTAGAAAATCAGGTTCAAATTAAGAAGGAAGCATCTTGTTTCTCTTAGATCTTCGTCTGGTTTAAGTGCTAAAAGTCGTAATTGGTTTTTCTCTCAGTCCTTGTTGCTTGTTTAACTGGCATAATGATGTGAATGCTGCAAGGGAGAGATTACGCTCTGTATTGTCTCATACAGGTTTTAATATAACAATACTTTTGTGTGTATACAGTATTTGAAGGGGACTACGTTTCCTGAAATTTGGAAATAATTTACTGGCCCTTTGGTTTTCTCCCTTTTTATTGCTAATCTGAAAGTTCCGTATATATTGACCAAAGATAAATGTACCCATGAAAAGAGAGTGATGCATCCTTATCACAAACAGGAGATATAACATGCCTGTTCAGGGAAAAGGATGATGTAATGTTGAAGGGAGGGTTTGACTTCCATCCGGTTCTTACACACTATGATTGCAAACATAGGAAATAATATTATATTCCTTATTTTTGTAGCGTGGAAGTATTCCTGGCAGATTTCCTGGTGAGAAGGAAAATTCAGAGGAGAAAGCATTTCATAGAACTCTTGAAGCTCTGAGGGGAAAGAGATGTGCAACAAATCGCTAGAATGTGAAATATGCATTTTTTTCAAATGTAAAATTTTAGATCATCCAAATGTCTCTTTCCTGCTGGGTCTGTACTGTTTGCAAATAGATTTTTACTGTAAGAATGTTGCCATTTTTAAAAAATATAATTATTGCTGTTGTTTCTGTTTTTAAATTGTAGGTATGAGAAGGTGCCAGTAATTCTGGTGGGTAATAAAGTGGACCTGGAAAGTGAGAGAGAAGTATCACTGAGTGAAGGCAGAGCCTTAGCTGAAGAATGGGGCTGCCCCTTTATGGAGACCTCTGCTAAAAGTAAAACAATGGTGGATGAGCTCTTTGCGGAAATTGTTAGACAAATGAACTATGCAGCACAGCCAGACAAAGATGATCCATGCTGTTCTGCATGTAATATACAATAGCATTAAAAATTACCTAACCTGGACTTAATTTGCAGAAATTTTGTAAGGTGGTAAAACTGTCTACTTCACTTCCTGGTTTGTGGGTCACTTGAAATACATCTGTAGTGAAGTAGCAACATTAACTCAGAGCTGAGCATTGAAAGTCAATCACTGACTTTGAATATAATTGGGTTAAATGACCACATCTCACCCGTTTTTTCCCTTTGAGCACCTGCAATTTTATGGCACAGTCAGTTGATCTACAGGGTCGTTCCAGTCGAACGTATGTGCGTTGTTGTATCTGACAGCAACAATAGCAACTATTTCCGAAGAAGCTGGAAAACTTTTGCAGCTGAGAGGATATCTCTGAAGACCATTCACAACGAACATAAGCGTGAAAATGAAAGCCAAGTCTTTCGATGTCTAGTTACCGTGCTTCAAGACGTGTGCTATCACATGTGGCCAAGTTTGTTCAGTCAAATATGTTGATTTCACCAGAACTTGTGACAGTGTTGGAGGAAAAGGCTACCAGAGACCCATATAGTTTGGATTTTTTTCAAAATCAATGCTATTATTTCTACACTTTATCCCACATCTTGAAATAGAAAACGTTGAATCAGTGTGTGAAATGAGAGGCAAGATCTGGAAAAAAAGATGGGTGAAGAAACAGTCTGGCGTTGGAATGTTTTAAATATTTCATTTTGCTGCTCAAAAATGGAGGTTCACTTCAGGTTTTGGTCTACAAAAAGCCAAACAAACCCTCTGTTTACAAAGCAGGAAGCATCTTTTTTTTCACTTTACTGAACCAGGAGGAAGCAACTGTGATGAAAAAAAAATTGCTGAGCCTTACTAACAAGGAACACTTTAATAGATTAACTAGTACCATCTTGTAAGGAAAATTAAGCCATGTTTCATCCATATGTTCCCTTCTGCAGAAACCTCGTGGGACAGTATGAACATCCTGCATTTTTAAGTTTGTTAAAGACAACAGTTTTTCTTGCCTTTAAGGGCTACGTTCTCTGGTGTGATCCCGAACTAACCTTTGGAAATCCAGTTTGCTATTTGATAGCTTTAATGTTGAAAACCTAAATTGAATAACCATGTGAAATCATTTGTTTCAGAGGTGAAATAGTTACAGTTGTAATTCGTTAGGTGAGTGTGAAAACGGCTCTTTAATTGCCTGACACACTATTCAAAGGTTGCCCCAATTATTAGAGTGTTAAGTGGTGGGAGCAAATATTTTATTTTGAAAGGATGCTCGAGCTCTGACTTGCTAGTTTCATAGCAGTGAAGTATTTATCATTTGCATGACTAATGGCACAGAAATACCTATTTCAAAGTCTTACAATCAAAGTATAGAAAAGTTTTCAATCGCAGTGTTTAGATTTTAAATGCTGGAGAGATTGTCTTGAGCTGGATATTTTATAGGTAAAATTGGCCATAAAAATACAGTCACTGAGCCTGTGGTCTAAATAACACCATGCGTTTATTAGTTTTCAATCTTGTGCAGTAACAGTGTAGTTCCTTGTGTTTAAATGAGTGAAATCAGGGGTGCTGGGGTGTGTGGGTGTGGGTGTGTGTGTGTTGAGTGTGTATGTGTGTGTGTATATGACCCTTAGAAATGCTGTAATTGGAGTTAGGTTCAAGAGTTTTGCCTCCATCTGCAGAACTTCCTAAAAGCCCTCTCATCTGTTCCAAATGACACTGGAGTACAAAACACTTTGCAGATTTTCATACATAAATATCCTTAACATTTTGAATTATAGTTCAGTGGATGATAACTAAAGGAAATAATATTAATGGAAGAGAACTGGCCAACTCTGCCCTTAATCTTTCAAGACGTTTCCACAACCGATGTATCAAAGGGCATTAGATGTCGCAAAACATTAAGCCTTACTAGAACGTAAATGTAGCCCATTTCCCATCTACCTTGCAGAGCTTTTGTTACTGTACTTTGTTCTCATAAGGAGATAGGCACACCATTTATTTCTGGCATCTGAATGCCCATTTTGGGTGCTCTGAATCGCCCTCCTAGAGGCACCTACCTCTTTCCATTCACTATATAGCAAACTTAGGCTTTTAACTTTGGTCCTCCAAGTCACACAACTTACATGCCTAAACTAGATGGTATGAATGTTCTCTTACCACCCCCTGCCTGCCAATTGTGTCAGCCACCATGCTTAATCAAGATGTGAGATGTTGGATTATTGATATTTCAATGTTTAAAATAATCTAGATTGGGAAACAGTTTACTGAGCAGCACTACCTATCTGTAAAACAGCTTGTCAGTGTGAGATCCACAGCATAAGCACTCAAAAAACAAAACCCACAGAAAACAAACCAAAGCCAAACTGAGTTGGAAGTGCATGTTATGCAATGTTATTTACAGAGATGTTAAAAGTCTTACCTCACAGATTGTTCATCCGCCAAAAAAATGGCATGAAGTATGGTATGAGCAGCCTAATATGAAGTTCATAATGTAAAGCAGATGGGTTTTAAATATAGGAAAAATTGCACAGTAAATTTTTAACAGCAAATATTAAAGAAAATATCTCCCAGTCTCGTTTCTTCATCACATTCTTACATTTTCAAAAGCATAGGCTGTATGTAAGCTACCACGCAACTTGGCTGGGGGGGGAAAGCGTAAGTGTTGTTTTTCATTGTATAGTTCTGAGGAAGTAGTTATGCACTATTTGTATTTCCACTAATGTGAAGGTAGTGGAGCTTGAATCAATGACAGTTGCACTCAACAGATTTTTCAAATTATAGGGGGAGCAGAAAGGGAGGAAAACGAGCCACATGGCGGCTGTGTGGCCACTGTGCAGGATTTATTGGTCTTGGGTCACTGTTTCATTTGTACCCTGATAGGATTACCAATTATAGTATTTGAAAGTTTCTTATAACATGCCTTAAAATATTATGATTTGTTCCAAAGACCCACTTTTCCTTTGGCTGTTCTTGTAGAGCTTTGTACTTTTCTACAAAGACAGCATTTCTCCAGTTTTGTTGGTTTTTTTTTAAAAAAAAAAGAAAAAAGTTGCAACTTTTATTCTTTTAAGCTACGATAGTGAGAGCAACTGTTTCCTCTTTCCCTTAAAAATACACACAAAAACTAGTCAAAGCAAACAAACCAGAATTAGATCAAGAGTATTAAAAGTAATTTGATTGGATTTTGTTTGGTTTTTCTGTTGTGTCTGTCCCCCTGCCCAGCCCTTCAGAGTATGAAAAAAAAAATTGATGACATTTTCTGTTCTGGTTCTAGCCTCTCCCTAACCCCAGTGCTACAGTTGCCATTACTTTTCTGTGGGGAAAACTACTGGTATTTGCTTTCCTGTATAGAATGTTGCCTAAAGATGTCAGCCATTTGGTTGGGGGGTTTTGTGCATGTTTGTTTTTAATTTTTATTTTTTTTATTACCAGTGTGCCCTCAAAGCACTGGTTAGGCTTTAATTGTGAAACTCCGCAACAAAAGCAAATGTTTGACAACTGCAGGAGGCTTTTATCTGCATTGTTGTGCATCTGTTAATTCTTGATCAGGGTTTGGAGAAAGACTGAAGTGGGTTCTGGAGTCAGACTTAACGCTGTTGATTTGGAGTTTCCTAGGGATGAATTAATGTATTTCGCAGTTAATTGTTGAGCTCTAATACAACTGGCAACTTAAAATGGGGCAACAGTTTGTTTTGTAACAATGTCAGTTGTTTAAACCTTGATGTTTCAAATAAAACAAGAATTGTACATAGAACTCAATGCAAACTCAGCAGTTGTATTTGGAGTTAAATTATTTTAACAAATAAATTTATTTAATGAAATCTCCCTTGCATTTTTTTATTGTCCATTTTGTTTTGATCAAAAAGTTCATCCAGGGCTGATGAGGGCTACCCAGTAATTTGAAACAACACTGTCAGCTATATTCAGTTCAGCTAAGTATTTCCTGCTGAGGTGCTCTTCTGATACAAATTAAATGGCAGTAAGTAAAAATCAAATATACTTTAATTTTTATCGATGGATGCATGTTGTGATTTATGAACTTGAAAAAGAACAATAGCAATTCAGGGGGTTTTTTATTCACTTTTCTTAGAGGGATATACATTGACAACATTCAGTAAGACTCAGTATTTGATAAGATACAGCTCTTCCTATGGCAAGAGAATAGTGCTTATTGTAAAATATAGCAAAATTTTTATATTTATTATATAAAAATAAAATTAATTAAAACCTGGTCAGTATATGATATAGTTAATATGCAGAACTACTTTTATAACATTGAGGCTACAAAGGGTTAAAAAAAGATAGTTTGTTATATCAGCTGTTCAACTGATGAGTGTTTTGAAGGCTTTCAGCACCACACAAAAGGAGTTAGTGTTAGAAAGAACTTCCAATACAATTAGAGTTGCAGAGATTTATAAATGAACAGTTGAGCTAATGCTAACAGGATTATGCTAGCTAATTGGCACTGATCAGCAGTTGCCTTTTAGTCATGCCAGTATTGCTAAAATACCCTGTTTTCAGTAATGATGGGTGCTTGTTTTCATGTCATGGATGCCTTAAGGAGCAAGAAACCTGGGGCTGGCATACTTTAAAAGGTTGTAGTTCTATGGATCATATAGAAGGCTGACACATGCTGCTAATTTTATGGTTTTGATTTGTCCATTCATTCTGTAAATCAGTTCCAGTGGGACTTTTGCTGGTGGGTTCTTCCAATGCCATGAGTTTAATAATATCCTTTTGTTTTGTCTAAGATGATACCCATAGAGGGACAACAGGAATTCACTGAGCTGTTCTGAACAGTTAAAAAAAAAAGCCAGCGTGTGACATGCTCTTTTCAAATAGCTGAACAGCTAGAAAACTTTGAATTTTTTACTCCTAGCAAATACTTTCTCTGTCGTGCACCCTCCCCCCTTCCTTTTTTATCTTTCTAGCTACTGCAGGAAGATTTTTAACTCTGAGAAAGCTTTGTAAAATATTTTTGGTTGAATATAAATACCCTGTTATGAATCCTCCACAAGTATCAGTCTTACTGGATCACCAATCTTTGGTCATTACCTCTGTTGCTTCACCAGGGAATCACAGGGCTACATCTTCTATCCCAAGTTACCTTCAGAAGTATTCTGTCTCTTGCTGTTTAGCTGCTGCCTTGTGCTTTCTTCTCCATTAAAACAGCATCTTTTTTTCTGAGAGTGGAAGAATGATTCTGAAAATTCTGTTTATTGCTCTGTCTGGCTCACACAAGTGTATTCAGTATGTAGTCGTGTCTTCCTTTTGCAGGCACCATCTTGGTCATTCTCTTTTAACAAAGAGATTTCCAACTTCCAGTGACTCTATTTGAATGTACTACTGTCCTAGTCAGTTGCCTTAAATTTATTTCCTGTTTTGTCATAAAAACTGTAGAAAGAACTTTTCCAGTGTTTTTGTGCTAATTGTAATGACAGAATTTGCAGACCTTTGGAGCTGCAGGTTTCTATCCTTCATAGGGAGATCAGTTAACACATCTTCATTTTGACTACCTAGTTATTTGGGCTTTTGTTGTATAATGGTCAATACACATTCTTCTCACATTGAAGGTGAAAAGTATTGAGTTAGAATCACAGACTCATAGAATGGCTAAGGTAGAAAGGTCATCTAGTTGCAGCCCCTCTGCCATGGGCAGGGACACCTTCCACCAGACCAGGTTGCTCTAAGTCCCATCCAGCCTGGCCTTGAACACTGCCATGGATGGGGCATCCACAACTTCTCTGGGCAGTCTGTTCCAGTGTCTCACCACCCTCACAGTGAAGAATTTTTCTTAGAAACCAATCTAAATCTGCCCTTTTTCAATTTGAAGCCATTCCCCTTGTCCTATCCCTACAAGCCCTTGTAAAAGGTCCCTCTCCAGCTCTCTTATAGGCCCCTTTTAGGTACTGGAAGGCTGCCAGAAGGCTCCCCAGAGCTTTCTCTTCTCCAGGCTGTGGGTTGCATTTACAGGCTGGATTGCAAGTGGGTGGAAGAAAAAGCCATGTTGATGTGAGCCAGGCACTGTGTGATACTGGAACTGCTAGCAGCAAATCTTCATCCCACTCTGCTAGAATGTTTTTCTGTGTACTTTCAAGCACACGCTTTTTGGTCTGACTGGAATATGAAATAGTTTGTGGTGCACTGAGTATTTATTTCAAACTCTTCACGGTGCAGTGACCACATACGTTGGCAACTGGATAACAGCTGAGAGACCTGCCTCCTCTTCTTAGGAGTGTTTGCAAGGCCAGACAGCCACATAGGAGTCTCACTGAAGAATGGAAAAGTGAGGTGGTTAACTGGCAGAAGTGGAGGAGAATGGGGGTGGATCTAGGTTAAAAAAGTGAAAATATGAACCTGAAAGACTGTTGAAGACAAATATGTAGTTAGGCTGAGTGTTACGTTGAGTGGTAGAAGTACAGTATTTATCATAGACTGAGATTTGGAGTATTTTTGCACAAAAGTGCTTATTAGGCTGATCAGAGAGCTGAATCTGAAGAGTAGCATTCTACAAGACATTTTGTTTAGTTGAAATAAGTACTAAGCTGCTTCTCAAGATGTTGTAGGGAAAGATTCTGAACACTTGGATTTTTTACTTCTTTTAGAATCCTTGTACAATTTAGTAACCAAAAGACATTAACCCCAAACATCATCCCCGTATACTTGAGACATGGCACCTTAGCTTTCCAGGTGTACAACACAGTTTAGAAAAAACAAAACATGCTTTCATTCTAATGCCAAGAATGTACTCTAGATCCACAGGTCTTCTGGTTATTACATAGGCTTGTTTTTACTGTTCACTCTTTGATCTTGCAGATGGAATAATCAAACTGGATAGAGGTCGCCTGGCACTTTCCAGTATTAGACAAGGTGATCAGGTTTTTCTGCTGCTTTCCAAACTAATTAGTAGAGCTCCAGTTTTTTCAGGATGATCTATCTGTCCCAGATTTGTGAGTGGTTGGTTGTTCTCTATTTTTTAAGGGTTCAACTGTTTCTAAGGATAAAACAATGGAGGATGCACCACTCTGCATGTGCTGAATTCTTGAAAACATTCTGTTAAGACCTGGCACCATTCTGGTTTGAACTACTGGGAAATTGCCCAAAAAGCCTACAGTCTCAGGACATGGATCTAAACTTGGCCAAATTATAAGCCTCTGAAAAAACGGTTTGCCCAGTATGATGAGGGATAGAAGTCTGCATCCAGACACTTCAGCTGCCACTGGACATGCTTTCTGCTCTTTGTATTTCATATGTAGTAACTGCTGGGTGCAAGGCACAGTCCTTGTCTGTACACACTGGCTAAGAGCTGAGAAACAGAGCGGGCAAGAGTAGGAATGAGACTGTTCAGCAGGGAGGTTTTCCAACTGTAGATCTTAATGTTTCTTGTTTAAGAAAGA
>JAWWLV010000001.1:77154188-77171547 GCA_035041135.1 Platyrinchus mystaceus
GGGCAAGAGTAGGAATGAGACTGTTCAGCAGGGAGGTTTTCCAACTGTAGATCTTAATGTTTCTTGTTTAAGAAAGACATCAGCTCTGCTGACAGTCTTCTAGGAGCAGATTCAGAGGCGGCTTAATTAACACCAGTGGTGAAACACTGGTCAGAAGGCAGGAACCTCATAACCTGCCTGATGGCTTGTGACCAGCGCAGTGGCACAAGAAAAGATTTCCAAAAGTGTTAGTGTGATTTTGCTTTGAAGTCTTTCTCTCTCTAAGTAAGGCAATAATAAGTTAACCTTTATAATATTTGCTGTGTGAGATTGTAATTACAGGAGCACAAATAATTGATTTACCCAAAGAAGATGGGATTCTGCAAAGTAAAATGAATGACACATAGGTGTCCTATTGATAGACAGTAAATGGATGAGAACACTCAATGCAATGTGAATTAATGTGCTTCTCAAATTCTTCATGAAGCGTCAAGACTTGTATATGGTGCTGCTGTAACAGGGTAGGATTCCTTCCATGCCTATTTATTTCTCTAACTATTTTTTTAGGTAAAGCTTACATTTTTCCTGTGTGCAGCTGTTGTAAATTTGTTTTGGGGATGGCAACCCTTAAAGTCAGATGCACTACTGATTTAACACAGCTTTGTGTTTTAAGATGAAGGGAGATAATCAAAAACTCTAGTTCTGCCTCTTTTTCAGGAGAAGACACAGCTGTGAAGATTCAAGGCTTTCCAGAAGTCTTCATAAGAGTTGGCACCTCTTTATTAGGTGAACTCAATCAATCTTTCTTGATGAAGGTGGTATTCGTGGTTATTTCTGGGAGCATACTTAATCAAGCAGTCACAGATCATGAAGTGTGGGTGGGAATTTACAGCATCTTGTCTACTTTTTCCCCTTTTCAACCAGGGAACGCTGTGCATGACATGCATGGTGGTTTACTAATCTCTGCCTTTAAAGTGACAGTTAACCCATCAGGTGGCTCTCCTTAATCCAGGAATACAACATCTACCTGGAGACAAGTTCTTTGTGATGACTGTGGAGAGGGGGCTGTCATCTCTGCTTTAGATCTAAAGCAATGTGCTCATTTCCTTGTCATTTTTCATGCTTACAAGTAACCTGAAGAGCAATAAACATTGCTTTCTCCCGATTAGGTGAAGGTGTCCCCAGTTTCAGAGCTCTGTGGTTTGTCCAGAAATGTACATTGGTAAAAAACTGTATTTGTCAGTATGGGGAAAGAATGGTGACAGGAAGGATTTATTGCTCATCAAGGTACATGGCTCTTCACCCTAGGCAAGTCACCTTTGCCATTGGGTGAGAATCATGTTCTTCTGTTCAGCTTTTTTCTAAGTGGAAAACAACTTGCTTCATGTAAGACAAGAGATTTTTGCCCTTCTCCCCCCCTCCTCCCTTTTTTTTTTTTAAATCTTGTATTCATTTTGCACATAGCAGCCACTCTGTATTCTTCAATCAATAGTTCATGGCAGAAGCCACTTATGCCCTGCTCTCAGGAGACATTCTGAAATGTACAGAACCTATGTATCACTGAAATGACAAATCTAGTTTGCTTATTTGTAAGTGGTAGAGTTTTCCAATAATTTATGTGCGTCACACTTTCAAAAAGCTTGTAGTGCTGCTTCCTCTTTAGATTTTTTCATTTGTTCCAAATTTTGGCATGTTTGTCAAAAGTTTAAAAAAACCCAAATGAACAAAAAATACCAAACAGTAAAAACCAAACAAACAAGATAAAAAAACAATACAAACCCAATTCAGATTTCATCGTCTTGGTAACTCCAGCAAAAAAATTTCAGCTACTATTTGTCACCTTTATGTGTCCAGAAACCTAAAAATGCAAATTAAAAGGAGGAAAGGGAAGACTTGGCAAGGGGGAGGATTCTGATTGCTCACTGAGATTGGCTGGCAGTATCAAAATAATCCATAAAGTTCTCTTATCAAGTATAAAAAGAAGATGATGGAAGTAGGTGGTCACTTGTGGCTTGGTAGTAGAAATTATAAGAAAAGTTCAAGAAAAAAGAAAGTTCACTGTTCTCTACACATACAATTCTCCCTGTAAGGAAGTGCTTGAATGAACAATGTCTGCCACACAGTGTGGGTGCTTAGTGATGAGCAGCACTCTCCTGCAATGGTGCTGTGAGCACTGAGAAAGCTGGATTAGCATTGCAGCAGCTGCTAATTCACCTTCTTTAGCAAAGCTTCCCTGCAGACCACAGCTGGGACTTAGTATATTTAGAAATACACAGCTACTTTAACTGACGATGTAATTGCTCCTAAATCTGTGTTTTCCTTAAAAAACAAGCCTTCAGTTCTGTCCATCACAGAGAAAGTGTTGAGTGCCATCCTTCTCTTCCATGTGTTGGTCAGGAACTGCACAACCAGAGCACGCTGAACACTTGCTCTGCCTTTTGGAGCCACCTCAGAGGACGTTTCCAGATAAGCTGGTCTAATCGGGCCTCTGTGGTTTCAGAGGTCACTGCTCTGCCACCCTGTGAGAGGGGTACGGCCTGCGTTTCCCCCTGACCAGCTGTGTGTCAGTATGGTCCCAGCTATCTCTGCTACTGGATTTCTTCCGGATCGAAAGTCTTAACCAGTGGAATTTTCTGCCACATCGCCCAATATGTGCTGTAATTGACTGACCCTAAGACCATTTGGTAGCTCTTTTTGCTCTGTGTAAGAAATAATCTTGGAGATCAGCCCTCTTAGACTAATTAAGCAGAGATCCCCTCTAATCCCCTTAGAGCAGACCTCCCATTGCCTTGGCTTTGTGTGGACAGACTCCAGAAAAGCTCTGGCTGTTGCCTGACTGCTGAAGCAACGGTGGACTGACAGATAAACATACTACCAAAGGTGTATCGGCAGGGCAATTCAGCATCTGCACTGTCAGGTTTGTTAGGATGTTTGGATGCATTAATTTCTCTAAGTGACACCAAGAGCAAAGCAGCTTGATGTCCCAGACTACAGTGTCCTGCTTGTGTGGGTTTTCAGTGCTGGGAAATGCCCACTGTATTACACTGTGGTCACACTGCTAGCTGGCTTTCTCCAGGATGTGCCTCCTGCACACCACCTTAAAACAGCCTTAAACAAACCCACGTGCTGCTACCTGCAGGGGAGCTGCAGACCAGGCCACCTTGCCCGGCGGCTTGGCCCTGACCCTTGGAGTGCCAACCCTGCCTCCAAGCCAGAGCTGAAGTGCTGGGTGCTGGAAATGTTATGTCACAGTCCCAAGGAACCCTTTCCAGAGGGACAATCAAGCAAGATGCAGAAGTGAGTTCTCTCCTCAGAGATTTTCAGGGTGTGAAGAGAGGACTTGGCCACCCGTGAGTCACTGAAGGTACAGGAGGTGATTAGGACACCTTGCACCAGGGCACATAGGGTGTTTTCCCTTTCTCTGAATGTCTGTCTACCAACACACTTGAGGTTCTTCAAAGGATGGGGTATTTTTTACCTGTCCATTCCTCAGTAAGCACAACTGAGTGCTGTCACTGGCGAAACACTTAATATTGTCTCTTCTAATACTGACTGAAGCAATAAGGTGAGAGCACAGTGCAGGAGCTTTTCCTGTAGTTAACTGAATAGTCATGGAAACTGGAACGTTTCTGAGGCTCCTACAGCCAAATTAAAATCAAATAAAACTTGTCATATAGTGATTACAGTACACTAGCATTTAAAATGTTCTGCCAGGACCACTCCAACACTGATGGTAAAGAAGGCTTTTGAAGGCCTGTCTTAAAAGTCAGTAAAAACTAACATACCCTGAAACTGTCTGTTGAATGCTTTGGAGAAGGTAACAATTGATAATCAGTTAAAGCAAAATTAGTTTCCAGCTAAGACTGACTTCTGTTTTCTGCACAACAATTTAAAAATACTTTGGAAAAGATGAGCACTTGGTTTTTCCTCAGCTGAGTGCCTCAAAGTTTGAGTTAAACTTGAGACCCCAGAGTCAGAGGATCTCAAATGACTTGTCCTTCATAGCTTTTCTGGGTTGCAGCAGGGAGACACCTTTGTATGTGTGCTGCATTCAGTGCTGGGAATAAGGAATCCTTTCCTCTGCTGATGCTTAACAGACCCTTTACTAGTAATTTATCCAAATGTGCATGTAAGCTTTAGCAGCCTTTTGTTTTAATGGTCTAACAATCTCCTGCAGTGAAATAACAGATTTTTTTGTCTTTTCTTTGTTGAGTTTATAGTCTATAAATATGTCATGCTCTTGGGCAATGAGCGAAATATATGCATTATATCCTCATTTCACACTTGTAGAAAGGAAGTCATAGAGACTGTTACTCCTTCTAAGGAGTGCACCATGGCACAACAGACCAGACTCCTGTCACTGAGAGTTAGTACTATGTAATAACAATAAATGAAAATAAAAATTAAATCCTGAAACTAAAAAAAAGGTGAAAGACCATTGGTTTTGAAACCACCCTGCTTCTAAGTGCATCAGCGTCTACAGAATGTAAAGCAACAAGAGAGGAAATGAAGTTTGCATTATTTTTGTTTGTTAAAGGAACTTGGAGCTTCAATCTTTGTTTTCCTGTGTTTAAAAATCCTGACGTAGTAAGAACTGACTCTGTAGATCTTGTGCTTATAAAAATGGTCTGGGTAAATATAAACTCTGCTCTAGTCCTTTTAGTGCTGTATGTGGCCAAAGAGACAAAAAGCATTTCAAGAGCTCAAATGGGGAATCTCCTGGAAAGAGACAGCCTGAATAGAGCTCGCCTTTGTGATGTCAGGGAAGCGTGAGGTCAGGCTTAGTAAATTGGCAGGAATTATTTAAAAGAGCTGTTACAAACTGAGAAGGGTACATTTTTGTGTAATAGCACGTTTCTGCTCAAAACTGTAATGGTCAGAGGGAATACAAGATGCTTTTTGTGGGGTGTCTGTGCATTCTGGCTTGGTGGATGGAAAACAAGGAAGTGAGGGGGGAACTATTGTCTTCTATACATCTTGGTTCTAGATGCTGAATGCTTTTCCTGATCTTTAACTGGTGGGGGAGAAGGAAAAAACAAAGCAATGCTTTGTGAACCTGATCTCGGAGGCCAAATATGTAAAAGCAAGCTGGCTGGTCTGTTTGACAGCGTGGTAGCGAATAACGAGCCCCTCTGGGGACTCTTCAGACCCCACCAAGGGAGACAGATCTTCCTACAGCCAGTTATTTAAGCAAACAGTGTGGTGCACTCTAGTTTATGAGTGAGTTCATGGGATACCCTAAGCAGAACAAGGAAACAGTGATTCCACAGACAAGGCTTCTGTTGTCATGCAAAACCCAGGAGAAACAAGGAGAAAAGTTTGTAATAATAGTAACTGCTTTTACTGATAGAGGAATTTACAGCTGGACAGGGAGCAATATGCAAAGAGCTCCAGGAGAGAACGCAGTATGTGAAATTTCCCCACATAAAAAATGGCAATCCAACAAAATCCATGGGAAAAAAAAAAGCTAAGTGTTCATTCTTTCCTAAAGAGAAAAGCAAAAGTGATAGCTGAAATGCCTGTTCTCACTATCAAAATTGCCTGTGTCTGAAAGCTGTTCTGACGGATCCTTTTCAGATGATTCAAACAGGCAGTCTCTGCTGGCACGTACCTATAGGGAAATGCTTTCTTAGAGCTGCTAAAAACTATTTTGAAAAACCTCCACATTTTCAGGCTGAGGGCAGCTGACATCTCCCAGTAAAATTAGTTTTCTTGAAATGGCCTCCAAGGGGGGAGAAAAAAAAGGAAAATACAGTCTTGATTCAGTCTTGACACCTTAGAGTTGGGCAAGGAGAAGGAAGGCAGACACAAAAGCATCTTCCCAGATGAAGCTGTCAGAGAGTTTGGACACTGTCATATGAGGGCTGATGGGAGCTGGCTGACCCACCTGAGGAAGAGTTTGGCCCTGGCCTGAGTGAGGTCCCAAATAGCTGGTGTGGGCCATCACCACAGCAGAGCCAGTGCCCCTGTGGAGACTGCTGGCCACCTCTGCTGATGACAGAGCAATTGTGGAGCAGAGCCCTGGGATCAGGGCACTTGTCCCTGCTGGTGGAAAAAGGCTGGTAATCAGCCCTCTGCACCTCTATCCCCACCAGCGCTTGGTCTCTTTAGTGGGACACATGCTAGCATTCTTCCTTGGCTGCCAAGTGGAGTTTTGTTTGTAACCTGTTAAATGAAGGCTATGGTCAGGGAGGCTCTTGTACCTGCATCCCACGCCATATGCTCATTTTGCAAAGCGTGCCTACGCGTCCTTGCTTTCTTCTTCTTCATCAGTGAAGAAAGACATTGTATTTTCAAGGGAGAGAGCGAGTTCAAGCTCCTCCAAGGCCGCATGCAAAACCTATGCTCACCACCTGTCATGCAGGCAATAATTATTAGAAACTGGAAGCAGCAAAGCATGGCCCCCATGCCTGACCTCCTTCAGATGCAGTAATCAAGGATGGCCTTACGAGGGTGACAGTAGCTGGGCTCTTTACTTCATTGCACTCTTTTTCTCTGCATGTTTTTAAGCCAAAAGCAGTTTTTATCGAGGGCCTCACAGACTCTGTCATTTTCCCCTTTAGACAGGTGATAAGTTTTAGTGACAACTTGCTCTCTCTTCACCCAACAGCTTTGAATGAGCTGTTCCAGCCCAGGGGATGCTCGTTTAATGTTTGCTGTGAGCATCGCCGGTGCTAATTGAGATTCTCGGCACTGAGGCGGTGTTGATAGGATGCAAGGTCGTGGGGTGTATCTATTCCCTGATTGAGTGTGGCTTTTGGAAGCAACTTCCTTTTGCCGGTGCTTGATGTGAATTTGAAATTCACTTCCAGAGCCTGTTCTGCAGGCGTTTGGAATCCACTGTTTTGCAAACTTTCCTGCTGGTTGTAACAAATGTGCTGTACGCCTTTGCAGGCTGCCCTCCTCTCCACAAGCCTCTTCTATGGCTGTGGGATGGGTAGTATCAAGCATCTCTCGCCTTTAGCTACCCTGGACATTCATGAAAACAGTTCAAGTGATTGACATGTCTTCAAGGCTGGCTGTTGGACTGCTTCCCCAGCTGTAAATGTAAGAAATAGTACTGCTTGTACTGAATGGGGGCTACACTCAAGTGCTTCCATGAAATGCCATCCTATTTTCACCACAGAAACCTGGGGTAAGTTTATCTTCCTACAACTCCCCACTCTGCTCAGATGTGGGCACCGTGCCCTGCTGGGGCCCTCTTCAGTCCTAACAGCTCCTCTGGGATTTGGTCAGCAAAAACTATCTGCCAGAAGAGCTTGCTGGTACTGTCAAACTTGTCATTCCTACTTGCTTAGTGAAGGTACTCAAGGCACCAAAATGGCAAGAGTGGGCAAAAGATGTTTCTGATTATCAACTGAAACAGTCAGGAGACAAAGGAAAAATTATTAATTTTAATGCAACAAGAGGTGAGGAATTGGGTATGCTCTCATTCCAAACTGGCAACAGTGATTAATAGAGTTTTTAATGATCTGGAAGAGCAGTGCAGGGGCAGAACTGTTTGGTAGCGAGGGGAAAAGACAAAGTGCTTCAAATGTTCTGCCTTGGATGGGATGGTCCAGTGGAGTCAGTCAAATGTTCATTATATGCTGATGCCAGGAATGTCTGCCCCTTTCTGGTGACCTGCTCACCCAGTGACACTGACAGCACAGATATGGTATGAACGTGATGAACAGAACCTGAAGCAGGGTGGAGGTCCTTCCAGAAGCACCATCTATGCTGGATCTGGATCCTTTAAGAAAAACCAAGAGTTGGTAAGGCTGAGAACCCTGGCTCATTCTGGAAATATTGTTGATGCTTTTCATTTAATCCTGCCATTATTAATGATTAAAATACTCTGCCAACTGATGGGTATCTGGCAACCTGCATGTCTGAGTCAGATCTCCATGCAGCCTGCTCCAAGCTGGCTCCAGCACTGAAGCCATCTCCTTTTTGGAAACCTCCACGGAAGAGCCAGCCAGAGGAGAGACAGCAGGTCCTTCGACTAAAAGAGCTGTTTCTTGCAAGCAGGTTGGCTCAGTGCTGGCTGTGTGCACTATGCCCGTCCTCACCCAGCCCTCACAGCCCAACAAAGGGCATATTTTACACTATAAGAAACTACCATGTAACATTGCCTTCATAAGGGGGTAAGGGAGGAGCAATGTTGAGCATGATGAAAATCAGATTTTTTTGGGATGCATATCCTGCATCTTGTCCCACTAAAGCTGATGGGAAATTGGTGGCCATCTTCTGTGTGTAGCAACAAGTCTTACAGCAAGAAAAAGTATAATAATGTATTCTTAAAACTCATCTAAAAGTATTCAAGTATTTGCACACATGAAACTTCAGATTTCACTGCCAGCCCATTCTGTACGCTGATCTCTGACAAGAGCAATAAAATGCATCTAATCTTGAAACACAGCTTCTTGGTAAAGAGATGCTGTGCGGGGCTGGGACTTATTCTAATGTGTGCCATATGCAAAAGGCAACGCTGACCTTGCGTGCCAAAAGGGGGTCTTTGAGCCTCGCATTATACTGCTGTGCTTACAGGCAAATAAAGATAATTTCTCCGGATTGTTACTATTTGCTTTACCAGCTGTCTCTCAAAGCGCTGAAGCAGATAATCTGAATGGCCTGGCAGCAGTTCTGTTGCAAAATCGTTGCAATCCAGTTAGCTGCCATTAACAACAAGCAAAGATCAGCCCTGCTGGAGGAAGGTGAGATGACCGTCATCTCAAACATCCCCTCAGGTGGTTTTCTGTGTTTGCACAAGGGAGAAGGCCTTTATGGTGTGAGTGGGGACTAGGGTAAGGAGCATCTGTCTCCTCAGGGAAGAGGTTTTCAGTACCTGGCCTGTTCCCAGTGGTCCAACCAGTTCCAAATGGTGGGAAAATACAGGCAGGCACAGCTCTCTGCAGGCTGCACGGTGAATTCCTGGTATCAGGATTACTACCCTAAGCAATGCTGCAGGAGGACACTGCCTAGGACGGCAGCTGATGCCAGATGTCTGCTCAGGCCAAAAGCACCCCAGAGAAGTCTTTCAGCCCAAGCAGTAAATCAGAAGCTGATGCTGCCTCAGTTTTCACTCCGAGGCTGCCTGAGTCCTTCAGTGTGTTTGGGCAACAGAGGAAGAGCAGGCAGTCAAGGAAGGTGCCCTGACCCGCTTCAATACATCACTGAAATAACCCATGAATTTACTGCCTGTGAGCTGCGCTTTCCCCTGCATCACACAGTGGCATTTGGTGAGGCGTGGGGAGAGGACCGGCAGTACCCAGCACCATATGGCCTTATACCAGACAGAATTAAGAGGGCGGCGTGGTGGTGCCTTCGTGAAGCAGCAGATTTTTTTAACTTGAGTTCCCGCCACTCTCCACTCAATGCTGTGTTAGATGATACATTAAAAATAGCACTGTGTACAGAAACAGGCAAAACAGCAGGGTTAGCTGCACTCATTGCTTTTGCTCCTGTGAGAACAGAAGTGTCGTATTCAATGTACTTGTAGAAAAGGTGGGTCTAGCACAAACACTCAGACATCCTCCCTTTGGACCTATCTCCTTCTACTCCAATCCCCAAAATACTTTTAAAAGATGCTTAAGAAGTAAGTTTTGAAGAAGAGAAAATTAATACTGAATGAAAAAAAGCACACCACTGCTTCTGCTATTCAAGCACAACAGGGTGACCTAACTACTGTTCCAGCAACTTGTGAAGTTAAAGCAAAACCTACTTCCCTCTACCTCTAACTCCAGCTTCATGTCTTAGAGTTAACGTTGGGAAAATGAGCAGCTTCTCAGAAGAGAATTTTGTACCACTGGAAAAATGTGCCTGGCAGTTTCCCCCAAATCCTCATCATTTTTAATACAGTGTTCATGTTTGTTTTCACTTTCCCCTTTGTTAAACGTTTCAGGCAACTCAAATTAAGCCCTTGCCATCAAACGAGCCTTTTAGCAGTAATGACATAAATTACATTGTTCTCCTGGGCTTGCAGCACCCAGCTATTAAATCTAACCATGGGAGTTTGGCAAATCTTTTCATACATGAAGCAGCTGTTTCCTTTCTCCCTTGCTTCCACCCTCCACCCCCTTTTTTCGCCTTGCATGAGCATGATGTGCACTCTGAGGGACATACTGTACCCAAATCCCTTTGCTAAAGGCACTCTGCACAGAGCCACAGGTCTCCCTGAAATACTCGGTGCTTATGTGGGGTGCAGACCAGGTCTGGGTCCCAGCCTGTCACAATCCCCCAAAAACACAACCTCAGGTGCCCAGAGTAGCACAGAGCTGGCTGAAGCACCATGACTTAGAGAACAACCTCCATCACCCAGGGGCAAATCCTGGCTCCTACTGTTGGGACACCCCATCTCAGTGCTGCATGGTTCTGGGACTGATCATACCAGTGCTTGGAACATGCTGCCAAGAGTCTGTGCTCAGCTAAGCAATCCTGAGTGTTTCTTTGTTTTCCTCAGGGTCTGCTGGAAGCATTTTGATTTGCGTTTTCTCAACATAGTTATCTGCCCAGGTTGGACTACCCTGGGAAAGCCATCAGCTTGCAGAAGATGTATCTATGCATATCCTGCTTTAAAGGGCACTTATTTTCATTCTTAAATTGCCCTGCCATCAGTGGCAATTTTCATGCTGTGCACAGTTATTCAGTGACAATACTCTAATGCAGGCTAAAAGATTGTTAATTTGCAATCAGTGCTGTTTAATGTACACATGCAAAGGGTAACATGCCAGTCATGTACTTCCCCTCAGGATGGTTGTCTCCCACAGGGATGCATGGCACATGGCCCTGCTTGGCACCCAGTGCAGCAGCATGAGCTGGCTGGTGCACAGGCCACTCCTGGTTATCCTTGTCCCCATGTGGCCTCAGGACAACCTGCCAGATGGATCAACATGCCTGGGGAGAGCGACCTGCTCCCCACTGCCGTCCTTCCCCAATGCTGCTGCTGCTGCTGCTGCTGCTGCATTGCTGCCAGGTGGTCAAGAAATGGATGGGAATCCCTCTTTCCCAGACAGCATCAACCAGAGGCCATCAGCTGCAGACTCAGTGAAAAAACTGAGAAGCACTGTGAATGGTTTGGGCCTCTTTGAAATTAAAAAAATGAGACACAGACCCAAACCCAAACCTATTTTCCTTCAGTAAGTTCTGGCATGAGCAGAGAGTTGCTTTTTTATTGTGCAACAGCAACCAAAATAAAAAGAACAGCACTTAAATGGGATTTGTTAGTAGACAAACAAGGTTAAACAGGTTAGGCTGTGGAAATAAAAGTCTCTGTGTTCATATCTTAGAGTAAATAAATGTCTGAATGTTCCTGTGAGACATATTTGCTGCTGCTGCAGTGCAGAAAGACAGGCACTGCAACCCTTTGCCTCAAGAAGCAAAACATACCTGTGCTGGGCAGGAAGGAAAATGTTTCCCCCCCGACTTTCAGAAAGTTAATTTTGAAACAGAGATCAGAGGTGACAGTAATGGCAAAGAGAATGTACCTCCCTTGCAGTTTAACTGGACAAAAGGAGCAGCAGCACTAAGCCATTCTGCCCTGACTGAGAGAGGAAGGGATGGGATCACATACTGACATAGATACCATTCCCAGAGCAACACATGCTCTCACTCCAAATACTGAACTGTACAACTAATAAAAAGGATATAGGGAATATTTCCCAGCCACTGTGTCTACCACCGAACTGTTTTGCTGACCTGCCCCAGCTGTGGCACTACATGTGGGGCATGAGAGGAGCTGTCACTGGTCTCCCTCCAGCTCTAGCACAAGAGACATGAGATGGGCAGTGGAGTAGCTTCTCCAGTCCAAGGATGGATGGAGAAAACATGTGATGGGGGGATAACCATTAGTTTTGACTGGGTCTGTGATTGACTTTGCAGAAAAGCCTTTACTTGTTTACCGAGTGCCTGGGTTTACAGGCATAGTGATTTAGGAAACCTTTGGAGATGATGAAGGTTTTATCAATCATCAAAGGTAAGATTCATTCGTTGGACTCCTAAATTTATTCCTCTCACATTCCGGTGGATTCCTAAATCTGATTATCCGAGGCACTCTTCAGGCTCTATTAACTGCAGTGGGATGTATGTATCTGGTTCATCTTTAGTCACCTATATTTGGATGTGTATATTTAAGTGACCTCTTCTGAGAGGGAATCCCACCCCAGATGTTCATTATTTCCCCTTGATGGGCAGCCACACAGGCAGCCTTATAAAGGATTGTGTGAGTGCTCCCACTCCATTTCAGTGCAACATCCCCAGGGATTTTAGCATAACGAAGGGACGCCACAACAGCATGAAGATTGTTCACATGTCTTGTGGTAGGGTCCAACCCCAGCAAGTGGGGACTACAGCCAGCTACCAGGGGGTATGATGACTACTCAAACAGCTCCATCTATGTCTGCAAAAGCCTTTTGGCCTGAAGGCTTGTTCTGACATCATCACACCAACTGGATTTGCTACTGCTCTCCTTGGATCACTTCTTTCCTGCCAGGTTGTGTCTGGCCAACCCAAGAGGTGCAACTGTCCATGTGATCCCAACAGGAGTCAGTGGCACTTCTATCTCAACATTTCCAGACACAGCCAGGGGGCCAGGGAGCCGGGCAGATGAGCTAAGATGCTGTCTTGTACATCTACACCTGCCTTGATAACCTTAAAAGATGAAAGCAACGGGCACCTACAGAGGTGGATAATACACAGAGGTTTGTTCACAAGATGAAGTAAGCAATCTACAAGTTCAGCAAATAACTGCTGAAGAAGTAAACTCCAATAAAAGCTAAATGAAAGTGAATTAATGCAGTTAATCTACTTTTCAGCTTGATTAACTTGCACCAAATAATCAGCAAATTCTTTTAAGTTTTTGATAATAATGTTGAGAAGGATTCAGGGATCCAGGACAAAGAAAACTCACCGCAGCACAGCATGAACATAACATTTATCACATTCTTGATGCAACAACAGACATTTCCAGGAATGGGACTTCTCTTGGCAAAAAGGCTTCACTTCACCCTTTCACCCTATCCTACCAGTCTGGTGGGATAAATGCTGACAAGCCTAAAATAGAAGAGTTTTTAAAAAAAAAAAAATTAAGAGGAGGAGGAGGTTGTGTGAGACTCAGGAAAGTCATGTGCTTGATTTTAATACAGAGAAAGAGAAAAGTAATTTAAAAGCAGAGATATCAATGGACAAATGAATAAGAAGAGGAAGAACAGAAGGAAAACCCTGCTGTTGAAAAAAAAGCTTTCATATAGCTTGAAGCACAGAAGGTGAAGGACTGGGCTTGATATAGGTACAATATGGACAAAATCAGAAACACAACTGTAGTGTTTGCAAACTCGTTGGGGAGCAGAGGGAAGAAAATGTACAGACAGTGGTGGAGCAAGAGCAACCACCATGACATGTAGATAAAAGATAATAGAGGGATAGAAAGACAGACAGACAGCCAGAAAGAACAAGTGACCTCTCTGTCACCTGTTAAGGAAACAGAGAAACCAATGTAAAGAGAAAACATGGGATATTATCAGCTAATTTTGGAAGAGATGATTGAGGAACCAGGTACTGTGAAAGGGGCTCAGTGTGCTCTGCCACACACTCTTAGTAGCAGCTTTAGAAGTGGGAGAATGCTTTGCAGTGTCATCAGAAATAGGCGCTCTTGAGAATCACATCATTGAAAAAACCTAGAGCCCAGAGTTACTAGCTGGAAAATAGTTCTACTAATAGTTAGCAGCCTTATAATAGTTAGCAGTATTCTTGGATGCAGCAGCTCATTTATCATTGAGCCAAGCAAGAGTGATACTACCTCAACCTACTTTGTTATCCCTACAGCTGGTTATAGAAAAACTCTAGAAGATGACCTTGGACCACATGGACAGATTTGAGTTAAGTTAATGGAAAGATTATAAAATGAAATGAAAATGAAAATTATAAAATGAAAATTATAAAATTATGGAAAAAGGGGCTTTGACTTTCTGTATCATGGCTGTTTATTGTATCTTGCCATGTCTCCTGCTCCTACTGTGTAGCACCTCTCCCATCACATTGATGCTGGGGGTTGTATGGTTGCATCATGGCCCTGGACCAGGGAGATGGCCCAGTGAAGAGTGCTCAGCGGACAGTGAGAGGCTGGTGAGCCTGGCTTGGCTGTGGCAGGTAGCAGGGGTTGAGGAATGGCACAGGGCTGCTGGAGAAGGCATCACCAACACCACCACTGCTGTCCCTCTGCATTCTGTTGTGGAGAACCCACCAAAGGACACCAGAAAATGGTACCCCAGACAGGAAGGGCAAGGGGCATGGAAAGACTCCAGGCTCAACAGGGCACATCGTAACTGACTCATAAACACTCTTGTGAGTGGAGAGCTAGGAAGAAATGGAAGGGAAAAGAAAGAAACCACACATTTGAGATCAGACTGTCTATGATAAATGTGAGAAATAACCCTAGTTGGGTCTGGTTAGACCTTGCACAGAAGAAAAAAGAAGTAGCAGAGACCTCTGTAGCTATTGACAATGTGAAAATACCGTGTACAACTGGGGCAAGAAGAAACGTCCAGCTCTTTCAGTAAAGAAGGGATCATACAAAAACTGGTTATTGGATTGCTTAACCCATGTGGAAATCAGCAGCTTAACCTTTCAAATAAGGGGCTTAAAAGAAGCTGCTAGTGAGAAAATTTTCTCAAAGATGAACAAAATGTTGTGTGGGAGCTTGTTTGCTTGGACTTGAGGAATTTCAGTTGGCTGCTGGTGGGATAGGGTGGCCATACTGACAGTAGCCCCAGCTCTGTGAGAAGCCCAGCCTGGGCTTGGCAGCTCCAGCGCCACCCATATGGGCTTGGGACAGGCAGCCGGGAACCCCTCAGACTGTTTTGATCTGGACTTGGCATCTCCTTGCAAGCAAACAAATAAAACTTCTTCAGAGCCACTTGATTCCTCCTGTTGATTTACATTCCTAAATGAAATTATCTGCGAGATCCTGACATTCAGCTTCCTGCTCAGGTTAAGGGAGTAACAATTTATTTAGGTCTCAAAAAATAAGAGACTAGTGTGGCACTGAAATTCAATAAGAGTAATTATCTAGACTGCAGGGTCAGAGCCAGGATGACTAATGGAAATGTTCAGAGAAATGGAAATTACCCCACTACAGATGGAAGCTAAACTAAGAGTTTAATATATTCCAGCTAAAAAGACCAGATAATCTCCATCCCCAGTGCCGAGGGAACTGGCCCATGAAATTGGCAGTCTGATAGTAAGGATTTCGGATCTATCAAATCAGAGACAGATACCATAATATGGGAATCCATCTAGTAAGAGAAACGGGAAGGAGAGTATGATCCAAGCTGTTTACACACTCATTAACGCAACCTCATTGTTTTACAACCCTATAAAACAAATTTTGAGTGAACGAATAATTGAAGACATGGCAGAAAATGAGGCTAAAATGTAGCGTAGGCCAACCAAAGACCAGGCAGGCAGGCTTTCTGGCTCAGTAACCATAGACCTGCAGGACAGCTACAAGTTACTTCTAAATGCAGGAGCAAACTTTTCCTTGGACTCCTAAGCCTCAGTGGCAAGGCAGGAGGGTGGTAGCACATACCTTGCTGCAGGGAGGCAGCCTGGCAGTGCTGGAGACTAGTAACTGAGGGGCATGAGACTAGTAACTGAGTGACTGAGGCCACCTTGACCACCTCTTCCGTTGCAGGTATGTCACCTTGCGAAAACAAGCAACACCCTTACTCCAGCAACTCTGGGCTTGGAAAAAATAGCATCCAAAAAACCAAAGCAATTTGATCAGAAAGCCCATGAGCATCTTGAACTAGTGGGTGAATGCACAGGCAATACTTCAAACTCTGTAAAAAAACCCATCTAAAAGGTAATTTCTGTTTTTGAAGAGCAAAGGTACTTGGACCCTGGACCTGCATTTGTAGCAAGCAGGCAACTGTACAATCTCAAGCTCGTGCCCTGCTCTACAATCAGGCACCTTTCTTTATTTGTGGTGCTCAGTAACTCAATTTCTAACAGCTTTGTTGATATATCCAGTCTTTGTTTGCCAGCATGAAAAATCTATGGATTTTGTACACAAGCCTAACATAAATTTTAGCAACTCTTTCCTTCTTTTTACTCTAAAGAGTGATTTTTCCTTTTTCTTTTCTAGAGTCTACTGGCAGACAGCATTTAAAGAGGCTTACTGTTTTAATATGAAAATTTTGCTTAAATTAACTTTTGTAGCTGTGATGGGTTGACCTTGGCTGAAGGCCAGGTGCTCACCAAGTTGTTTTATCACTCCCTGGCTGGATAGAGGAGAGGGAATAAGATGGAAAACGGCTTGATGCAAGTTGAGATAAAGCAATTTTAAAAAGCAAAAGTGAAAGTTTGCACATGCACAAGCAAAGAGAAAAAAAAAAAAATAGGTTTATTCTTCACTTCCCATCAGCAAAGGATGTTCAGTCACTTCTTGGTAATCAGGGCTTCAGCACACATAGCGGTTGCTCCGGAAGGCAAACGCTGTAAATAATGAATGACCCCCTTCCTCCTCTTGTTCTTAGCTTTTATATCTGAGCTGACATCCTGTGGTATGGAATACCCCTTTGGTTAATCTGGGTCAGATGGCCTAGTTCTGTCTCCTCCCAGGATCTTGCCCACCCCCATCCTACTGATGACATTACCACCATCTCCAATTGGCTCAGCATTGGTAGCAGCTCATCTGTCTTGAAGCTGCCTAGCATTGGCTTTGACAGACATGGAGGAAGTTTCTAACAGCTTCTCACAGAAGCCAGCCCTGTAGCTCCCCTGCTACCAAAACATGGCCATGCGAACCCAATACAGCAGCTTTATAAATGCTTTCCCTGGTTGGTCTCCTGTGAGCCCCATATCACTGGGAGGCCACATGGACATCAGTGCTGGGAGGAAGCAGGCAGGAGTGATGGGGTGAGGGCAGGTGGTGAAATACTGACAAACTGCACTCTTCCTGCAATGTGTCCATTGCTCAGACCTCCAGATCCCAAATCCCATCAGTGCTGCACAGAATGCCAGGAGGCATTTTCAGGGTTTTTTCTGCCATTGCCCAAGGCAGTCCCAGTCTGAACAGAAGATTTTCCAAGTCTTACAACTGTTCACAAGAAGGCCTTGGCTGAAAATGTTATTTACAGACTGACATAGTGGTACAGAGACTATCAGTATGTCACAACACTTTTGTGGGCTGATCCTCTCAACTGTCCTACATCAAATTGCATGTTAGTGCCAAAATAGTTTGGCCCTTGCTCAACAAAGTGCAGACCAAAATGAGCTGTGCAATCTTCTGCTGCTGCGTTAGTCAATTATCTCTGAGCTCCATGACTCTGTCCAGCTATGCCATAATGCCCCCATGGACAGCAGTACTGTGGCCAATATGTATGTAGAGGATTAAGGATTTAGT
>JAWWLV010000001.1:77171647-77225145 GCA_035041135.1 Platyrinchus mystaceus
CCCTAGAGAGGCTTCAAGGAACTGAAACCAAGCGAGGCTCATTCTGCTTGGGTATTTTATGCCCAGAACCATTTTGACAAATCCAGAATATCCTCTTAGAACATACCAGGGGTGGTGGTGTTGGTTTGGCTTTTATTTGTTTGTTTGTTTGTTTTAAATGGGGGGAAACAAACATTTGGAGCAGCTTGTGATGTTACCTCCTAACATATTTTCTTTTTATATGGGGATATATAGAGAAACAGACATTGTCTGACATACCTTTTCTAAATAATAATTCCAAAATATTTTTCTGATGAAAAAGATCCCAGTTCTAAACTGAAATCAGGGTTTTTTCTGACCCTGAAGAGATTCTTTTTCCACTAGGAACCTTTGGATCAAAGCAACAATCTTGCTTTGATCTGGAATGAAAACAATGTCAAAAAAATTGAAATCTATCTACAAGCTGGAAATTTGGAATCGACCCGAGGAGTTTGGACTCTTCTATCCCCTGTGAGCAGGCTGGGTAAAGGAGGTCTACTTTGCCCAACAGCAGCATATGAGGTGGAAAACCAGCTCTCAGTGCAGGCTCTGGGGGAGCTGTGCCCACTCTCACCTCCTGATAACAGCACCCAGGCACATCATATTTCTTTGGGATAGGTAAGCACTAATGAGCCACGGCTAAGAGCCCTTCCTAACATGCTGGATGCTCTCACCTAGATTTCTGAACTGGTGGAGGAGTGAGTGTGGCTGAGGCAGGTACTCCTGATGTCAGGTCTCCTGTGCAAGTTCAGAACATCCTCCATTACATATTTGTTCCTTATACTTTTACAAATATAGATTAGCTAATGTTCTTTATTCAGCAGCTATGTGCACACAAAAAACCCCTTAATCAGTGGTCAAACTACTCATAGTATCAGCAAATAACAACGTGTACTTTTGAAGGTGAGTTATAATCCATTTGATTGTAGTGCAATCAAAATCTAACTACATATGTATTTGTTTTAATTTCATATGTATTTTTAATGTAAATACAGATTTACACACTTTTTACATGTATGTATATACACACACACACACACACAAGTATGCTTGTTTATATTTACTTACACATAGGTACAATGCAGAGTACCTGTAGTTTTAAGCACAGTCACACCCTTAGCAAGGGCTGTGTCATGAATGGCCAGGGTGAGTCATAGACATCTAAGTACATGAATACACTTGTATTTTGTCTGACCTCATTAGATACCTATTCCAGGTATGATTTTACAAAGGATGGTGCTAAGCTAAAGAAAGCTTAGCAGCATTTAACAGAAATACAGGCCTTTGAGTAAAACCAGAGCAAGAGGAACAGCACAGGAAACCAGATAAAACTCAGTGAGTATTTCAGGCCACTGGACAATAGCCCAGAATCTGATATTTCACACAGGTATGATGTCCACTTGGCAGACACTGATTGTCCTAGAGGGATGTCCAGCGCCCTCCAAACAGTGTCCTCAGCTCTCAACTGGCCCCATGCTGACCAAAGGGGGCATGCAGTACTGATAGAAAACACCTATGAAAAACCCTTCCCTTTTCCCTCCCCCAGCTGCCATGCACCCCTCAGGCAAGATTTGGCAGCAGTGCCATGCAGTGAGGTGACTTGCAGGTGTGGTTCAGTGATTCTTGCAGCCAGGTGCCAAAAGGCACAGCTGTGCAGATGTTTGATGTGTCCAGGAGCAAGCCAGGCTCTCAGCCTTGATGGTGATGTTAAAATACTCGTCTGTCATCATGGAAGTGCTTCTTCTGCAGAGGGGGCAGCAGCACATGCTGCCCATTTGAACAGAGATCAGCACACAGTCTTTGTGCAGTTCTCTTCCATCCCAGATGATGTCCGAGGAGCAGGAAAACAATTTAGTGACTGAGCAAGTGGCTCACAGGAGGAGGAGAAGGTCGTTAAAATCCTGTGATTTTTAAGCCCTTATGAGGCTGATGCGAGATTCTCCCACATATTTGCTACCTCTTTGACCTTAAAGTAATATGTTTGTATGTACTTAATGCTGGAAGCGCCGTGAGTCCACCAGTGTATGGCTTCTTTTTACGTACCGCCATGTTTCCTGAAGAAGCCCCTAGGATGGGTTTTTCAGATAAACTCAAATAAAAATATTTCTTGGGTTTTAACCCCTTATTCTCTTTGTATTTACTAAACATCTCTAAGGGTTCCTTTGGACATAAACACGCTGTGTTTTGAGGCACCCTTGCTGTTTTAGGTCTGCCAGACAGATGACAGCAAAAAATGCCAAGCACTTTGGAGTGAGGCAGCATGGGGCTATTTTAGCTTGCATGATCCTGTTTCAGACCAGTGGCAATTTGTTTCACCCTCCACGGGGATTCTACTTGCAGGGTGTAAGTCTAGACCTGTAAATTATTAAAAGTTTTCAGATATTGTGATTTTTTTTTTTCTTTTTTTGTTGGTCTCAAGCCTGAAAAACACACACAGATACATTTAGCTGAATGCAGAGAAATCCCTCTGGCTCCAGTGAAAATAATGACACTGCCAGATAGTTGACAGTTCATGATAGGCAGTGCATCAGAGCAGGTTTGGCCTCTCTTTGTGAGGAAAGGTAGAAAGAAACAATGCAAATAAAGCCCAAACAGTGACAATACTGATAATCAACAGAAGGATTTTTGTTCTCAGAAACCCAGGTTTAGAGCTCTGTGAAGAGAAACGGCACCTATTAAAAGCAGAGCTAGAAAACAGTTGGTTTCCAAGATGATGAACTAGGAATACATATTTTCAGGAGGGAAGGGGCTTCTGTAACTGATAGGAGCCACATGTTCCAGAAGGAAGTATGGATATAATGAACAAAGAGAGGAGCAGAATAGAACACAGGGAAGATGCTCTGGGAAAATTATTAAATACCACAATGGGGATTTTAAAGCTCTCTGAAATACACAGCTGATCTCCTGCAGCAGAAGAGAAAAAAATGCGAGCTCTAAAGGAAAACAGAAACTCAAGTGGAGCAGCAGACGAGCGTTTCTGTAATCCCAGCACAGACAGCTTTGGTGACTATGGGATATGCTTTTTTTTGTTGTCTTTCCCAGAAGCAATTTTAAGGCTAAGAAGCTCTTCCAGAAATTTCCCTGCAGGTGGGCTGGTGCGCACCCTCCACAGGAGCCAGACCCTGGGTGAGAAGGCAGCCCTGGACCCACAGCCCCCCTGCCATGTCCTGGAAACTGAGACAGACCCACCATCTTCTCACTCTTTATCACACTCCAGAGGAGGAAGAGAATGAGTGGAAGGCCGCATCCCTCCAAGAGGCAGGGCATTGGCATAGGCTCGGCACAAGAAGAACAGAAAGGCTTTACAAGTGCTCACTCCATCTTCCCTGTCATCCTTACTCAGCTTGTGGCTCCCTCCACCATGAGCTCAGCAGCACAGCACATGTGGGAAACGCCTGTGTTGCTCTTCCATTCCCTTGAATCTGTGCTGGTAAGATATAAGAAGGAGAAGGCTGGACAATATAACTATGGAAAAGCAATGTTCAAAAAGCTCATCAGTAGGGGTAACAAGATTGATTTCTTTGCTATGGCTGCTGTCAGTAGTGAAGACAAGGGATGGTATGAACCCTGTCTGTTAATCAAAGCTCAAGAATGAGGAGAGGAAGGAAGCATCAAGTGTGCCTCTGGAGAGCCTTTCCAGACCTGCAGGTTCCCAGGTCACAACTAGGACGCTGGCGCAGTGATGGAGTGTTGTGCCTGAGATGTTGGTCCATCCATCTACAAAGCACAGCCTTGTTCTCTTACCCAAATACAAGCTTCAAGCCTGGGGTCATGTTTTGGGAAGAAAAATAGGAGAGTGATGGCCTATGTCATATGGACATAGGTACAAATTTGGGATGGGATCTCAGGCCAGCTGTATTCTGGCAATGCTTTGCTCTTCTCACAGGTAGGGATGGGGGGGTTTCTTAAAATGCTAGCTTTAGAAACAGGTAAAACAAGGAGTTCAGCTGGTGAGCCCACGGGGTTGGTTAGCCACTGTGCTAGCATCTCACACCAGTGGTGAGCCCCAGGGCATCTCGTGGATTTAAAGAGCTGCCAATTACAGAACACTCCCATGATCTATCTAGGTTGGATAGGGGCTGGATACCTATCTCAAGCTTGTTAAAAGCATATGCCTCTGCTGTGGGCTGGGGAATACCTGCTGAGCTTCCCAGCCTTGACACACATGCCTTGGAGGACAGAGCTTTCCTTGCCCCGAACCTGCTGGGCTTTAACTATGGAACCATCAGAATCAACCTTCTGGCTGTCACCATGGCAGCTGAGGAAGCAGCTTCATGAGAGAGCACTCACAAAGTCACCAAACTTTCTGCTATTATAGCAGCTTCAAAAGAGGACAGCAACACTATAAGTATATTTTATATATATGTATGTTGTTATCAGCAGAACGCTGATGACATCAAAGACAGGGAGCTTTGTTGCATGGACAGGAGCCAGGCAGTCCCTGGGGGCAGGAGTTGCTCCTCTCCCTCTTTTATCTAGCTACTGTGTTTACTAAAACAGACAAGGATCAGTCTCGCAGGCTGTCTAAAATAGGAGCATGAGAACCAGCAAATGTAGGGACTTGGCAAGTATGGACAGTTTGGGAAAGAGCCCAGTCATCTTCCACGAACTCACAGAGTATTTGTTTCTTTGCTTCGATCTCATTTCTTTCTCTAACTGAACTTCAGAAATGTCCATGTTACCATTTTGCCCTGTGTTCACTGGGGCTGGCCCACAGCTGTTTTGGTAGCAAGGAGCAGAAAAAGCTGCATGTTTTCCTCCACACCCTTGTAGAGGCGTGCTAGGATCTGTGTAGCTGAAGCATTTCTTTCTAAGACTCTTTGCAGAGGTTACCAAGTCATTTGGGCTGAGAGGCATGAGGGCAGGGCAGGACAAACTCGACCAGACTTGTCCTCTTCCTTTTGCAGAGCACCCACAGTATGATTGTAAGAAAAAGGAAGGTTTTTATAATCAAAAGTGAAAGAAAACACCTCTCTGAACCCACCAACATTATTTTTTATGAGCTGTAGCATGGCTGCAGCCTGCTGCTCCTCTAAATCAGCACTGGCAAATCACGTGGAGATGCTCATAAGTGACTCGTTTGTCTTTTGGTTTTATTAATTTAATTTTGTTGTTTAATATGTGGCATACCACTTTATTTTTGAGCAAAACATATAGCTGCAGAGGAGAGAATTTTTCACCAGGAGGGACAGAGTGTCTTGTACAAGACTGCAGTAGGACTTCCTCTGTCCCCTGCCACCCTGCCAAGGTGGAAGGTTGCTGGGCAGGTATGGGGTTGGGCCTGGCCTCCACAATGGAGATACAAGCACCTTATGCCCTAGCTTTCTCTGCCATCAGCCTCTTTGGGGAGGGAGGTTTTTCTCCCATGCTTGGTTTCATTAAAAAGAAAGAGAAGATATCTCCCAACAGAGCCCAGGAGTTGCAGAGGCTTTGAGGACAGGCAGTTCTGCCTCGTTGAGGACTGACAGTCTCTCCTATGGCACTTGATTTTAATGCCATTTTAAAAATGTTTGCAATGTTTTAGGTATTTGACTGCCTTTCAAGCAGAGTAGAAAGGTGTGTAAACAGGGAAGGGGAGGCAGGCAGTGTCCATCCTTGTACATCTGATGCCATAGAAGCAGCTGTGTGGGGTAACATGAATTGGTGCATAGGGAGATGCTTTGTTTTCAACATAGTTTGTTTTCTTTTTGTTTGGTTTGGTTTTGTTTTTTAATGGCTTATACATTTGTTGCTGAAGGTTTATTTTTAGCTAAAAGAGAAATCATTGTTACGCCATAGCAACCAGAATTGGGAGGTAAGTTAGAGCAAAGTGATCTGAATAAAATATATCTAAAAGCATCCAAACTGATTAAATATCCTAAAAATAAAGATGATAGCTGTTAGGATAACACAATGCTGATGTTTGTGGTTTAGATACACAAAGAATTTCTTTTACAGCATGTTTTTTTTTCTCCTAGTTACCAGCTGCAAAGGGAGGCCTGGAAAGGCGTTGCTAATAGTCATAAATGACTAATACCACCAAAGGATTTGCAAAACAGGTGGGATGTTCTGCTGGAGATGTGAAGAAATTAGGCTTTCTCTTTTGAGGTGCAATAAAAGCCTCTTGCAACCCCCGCTTGAGTAACTGGCTGCAACACTAAGCCAATCAGCTGGTGAGTGGCAGAGGTCATGGTGGGTGGGTTTTTCCCCTTCCCCACAGGGGTCGTTTAATGTGTGCTGAGCCAAGTCCTGGCTGCAGTGATTCTGGTGTCCATTAGGATGCTGGGGGTCATCCCTCTCATGTACCAGGTAGCAGAGCTCCTCTGGGTCCAGATGCCTGGCAAGCCTCATGGTTTTTCAGCGGTGTCAAATAGCAGAAGAGCTGCACAGAGTCTCACCAGAGCCCCAGACAACCCCATCCCAGGCAGCCACCTTGGGATGGGAGTGGGCAGTGGTCCCCAAATATCCTCCTGGTGATTGGTGATTTCAGGCACCTTTGGACCATGGATGTGTCACTGAGTTCATATGCCAGTGCAGGAAGACATTGTCCCTTTGTGTTGAGAAAGACAGAGGGGCCTTGAGAACCTGGCCATCAAGGATGATCCCCACCTCGTGTCTGCCGTGTGGGCCCTTCTATGCCAATAAATCTTACAGGGGACCCCAGCAGTGCAGGTGCTGGACCATGAAAGCAAACCAAGGCAAAATGGCCAGGATGAGGGGCCCCAAGCCCAGGGCTGGGTCCTTCATCCGAGGGAGGTTGCTCTCAGGCTTGTGCAGACACCAACACAGCCCTGTCAGCCCTCTCTTCTGCTTCTTTACCTTTCCTAGAGGCTCTTCCCCACCACTGGTGGGAGGGAAATAGTTTCCTTGAGCAGCCACCTACGTCATAGGTCTGACCTAAGTGGGTTGGGCCTATTTTAGGTAGGGGAACTGTAGCAATGGAGCTCATGGGTACTAGCGGTGGGCAGCTCATGCTCCCACTGCCATGCAAAGATCCTGGCTTGGTTATGGATGAAACTCCCCTACCCTGGTCATGAGCTCTGGGTTGTTCTGGGGCAGTTAGACACGACGAACTCCAAACTGACTTTGTCAGGTGTTTGGGATTGAAGGTTTTGCAAGGAGACCACTTCACTTTAGGATGTGATAGACCCATCCACTCTGAAGGACCAAGTCGCTCAGGCAGGAAGGGACCTCAGGCGGCCTCAAGTCCAACCTACTGTTCAGAACAAGGCTAACATGGTCTTCAGATCGCGTTACTTTGACGTGTTGGATGCTGGAAGCCACCATGGATGGAGACTGCACAACTTGTCAAGGCAACATGTCCCATTGTTCAATTATCCTTGCAGTAGGTTTTTGTTTCTTACACCCAGTCAGACCCAGCTCCAGGTTCTTTCATCCAAAACATTCTCCAGTGTCAAATGCATCTAAATTCTTCCTCTTTATACCTTCTTTCAATCTATTAATCATACTCTGAAAGTCCTCCTTCCTCACTGGCCTTGATCCTAGAAAAAACATTCAGCCAAAATTACAGTAAAGGTCCTGGAATTGAACCTTCTTTCCCAGCACTTTGTAATTTGGTACTGCATAATGTTTACCACTCAGATGCTACTTGTTTCGAGCAAAAATACTTGGGGAATATTGCTATTGCCCAGAAAACACTTTGGAGCATAATTTTTATGTTCTGCTTGTGGCAAACTGTCAAGTAAAAAATTTTGACAAACAATGTCAATATTTGCGATTAACTTACTGTTTTTAAATAGCATTTAATGTGATCTAGTATGTTTTAAATTATGTGCACAACAGAATCCTTGTATTTGTAACTGTGAAAACTCATTTTATCCTTAATTCTAGTTAACACAGAATCAACAAGAACTGTGAGAGTTTAAATTTAAAAATATAACCCGAAAATGATAAATGAATCTTTTTCAAAATATGCACTGTAATTAGACTCCTCTTGACCTGTTCTTCACAGACTTTTTTATCACCTTTTATGCACAGCGGTTTGATTGACCCTCTGTTCTAATATCTATTTGGGGTTGTTTGACACCATGGGAAATAATGAATACATTAGTAATTATGCACACACTTAGAAAATCAAGCCTGAGTACAAAGGTGAGCACCAAGTCTGAGCCAACAAAGTTTTCACATGAATGTTTCAGTGGGTTGGCATCATTTTCTCTGTTTGCAAAGGCTGCAGGGATGTGAAGAATTTTAGAAAAAGAGACCATCTTTGGTCCAAACAAGCTACAAAGAAAGGCCTTGATCTTGCAAGTGGCTTTGAGCAGATTTCTATACCAGTGTGCATCCAGTCGTGGCAGCATGAACAAAGGGCTCAATCACAGCTTTGTGCCTCAAAATATTCCTTATCTGAGGGCTGTAAATCTAGATGTGAATACTCACATATATTTTAGGGGATACATCCTCTTCCGTGTTCCAGATGAGTTTCCTTCCCCCTCCAATCCCTCTGGACACTGGTGTCCACACATTGCACATTACAGTCAATGAAATACTAGCAGTCACTGGAAGCGATGATGGTGGTCCTCCCTGGACCAAGTTCCTCTTCTTGCCCTGGCCCAGGATCAGCCATGTCCCTGCTCCGATTCCCAACCAGAAGAAGGGGAGTTTTCTGCCAATTTAGCTCCCTGAAGGTGTACAAGGGCGTCAGCAGGAGCTGGAGGGGAGACTGCGATGGCTTTTAGTGGCTGGTAATCATTAGTTGGGATTTGATGTAGTGTTATCCCACACTCCTGTCACACCCAGGATAGGAGCCATAGCATGCACTGGGCCCAGGCTGAATGTTTACATTCTGAGAGCATAGGTATGATTTCAAAAGGTAAATATGGACCCAGCTAAAAATGACCTCCCCTTAGGATAAGCCATTATCTTGAGGGTTTTAGCTGCCTAAAGTTTCTAAGATACGTGAAAGGGGTGTGAAAAAAGCAAGATGCCTTTGCAGAGCAGCATAACTAGGAGGGGAAGCATCTGTGGGGTCAGTCTCCTTCCCTCAGAGCTGCTGGCAGGTGGACCCAGGTCAGCACCCACATCAGGGAAGACATCAAAACCTAAGGCCTTCAGCATCCTCATCCTACCAAGTATATGGTGTCCATCTTGCATCTCCTTCTACTACACATCCCCTGCTTGCCTTCACATGAAGGTCTAGTAGGGTCATGGAGGTATAATCCCTTCCTAGCCCTGAACCTGTCAAGGTGGCTGTCTTTGCTCTCTGATTGTAAAGCTCTCACCATCACCTGCCCTCTCAGATGCTGTGATAATGAAAATAAGATGAAACAGCACTTGGTTCATTTGGTGAAACTAAAATTGATTTTTAATTTTTAATAGGTTGACTCACCACTCGTGGGCATTGCAGACAGTAGTTAAAAACTACTTTGCACTGGAGTCAGAAAGTCAGAACTAATTAAGGAATATGTCCACAAAAACACTGCTAATAGACTGAAGGGAAGACCTTAATTAGAAATTTGGGAGGTAGTAACCCTCCTGTTAATAATGCTTAAATGACATTTGGGAGCCTTGTAAAATAAGTAAACAGCTTCTCTCTGCATAACTACAGTTGAAGACAGGAGACCAGAAGAACAATCTAAATAGGGTCTGGATGCTGCCACTCCAGAGCTGAAACAACCTCCTCCTCAAAGCAGTCTTCAGTCTTGCTCTCCACCTAGTAACAAACAGCACTGCAGCACTTAAAAAAAATCTGTAGAGTAAGGCAGCAAGGTGACTCCAAGGACTGTTAGGCATGAGCAATAGTACGCAGAAGCTAGAACACCTCAGCCTACACAATATGACTTACCTCTCCTCTCAAAGCAAAGCTCCAGGCGCATCTTCAGTTATCTGGCATACACAGCCAGTCAGGGCTCGAGAGAAATGTAACTAAAGCAAGCTAAATATTTCAGGCATGTCGACAGCGATGCAGTGATTTGGTAATGACCCATGCTGGAAGAATAACCAGGCTAGCAAAATAAAATACTTTATAAGATTTCATATCTATTCGGAAGAAAAAAAAGTAAAAACCTGATTATAATGTGCCCCTCGATGAAAAGCCTGAAACTCTCTATATTAGGAAACCTGGAAAATACTGTAAATCAAAAGCACGTTCTTGTAACCTGCTGTGACAGACGCCAGTTTAACCTCCTCTGGCAAACCATCCCAAACTGCAATTATCCCCCTACTCCAGCCAGTTCCTGTGGCCACAGCACTGGAGCTGGCACAGCTGGGGAGCCACAAGGATCCACATGTGACTTGAGACCAGCTGTCACAGCACCCTCATCACCACTGCACCAGTACCACCTCCACTGGCACCTGCAGCTGGGGCAGGGAGTGTGGGTGCTGAGCACACTGCAGGAGTTTGTCTTTCGGCAAGTGCTGTCTCAGAGCTGAGACATTAAAAATAACCATTGACATGTTCAGGCACGACAGCTCTTACACAAAAGAAGCTCCGTGGATTTCACCATACCTTTTGTGTTGTGGCTTCCAGTACAGAAAACTACCTAAATTATCACATTGTTTGGGGGGGAAAAAAAACATCACACAGATTTAAAGCATGAAAAAATAATGCAAAGAGAAGGTTTTCACTTAATTTTAGCACTTTACCAGAGGAGCCAGAGCTGTCCCCTTTCTCTTCTAATCCATGAAACAAGAGTAGTTTGAAGTGTGAGGTGTTTCATGATCTCAGGATGCAAAAACTATCAAAATGTTGAGCTGTCTGGTTGCTGATGCCTGGTAATTTCGTAGCACCCTTTCCTAGGCACTCCTTGCAATTGGGCATAAATATGCTGTACCAGAAACATTTAAAAATGGAAAATTTTATCAAGGTCACAGTTCTCACATCTTTCTGATTTTCATTAGCAAGCCAATTTTATTTTAATTTTGTGAAACTTTCAGCTAGTCATTTAAAAAATAGAAAATATGGATATTTACATGGCAGAACACACTAACAACAGGCTTATCAGCAGTCTCAACCAGGAACAGTCTTTGGTGCTCTGCATGTTCAACAACTATTTCTTCTGTCCCACAAAGCAGCCACCATGGCAGGGGGAAGATGAGAGCCTAGTTACAGCCTGGAAGTCGCATCTGGAGCATTTAGTGTGGGGGGTGGGGGGAGGGAAGAGAGGAAAAAAGGAGGAGTGGTGAGACCTTCAGCCAAAGCAAAAGAATGGGAACTTTCACAATAGAGCTATATCTGCTGCATCCCTGTCCTTGAATAGCGAATGGTCAAAATCTTTCCTGAATCACAGGCAGGAAAGACCATTTTAATCTGCTGCCTGATACAACTATTTTCAATTTGCATCATTGTAAAATAAAAGATTGTTAACTTACTTTAAAACAAGTTTGTTGTGCCCAAGTGCCCCACAGCAAAAATACGATAGACAACAACAGGGAAGTTGGCATCTCACCACGAGGAAAAGTGGAGAATAATCTGTGTGTGTGCCCTTACTTCATTTCACAAAGGCCTTCAAGAGAAGAAATGAAAGGCAATGTAGCAGGCTGGTATTAAGCAGCCTCAACCATTCAGATACTTAGCTGAATTATCAGCTTCGTCTGAAAAGAATTCAAAACCAGACTATTGATGGTAATTATCAACTGCACTTTGTGGGCTTTCAGTCTAATGAATACACAAATGAAAAATCAATGGAGGAGGCTTCCAAAAATGAACATGGCAACAATCTTGATCTTAGAGTTGGCTCATAGACAGCTCCTCCCAAACCAGCTCTAAGGCTGTGTTCTTACTGTACATTTCTGTTATTTCATTGTGGAGCTTTCCCTCTGAGGAACTCATTAGTCCTCTTATTGATAAAATAAATGCAAGCTTAATTTTTAAATTAAAAAATCATTAAAATAATTTTATCTCCAAATCCCTAGTTAAAAAATCATAAGTGATCAAATCTGTCAAAGGCTGAAAATGATTCCCCATCTTCTGAGGGTCAATTGAAACATTTGCTGAGAATGAAGCAACCACACTGAATAAAACTTTAAATAAAGAGGATTAAGCTCTACAAACCACCAAACATGGCTGAACCTCCAATTCAACATAATAAATTGCCAACTTTGTCTCCTTTTAGCTAGAGGAATACATTTGTTACAAAGAGGTTCTGCAGCTCTGAGATGAATACACTACAGCACTGACAATGGCTAATCATGTCCTAAGGCTGGGGAAAGCATGAATCACATCCCTCTGGGGTCATTTTACGGGTTCTATTACTTCTGTATGGCACAGTCAGGCAGACTTCTGTTACATACCTGGTATTGATTCTGAATTATGTGTTTGCCTGGAACAAGATTTTAGCAAGGAAAAATTCTGTTTCAACAAGACTTAGTTATCTGTGAATTCTGAGGAATACTCGCTGCTTGAGAAAATCTGTGCAAACCCCAGTCAGAAAACTACATGGAATGGGCAGGCATTCCCAGCAGTCAGGACATGCTTCTGAAATGTGACATGACTGAAATTTCTTTCTTTAATTTATCTTTTACCCCAGGTCAGGACCTCAGTCTATCTGCATCCTCCTCCTGTTTCCGCCACACTGCTGAATACAACATTCCATCACTCCATGCTAGTGTTGCAAGCTCAACTCACTGCTCTGATGAAAAGAAAGCATTTAAAAAACATTTGTGCGTTGAATACAATATTTAATTTGATTCAAGAAGTCCTTTATATTTGTCCAAAATTCAGAAATTGTTTGGTTTGAGGCAGATCCAAAATGAAATTTTGCATTTAGTGTAATAACAATATTGTAAAAGCAATGCTTCCCACAACCTCTCCTTTGTGACAGCAATTGAAGCTGATCTCACATGGCACATTTTGTGCTGTTGCTGCCTTCATTGATTAAATTTTTCTGCAACCAAGTGGTTGCGTCCATATGCTAGTAAGAAAAAATCTTGATGTGATCTTTTAAGTAACTTTGGGTCAAGTCATAATTTGGCTGCCAATAGCTCAGAGGCAAATACATCTGCCATTATCCACTCAGCAGCAGTTCGTCAGTATCAGCTTTCCAGCCATAGGAAAGAAAATGTTAATTAGGAGGTCTTGGGACAGAGAGAAGTGGTTGGATGCAGACTCAGACAAGCATTCTTAAAAATATTTGCTGTTTATGTGATTCTGATCTTTGCCACACTGAAAAGTGACTGAAGAGCAGAAGCAGCAAAGCTCTCCCTGCTCCCCCACAGGGGCAGACCAGCTCTGTTTGAACAACTACGGTTTCTTCTTCATCATTTTAAACCCTTCTCAAGCTCCTGCTCCTAATTTTGTGTGATGTTAGCACCACAGAAGCATGTTTTATGGCTGGTAAATCACTGTAACAAATTAAAGACTTCTTTTGCATTTCCTTGTGTTCTATTTCTTCTGGTGCTCACTCACTTTCTCAAACCATGGTTTGCTCAGGACTGAGACATGTTGAGGAAGCCAAGCTCACTTCTTGGGGTGCTCCACCCAAACAGAGTATGATGTCCAGATGACTGTGATAACACCATAGGAACTGGTTTTCTGCTGCTCTGCCTGTCAGGGATGTTAATTGGTGCTGCTGACTTTCAGGCTTGAGGGCTGGATCACCTTTTCAAGAGGTTATTCAAAACTGGAAAATCTAGGCACATTGGAAAGCAAAGGCAGAGCAAAGAAAAGTTTCAACAGTGCCTATTTCGTTTTGCCTTTACTGCTCTGAGCAGTTTGCACCTTTGAAGAGGCAAGCCTGCTGAAGGAGATGCAGCCTCTCCATGTGGGAAGTAGATTGTCAGATGCTTGCAGTACTCTCGGCCCTCACCTAGAGCACGTAGCTCAGACCAGACAAAGGAGAAGCACATGAAAGCGGGTGAGTCTACATCGGTGCCTCCCCAGGTGGGAGAGCTTCTTGATTCCCAGTTCTGTGAAGTGCAGCAGTTAAGTATAGCTTATCCAGATAAAAGGACTTTCCTCTGAGAGCATGAATTAACAAACAAGTTGTAACTGGTGCCTGATTTTAAGCGTATGTTTCTAGTATGTCATTAGCTACGTTTCTCCTTCTTTTAAATGTTTAAAGTCATGAAACCCACCACCCTGCTGAGAACTATGTGACAGTCCCAGCTGGAAAGTGTTGTGCCCCCACAGCACCCACCTGTGCCCCAACATTCAAACCTCTTTTCAAGCAAAATGTAGAAACAAAACCCAGAGAAATGCAACCCTTTTCTGTGGGAAAAGATGGGCGGAGAGCTATTACAAAAATAAAAAAAATCCGCATTATAATAAATCCTTGTTCTTAGAGACACGTATAAATGAAGTTTCATGGTTTCTTGCTCTAAGAAGTTGAGTTTCAGCAGTTAAAGCTTGTTAGACTCTGAAAGCTTCAAACCAGTTGAAGGATGAGATCACTGTTCTTCAAACAGTCGTGTTTGGGAGCAAGAAGGTAGGAAGGTGCAACTAGCTCTGGTCTTTGCTCAGCTGTCCCTGAGCCCACTGTCCCATCTGTAGTGGTACATGCACTGGAGCCAGAGCAGCCTGGCTGTTCACTGCTGACAATGCTGGTGAAGGAATGTGTTTTTCTCTGTTACCAACTGCACGTAAAGTGTAGTAAAAAGTCTTATGGAAAGAAGCTGTAATTAAGATCATTTCAGATCTAATATTTCACCAGAAGTTATGCAGCACACTTTGAAACTGAGCGTGATCCTTGCCTCTGCCAAAAGATGCACAGAATGGCTCCAGAGGTGCAGAACGAGCTTTGTCTACATTCCATATATTACTGTCAAGAATGCGTAGTTTGAAAAAATAAAGGAGACAAATCTCTGGACAAAAGAAAAATACCAGTTAAAGAGACCTCTTAGAGGGTCATCACAGGGCAATTTGTCCTCTCATAGGTGTCTGGTCACCCGAGCAAGATGAGGTCATCGCCCTCTCTGGCAGCTTAAGAGGAGGAACACCACTAACTCTGAGTAGAAGACAACTAAATCTAAAGGTAAGATGAATGTGCCAAGAGATTGGCATAGCAAAGTCCATTGTAAAGCTTGGAGATGAACCTAGGTGTTCCCAGACTGCCTTTAGTGCCTTAGTCATGGAATGAATACAAATGAATGAGGTGTTAGGTTAGCTTTATTTGAAATAATATTTGAGTATCACAAAGCCGAAAGGTGCACAGGTTATTGCAGCAGCACCAGCACATAATGACTTTAAATTGATCTACTCAACTGTATAGAAATTTCACTTGAAAGAGTTCACTCTCTGGCAGATTGTTTTTTGACAAATATAGCTGTGGCATGAGTGTTTATGGTTGCAATTCAGATCTCCAAAACTAAGCTGATAAATGAACATCTCGCCCCAAATTCTGTGTGGCTGAATGATGGCCTGGGAAGGTGATGCAGAAACCAAGGTGGGCAGTGCTGAGCAGCCAGATCAGCTCCAGTCAAGGAGAGAGGCAGGGAAAGCTGTGGCCATCTGCTGCACAGTTGGTTGACCCACCTGGGATTAATCTGTTCTCGAGAGGACATACAAGGAAAAGGTGTCAGTGTCCTCCAGCCTACCATCACTAATTAACTGGCATCTTTGATGATATTAATTGATACTCTTGCTGCTGCAGGAGAGAAGCCAGAAACCAAGCAGGGATGTCTGTCTCCTCTTTCCAAAAATGAGCTTCTTGCAACATGAGCTTAGATGTGTTAGCAAAAAGGTGAGAAGAAGCCATGCCCAGCCACTGCCCAGATGGCACCTGCTGTATGGCAGCATAGAGGATACCAGTCCAGTGGAGGATGTCAGTATCATGAAGGATGTCAGTCCCATAAAGGATGCTTGGGAACGCCTTGCCCTCTGGACTCCAAAGCAAGGTCACCATGCCACAATGCCACAGCAGACGGGCAACAGCTGCATGGAAGAGTCAGAAATTTGGTACCTCATGCTGATATTACAGCCTGTCATGGACAAGCCAACTGTTGGTATTTCAAAGCCGTGTAAATAAAGAGGTTTCATCTGTCTGACTTCACACGTGCTGTTAAATTTCACTGCTGTGGCTGCCTGTCCATCCAAGTGCCCCATTTTGTAGAAATGAGAGGTTGGGTTTGGGACATGTTGACTCTGGAACAACTTGTCCAATTTTTCAAGGATGTCTGAGTAAAAAGAATAATTGCCTTATCATTTGTTAACTCTAAAAGTGATGATGATAATAAGACAGCCTGGGACAGAAAACAGGACTGCTCTTCTTAGGACTCTGTAATGGATGATGCTACACTCCCCAAAACAGTCAAGCTACTTGCCATGTGAGAAGGTATTAGAGAATTGACCAGTGTTGTTGTAGTTACACAGAGCAGCCAAAACAAGATGAGGACACCAGAAACAGAGCTCAGACGAACTTTGCCCATGGCACTGCCCTCCTGGTGCCTGCTTCCCTGCAGCAGCTCTTTCACCACAGCCTCCTCCTGTTCCCTGTCTCTGAAAGCCTGCAGAAGTCCAGCCTACATTCACCACATGCCATGCAAAAATAAGTCAGTCATTAAGATTTTTAAGATTTACTCAAGCACAGCTGACACATGTGCACCTAGCGTGTGGGGTGGGTGAGCAGCAGAAAAGCATATGAGTGAGCGATATGACAAATTTGCTTTTACTTGCTGCAAAGAACAATTTTGTCCATTATAGCCAAGCAATAGGCAATTTTTAATATGTATTTTTGGTAGCTGCAATTCCATAGTAATCTGTTCCACAAGTGAACCAGTCTGTGTTCTTACAGGAAAGAAAAAGAAAGCTTTTATTTTTCAGAAAGACCAAGTAAAATGAGGGATGTTCAGCTACTCTGTTTCATGGGTTTGATTTGTCTGTCTTTCCAAAAAAATTAACATTTGACAGGAAACTTCTGTCATTGCTTCCTTCAGATCTGAAGGACATGAGTTTGCCTCTTATGTAATTTTTCCAGCGTGCCAAGGTTAGTGGCTGTCGGTCTTACAATTACAGAATTAAGATGGATGATTTCAAGTGTGATTTGGATGAGGAAGGAAAGGCCTGCTCAGCCTTCAACTGACTAGGCCTAGATGCTGAATTTTGCATGCTGTGGGGTTTGCCTGTGCTTTGTTTATTTGTTTTCAAGAAGTTTACAGTGCCTCTGTATCCTCCATTCTCAGGGAAAATCTGTGGTTTGTTTTTTTTTATATTAGCAATTTATGGATTATTATGCTTCAAGGTAGAAATAATTCTTATAAATTACGGATAGAATATCTCAGCCTAAGAGAGATGTCTTCTTCCACTCAGTTTGGAGTTTCTCATTTAAGTGTATGACCCTCAGGCTGAGTTTGCAGACCTACCTGCTGCTTCCACCTATTAATGTTATCTCCAGCCAAAAAAAAAATTGCTCATTTTAGCAGATACAGACTCAATCACAATATTTACAGGCCAAAAAGTGTGAGAACCCAAGGGTGATTTTTCATGGCAAGCATCCTTCCCCTTGCCCGTCCGTGACTGTGGATCTGGCTAACCCAGTGGAGCATTGAAGGATCTCAACTGACAACACTAAAATCCACACCACAGAGCTGCTTTCTCCCTGTGCTGAGAAAGAACCAGCATTGGGAGAGCTGGGTGGTACCAGGGCATCACTCACTGCCCTGGCCATAGCCCTGTCTAGAAACCTCTCCCCTTGCCCCTCTCCCACTGCCAGTTTCACAGAAGGAGATGGTCCCCTGAGCTGTTCATGCATTACCTCAAACTTAAGGGAGGCTTTGGGAAGGATATAGCATATATATATAGTTCCCTGTAATAGCTCCCTGCCACTCAGGAAAGAATGGCGTCTGGAGTACATCGTCGTTGCTCATGGAGAGCAGGGAATTTGTAGCTGGAATGGCTCAGGATGTACAAAGGGCCTGTCAGACTGAAAGCAAAACCTCTCTGCAGAAAACATTTGGCAGTTTTTTGTCATGATTCTTTGTCTTGTATTACAGGAAAGCACATAAAGAGTTAAGATATAATAGATTCCACAGCCCCCCTTTTTTTTTTTTTAAATGGAACCTCTGACTTCAAATGTTGGCAACACATCGCCACAGAGGTCTGCCTTTCATTTGCAAAAAAACCTTAGAGATATAAACTGGAACAGGCTGAGATGGCCAACCATGAAAACTCAAATGCAGCTGCAGGTTCAAGTTTGTTCTGGTCAAATATGGCAGTCCTGGAATGTAGTCCTTTACATTGGGGTGTGAATGGTGTCAAAATGAATGTTTTTCTCTTAGCAGTATGGATTAAAAGTGGTTTGACAGTTCCCTAAGGCATGAATAAATAGGGAATTATTCAGGACTGGATTGGTTTCTAAGGAGGTCCCACAAAGATCAATTACTGACTCTTCTTTTTTTCTACTGAACATTTTAATCAGTGATTTAGGGAGAGAAATGAAAAATAAATCACTACTGAGAAACTTCCAGGTGGCAAAAAAGTGATGTACTAGCTTGCATAGAAGAAACCCACGGACATTTTTACACAGCCAAATATGAAACTGATAACCTGTAACTGCAGAGCATTTACATCTTGAAGGTATTCTGAGTCCCTGGAAAAGACCTGAGCATCATAAAATATACCCACTGCTGTTCAATAGCCAACGCTACACTGGCAGGTCTGAACAAGCCATGATCAGAGGCTGTAGAACCAGGACAGGCTCCAGGAGAAGGAGCAGAAGGAGGAGGAGGATGCATCCATCATCCCCACATCAAATATGACCACTGCCACAGTGGACTGTCCATTACCCACACTATAGTCAAACGGGACACTGAGAACATGACTATTCAGAAAAAAAGGCAAAAGACAAGGAATGTGACAGGAAGAATATGCTAAATAATGAAATAATCCAGGAGCTCCATCACTTTTACTTAACCAGAAAGAAGAAATGTGATCACAGTCTATAACTACCAACTTAAGGAATGGAAGTTTGAAGGCTCTTTATTCTGCAAAGTGTAACAGCACACAGTGGCCTGGTGTTGAAAACAGAAAGCTTCAGATGAGAATCATGGCACAATTCATTAAGTGTGAGGGTTCTCTGAGTATGCTTAGCTTGTTGGTTTTTACAGTACTGGAAATTTTAAAGTCAATTTAATATTTTCCAGAACAGATGCTCTTGTTCCAATTAATTTGAAGAAATCTTATCCTCTACTGTATGCAGACAGAGAGATGGTCACTAACAGTTCCCCCTGGACTTCTATTTTATAAGAATAAAACCCAAATTATTACACATGCTTGATATATATTTGATGCAGTACAGAACTCTCTCACCCCTATGTGAGAGCGGATATAATCATGCCCTGGTGCAAGAAGGGCAGGCTTACTTGTTTACTTAAACTGAGACACCTAAATTCTGCTTACAGCCTATCTTGGGCTCCAGTGATGTGACCACAGCATCCTTTGCGAAGGGACACAGGCCTCTTGTCCTCCCACTCCAGCTGTTTGGGAGCTAGAGCAGGGCAGGCTGGCTGCTGCTGCTTGTGTCTGCTTGCCAGGGACCAGAGAGACATCCCACGCTTCATGTGATCCTACCAGGATTTGTGAATAATAAAGGTTCACTTTGTAGCGAACTGCCTCGATGTTCTCCCAAATGCGGGAATTAATTCTAGCATCATGCACACAGCTTTTAGCAAAGAGAACAAAAGGTCTCAGAAAAGCTCCTGAGCCAGTTCAGTGCAAAAAACAACATGTAGAGGTACAGGAAAGGATGAGGCAGGAAGATATTTGTGGTTAAATCAGTTGGTATTGTTGACATCCTGGAATTACACCATTGTTGGGGCTTTTTTCTCGTGCTCCCTTTCTTTTTTTTAAGAGTCCTGAGTCCTTGGTCAGAAGGAAATACCATCCTGGGGTGAGAATATAGGAAGCATACAATGGGTTTTATTCATGCTGAGAATCCCAAACCACTCCAGTGCTAACAAACTGAAAAAAAAAAAGGAAAAAGAAAAAGAAATGAGGAAGCTGGTAGACGTGTAAGGCAGGTTGTGAATGACACACTGCTAATAAAATTAATTCCCTCTCTGAACAACAGTGGATCTCACAAAAGCCTCTCTCCTTTGAGAAGAAAAGCCTGAATGAACTAAAAAATTGTGCCTCTCATATAACCTTTCGTGTGAATGAATCATAGTTCTGGTGCAGAAAGTAAAAAAAAGGTCTTTTAAAAAAAATTACAGCAAGGTAACCATAAAATTTCCATGTAAATCATGCAGTGAGTTCTTTTTATTAAACTTTATCTTGCAGATCAATCAGTACAATTCCCTCCTGTTTTGATCTCATTTTATTTCCTGTGTCAAGCCAAAAATCTGCAATTTGAGGGCTGCTTTAATATATGCTCCGAGTGTGAAGATATTTGCATAACAGTAGCTTTCAGGGAGGCTCTTGTTTTCCACAAACTGCACTGTTTGCTTACATGGTATGAAAATCTTGATTGGATTTATGTCCCATTAAGGATTCTGTTCATTAGGCACCCAACCCTGCAGATACCTCAGCAAATCTTCAGTTTCATAACAGCCCTGTAGAAGTAAACACAGCAACCGAAGGGTACATAGTTCAGCATAAGCACACACAAAACCACGCTCTCGTGTGTGGTTATCCATTCACAGCTGAGAGAGAGGATGGATGGAGGATGGAACAATGGGGATGCCCCATGCCAGCGCCCTACCACAGCTCTCAATTATTAACCTAGTCCCTGTTTGAGAAATGTTGAGGGGAACTCGATGCAGATAGTGATCTACTCCATGATTTGACTCTGTGAATGGTCCAGCAATGCTAAAAATGATCTCTAATGTCTGCCTTAAACAGCAGGGAAAACTGGGTATATTCATTGTGGACAAGACAGATTGTTCCCAAATATTAATATTCTTCACTAGTTACTTTTGAAAATAAGTGATAACTAATAGATAAGCTAATCTATTACTGGCAATTGATATTGAGAATTTCCTATGCATTTAATGTTGATTAGATTATAGTACTTTCACAAATAACTAATATTTCAGTTATTAATATATCCAACTGAGAAAAATCACTGAATCATTACGACACTCTTATGACAGGTCTAAAATAAAGACTTCAGCGAAATCTGGAGGGAAATTATTTATCTATATAGGGAAAATTACCAACAAAGTTACTACATGATTCATTGCTTCTGTTAACTGAGAAGTTTAAGGGAAATAATGTATTTCAGAATTGACCTACTAGGTTATTCATGCTAAGCCAATGCTCAATATTATACCTTTTTTTGGTTCATAGACATCTATAGAAGGAACGTTTAATCTCCTGAAGTTAACAGCAAAAGTCTCACTGAAATACCTGCAAATGAGATACTGACTTTCCAAAACCTTTTGCATTTTGGAATTGGCAAATCGTTGTTTGCATCTAACCCTCTCCCAGTGCAGTACATCAACAGCTGCACTGCAGGGTCACTTCTCCCTTTTTGCACGAACAAGAAAACTTATTTTTGCCCTACCAGCATCTTGTGAAAATCAGCAGCAGCTTCTCAAGTGTTGTGTGCCAAGGCCCATTTCCCTTCCCCACACCAAAGATTGAGTGTGCTGGCCACGCTTTTCAGAAGTCATGGATGCTAACACTCTGGCAAGAAGGATACCCTGTCACTTTGTTACCTCTAACATGTCTGTCTGTGATGCACTGAGTATATACCACAAGCTATTTGAAGTCTGCCTGTGTGCCATCTTGGGCCATCTTACTCTTTTGGTTTAATATACAGTGCAATATCTTGACTCTTCCTTTGAGCCTGTTCCTCATTAAGCAAACAACGTATTATAACAAGCAACCCTCCCAGACATCATTATTCCGGCCATTAGGTCTTTTTCAGCCTCTTCATTACTCAGTCACACAACTTTGCCTTATGACTACATTTATTATTCTTATTTTGACACACACAGAGACATGCAGTATGTGATGATGACTCAGTCGTCATTATCCCCAAAATTATTGTCTTTAAATATACAGAGTCTTTCAGCATCCATATACAGTCCTCATTCTGCAATACACTTCCTGCAATAATTTTTGCATGCTTGTCTTTCCATTTCATACATATAAATTTCTCATATTTAATCTAAGCAAAGTTAATAATCCCAAAAATGTTCAAAATCAAAAAGCATTATAGTTTTAAAGCAGTAAAAATTTTAAATAACCCTTTTTAAACTCCATTTACCTAGCCTCTGAACTTCAGCTCTTTCCTTTATTTTCATTGGGGCAAAATTGGCTCCTAACCATAAAACCAACAATAAGTTGAATATAAAATGTACCTAAAGATTCCTGGCATTTAAGCAAGTTGGGTTACCATAGTTTTTTCCTCACAATTTTTCCTGATCTGCATCTATGCCCAATGCCCATCTTGTTTCACATTAGTGCAGCGACATCCAGCATTAGTGCAGGGAAGAAGGAGATGGGACTGAAATGCGGGTGCCTGCCATGTCCCACACCCTGCTCAAACACTGAGTTGAGGGGTACTTGCCCTAAAACATTTCAGGCCAAAGGGCAGGAGAAGCAGAGTGAAGGAGCAGAGGATCTGCAGCTGTTCCTCCAGCATGCTGAGCAGCTCAGTGGCACGGTCAGGTTTAGATGTCTTTTTCCCTTGTACTCCAATGAAGCACGAACTAGGCTTGATTTCACAAAGATTCAACCTACGAGGCCCCTAGTTCAGGGTACAGTGGAAATGATAATGTCTTTGGTTGAGAGTGCTGGGGATTTTGCTTCTTTGTGGTCTTGCCATTCTTGTTTTTCTTTTTCTGTTCTAATAAGAGCCAGTCTTCTCCCCTTTCCTTCCTTCTCACTTGCTGTTCACTTCTTTCCCTGTCATTTAACACTGAAAGAAAAAAGGACAAGAAGACTTTCCTATTTAAATTGCAAGAAAGACTTCTGAGTGTTTTTTTGTATGAGGAAGTCAGTTCATGTTTTCACCTCCCTACGAGTTGTGACATGTTCCTGGACACCTGATGGTGTCCTTTTTCTCATGGGGTTCATTGGTACCCCTCATGAGGCAACAGGCTGCTGGTATGATCACACCTCTGAAATGTCCATGCTCTTGTGACCATGAGCTTCTCCTAGCAGGCCTGGTGTCACCCTGTGCTTGCCCGGGACTCAGCAGTCCTTTTCATCTTTGGTTTTAACAGCTCTGACTTCAGTGAGTCACAGCTGGAAAGAGATGGCCTGGTGCCCAGGAGCGATGTAACAAAGCATTCAAGCAGAAGCTTAGTAAGGGTCCTACTGACTAAGGTTACTCTCACATTCTGTCTCAGATGGAGAGCAGAAGGCTGAACATCTCCTGGGCTTGTGCCTTTCCACCTACCCTCCTTACTTAGGGCAGAACCGCCAACAGGAGCCTCTTGTTTCAAAGCCTTTTCACTGTGACTCTGTGTGCATCCACCTGGAGAGATCCACAGCCTGCTCTTAGAAATCACAAAATTAATGTTTAAATTTCTGTAAATGATGTCTCTTATTATGCTTCCAGTGCTAATCCTTTATAACTTACCCTCCCTCACCATCTTCATTATCCATCGCCATGCACTGAGGAGGCTCATATTAGTGTAATTTTTAGGAGAGTGAACTTTTTTAAGTGTGTGGAGCTCTTTGTCTTTCCTTTATGACATTACAAAGTGCCATGGTCACAGATACTTAGACATTAAAACACTCAATTCATTTTAACTCAATGACACTACTGGCCTATTCTTGCTTTTATTCCTACTAATTTTAGTTCAAAATCTCTTCCAATATAGTACAGATACACCTTTACCAAGTAAAAAAGTTCCACTTGGTAATTGGCACATAAAAGAGGAAAGAGAAAAATGGTAGCAAACCTTGTCCTTCAGACAGATTTAAAAGTTGCCAAACCCCAGAAATTTACTATTTTAAACTAAAATTTAGCAATTTGGAGAGAGAAATTAAGTATTTGCCTTAAGGTGAATTCTGGAAGTGAAGAAGAGGCATTGCACAGGTAAGTTTCTCAGCCCATAGTGCAATAGCACAGCTCAAGAAATGGAAGTAAGATTTGCACGGAGAAGTCTGTTCCCAGATGTATGTGCCCTTTCAGATATATGTCCAGTTCATCAGGGATGGTGTGCTGGTGAGGAGGCACAGGCACTTAAAATATTGGTACCTCCCTAACCACTTGTCCCAAACCAAAAAGCCAACACTCTTTCTCTATGAATTTTTGTACTTAAAGGGCAAGGTTGATGTAAAAAAAAAAAAAAATCCATACTACTTCAGGAAACGCACAGCCCTTAAAATTAGGTTTGCCTGAACAGGCAGCAGTCAGAAACAAAATTCTCTTCCCTCCTCTTTTGTCCTTGCATGGCCTCTTTCAGCTTCTCTGCTCTTTTTGCCTGGGCCCTTCCTGAAGCTTTTCGGAATCATCTGTTATTGCATTTGACATTTTGGGTCTTGGGCTGCGTCACTGATCACCCAAAGAGGAATTCAACAGCCTGGCTTCCAGGCTAGGTTGCTGTTAGCTGAGGTGACTACTGTAACCTGAAAGAAGCACTTGTCTGGTTTTTTGTGTGTTAAAACTGCAATCCCAAACAGAAAGCTAGAATGCATCATTTATCATCATACAACCAGAAATATGCTTCAGCATCTCTTCTGAATTTGTATTTTTTGGCCCCACAGTTCACCTCCAGATGCTTTCAGGAAATTCTTGCATATTTCTGTGGTGTGCAGGAGAGCTTGAAGATTTATGGTTTCTCAGTGGCATTTTCATATAGTTATTGCTAAAAATTAGCTCCAAGAAGGTGTTGGCATTTCTACTGCAATATTAACTTGGGCTAGTTTTTCTTGCATGTGGAATGATTTATTTCCCTTTCCCTTTTGAAACCCAGATTTACTGTTAAACTGGGGATTGCATCAGAAGTTTGTTAGCCAGAAGTAGGCCTCATGTAGATGGGTTTTTTCCCTTTTTTCTAGCTTAATTACAGCCACTACTGTCTTTATAAACAGCCCAGGTACAGACTGCTTTAATATTCTGACAGCTCGGTGTAGATCTCTATCAGGAAGGAGAATGCCAATTGTGGTTTTGGTTTTAATATTTATTTCAGGATATATCAATTAGAAAATCTATGGTTAAAGTCTGTAGGAATTTCCTGTGGTTTGACATTGGAACGTCACCTTAGATTTCCTGAGAAATCTTTAGTACTTATTTAGTGGCTTGCTGTTATTTATCCTTCAAAGAATTTAGTACAAAGTGGTCTAGGGGGGGAAAACAGTTACTATTCTGTTTAGCTTCAAGTTTGCAGTATTACAGTCTAAGAATGGTGTATTTTCTATAATTTTCTTGAGAGTCCTTTGAACTCAGCATGAATATTTTTTTCTGACATAAAATCTTGGAACTGAGCTTCCAAAGAATGCATCAGTCTAACACTATTCTTCAACATATAAATGAGTGTTGCAATCAACATCGACATTAGCAAGATTGCTGCACTTACTTTGACATCCTAATAGTTGGGATTTCTCTAACTGCCAGAATTAGACCTTTGTTAGTGTTGTGCATCTACCGGTGCGAGAGATTCACAGAGTAGGGGGCATTGTCAGGCCAGTGAATCAAACTGAGTCATAAAGAAGAACAATCTTTCAGTGTCACTGACGAATTCAGCTGCTCGCTCCATGAAGCTGAAATCCATGACATAGTTCATTTTTCAGCTGTTGAGCACATTCACATAATGTAGCTCATTCTCTGTGTGTTGCCTACTTCACGTATGAATGTGCATTCACTTGAGAACCCCATGGATACCCTTCGCTTTACAAGACAGATATTGTAGTGTGGTACATTCAGCTTATCTGCATAGCTCTAGGACTTGTATGGCAGTATGCATTAATCAGGAATAGAATGGTTTCCAACTTGAAAAGATACCAAAATATTATTAAGAAGATTTAGTAAGTTTCAATCATAAAAAAAGAGAAAAAAGGAGGAAAAAAAAAAGAAAATCAAAATTCTTGTATGGGATCTCAGTTGTTGAAAATTTCTTCCAAACCAAAGCTCAAGAAGAACCCTCTTTTTCCCCACCTAGAAGTTAAACAGAAAGGAAATCTTAAAAAAATGTGTAAGCAAATTTATTAGTATAATAGAGATGCTGTTGTAGCAGCAATCATCTGAGGATATAGGGAAGGTGAGACTGGCAGGTAGAATGAACACTTAATACACTGATATAAAGTATGACATCTATCTGCAAAAGGTTACCTTGATATTGTTTTCTGTTTCTCTTCATCACTAACTTTAGCACATATTTATCTCTAGAGTAAAAAGGTGAATGTCATCTGAAAGGAAATCTTGCCATTTTCTTGTTAAAATGCAAGAACACTGTAATTTTATCCCTCTTTTGCAGCTAGATAGGCCTACTGTATTTCCTCAGATCTCTCTTCATGCCATAATAATACTTAATCAACGTATTAAGTGCTGCAAGGGCAGAGTTAGCACTTGGTTGTCTTCACAGTTGGTAGAGGGAAGAAGCCCTTTGCATTTTCAGTCACTGAATCCTCCACATTTACAGCAGTGATGCAGAACAGATCAGTTTCGGATATGAAGAAATCACTCTGGTCTGGCCTCTGGCCAGCTCAAGACCTGTTCTGAAGAAAAAAAAGCCAGAAACACCCTATATGTAGATCTATAGACCTTATTATTTTCTCCACATCCCACTATGTCTTCTGTAGTCACAAAACCTCTCCTGACTAACTCTTCTACCTCAAGCCCCAAAAAAGAATGGCCAATGCAAACACACACCAACACCACTGCCAACATGCTGTCACAGGCCCTGCTTTCCTTGGGAAGGGAGTAGGATGTGCTATCACAGCTTATTACAAACGTTCTGGTAGAGCAGATCCTTGCTCTTTGGACCAGAATACATATTTGTCAAAATTTGACAGCATTTGAGTCAGTAGTATATCATTTTACATCTTCAAACCTTGCTTTTGTTCTGATGTGGCCAAAAAGAGCAATGCACAGACCTATGTAGAAATCCAAGAAAAAAAAAAACAAATTGCAAAAACAACCAAGAAATTAAATTAATTACAAATTGCAGAAATAAGGAAACACAGGCACATTTCAGGACCTTTATTTTGTCATTCCCTTTTGCTGCATGGGTAAAGTACATATGACTAAGCATTCCAGTGGTAAAATGTGCAGTGCTCTGAATAGTTGCTTCTCAGTAAGAGAAGTGAGCACATAAGCATATTGCAGCACAACTGCATGGAAACATCACAAACCATGTTCCCTGCAACATCCTGAGAGATCCTGAAAGATCTGATCAGCTACAGGAATAATCCTTTGTGGGCTTGCAAAAAAACTTTGTTCTGAAGAACAAAGGTATAAAGTCCATTTTACTTGTTAGTAGAAAAATATTCCTCAAGTTCTGATATTATAAACTCCCTGTTTACTCCTTTCTCCTGCTTCTTTTCCTTTGAATTATGCAACACCTGTCATAGTTTAGTACTATTTACTGCTCATCTGGTAGTTGGAGATCATGTGAGACACTTTGGGCGTCTCAAATGTCACTAGAGACCTGAGTTAAGGCAATTCAGTTGAGCCCTAAGCATTACCATTAGAAGGGCTGAAGAGACCTCTGGACTTCCTTGGCTGTATTATTAGATCTCCATTTCTTGTAGTGGGGTACAGACACTAAGACTTTGCCACTGAAATTGAGGTGTTCAAAGATGCCCATGCCCAGCTGGAATCAGGATGGTAGGTCAGCTCGTCTCACAATGAAAAGAGGTATGGAAGCTTCTGAATAGAGGAATTAGATGTGGGAAAAAACACCTGAGAAAAGATGAGGCAGATTGAGAATCATGCCTGGGGGAATCTGACAGGCTCTATGAAGAAATTCAGCTCTGTACCTGTGGACTGGGTTATTTCTATCAGAATTACAAACTCACGTCTGACTCAGTGCTAGATTAATAAAGATATCCAAAGTATGAAAAACACCCTCAAGATGTAGTGACCTCTCCATTAATGTAGTCTGGAGGGCTAGGAATTCAAGTCCACAAAGTGAGTTGACCAGGGGGATTCAGATCATATCTCTTCAGCTGGAAGGGGAGTCAATGAGCATGAGTCTACAACGCTGTTGACACTGTGCACAACCTCAGTGACTGTTCTCAATGTGTGCTCAACAGGAACATACAAAACAAGGTGGTAAAGGCAGCATCATCAATTCAAATGAGTGTTGCAACAACGCCAAGGAAAGCAAAATTCAGAGAACTGAAGGTGCTCAGGTCAAAAAGGACAGAGTCTGGGCTAGAGCTCATTGTCCAGAGAGAACATGGATGTGCAACTGCAGGCCCAGTAACAATGATCTTCAGTATTTTTTCATATTCAGAGGTGGTGTTATTGGAATAGAGAGTAGCAAATGAGGCCTTTCATGATGTATTTTCTAAGAAAATGGGAATGTAGTCTGTACTATGTTGGATCATCACTCTGGTGTCAGTAACTCTGGTGGGTATCTGTTGTGATCTCTGGCTGATAGACTTTAAAGGTTAAGAATAATCAAAAATACAGAGAAGAATGAAAAATACAATTAAAACCCCCAAGTTTATCAAAGGTATATTATATAGGATATCTTTTCTTGAAGGGATTGATTTTTCAGACAAAGGAGATACACGTATTGATTCTATAAATCTTACGGTATTTTGTTGCATTGGAAATGACTAGTACAGATTAGCAAAAGAAATGTAAGGTAGAAGAGAGCAGATGAACAGAAGATCAGGCTACTGAAAAGAGAGCTGTTGCCTGGAGGGAGGTTATGAGCAGAGTTTTCCAAGGTTCAGTTTTGGGATTAATCTTATTCAATGTTCTCACAAATAAATTTGATACAAAGTGAGAGTGTGCTATTGAAATGTGCTAAAGACAGTTACATACAAGGGTTTAAATATCATAAGGGGAAAAATTAATGACTTTGCAGACTCCCATAATAGAAATGGAATTATGCACAAAAGCTTGAAAGGCAGGAATAATGTACATGCAGACAAATAACAAGATTTTTCTGCTCTAAACTGAGGATACTGTGCAAAAGGACAAAGGAAGAAGAGTATTAGTTATTGTCTTGATTATGATAGGTTACCAATTTGATGAGGCTGTGAAAAGTGCAAATGCAATCCTTAAACATTAGTTTGTCTAGCAGAAATGGAGAAGCATTAATGCCACCACATTAGGCAGCAACGACATATCATTTGTACTATTGTGTACAGTAGGAGATACAAGTTCAAGGAAAATTAATGTGAGCAGAGAGAAAGGCTATTGGGAAGGTTATATATAAATATATATATAACTGGGGAATATACTGTCAGTGCAGTAGCAAAGGACAGTCAGAGAGAGTAGAAAAATAATGTTGCTGCAATAACAGCAACAAATAAAAATGGCAATAAACTGCCACAATAAAGTGGCAAGAAAATGCATGGGACCTATGATGATTTTGGAGTTCCCTTTGCCCTGTGCACTGCAGGTTGTATTTACTTGGTCTATTGTGCCAATTAGTTGCATACATTCAGTGCAGTTGTGCTGCTTCTACTGGCCATCAAACCTGTTCTTTCACACACAAAAAGGAACAAAAACAAAAACAAACAAACAAAAAAGTAAGAACAGCATTAGTGCACGTGGTTCACTAAAATGTCAGTGATGATTGCAGGGGATACCTGGACAGAAAGATGTGACTGCTCTCTGACAAGGAGTCGAACAGAGTCTCCTGTAGGTGGGATAGTGTAAGCTGACATGAGATACCAGCCAAGAGATCATGAGCAGACCTCAAGGGATCTTGAGTTTTGATATCACCAGTGACCCTACACAGCAATAATGAGGCTTCCCTCCTTACAAAGCTGTGGAGAACCAATTTCAGAGGCCAATGTTGCTACAGAGCTTATAGGAGTGGTCACTGCTGACTGATGAAAGGCCAAGACAGGCACGGCAATGGCAAGGCAGGACAAGACAGGCAAATCCAGCTCTCCAATATTTTACCATCCAGGACAGACGATGCTTTATTATGTGGTGTCTACAATAAGATGTATTTGAGGCTAGGAATACATATGTAGTTCTTATTTTAAAGCATAAGAAATACTCTTTTGTCTTAGTACATCTGCTGGGTAAACATGAACATCACAGGTATGAGTAATATTATTCATCTTAATATGTAAATAACTTGATATTGGAAGAACCATTTGAATGAATCAAATGAAACAAAAGTGGAGGCTGTGGAGGTTTTGTGCAATCACCCTGAAAAGGGAGCTGCCTCCTCATATCAGCATTTCCCTGCATACCTTCTTAAATATTTTGGTGTGTTGCTTTTTTCCTCCATCCTGTATGTCTAAAGCAGATCCCAAACACTTCCCAGAGGTTTTAGCTCCCAGGGCTAAAGGGGACCGAGAGATATCGAAGCTTATTTGGGATCTCACCAGCATTGAAAGCTACCCGGAGAGGAAACCAAAACACTGTAAGTCATGGGATTGTACTTTTTCTGCATCCAAGGCTGTTCTTAACTATTGCCCCTCTTTGGGTCATATCCCAGGTGTGCTTACATCTGCCTTTCATATTTACATTCTATACACCAAATTAGTGCATGAAGAGCAATCTTTGTGAGCTCTTCTCTAATAGAACAAGACCTTGCTGCTTCCTCCTCTGAGGAGTAGGGAAGGAGTGAGCTACAGTGCAAAGGCAGACATTAAAAAATGGTGGGGGCACTTTGGAACTTTGTGATGTTTACCTATCACCAAGCAGTCAAAGAAATGGAGAATTAAAAGGTACATCATGCAGATGACCTGAGACCAAAGGCAGCCTACAATTTTCATGTTTTAGGAACTGCAAAAAGAAAAATATAAAAAGAAGTCAGAATCATAGCAGAAGGAATAATTTAATAGATTGCATTTGTCAGCACTTCCCAACACTGGCCTGATTCTGTATTTTCAGGATTGTTGGGGAAAGTCCTGCTGACTTCACAAAACCCAGAGCTTGTCTGGTGCTGAGTACAGCTGAACACTCACACTCTGATTGCTCATCCCATTCTGATACACTGCAGCTTCTCAGCATATGACATTGCATTTCCCTAGGCTTACTGGACAGATTCTGCTGTGCCAAAAAAGGCTAATCTGGCAAGTAAGCAAAATACAGAATCTCTGAACATAAACTATGAAAATCAATCAACTGGGGAAAAGTCAAGCTGAGTGGCAGAAAAGGGCAGGAAAAAGCATCTGGAGTGTATTTTAAACTCTGAACACTTTAATGTATATAATTATAGCATGTAGTACACATGGGACAAATCTTGCAGTGATCTTTCAGGGGAAGTTCCCACTTACATCATATTCCCTGTGCCTGTAAGGTCATGGAGGCTGTTGCCTTCCCAGAGTTCCCAAGTTTTATATGCCTATACTATATATACATATATATTTAGGATGATACTTCCCAAGGGAGAGCATCTAGAGGCGGTGGGAAAGTTTATGTATTTCAGTGACCCCGTGAGCTATGCTAGTGGGGGATGTTGTCTCTCGGCAGGGCTACTCAAGCCTCACATAGGAAGCTAAATTACAGAAATACAGTAAAGCAGGCGCTCCTTGAAACCAGCTGGGAAGTAGGGATGGCAGAAGCCTCACTTACACAGCAAGACTCAGGCTATTGTATTTAATAAAGTAAAGGAAAGAAGCTCTGCTAGAATTAGAAATATGAAAAAAAGAGATAAAATGTCACTTTTCCAGATAATGAACATCCAGCACCTTCACCAAACTTGGATCAAATCCTATTTTTTTCTCCACCCATATTGCACGATGAAGTCTCTGGAACATCACATGTCTTGCTTTTTTTTCCCCCCTAGCAATGCCCCGTTTTTTCTTTGTACACCAGGTTTAAAACCTCCTCACGCACATCCATGTACATTGGCTTTAAGATTGTGTAAATTCTGAAGTTGTTAATTACAACTGGAGGCTATTGTTTGATAAACCACTGTATAGCTCTGGGTTTGCATCTTTTCTGTTTTCAACCTCAGTGCATTCTGAGCATGTACAAAAATATGGAAGATGGATGTATGTGGGAAGTCACTAGGAAAGCTTGATTGATGTCTCTTGAGGATTTTCATATTCAAAAGTGAACAGCTGAGTGCATCTTCCCTTATGCCGGAGTCATTCAGGATGAATTTGCACCCTAAATTTAACTGCAAAGCATTAAGACAAGAAAGCAGTTTTGGGGTACAGATTTTTATCACTATGTTTTCGAACCATTTCATGAGTTCTGCATACCATGACTGTATAAATACACAAACACATGCACAAAAGAATATATATATATACATATATGTATATATGTATATATGCAGTATGAGGTTATGAACAGCCCAGTGACAGACCTGGACATTCTGTTAAACCTTAAATCTGCCTGCGAAGCCTCTCAGTCAGACACCTGAGGCCATGGCTGTGCTGCTGCATAAGTGACTGCCCAGCATGTGGTTTTGAGACCAGTGGGTAAGAAGCCAGTTAAAAAATTTGTTGGGGAGTTTTCTGTAGTCTTGCTGGGAAGCTCCAGGGAGAAACCCTGACAAAAACAGCAAAACTGAAAGTCAGCTGGTGGGGTGAAAAGCTTCCCACTGTTTCACATATTTCTGTGGAAGGGTAAGTATGTTGAAACCCAGGAAAACTGGAACAAAATGTGAGCTGGCTGTCAGACTGAGCCTTCGAAAGCACTGACCACCAGCCGTGCTATAGATTAGCAATCACCAGAGACACTTTCAGCCAAAGGCAGGGTCTGCCATGCCCCACATGGGACGTCCCACGGGAAAGGCCCCAGGAGCAGGAGATGATGCCTTCACCACGAGGTTATCCTGCCAGCCCAGGGAAACTGGCACTCAGGATAGTTCCTGCACCCAGTCACATCTCTTGGATCACAATCCAACCCCGTGTTCTCTTCTACCCACAGATCAAATTTGATACAAATGTGTGTAAATGAAGCATTGAAGATTTGTTTCGAGGGTGTGCCAACATGCTACAGTCAGATGCTAGGGCTATCATTATCTCTCTCGCAGATGTCCTGTGATGGGATGTGGCCGATGGGGCTGTGGGCAAGATTGTCTCAGTAGGGTTTACAGGATGTGGCTCCTTGTCATCACACCCATAGCAGTATAAATTACTGTCATATCCTCAGGATGACATGACTGAGTCATTATGAGGCTCTCCTAGGATTCCAGCTTCATTTTCAGTCTTGAATATACAATCTAGATTGTAACAGCTTTGTTTAAAAAGAATATATGTAAGAAGTTTGCATTAGAAGTTTGTTTAGTTAATGACCCACGAGAATTCAACCTTTGGGGTGCATAACTTCTAATATCATTGTGTTTCTACATTTGGTGAGGTGGCTGTCACACTAAAGACAATTAAGTTGAAATGTGTGTTCAGTTAAGACCGGTAGTCAGCCAGCTGGGCAGATAATCTCCTGATGTTCCACACTTTCAGGGGAAATCCTGTAGTGCAAAGGGTCTGCCTGAAAAGCCAAGTACTGTTTCAAAATACTTGTGCAACCTCAGTTACTTCAATCAGTCTGGCTGCATTAAAGGATAGTTCTTTTGCCCAGGTTAATTTACCTCACTGTGCACTTCACAATTATCTCCCATTCCAAGGATTTAATCAAAGTTGGGAAATCAGGCCTTGCAGCAAAGCTAAGGAAATTTTGAATCTGAATTTTACAGGTGGGAAAATAAAGGTAATCTGTGTCAAAAGTCAAGATTGCTGCAGAGTCTCGTTATCAGATTACAGGCTATACTTTTTCTCTGCTTTTAAAAATGCAAAAGAAATCCTACAGGCACATAAAAAAAGGAGGAGGGTCAATTCAAACTGAACAGGGATGAACAGATGTATTTCAGAAGGCAGACTTCTAGGTAAATAGTATGAGATTCCTCCTGCCACAATAGCAAGAGAAAAGAGATGGAAAAATCAGCTTGCCAAGGTTTGAGAAGAGCAACAAAAGCAAATTTCTTGCCAAAAAGCACAAGATACAATAGTACTCTGGACTAAGACATGCAGTGCTTAAGCCTGGGTATGTGACCATGTGTTGATGTGTTTGTATATGTACTCTCCATTCATAAAACATGAGCCATCTGCTATACGTCTTGGAAGATAAGAGCAGATATTCCTCCCCCAATGTTGTATAGCTGATGGAATTGGCTTGGGACATCATTTGAATAACAAATGTTGTTGATTATTTGCTAGTTTTAGTGTGTGTTTAACACAGAAAAGACAAACATCATGAATTCCTGTATGATTTGCTTAGCTTCTGCACTCCCTCCATTGTGTATGAATGTACTGCAGTATAAAGCAACATCCTGTGGATATAATAAGTGTACAAAGATGACATTTGCTAACAGTACCCACTCAGACAATGAGATAAAGGAAGAATGGAACCCTGTTTGCAAAAAGAAAGGCACTATTAATAGAAACAGGGTGTGTATCAGGATTTATTTCCTTGATTGTTGATAATCTGTGGGGCTCTGGAGTATGGCAAGCTCCTGCAGGGGCCAAGCATGCACCACTCCCAAACCCATGCACAGGGGTGTGCTACCTCCAAAAACAAGTCATGGATAAAAGTCAGTTCTCCATTTCTACAAAACCTTCCTCTTCCAGGTGAGTCTGGGGCTTCACCGTGCTCTTCAAACATGCTGTCCTACTTCCTTTTGCTAGTCTTGTGGTACACATCCATCCATGCTGTTCCTTGGCCGTGAGCATACAGCCATACACTTGTCCTGTTTACAAGCCCTCTTTTTTTTTTGCCATTCCTTCCTGTTTAAGGTTTCCAGCTGCCAGGTGTTCCTGGTTTTTGGCCGCTCAGCTGCTTTCCAGGGTTGTTGCCTGTAGTTTTGTTCCTCATAGCACTGTGGCATCATATCCTGAAGGAAGACTGGTGCAAGATTATTTCCCATTTGAGTAATCCTTTTGTTCAAGCAGGAAGGATGATTCCTTTCTGCCATCCCTACAGGCTCTCCTCCAGTGACAAACCTGAAGTTTTATAGTATTTGCTACAGTGATGGATTTTCAAGCAGAGACCATCAAGTAATGTAAATCAATATGGCTTTACTGGCTTCAGAAAAGCCATGCTGATTTACTCAACCAATGATACATCCTTGTCTGTCTGCCATAACAGAACACTTCTCTCAGAAACAAATTAAATGTAGTAGGATTTCAGACGGTTGGGTGACTCCTTGAATTCCACCTTTTATTTCTCTTCCTATTATTTTTGCCATTATCCTTGCATTCCTTATAAGGTTTTCTGCTTGACTTAATGAAGTTATGATTCAGGCTTGGTGAAAACTGTTTTAACTTTGACACATAACACATACCATATCTGTAACTTCTGCACTTCTATTAGTCAGGCAAAAAAATTAGCTTTGGAGCCGGTGGTTTCCCACTGCCTATCTCTGAGGAGTCTGGAGGAAAGACTTCCTCTCCAGTTCCACCCACTGAGAAGTCATTAGCACAGCTCCCTTACAGACATTAAGTCCCTATAACACACTGTTCCTGGGCACCGTATCTGTTCCTGGCTTGCCTTGGTATCATGGAAATATGATTATTTTTTTCCCATTGGTACTTCGTTCTCAAACAAGCTCACAATTTGCTGTGGTATGCTAGAATAACACATCCTAGTCTTGAGCATAATTGGATCTATATCAAGATTGATTCTTTAAGGTTTTCTCAAAATTTTGCACATACAGTGTCACTATTTCTCCCATCTGGTGACAAAGCTCTGAGAAATATCAAAGAGCTGAGAAACTTATTTATCCTTAAGCTGCTATCTGTTTCCTTTTTGAACACTGGCAAAAAAAGTCCAGCCAAGTGCCAGAGCTGGTCCATTGTTAATTTTCAATTCAATTAAGGACATAAGAAAAAGGATTTGTACTTGGCAGTTGCTGCCTGAAGGTCCTGGTTAAAATAATCGCCCACAGGAGTCATTCTGGTAAGCAAAGGGTAGAAAATCTGCCCATTGAAAACCTTCTCTTGTTTTCCCTTCTCCTGTCTGTCTGCTCTTTATTCCTCCAGTTGTCCTCTGGCTTATTCTGCTAAACATGTTCCTACCCTTCCTATCCCTGAGTGGGGGTTTCAGCAGCACCTCTCCAGGAAAGTCATCCTTACCCTCTCCCATCTTCTCTGTTCAAGAGCCAGGTCAGTCTGAATATTTCATCTTAGGTTAAGTATTCAAAAAGAGGCTCAACAGAAAAACTCCACAAGCCTTCATAAGAGCCTGAGCTGTGTTTGTAGGCAGGGTGCAGGCAGTGACCCTCTCCCTGACCCCTAGGGAGTAAAAAGGGTGAAGATTTTTTGGGGTGCCAGGCAGGGTTAAGTGCACATCGGCTTAAAATCAGAGCCCATCCAAATTTTTTGTGCTTAAATTCACACATACCTACAGCTCTAAACAGATTAATAATTAATTAGCATTAGACAGGCAGTGATGATCCACAGAAAGCTTCACAGAGATATTTATTCTAAAAAAATAACGAACCATTTTCCTCATCCCATAAAGGTTTTCCAGCCTGTAGATGCAGTAGAGATTGACTTTAAGAATAGATAAGGTTAAGAAAGACCATAAGGCAGCTATACATCTCCTGCAACATATGACATACATAACTGTCAGATCAAACCCATATCTACAATTTAAGGGTTCCTGCTACATAGCTCATGCTTGCTGCAGTGCATTATCCCACTCTCTTCTCTGCAGCAGGACAGGAATCCTGTGTCCTCTGGACAAACCCCACTTCTGTAGGAGTCCTGTAGGAGTCTTGCATGTGGGAATCCAAGAGGAAAATTTTATTCTGGAAACACTGAAACAAACAAACAAAAAACCACCACCAACAACAACGGAAACAAAGAGATCAAGAACTGGGAGGACAAAAGGACTTTTACAGGAAATAAAATAGTAGAATACCTCTTGCTATGGACAAAAGGACCCTTATATGGAATAAACTCTTTGGAGACCTCTTGTCTCTTCCCTCTGCTACCAGATACAAGGCTTGCTCATCTACTTTTGTTTTGAACAAGACTTCCCTATCTGGTATGCAGCTGTAGAAGTACAATGAATTTACATGAGGAGAGCTCTTAGCAGCAGCTTCCACGCTTCTCTGGCAGATTTGTACAAACTGGATATGACATTACCAGCAGCCAGCCACATCTTGCTCCAATAAACAGTGCTATTTATTATTGAACTTAAGGGGACCAGCTCAGCAAGGACTAGGGGACTGAACACTGCTGGCTAGAGTGTGGAGTCAAAAGTGCTGGTTTTACCCAGATCTGGGCCTTGACAGTGATAAGTTTAAGGCAGAAAAAGATCCAATATAGAGTTCCACCTTCACTGCAGAAAGCTGACATTTGGGAAATCCTTCCCAAAAGCACCTTACCCTTGAACTAACTCTACAGTTAGCTTATGCCTTACGTGCTTTTCCGTGTTGTTTCCTATTTCCTTGCTGAGAAACTGAGTGGCCAACTAAGCTAAGCCTATTTCCCAGTGGCATCCTTCAACTTTGTTCCTAACTTCTGCTTCGTGTTCATAACTGGATTAGATAAGAAACAGTCCAAGTCTCAGCATCAGCCAGGAGATGCAGGACTCTTACATGAAGAAGAGGAGACATAGCCCCCTTGGGTCAGCTCAAAACACTTTGTACCAAATGGCTATACTTGTTCCCTTTCATTGGGCTCCACTTTCCAACGTCCCCATTAAAGTTCTCTGCTCCCCAGGGACCTCTGCAGAGTGGCTACATGGTTTCTGCACAGAAATCTGGAATGTCTATAGTTCTTCAGGGGATGATGGGGACAAGACTCTGGCTATGCTCAGATACAGGCTTGAGGAACCGAAAAATTTGGAAGGACATCCCAAGGCACTACATTCGAAAGGAAGCAAGAAGAGCCATAAGGTTTATATATATACATATGATTCAAAAGGTGTTTCTTGAGGAGGAGTGAGATAGTGCTGAATTGAAAGGCCTTAGGGCTTTAAGGTAAGGCTCAGCAAGGAGGGTTCTTGAAGGACAGGGTGCCCTTGGAATTTGACTCCAGGTTTACTGTTAGGCATACACAGCCCCATGGACAGAGTCATCATGTGTCGCTGTGTGTCAGCCCTGTGCCTTATCAAAGCCTGTAGTCTCATGCCAGCTTTGCTGAAAGGGAAGAGCACATGGATTTTAGGGCTCTTGTCCAGAAAGCAAGGGGCCACCATGTACATATACCTGCATTGTTGGTGACTGGAAGAGGGGCACTGGGAAACAGCCACCAACATCAAGTGAGGGGAATTGCCATTCTGCTTCCCAGTGAGAATTTTGTCTACAACTGAGCTGAGTGCTGATCTGGGTTTGGAAAAAGCCACTGAGCATAGTGGTACACAAGGATAGCAAGGAGTCAGCAAGGCAGACCTGGACTGAGGCACTGGGCTGCTGAGGGAGTGGTAGGAGTGTGACATCATGGGATACAAGGGAGCTGAGGGCAGTCCAAGGGTCTGCCTTGGGGTTAGAAAGCAGAAACTGAGGAGAGTGGCTTACATAGCCTTGGAAAGCTGACCCCAGGGGAAGCCTAGTCACATTAATAGAAGTTTTCCCATGGAGAAAATGAGGCAAAATGTTCTCTTCACAATCCACATTTACGCCTGAGATGGGGGTTCAGACAATGCAGATGACTGAGAGAAAGGTTTCTCTCATGAGGAAATGACTTCAAGGTGTGCCAGAGGAGGTTTAGACTAGACATTAGGAAAAACTTTTTTCATGGAAAGGGTTGTAAAGCACTGGAACAGATTGCCCAGGGAAGTGGTGGAGCCACCATCCCTGGAAGTGTTCAAAAATGTGTGGCATGTGAAGGCATGGTTTAATGGTGAACATATTGGTGGTGCTGGGTTGATGCTTGGACATAATGATCTTAAAGGTCTCTTCCAAGCATAATGGTTCTGTGATTCTATGATTCTTTGGAAGCTGCTAAGGCAGGACAGCCCCCATACCCTTGCCAGTCGGTGCCAGGTTTGGATATCCTGGAACTGCCTTTGTCTAGCTGTATGTTTTTCAAAAGGATCTTCTTTTTGTAAGGGAAGGTTTTGACAATATGCTGTAGTACTATTATTTCCAGTCCTTACCTTCCCATAGAAATATCATAATCCCTTCCACACTCTCACCCTTGGCTAAAATAGGCCATGTGACAAGATATTTTTAACTATGTCTCTATAAAATCTCAAGACTATTGTTCAAAAATTTAGCTCACATCTGCTTTTCTGTGCAGTGGATATTGATGTGCCTGACAGGCACTGGTTTCATTACACAAGTAAGCTCTCTATAAATATTATTTTTAACAGTGGTAAGAGAGAGAGAATTCAGAGGGGGAGATGATAGCAAATCAGGAAGCTGTGATACGTGGCTCTAAATCTTGTTCTGAATTTCAGTTTTCCATGAATATTTGGAGAGCAGGCTTCAATTCTGAGGCAGAAAAGCAAGTTAAAAAAGTAAACTGCAAAGAAGGATTGAGTGGCTCACATGAACCACAGGGCTCCTCAGATCCTGTTTTCAGCTGGGACTCCATTCTCATTTCACATTCATGCCCCATAGAGCTACATTCCAACAAAGGCATTCTTATCTGATAGAAGCCTTCCTTTCTGACATACTTTTTCTTTGCCTATCAGCAACATTGCCTAATAGTCTCCTGCTCTTTTTCCAAGAACTAGTCCCCATGACTTAGCATATATGTGTAGGGACATTTATAAATGCAGCCTGAGATGTTCATTTGGACAGGGAAAAAAAGTCTGCAATGGGGAAGAGGTTCTAAGATGGTGCTATGTTTTCGTAGAGGAGGGAAGTCAGCTAGTCATAATTATCCATTGCTACAGCAAACTATTTGTATCTATTCTTAAAGAAATGCATTTTTGTACATTTCTTTGATACATTTTTTCAGAACTGAGTTTTCTAGCTTCCATATGATGATGTCAAGTGTAACAGTTCCACAAAAGTCAAGAGATGACAGGTACTGATTCTCTCCTACCAGCCAGTCCTGTCAGAATACATTAGATTGTTTTCACAGGAATTGTTCTTGACAATTTTGCCTTAATTTTTACTTCCAGCTGCCCAACAACAGCTTTAGTAATTCTTCCAGTCATTTTTAGGAACTGAGGTTAAGCTGACTAATTCCATCTTTTTCTTTTGAAAATTAAGTACAAAATTTGTCCACTACTGATTTTCCCTGGCCTCAATATTTTTCCAGAAGCTCTCAACTATACCACCAACAGGTCCTGAACTGCTGGTGGTCTCTAAATACACTGTGGTGAACTTCATCAGATACCAGGAAGTTGGAATCATCTATCTTATATGCACATTTTCTGTCCTTTGGGCCTGCAGGAGCCTCATCAAGTTCATCAAGAGGAAGTGTGAAGTCCTGCAGCTGGGAAAGAACAATCCCAGGCACCAGCTCATGCTGGAAGTCAAGCTGAAAAGGAGCTTTGCAGAAAAGGACCCAAAGGTCCTGGTGAACACTAACTTGAACAAGATCCAGCAATGAGACCTTGTGATAAAGAAGGCAAATGGTATTCTGGGCTGCAGTAGGAGCGTTGCTGACAGAACGAGGAGGGTGATCCTTTTTTTCCTATTCAGCACTGGTGAGGCCACATCTGAAGTACTGTGTCCAGTCCTGAGATCCCAAGAATAAGAGAGACATGGCCATATTTGAGAGAAGGGTGACTAAGATCATTAGGGGACTCAAACATGTCTCCTGTGAGGAGAGGCTAGAAGATCTCAGGATGTTTAGGATGGAAAAGAGAAGGTTCAGAGGAATCTCATCAATGTACATAAAGACCTGAAAGCAGGTTGCAAAGACGACGGAGCCAGGCTCTTCTTGGTGGTGACTAGTGACAGGGCCAGCAGCAATGGGCAGAAACTGAAACACAGGAGGTGCCAAATGAACATCAGGAAATACTTTTTCACAGTGAAAACACTGGCACAGATTTCCCAGGGAGCCTGTGGAGTCTCTATCACTGGAGATACAGAAGCCATTTGCACATGGTCCTTGGACAATCAGCTCTAGGTGGCTTGAGCAGTGGGACTGGACCTGAAGACCTTAGCCATTCTGTGATTATCTTAATAAGATTTTTTATTAATTCATAGCAAAGAGCTCAAGATTTAGCTGAGGCTTGCACTCCTGATGAACAGCATACTTCACAGGACATCAAGTTGAGTCATAAAATCCTCAGATGGAGTACAGCCAACCATTATCACCATTCATCTTCTCCTAAGAGCATTCATAGTGTTTGATTGCAGGGGAACAGAACGCCTTGCATTGGATGTAGGGGAGCCCATTGGGCAGGTGGCTCTTGTGAAGTAGATATTTCTCCTCCACTGCTGATGGTGTTGCAACCCTTAGTAATTGTTCTTTCTTTTTGTCCTTTGTCATCTCTACTGGCAAAATCCGATGACCCTGAAACTTTCTCAGCTTAAACTACAGCTGGAGAGATGCATCCAGTGTCTTTACTTGCTCACACAAAATCCAGTCTTGCATTTTTTCTACAAATTTCATGAGCTCAGGAAGAGAAACTAGCAGTAATTATGTGTCCCTACCTTTACAGACCTCTTTGCTGCCCTTCCTGTAGTTTCTCCCCAAACTATTTCCTGCGAAGAGTCTGATAAACCATTTATTGTTAATCTCCCAGGAGATTCGCTTACAAGACTCCAAAAGTGTTGAGTGTCAGACTCTGTTATTATAACAGTTGCCTCATTACTTGAAAACATTTGCATTATTTAGGAAAGAAACCAATATTATCAACAAGCAAAGCCTATATATCGTATTTTAAAAGCTCTTTTAATTGTATAGGTGTCATGAATTCCATTGTACTTTGTAAGACTGGAGTGTTTTCTGGAAATTTTTCCTGCATACATCAGGACAAGAGCACTGCATAAATCTGAGGCCAGGCATAGAAATAACCATAACCTAATTCAACTCTGAAAGCCCTAGAAATTTGAAGTTTAATCACAGAAAGGCAGGAAGACAGTAATGGTCCAGTCCCATCCAGTTTGAAAGCACTAGGATGGTTTGTGTCTTTCAGCTTCAGGGACACCCAGCAGATAGAACTGCTGTGTACAGCTCCAGGCTGTTGAAATGCACAGACTCAAGCTCTCAATTACCCTCATTTGCAGCTACACACAGTAACGATATGGTGATGTCCAGCTGTACGTGAAAATGGACCGTTACGTAAATATACACAGAAGAGTTTAAAAGAGATATCCCATTTAAAATGGTGCCTACTTGGCAATATGGTCATCTTGGAATGAAAGCAAGCAGAGGATTCACTGACTGGAAGCACTGCTCAAATTCCCAGCACCAGCTTGTCTCCTTAATTTGTTTTGTTTCAATAGCCAGGAGTACAGCCAGGAGCTTCAACAGACAGAAGCTCACCAAGTCTTTGCTGAGGCATCTCTTTAAAGGTGATTCTCCCAAATATGAGGGTGAAAAACACTAAGTGGTACAGGAGATTATTTTTAAATTGTAATCAGCTTCTACTGCTCCAGAAACATTCAACACTTGCAGTTGCTCTGCTCAGATTTATACTGCAAGAGCTTTTCTTTCTTACTTCTTTCCTGCCTAAACATCCTCAGGCTCTTGAGTGACTGAAACCCACTAAAAAAGACAGATGGCCTTTTGATAATATCTAATGGAATGTATAATCTCAAATTCCCTCCCATGCTGAACTCTGTGACCCAGAATGAATATGTGCAAATTTCAGAATTCTAGTTGAATAATTAAATGGAAACATAATAAAATGATTGAGCTGTTCTATTACAAATTTACACAGAAAGCTACTGGTATTGGAGTAAAATTGAAGATTTTACATGGTCAGTGACTTCAGAATCATGCATAGAATATATGAAAAATATGTTCTAGTTTTTAAGACAAAACTACATGTAAGGTGGCTTCCTTCCCAAAATAGTTAACTAATTGCATAGGTTAGCAGGGTCATTGTGATACTCAAATGCATTATGGTCTATTCTTTCAAATGCAATTACAAGCATTCAATTTAAGAACCAGTCTAAATGGGCACATTTCACTCCATTATTTCAATCTAGCTAAGAGTAAATCAGTGAATAAATCAACATTTTGCCATTATCTGATTGTTATGGGATTAACAGGAAGCTGATATTACCAAGCAGTTCTTTATAGACTGGCACTCTACTGTAATAAGCCATGTTCTGATTAAGCTCCTAGTGTGCTTTTGCACTATTTTATTTTTCTGCATGTTCTTATGTGCTTCTAAAAAGTGACAGTGACTGAAGAGGATATTGTGTATGGCCCAGATAAAGTCTGTAATGCTCTCACTGTTCCACACATCATATTTGTTGTCTTCTTCAAGCTCCTCTTTACAGTGTTTCTCTTCTGCATGACAAATTGGGCTTACTGGCTGTGTTTGCAAGCCTTACAAGCCTTTCAGACCTCAAAATATGACTAGGAGGTATTAACAACAATAAAAGCTTAAAGCCCTAAACACCGACTTCCTGAGCTAGAGAAATGAATGCTCTGTCTGCTAAGAATAAAAATGCTTTTCCCTTTAGGTAGATCAGCTCATGGAAGGAGACACAAAACAATTACCCAGTGCGTTCCACGTGTGTAAGAATCTGACAGCATGCTGTAGGCAGGCTCCAACCTGTCACATACAATACTGTAAGGATTCAAGTACATTCACTAGAACTTTTATGGATGTTTTAATATCTACTTCATAATGTCAAAGTGTTTGTCACCTCAGCAAAGAGCCCTCTTGCAGAGAAGCCAACTAAGTTAATAAGAATTAGAGGAGCAGAGAGCATTATTTGGGGGTTTGTATCATGTGTTGCCCCAACATCCTCATAAAAGTTACTGCCTCCACACAAGGTGCTTTCATCAAAATGAGATCAGGGTATATAAAAAGGCAAAGGCAAATCTCTAGTGAAACCACAAGATGAACTGCCTAATTATTTCAATCCACAGATGATGGACTAGTAGACATAATGAATAGATTACTAACTGTTAACAGCTGTCTCAAGTTTCAGGCAGAGATGGCCATATTTATCCCATAAACAGACCAGGAGGCAGCTGAAACTTTGTAATAAGATTATTCTGTGTCTGCAATATTAGCAAGGCAGAGGACAAATAGACTTACTTTTTCTGGATGGAGCAATATCAGGCCAGTGCAGTAAATGTAAACCCCTCCAACATGATGTGGGAAACACCAGTAAATAAAGGTCCATATGCACATCTCAGAACATAAACCTATGTCATCTAATGTCCCTGGAAACAACCACTGCAACCCAGGTTAAAGTGACATCCACAAAAAACAGGACTATCTAGTTGCCAGTAGCAGTGTTTCACAAATTAGTCATTCCATCTTCAACCCTAAAGGAGTATCTTCAGAGCCCTATCAGAACACAGCCCCAGAAACAACTATTTGTGATTCAGATGAATACTAAAAGTTGTAGATTCAAGTATAATGGTTGTTTAATGGTTGTTTGAACTCTGGATAGCCCTTCCACAGAAGTTTGTTGACAGATTTCTGTATTTTGCATGGAACAGTTGCTGGATGCAGATGGGGATCACACTTCAACTGCTGATCTGAACCGAGAGAGCAACCACTTGAACTGCATTTTCTGCAGGCCTGGATTCTGGGGTGAGTGACTGGGCTGGAACCAGGACGTTTGTGGACTTTGACAAGGAAAGCTTAAATATGGACCTCTTTGAGGCTCAAGGGTGAGACAGGTATCAAGTAGCTTAGCTCTTTCTAGTAGTGGGCAGGCACAGACACAGCCAGAGGCACATCTTAAGAGGCCTTGGGAAGACCAGAAGGAAAAAACCCAAAGTGCTCATGGGGTTTAAGCACCTTCAAGGCTTATGAAGTCCAGCTCCAGCAGTGGAGCCAAATCACACTCACATCCAAGACATGGAGGCAGTTACTGCATCGTGTCCAAAATTGCCCAGTCTTGCAGCTATACTACGTGGAAGCTGATCATAACAGTACCAGAAAAGTACTTCTGACAAATAATGTAGACAGATCCTAGAGGAAGATGTTATCCACACAGGGGTTGTCCCAGCTTCAGACAATGTCTGAAAATCCTGCATCTCTGTCTTCTTGTACAAAGTGACTACATGTATTTCTCTGCCTCCTGTATTACACTGTATTATTCTGTTACTTTTGGAGGCAAGGACACTGAATTGTCAGTTCTTTAAGTTTCTGTGTTGTACTATGGAGAGAAAACAGGGAATGTTCTTTCAGCAATATAATGAAGTGTTCTGAAAGTGGATACTTTCATAGAATAGAAACTATTTTGAGGAATGGTTTGTGTATTCTAGTTTGGAAAGCACTTAGCTTTTTTGTGTTGACAGTGGAAAGATCAATAAATAAATAGAAATTAAATAATAAAGAGAATATAAAATACTTAAATAATAGAAATAAGAATATGCTGATAGCTAAGTATTGCTTTTACAGATGGAGTAGAGAACTAGTTCTTCCAGATAACAAGCTAATTCTTGCCTTTCTGAAACAATATAAAGAAACAGATTGTAACAGTTTATGAACAGCTACTGTGTTTAAAGATTACTAGAGGAAGGAGAATACTAATTCAGAGGTCAAACCTTTGGGGCTTGTATTATCAAAATTTAGCTAAAGTAAATGATGCTGTGACTGAAATATACTGGAGGGATTTGTTGGAGCTGAACTGACCAAGTACACTGCCTTGCCTGCTCTGTTCTGCATAATTAACTATCTTATTAACTAGACAATTGATTCACTGCTTTATTGATTGATTGTTGCATTCATTCTCTCTTTCTTCTTTTTGTTTTGCTGCCAACTTTATCATTTTAATTGCACAACTTTCTTCCTAAGTGATTCATTCCCTAATCAACTCTCTCATTCACTGCTGAGCCTGTTTCTCACCCAGTTCACTGCTCAGCTCAATCCCAAGCCTTCACCTGCCTGATCTTCTTGGCATTTGTGACAAGTTGTGGGGCCCCTCAGGGTTCAGACGACAGGTTCTGTTTGATGTTTTGGACGTGGGGAGATTTGGTATTTATTCTACATGTGCTGGAAGAAAAACCACATTTTACATAAGCAGTGATCGGCTTTTGGTGTTCCAATAGTGAACTGGAGCTATGAAAAGTCATGGTAAAGGCTTTGTAAAAAGTAAATGTTTCTCTCTTTCTATGGATGCCTCTTTCAGACAGCACATTTGTCTACATGATAACTGACTGCTACCATACTGCCTGAGGTAAAACTGCTTTTCAAATCTTAATTACAGAAGACAAGCAAATTTGTTTATTGCAAATCTCAGGGAGGATTTCTCAGCAACTTTGACTGCCTGATCAGCCTGGCTGGCTGACCGGCTGAAAAGGGCAGCAAAAGTCACATAAAAATTAAATCAGGTTGCTTAGGATCTTGTCCCTTTCAAGTGTTGAATACCACCACTTCTCTGGGCAACCTCTTTCCACATTTGACTATCCTTTTTGGAAGATGTTTTCCTCTATCTCCAATGAGCATTTCCTTCGGTGCAGCTTGTTGTTTCCTGTTCACCTTTTGCTATGCACTTCTCAGAGAAGATGGGCTGCTCCATCTTCTCCCCAGTTCCCATTCCAGTAGCAGAGGATGGCACTTAGATCCTGCTCACCCTTCTCCGGTACAACAGAGGTTCCAACAATATGACAATATGACAGCAAAATGAGAAACCACCAGATGCTGAGAACAGTGGAAGGGAAAAGTGGCTGGACAATCCCAACCTGGGGCTAAACTAATAAAACAATCCAAGAAACTGACAGATAACACATACGGGGAAAGGGATGTCTTGGGAACTCTTCTTGGATGAAAAACATCAGAGGACAGTAAGAATAAAAAAGATTCCCAGACTTACAAGGGTCACTCAGAAAGGCCAGAATTCCTAAATAACAGTCTAAAATAACCAAAACCAGGGCCAATGAGGACAAAAGTAAACATGAGTGTGTTGTTTATTTTAGAGAGGGAAACAAAAAAGGTAAATCAAGTGGTATAATTGTTAAGCTCATGAGTATCCATCAAAGCAGCTTTGCCCGCAGGGTGACAACAACCTGTTTTCCTGTCCATACCATATCACCAACTTGCCTCTGTGTTCGGGGAGACCCGGAAGATTTCTTTGACTGTCAACAAGAGGAAGCCCCAGAAGGGATGGAAGATTGACAAAACCTCTCTCTAACATACTCTTCTCGAGGTGCAGGACCTCTTTCTTTCTCCTTTATTATTTGTTATCACCAATTTTCTATCCTTTCAACTTCTCCTACTCCACTCCACATTATCTTCAGTCCTTCAATTTTTCTTCATTTTCTACCTATCATTTCATATTTCTCCTCTTCTTTCTAGGTAAATTAAATAGTGCAAGCTATAACATGTAACCCTTTTTCACCCTCTGGTCTCCTATAATTAATACACCCTGCTTCCAAAGGGCTAGCTTAAACCACTAAATCTTTGCTAGCTTCCTTTCTTAAAAAAGTGAGTGTTAGGCAGTCACATTACGTCTGACAGTTTTCCCTAACATTCTTGAACTAATTTGGCTTTTCAACTGAATGTGAAGGAGCTGAGGACAACTGAGTTCCTGTAGGTTCTGAAAATGCTCAGGACCAGGCAAAAGAAGGGTGCAAGTTAGTGCTGCCACTGGCAGAAAGAACAGACTAAATTCACACACTATGTATTGTCTGGCAGCAGCTGGCAGCCTAAGCCACAGGCACTCTGCTCCTGGCTGGTGTCAGTGTTTGCTTGTTCTTGCCAAGCAGAAGCACCACAGGAGACATGAGAGAGAGCTGGAGCATTGCAGAGGGATAACTTATACAAGACGGGACACAAATCTATAGGAAATTCTGCTCAGGGAAACACGTACCTTTTAAATACATGAAAAGCTGCCCAAAATAAAAATCACACGAAACATTTCCACTCAGGATTTTACAAATGACAGGTTTGAACTATTTACCTAAAACCATATTTGTGATTAAAATTAAACTTATGCTGTTTCAAGTTCATAATAGAGCTTTTTAAAATTTAATTAAAAATTAAATCTAAAATACCTTTAAACAGCACTATTGCTGATCAGGTACTTTGTCTTAATATGAGAAAATAGCTACAGGAAAAAGCTGCATTTGGAATTAAAGTTAAACATGTAAGTTTATTTATAAAACAGAAATTGTTACATTTTTAAAAATAACTTTAAGTGGCAAAAACTTAACAAGAAAGCAGTTTCATTCTAACGTGCCAGGAAACAAAACCTGCTTAGACTGATTTCAATGTATTAAATCAATTGAGATCATTTTATTTCAAAAAGGCAGCCAAGATCTAAACCAAGCTGGTTTCTTACACTCGTATCTAAGCATCCTATGGAAGGTGTCTCAAAAGTATCTCAGTGATCTCAGGCACATGGTGTGACTTTTGGGGTTGGTCCTGTGCAGGGCTAAGGGTTGGACTCGATGATCCTTGTGGATGCCTTCTAGCTCAGCATATTCTGTGATTCTGTGATTCTGTGATTCTGTGAATCTGTGAATCTGTGACTTCAGTGTTCAAGCCCCATGGACACAGGACATAGGCACAGATACTGGAGTAGGCCCAGCAGTGTTGGGCTTAATTTCTTAGCTTTCCTAGGTGAAGGAGATGCAGCACACTTACAGCTCACTCTCTTTGCAAGCACTTACCTTCCAGCATTTTGCACAAATGCATGGCTTTCTCATGGTCAGGATGCTGGTGAAACCCTGACATGGACCCATGCTCTCTCTTTCTACAGCACTTGTAAAACTTTTAAACTGGAGTTCTCTGAAAGAAAAGTAATTTCTCTGAGAAATGTGAAATTTTAGGAGGTATTGGGAAACAAACTGAAAAGGCAGCCACAGATCTGACACATCTGAAATTTAAGATGGTACAGTGTGAACATTTATAAACATTTCAACTTACAAATGGCTTCATCAGTAAATCAAATTTAACTCTTTTACATACCTTTTTTTCATTTGCTTTCACTATATTCACATCTTAACCTTCCAGGCTCTTTTGGGTTCTCTGCCACCACCTTGCTACCTACCCTCAGCAAAACTCCCCACACCATCTTCCCCAGCCTCTCTCTGAGCATGCTGCTTCATCTTTAGCTCCTGCGACCAACTTCAGTTTTGGAAGTTCAGTGAATTAAGATTTTTGGAAATAAAATAGATGAGAGCACGTCTGTAACAGCATCTGTGTAGTGTCTATGACACTTGCCATTCATCACCACCTCTGTTCTCCAGGTACACACAAGTTTGCCTTAGAATATGCCTTGTGTCTGAAAACATTAACATAAGTACAATTTTCACCAATTTCACCAGGAGTCAGGAAGTTCAGCATAGAAATCAATCAACAAAGACCATGATCAAAGCCTGAGAAACAACACAACTGAACTTGTCTTCTGCACAGTAATGACTATGCCTTGGTCTTCTTTTTAATAGTCTTCACTGTTTTCTGAGGAATATTTTCAAATCCTAGAAAAGGAACTAAGATCCAGCCACCTCCACATGATTTCCTCCCAGTGGGGATTTGCCAAAATTCCACCACCACCCCCCTCCCCGTGCAGGAGAAGCACATCCGCCCACAAACCTGGCACAGGAGGACCTTCCCAGTCCAGCAGGTCCCAACACTCCTGCAACCACGGCTCTCATCCAAGGGGGTATATGGAAAATAAAAGTTCTCCAAGGTTTTCTTTGTTAATAACAAAAGAAATTAGTAGCAAATCATTTTAAAGACCTTTCTCCTTTGCTTATCTATGTCTTCTGTGAAAACAGATCAGCCACTGGACAAGATGTTTACATCACAGTCTGTGCAACTTTTGTGGAAAAACTGAGTAAATCCATATGTAACTAATCTTTTGTCTTCCATGGGATTGGTTGATTACTGGAACAAGTGGAAAAAACCCCAACATAATTTCTGAGCCAAGTAATTTTATTTGGTATATATTCTTTTCCAAACAGAAAAAGTATTGTTTCTCTAAAATTAAGGACAGATTGAATGTTGTGTGAGGTCTAAACCGGGCTTCATGTTCAATCATTTGCTTGATTCTGGAAAAAGAGCAATGGGCCTTCTCTGACTAAGGTGCACCAGGGTTTTTTTTTGTTTTTTTAGTCTCCAGCTCTTCACAAAGCATGCTTGTATTCAAAAAGAGATGTTTTCATAAACAAGCTTTTGTGTACAGCAGCGCTTCAGCTGTATTTCAGAAATTAAGAGTCATCTATCTGAGATCCGCTTTAATGACTAATTTCCCTACCATAGAGTTTAAAGTACAAAGAACAGCCACCGACTGGCAGAGCCAAGCTTTCAGTTGCCATGCAACACCACTGTCACAGGTTTCCTTACATTTTTTAGTGCTTTTACTCCGGCTCTGTTCTTCATGGATGAAAGTTACGCAATGCTTTCTAGGTACTTAATAACAGATGTATTAAATTTCTAATCTGATATAAAACAGACTGCAATTTTCTACTGAAAAAGTCACATCAATGAATTTAATAATGTTTTAAATTATAGTCTTTGATAACAGAGTATCTAGTTTTCAAATTTACATTATGCTGATTTTCCTACCATATGAATCAGTGACAACTCCCTTTTGTCTATGTCTTCTATTAAGTGCCTGTGGTATTTTGTGGGGAGAAAGATCTCATCCAGAACTTTGCAAAGCCAGCTGTCCACACACTAGTTGGCGGAAAACACAAAGCATTTGCTCATCAGGAGGTGGAGGTGGGCACCATGACTCCTGTGATGGTAGCTAGCTGCCAGTCACCTTGTCCCCTTTGTGCTGACCACACTGCAGAAAAAAGCTGAAACCTCTCCATCTGAGCTGCCCTTATATTCAAGGGGTTTTGCTATCAACTTGAATCAGATTTGAAGCAAAGAAGTAGACATAAATGATTTTACATTTTCCAATGAGACCCTGAGTCAGAGTTGTCTATGCTGTTGCCTTTTAGTTCAGAGAATATCTTGTATTTTGCAAAAGAGTAATTTAGTATTATCAGTGGACTGTAACCAAAACTTAGAGCAATCCAGACATACTAATGGAGCTACGCATACAGGCAGGGCTCCAGAGTAGCTCTAAATTGACATAGACAGCCATTTCTAAGCACAACAGGCACCAGCCATCCAGAAAACAGTGCTGTCACATGCATAAAGATGATTTTCCTTTCTTTTTCCTACACAGTTGAATACACAGGTTCTCTTGTTTCTGAAATCTGTTTTGCAAAAGTAAGAGCCTAATTCTATAAATTAGCAGAATAGCTTAGATTTCACATAGGCTACAACTGATTGCAAATTTTGTCTCTTTGCCGTGATGATGAATATTCATAATATTTGTTCTGCTATTTGAGTATTAGAATTACATACTAGTGTTTTTTACAATAAAAAAGTGTTTTAAAAATAGATTACTTACAGTATCTAAATTATATTCAAAAATAGTCTAGAAAGATGCTGCCTGTATACTTATTTTCGTCAGTTGTTGACCTAAAATTTATAACAAGTATTAGCATGTGATGCATTTGTATGGATTCAATGAATCTCTTTCGATACAAATGTTAGGCTTTGTAAGGCATAAAGCTTAATAGGTGAAAGCCTTTTCTAAAGGCAATATTGCTTTAATATAGTTGTCATTTTATAAAGTGGGTTTTGCTTTTTCTCACTGAAAGCTGCATTCTGCTGCAGAGGAAAGTGCAGATGAGTCAAGGAAACAGGATAATTTTCATTATATTCAGAGTCTTTGAGTGAAAGCTAATGTGTTCCCCAGTTCCGAGAAACCTCGTGTAAATCTTCTCCTGTGCAGACTTTCATATGAGTCATTCTGTTTTTTAACAAACACCTTCTCCTCCTTCTCCCTTGCTTTTCACTGGTCCAGGCTGCATCAGTCCCAGAAGTATTGATAGGAGCTCCCTGTGCCCATCAGTCTCACACATTTCTCATTCTTGTCCTTAGGTTCCTGTGCAGAAGAACTGCATGGGGGTCAGAAAGGAGCCCTGCTCATCCTATGACATCCCTGTACGTCTAGCTCGGACTTCAAACCTGGCCTTTGTTGATTAAAAGCCAAATAAACTACTTTCAAAACAATCCAAATTAAGCTGGTCTTCCTAGCATTTTGTGTCCTTTTTTTTTTCATCACAGCTGTTACTGGTTTTTTGTCATTCTTTTGGTCATAGCAAGGCTTCTTAAAAGATAGAGACCTTTATTCAGCATGTAGGAATTTTTTTCTCTTTGTTGATGTGTCACTGATGTTCTGCTGATCAATCACCAACTCCATGAATTACACAAATTTTATGTAAGTTTGGGAAATCATAGAATCACAGAATGGCTTGGATTGGAAGGGACTTTAAAGATCATCTAGTTCCACCTCCACTGCCATGGGCAGGGACACCTTCCACTAGACCAGGTTGCCCAAAGACCCATCCAACCTGGTCTTGAACACTTCCAGGGATGGGGCATCCACAACTTCTCTGGGCAACTTGTTCCAGTGTCTCACCACCCACCCAGGAAAAAATTTATTCTTAACATCTAATCTAAATCTACTCTCTTTCAGTTTAAAGTCATTCCCTCCTGTCCTATCACTACATGCCCTATTAAAAACTCCATCTCTCGTTGACCCCCTTTAGGTACTGGAAGGCTGCTAGAAGGTCCCCCCAGACCCTTCTCTTCTACAGCTGAACAACTCCAACTCTCTCAGATTGTCTTCAAAGGAGAGGAGCTCCAGCCCTCTGATCATCTTTGTAAGCTTCCTTTGGACTGACTCCAACAGGTCCACATCCTTCTTGTGCTGGGGACCCCAGAGCTGGACGCAGTACTCCAGGTGGGTTCTCCATCATTTACCAACAGTCCTGGCTCACTGGGGAGGTCCCAGATGATTGGAAGTTGGCGAATGTCACGCCAATCCACAAAAAGGGCTGCAAGGAGGACCTGGGAAACTACAAGCCTGTCAGCCTGACCTCGGTGCCTGGCAAGGTCATGGAGCAGATCATCCTGAGTGCAATCACACAGCACCTACAGGACAGACAAGGGATCAGACCCAGCCAGCAGGGGTTTAGGAAGGGCAGGTCCTGTCTGACCAACCTGATCTCCTTTTATGATCAAGGCTGTGGATGTGGTCTGTTTGGAGTTCAGCAAAGCCTTTGTCACAGTCTCCCACAGCATACTCCCGAAAAAGCTGGCAGCCCTTGGATTGGACAGGGGCATTCTGTGCTGGGTTAAGAACTGGATGATGGCCGGGCCCAGAGAGTGGTGGTGAATGGTGCTGCATCCTATTGGCAGCCGGTCACTAGTGGTGTCCTCTAGGGATCAGTGTTGGGTCCAGTTCTGTTTAATATCTTTATTGTTGATCTGGATGACAGGATTGAGTGTACCATTAGCGAATTTGCAGATGACACCAAGTTGGGGGGGCATGTTGATCTGCTGGAAGGCAGAAGGGCTCTTCAGAGGGACCTGGACAAGCTGGCGAGCTGGGCTGATTCCAACGGGGTGAGGTTCAACAAGGCCAAGTACCAGGTCTTGCACTTTGGCCACAACAACCCCCTGCAGCGCCACAGGCTGGGGACAGAGTGGCTGGAGAGCAGCCAGGCAGAAAGGGACCTGGGAGTTTGGATTGACAGGAAGCTGAAC
>JAWWLV010000001.1:77237649-77271395 GCA_035041135.1 Platyrinchus mystaceus
AGTCAGAGCGCTCATTGGATTAATTTTAAAGATCACCACCCCCTGGGGGTTTACCATTTTCTCACCTTCGGGGGGGGGAAAACTGTTTTCCCCCACCACACCTGTGATGTTACTTTCTCAGTCACATTCCAAGTTATAAGTGCTGAGAGGTCCATATGACAGAAAACAAAGAAAATCCCTCAGGAAAAGCAGGCTGTAAGCCAGGTGCTTTTTCCTTGCCTCTTTCAGCTCTAGGGAGAGGATGTGCTCCAAACCTGCCCTGAGTCATGGACCCCTTTTTCTTTGTGCTATACCCTTGGAGATAGCTCAACAGTTCATCACACATGCCCACAACCTTTCCAGCTCTGGGCTGAATGAGACCATTTCACGTTTTCTGAAGTCCTGGCCATGCCCTTTCCTTCGTCTGCACTACCCACACTGGTTCCTTGTGAGACCATGATCCTTCTAGATATGTGGTCCCCAAAGATCCCATATATCCCATAAGCTGGGCATTTCTGACATCTTTCCAGTCTTGAGGAGAGGATTATTTCACATATCTTGCTCCTGTTTAGATATTTGTGTAGGATATTGACCCTTTAGCAGTAGTACATTGTCACCTAAAGTCCAATTTGTTGCCTCCAGCATTCCCAAAGCTTTTCCTGTAGGGCTGTTAACCTCTATTACCTGCTCAGTTGAAACTGCACTGCTGAAGTCCTGATGGTAGGTAATACATGGAGTACCCTGTCTTCATTTTATTTCATCATTCTATTAAAATATAAGCTTGCATAATATTCAAGGCTTCAAGAAACAATTTCATGTTTTGTTGCAAGGTCTTTCTTTTCACTTTCTTCTCCATCCTCCTGAATTTGAATTCAGAAGTATAAAATTGGTCTGTAAAAAGCCATTCCTGTCATAAAGAACAAACACAGTCTCCATAAAGGAAACTGAAAACAGGTACTGGGTTTATTACTTACTTTTCAGTTCAAATTCTTTTTCACATGCCAAAGAAACAGCAAATTAGCATAAGGGCTTTCTGGTACAATGAACCCAGAGAGCAAAAACCTGTTTTGCTACCAGAACTACATAGTGTGTTTTGTCTTCTCTCACCGTTTTTCATGCTGAATTTCTCTGCTTGCAATCAGGATGGAACCAAGTTATTAAATGAAGCCTTACTTACATAAGAAGCACATGACAGAGCATTTTAGCAGTTCCTACAAGGTCGTTAAAAGGGGTGAGTCTCTGTATGAGTAAAGCAATCTGACTGGAAGACCAAATAGAAAGACAAAGATGAGATTTCAGATGCCTCCTCTTGTGTGTGCTGATAATGTGTTTATTATTTGAAATGAGGGTTACCAGCAGTGTCAGCCACACACAAAGACTGAGGGCAGATCAGTTCCAGTGGAAGAGATTAGCATAGTTTTTCTGAGGTTGGTGTGTTCAATCAAAAATAAAATGAAAAAGCAACACGAATTTGAAGTGTGTCATGAATATATCTTTTGTGCTCTCTAGCCCTTAAGCAACTAATTGAAAAGCAACTCTAGTTATGAGTCATGATATTTCTTTAACAATGATAATTTATTCTTGATGTCTGCAATGACATTAGTTAGATATTGCACACTCTTTATCTACATCTTTTTTTGTAAAGTTGTAGAAATGCACAGAAGGGTATTTAAATTCCTTTGAGATCCATCCATAAGCTCACATAAGGTACACTGCATTAGATAGTCTAACAAAACGAATTTTCAGGTGCAGTATCTAGTCATCAGTGTAGTGTTGGTTTCTATCCAGATTTTTTGCTAAGCTGAGTGAAGCTTGTTAAAGCTGGGTGGCTTGCTCTTGATTACACTGTACCTTGAATCCATGGCTCAACTGTTTTTAATTTTTTTTCTAGCACCAGTCACAATGCTGTTAAGCTGCTTTAAGGAAGCACATGGAAACTTTTGAAGGCTCTGCACAATATGACTGAAGAAGGATGAAACAGTACCTGTACATCTGACCCTTGGACAACTCTCACCCAGTTATGGGTGAACTGATTCACAGCAAAAGAATAATGAGGACTCCAAAGGGGTCTTCATTTTAAAGGCTTAGATGGTGGAAGAGCTGGAATGTGTTTGAAAAAAAATATGAAAAATTTTTGTTGCTGATAAATGACACTTTAGTATTTGTGACATCTCTCAGGTTGATTCATGGTGGATGCCTCTTGTCTACAATGCCCAGGATTTGGTAGCCAAGCAGTTCACATCATTTATCATAGAAAACTATCCAAATAATTCTCATGTCTCCCATGCACCTCCCCAGCCCTTTTAGCTACCCTAACACCTCAGCATATACCTTACTCAACACTGTATTACCTGCAGTGGTGGTGAAGCCTGGACAGTGATAACAGTCTTCTCCCTTCTGCCTTATCAGGGTGCCTCAAAACAGTCCAAGATGCAAGAGTGCAATTGTGTTTAGTTCTATCATTTGTTTTCCCCCTGGAAACACCTTTGAATGAAAGAAGCCTATACTGGTCTGGACTAGATTAGACTAGACTAGAATACAATATTTCAGTTGGAAGGGACCTACGATGATCATCTAGTCCAACTGCCTGACCAGGTAAGGGTAAGTTAAAGCATGTTGTTAAGGGCATTGTCTAGATGTTTGTTATGGTTGTGCCATAACAAACCCAAATCAGCTGTTTGTTTATCACAGTACTTGTGAATCCCCAAGTAACATGGACTTCAAAACACCAGGACTTGTTATGAGAGATATCTGTTGAGAGTGAGTTCACACGTCATTGGAGCTTTTAGTATCTTATGACTTTTCAGCTTGCAAAAGTAGGGTTCCATGTACCCTACCCAGTAATGTCCTCAGAAATACCTCCAGGATTACATTTTCCTGCATCTTTACTAATTTTTCTGTGACTGGGAAAAAAAAAATTGCATGGTAATGTTTTTGGTCAAGCTAGGTTATAGCAGACAAGAACTATAGACAAAAAGGCCTGAAGCTCTTCCTCAGCTGTGCAGTAGTTAATGCTCAGAAAGACCTTGTGTGCTCTGCCAGGGCAGAATAAGGTTTCTCTTCTTGGCTTGTAGGTACAGGAAGTTCACCTATAGGGATGGTGACTGCCTGCAAGACAGCTTGGCCCTGAGCAGAAGTTTGCAGTTGCCTAAGACAGAGGAGTGTCTTGTGTGTAAAAACAGATAGAGCCAGCTGCCTCTGCCTACACAGTACAAGACAACCTCTTTAGTGTCCTGGAAAGCCAGTCTCTCCTGCAGCCTCTTGTGAGGAGACTGGGATGGGAGGAGGATCCCCTTATCCAAGCCTTCAGCATCCATCTCCCGTCTCCCCCATGCCATTTCCAGGAGTGACCATGGAAAGTCAAGCTGTCTGTTACAGCTCACTTCATTCCCTTTGTTTTCCAGAAAAAAAAAAGACTACAAACTGATGTCAGGTCCTGAATTTAGGGGACATAAGATTCACAAATTGCTATGCAGCCAATAAGCTCTGAGTTGACAGTGCTACAGGTTTAGAATTGGGGAGCCACTTGCACCAGGGTGATGATCTTCTTTTGATATAAAGCACCATGCACATTAATGTATGGTCTTTAAAGAAGATATCTTGATATGACTCATAACTTCTGCAGATGCTAGGTCCTTTTTTTGAACAGGCAGCAAACTGACCGTAAAAGGCCCTATTCACATGTGATTTAGGCCACTTTTATTTTAGCTTTTATCACCCAGGAAAATGTGCTGGCCCATGTCTATTTTGTGATCTTCAAATACTCCTTTCAACTGCTCTTATCACTTAACTGTAGTGTAATCAGTTGTCACGTAGTTATATGTTTATGGCATATACATTTTACCCCCTTGGAGATAAGAAATGATTACTGACACACGCACCTTCATTAGCTCACTGACAGAGGAGTAATAGCAAATACAACTGTCAAGGTAAAATGACAGAATATATCAGCATTAGGGCAATCAAACAGCGCAGGCAAATACTGTCTATAAACATAAACCTGTTACAACAGGAGTACTTTACGACTTTTGGCAGCCACAAAGTCATCAATAAGATCCTAAAAGCTCCAGTGACATGCGAACTCACTCTCAATAGATACGTCGTCACAGCAATTTAATTTGCTTTGTGGTGGTGTCACTCTTTGTTGGAGAAGGACCTTTCTCACCCTCAGAGTTCATTAATGGAAGTGTCAGAAACAGTCTTATTGCCATGACAACATTGAAGAAAGTTGAATGGAGACTACTGGATAGCAGAAAGCAGATATTTCTCATGGCTGTACTTGGCAGGCATGTTCATACCAAGCAGAATGCTACTGTTTCCAAAACATGTTAAGGTGACATCAGTGTGCACAAGCAGCTTCTGAATCTTTCAAATGTGTCTTTCTTTTCATTTTTTAACAGACACTAATTTCTAAATAATTTTTTTACCAGAAAATTAAGGAAAACTATTTAATGAATTATGTCCAAAAACCCTCTCAGTTTTGTCACTTATAGATGAAAGTACCTTTTGAACCATTTTCATCCATCTAGTGTTTTCTTTCGCAGCAACGATGACCTTGTTTATATTGCTGGGCAATGTTTACGGTTGCTCTTTTACTCTGCAGTTTAGTCACACAGTCAACATTTGATAGAGTATTAATGGTAAACACAACTCTGGGTTAATGATTTTTACGGTCTAATTATTCTTTCCGTGGCAATGAGATTCCCTTCCATCACTTTGTAATTTTCTCTCTGAGACTCAATGACTGAAAAAGTGCCTAAGCCCAGATGTTTGGCATTCCAGGCTGGAGCAGTAAAAGCCAGATACATACTGAAATATCCAAATTAGAAGTGAACTAATTCCAATTAACTGCATTTGCCATTGTATGAACCATTGATTTTTCCTTATTCTTGAGTTCCCAAACTCAGTTCTCCATATAATCTGCTGTATTAAACATTCCTATTGCACTCTCACCTCTCCTTGTTTCAAATGCAGAGTACCTCAATCTTTTAAAACATGGTTTCTGAACATCTCAGCACACTCCCAATAATTCCTATCACCCTGTGCTGAAGCTGACATAAATCTGCATTTTCTCCTGAAACTGTAGCACCCAGTCCTTCATTTGGTCTTCCCCACAGATTCACACTGCCGATCACATTAAAGCACTGACTTCTTCCTCCATACCTTTACTGCCTATGAACTTGTTTCATTCTTTGGACTGTGGCTATACACAGCTGTGCACCACCATATCCAAATCCCCTTCCTAACCTGGCACAGGAAGAATGGTGTTAGGTTAATGAGTAAGTCATGTTTTCCTCTCCGATTGATAATATTTTGCATTTTTTAACACTTAGCTCCACCTGTTATTTTGTTCACTCTTCTTCTGTTCTCCAGAGCTCCAAACAACCTTCCCCACTCATGACAGGCTCCAACAATATTATTTCAGAGATCAGTACTAGAGTACTCTATTCTTAATCTTTTGCTTTGTTGGAAATGTATTCGTCTGATTCTTTGTTTCCTATTTCTTGGCTTTTGTTCCCAGACAATACATCGCTGCTCCAAGCGGAAACAAGACATGTTTTACACCTTATTCTAAGGAATCTTTTCACTCACCTTTTGAAAATCAAAATTTATTATTTTTTTATTTTTTTTACACTGCTTTACAGTTTTGCATTGCATTACTTACAGGTTCAAACAACTCCAATAGATTAGTGAGACATAATTCACCATTCCAGAAATTGGTGGATAGTCTTTTTCCCTTAATACCTCACTTTTAATACTTTTTCTTAATGTTTCCTTTACTAGATGTATGAGACATGATTACAAAAGCTATTATTATAATTTTCAACAGGAGAAGCCTGATAGTATTTGAAAAAGAAGAAGCAATTAAAGGCCATCCTTTGATATCTCTCTGGGATACTCTTCTGGTGCTCTTTGCTGGGTTCATCTACTGACTGCATATTGATTAATGAAACCCTTAAAATAATCAAATTCTTAAAATATTAAACTGCAATTCTGCAACCCAATTCTGCTAGTTTATCATCTACTCAAAACACAGATTTTAATTCCTCACACAGGTACAATATATTCTCAACATAAAATGCAACATGAGAAGCAAGGAGAGAAATAATGAACTGAAGGGAAGCATCACTGAAAGCAGGGTCATGAAAAGGCTCCTGGAACCCAAAGGCATTGCACATACATTCATATCCACCGTCTTTCTACTCAGGTGTAAATTCTCTACTCATTTTTCATCATTCTTATTTCATCCTTCCCTTTAGCAAAGAAAAGGGAAGCAGGTGTATAAGATACAGCAGCTTGTTTTGTTGGTGATAGACACCCCATTCATCCTACCTTTGCTGTGCAATTGTCCTGCAGCATATCTTGGGTCTTGGTCTCTCAGACTGGAGACCTATTGAGATGTGCCACAGGGGTCTGACCTTTAGAGCTTGTCTTAATATCTACCATGAGTAGTTTTTCATCCATGGTAGTTCCCAGGAATGATCAGCCTCCTCCTGCTGACCCATTGATTAAGCACCTGAAAGAGATGTGTGGTCCTTGCTGACCACAGCCACTCATTCCCCGACAATATCCTGCCTTTCAAACTCAGGAATATGATTTTCACTAAATATTAATTGGCCTGGCTAGTGAGGTACTGGAACCACAATAAATTATTCAGCAAGCTCTTCAGCCACATTAACTTACTAAAGAGAGGATGCCAAGAGAGCTGTGTGTCATGCACTTTGGTTCAAATGGCTGAGAAATCAAGGGCTTGCTCAGTGTGTATGCAGAGCAGAGCAGAGCAGGTGAGGGGATTGTGGCCAAGGGATGTTTCTGCCTGATACAAAAAACTTATCCTGGGCTGCATCATAAGCAGTGTGGCCAGCAGGTTGAGGGAGGTGATTCTTCCATCTACTCCACTCTTCTAAGACCTGGAGTGCTGTGTCCAGCTCTGAGGCCACAAGTATAGGAAGGATCTGAATCTGTTGGAATGAGTCCAGAGGGTCAAAAAGATGATCAGAGCGCTGGAGCACCACTCCTGTGAAGTCAGGCTCAGAGAGTTGGGGTTGTTCAGCTGGAGAAGAGAAAGCTATAGTGAGACCTTATAGCACCTTCTAGTGCCTAAAGGGGACCTGCAAGAGAGCTGGAAACTGACTTTTTACAAGGGCATATAGTGATAGAAGAAGGGTTAGTGGCTTAAAACTGAAAGAAGGCAGGTTTAGATTAGTTATTAGGAAGAAATTATTTACTGTGGGGATGGTGAGTCACTGGAACAAGTTGCCCACAAAAGTTGTAGCTCCCCCTAGAAGTGTTCAAGGCCAGGTTGGATGGGGCTGTGCAACTTTTATTATATAACTTTTTTCCCCATGAAAAATGACCAGCTTATTTGATAGAGGTAATGTAGTATGTTTATTTTATTTATATTTAATGCACGTCAGATAGAGACTGTAGGAGTGAATACAAGAATTTAAGGGCTCTAAAAGGACAAAGAAGCATTATTTTCTGACAGAGCAAATTTGCATGATTTTTACACTGTTTTTAATTAGATCCTGGTTTCTTGCAGTGGTCAGGAAAGTGATTTTTTCTCTTGCTAATGTATAACTTGATTCCTTAGTATTTCTGCTCCTTCCTTTAAAGAAGGAGACATGGTCTGGCTTCAGAAATGGGATGATCAGGAGTGTATTGACAGTGTTGAAAACTTCTGGTGAGCTGGTTTATGTGTCTTGATGACCGGCACAGGCTTGAACAGATCAACAGATCCACGGGTAGGAAGGAATTTCCTCCCAAGACAGCACTATTTGGGGAGAGGGTCATTGCTTTTCTCTGTAACATTGAAGTAGCTCAGTCACCAGCAACTTCTAAGCCTTTACTCCTTACAAATCAGCTCCTGCTGTAACAGGTCATGTCATTGGTTCTAGTGCCTGGATCTTTCCTTGCTCATTTCTGTGACCTTTCATTGAATTTCCAGAACTTCAACTTCTGTACTAAAAGTAGGGTTCACTTGCAATGGGCAAAGGAGATGTTTTATGGCTTGTGGTATCTGCTTTGTGGGGAACAGGGATTCTGCAGATCTTTATGGATTAAACTGTACTGGTGATTTAGGCAGTCCTAGTGGTCTGTGCCTGAGAAGTGTTGCAGAACAGCACAGTCATAATCCCTCTGCTTGTGGATAATGAGAATGAGGGTTGCACCGTGATAAAAACAGAGCAGACATTGCACAATTAGCTCAAGGCAGATTCTTCCCAAACTATTTATTCTCTCTAAAAGATACATGCCTGAAAAACTTGTTAGGAAGAACAGCCAGAGATTTTTCAGCACTGAATTAGGAAAAAATAGCATTGTCATGGACTAAAATTTCTTCCTATAAGGATGCCATTGCAGTGTTTACATTTATGTTCATTCCTGTCCCTGGCAAACAGCACCGGTGAACGCCGGCTGGTTCCTCATGATCCCTTGCTGGGATCATGAGGCTATACATCCAGTACTCTCTGTTTACTGGGTCATGTGGGTACTCACGTGGGTTCACCAATTTACACATGCCTCAGATCAGCAGGACACAAACACAGTGTGCACTTGCTCATTAAGTGTGGGGTTCACCTCCTTTTGTGGTCATCCAAACTCAGGTGTCAATGTAGGGGCTGGGTGCCCAGTCAACAGCAATCTAGCCAGTACATTCCACGGAGGGTGAAGAAAGCTTGGGCTGGCAGGTGTCTGTGCTCATGTAAGGTGAGCAGCTTCCCTACCTTGACTCACCAAGTCTCCACCACTTGTGATGGGAGCTTGGTGCAGTCACCCACCCAGTGCAGAGGCAACCCAGACACAGACCCAGAGGCTGAGCAGATATAACTCATGCCTTCTAGAAGCAGCAGCTGGATTTCATGTGAGATCCTTTATGGCACTCTGAATGACACCAGATGTCCATGGTGAAGCAGTTAAAGAGTGCTATAGACTCAGACGTCTGTACACTACACTTTCACACTGTGATAGGTTATACCCTAAAGGCCTAAATACCATCCTAGCTGCCTGTATCATGTCCAGCTTTCCTGAAAATCATCTCCTTAAAATGCATCACGAAAATAACCATTTCCAGCCTGCTCTTAACTAAATGGGGTGTTTCAATGCCCACCAGTTACAGTGCAGAGAAGACACAAGGTAGTTAATAGGTGCTCTGTCCTCCCCATTTTTCTGGATATGGAGCACCAGGATATTTCTGTCTCCTTCGTCAGCAAGAATCCATATGGATGCACCAGTTGCTTCAAAAATAATTGTCAGATTTCACCAGGATTCAGATGGGCCCTATTTCTGGCCCCTTGCACATAGGCAAACAAAAGGTGCCATCTAGTGTCTCTGAGCAGCATCCAAAACCGAAAGGAGAAATTGCTCAAATGTACATTTAATGTGTACCTTCTCGTTGACTGACACAAAACTGGCCTTCAAAATGCACAAACATTTCATTTGAAGGAGTTTTAAGCAAGACAGCACTTGAGTTTTTTTCTTTTTTTTTTTTTTTATGTTTCCACACTCTTTTCAACCAAGGTCTAAGACTGATCTTGGTTCAAGACTGGGGTGTTCAGGAGTTGGATCCATTGGTTCCATTGTTTTAAACAATTTTAAGTCATTCTAAGTAATACTGATTCATTTTCCAGCAAGCCGGGGCTTGAAATATAGTTTTGTTTATTTCCAATAATCTTTTGTCCCACGGGGATTAGTCTCATTTAAGTGGAAAGCAATTTAGTCATTTGCTATCCCACAGTTTGAAAAGAGACAATCTCAAAACTAGTAAAATAGACAGCAGAGCTGGGTCTATAAAAGGACTTAGATCCAGCCTAACTGCTTCTGTGGATGCCTTTGACAAAAAAACAGAGCTCTGAAAATCCACTCTGCACCTGACTGCACCCTGTAGGCATATTTGCAGTGGTTATATCCACCAACACCTTAAAGACCAAGTGGCATAAAAGGGCTGGGTCAACCCTGCTCAGCCCTCACCCCTCAAAAAGCTACAGGCTACATCCATCCAGTGCCACTCTTGGCTCCAGGACTCCTCAAAGGGGCAGAGAGATGCCCTATCATGCTACAAGTAAGAATGGTCTGGGACTGCATTGCTTTTGTCTCAAAGTATCTCAGATAACAGGATGACAGGGTGACACCCTCCAGACTGGCATTTTCATAGCATGAAATTGAGAAGGAGTGCTGCAAACCCTGGGGTATGGCAGAGGTGGACATGGGAGAGCTGGGCAGTGGCAGCCTAAGCTTGAGGACAGTGCTGGAGGATGGCAGTATGGAGGTCAGCCTGAACCAATTCCTCTCAGGTCTTATTTTGGAGAGGACTAGTTTCTTGGGATTGAGCTAAGAAGCTGGTATTTGAGAGAGTAAAAACTTCTATCTGCAACAACAGATGCCTCTGCTTTATCCAGCTATAAAGGACCAACTTGAAACACCTGGAAAATGACTCACACAATACGAAGAAAAATCTGGCCACTGTTATCAGCTTTGATTCTGGTTACACAGTAAGGGACTCTTGCAATTTATTTTTCAGCAAAACCAGTAAAACCCATTTTATCTCATTAGTGAAACTCTTTGAAAGATCAGCCATACATATTACCTGACCTTAATTGGCAGGTATCTTGCTACTTCCTAGGCTGAGGGGATGGGCATCCCATCCGAACATGCAGGAACTCGTATTGCTTCTCACACTTGCAGAGCTTAAGTAAAGCAGCAACTGCATTAAACCAAATGAAAATGAAAATCTGACACAAATTTATTTCTGCCTTTCCTCCTTGCAGGATTAACTCTCTTATAAAACTTGTCTGCTCTCTACAATTTGTTGCTTAGGCTGTATTCTTAAAGTAATCAAGGATTATTCTGTGAGAACAAATGCGATAAATTTTACTACATTTTTCCAGAATTAATCTTTTTACTTAAAAGAAAATCTGAAGTACTGGATGAGCTTACATGATAGTTACAACACTTTTCCAAAAGCGAATTCTATACAGGATATTTTACAACACATTTAACTCTTCAAATCTTTTCCTTGTTTACTGGGATATCTGTGTATATAAATAGATGCTGCTTGTTTTGCATACCTGATTCACTCTGCAATGCCACCATCCAGTGTTTGTGATGCTCCACTGTCATTTCAAGGTTTATAAACCCCTAGATATTGAACTGGAATGTCAGAAAAAGTTAAAAGCTGATAAAATAAAGCTTTGGAACAGAATGAACTGAGAAGCATCTTAAAAGGTGAGGCGAGTTTGACACTACTCTGAGCCAGATTCATTTGCCTTATTCACAAGCTATAGCAGGACTCCTGTGAGCTTAAAGCATTCAGTTGCCTTCTTTTGGGAAGCAAAGATCTTCCCAAAAGAAGATCTTTGTAAAACTGAATTTAATATTCAATAATGTAAAATTACCAGAAGGGTCTTTCTGTGTCTTTGAGCCAAGTCCCTTGAAATCAGAAGAAAACATGCAGCATACCTTCCTAAACTGATAATATTACTGCTCAGAGCCAGTTAGATTTGCATTTCATATGGAAAACTGTCCCTAGATGGTTAGAAGATTTCTTCTAATTTCCAGAATAATTGATGTATAACAGGAATTCACAGGCTTTTTTTATCAATACTATTCCTTAATGTAAATAACTCTTCTTCATTCCTCTGCATTCAGAGATCAAACATAGAGTCTTAGCATAATAAAGGTGGAAAAAAAAAATCAAGAAATCATGTAAGCCATTTCCTCACCCCATGGTGGGATCATCACTACACATCTATATTCATCCCTGAAAAATACTTGCCTCACCAGCAACTTAAGGTCTCCAGTACAGGTGAATAAAAAGCATATTTAGGCAACCTACTGCAGACACTATTAGAGGTATTTTTAGTTAATGTCTAATCTCATTAAAAGTTAGGTCTGTTTATTCTTGTCCAACCTACTACTGATGGAAATCTGCACGGAAAACTTCCTTTTACACGCAGCCTTTGAAGACTGTTAGCATGGTTCCCTACTTTTTTATAGAGTAAATCATACAAATTACTTTAATTTCTTCTCTAAATCGTGCTTTTGAGATGACATCTAGACATTATGGACTGTTTCCATAATGGCCCACATAAATATGAGCTGTGGTGTCCAAGAACAGACACAATACCACAACCAAGACCTTACTGTGATGAGAAGCTTTGAAATATTCTAGTCTTTTTCATATATGTACTCATATAATGTTTAAATTTTTAAAGCATGATTATATTAGTTCCTGTATCATTTTCTAAAGAGCTGCTATATGGCAATTATTCCTTATCTCACTTTGAGAGTTACTGCAAATTGAACTGCATACTGTTTTCCATGTGATTTCTGAGAAAACAAAACATATGCATTTAGACACTTGCTGTATCTGTTTACCTGATACTTTTTCTTATTTCCTTCATTTTTTTTAGAACTCATTTACCACTGTATCTGATTTAGTTGAAAAGCTGCAAAGGATTTAAGTTCTTTCAAGTTGTGTGAAAATCAGTGACTGGATAGAGGGAAAAGGTAGAAATTACAGTCCCTGCAGAGGTCTAGGCTGCAGTGTGTGAGTTCACTGGGCATTTGTTTTGCCTGGGCTGCCAGCTGGCCCCTCAGTCTGAGCTATTTCAGGACTAGCATCATTGCCCGCTGCCTCTTGTCCAGCTCAGAGACAGGGGACATGGGGAAGAACCAGCCCCAGTGCGAAGTGGAGGTGGGAAATAATATGTGGTGATGGGAAATGACACCTTACAGATAGGGCAGAGGGGATGAGGGAAAAGTTATGTTCACATAACGTGCAGGGAAGATACAGGTACGGCAAATAAACCCACAGTTCCATGGACTGCCTTTGTTTCTTTGTTTCTCCAGTCTCCAGCATGGCAGTTTCTCTGAGGTTTAAGTCATTGACAAATTTAGTAAGTATATCCCATCTCAGCATCCGAGTCTTTAGTCAAAGGATAGAGTCAAAACTCACCAAGGACAGATGATGCTGAAACTTCAGCACTGCCCCTTCCCTGCAGGCAGTGTAACGAGGATAACACTTTTCAAATACAATTTTTTTAACCAGTTTTGCTCCTTTTCTCTCTCAGACTGAGCAGACTAAGCAAACAAAGCTTTCTCAATTTCTTTTTATGAAACAAGAGACAGTGGTCCCAATAGTGGTTTCCACTCATCTTTATAGAGTGTGGGCCATCCAAAACTGTCTTGAACACAGATAACCAGAACTTCACACAGAAGTACAGAGGTGCTGCAGGAGGATCACCAGTGGCACATACTATTTCGTCACTAAGTGAAATATTTTGCTTGACAGGCTCCAAGATCACATTTGCATTCTCAATGTCTCCCCATGTTCCCCATCATCCTCATACACAACCTGCAATCAACTAGTACAGAAAGTTTTTGTACAGGTCTGCCTTACTGTTCCATTTTACCTCATTTTCCCTCATTTTACCCCAATAAGCATCCAAAGTGAACCACTGCAGTTTTGGGGTTCTATTTGTAAGGCACTGAATAGGACGTAACTCTATTCCCCATCTTAATTTGCCTATGGGAAGTCTAGCTTACTTTGTCAATGCTCATTTAAAACAAACAATCAAAAATTTTGTTTTATTTCTGAATCCTAGATTCAAATGTTTTACAGAAACGCAAGTTCATTTAACCACCCTAAAATCCTTCTGATTTCAGAGAGGACAGGGCCTGTGACAGTGATTCTGTGCCACTCCCTTTCACATGAAAACATAGCAAGAATGTGATTTTTTTCAAGACCTCAAGACAAGAATTATTACTTTAACAATCTCTCACAACTAGTACCACACAGGCAACTGGCAAAATAAACCATTTCATTTCATTATCAAGAACTGAAGACCTTTTATTCTTCTAAGAAATGCTAATAGACCTCCCAAGCTGTTTTCAAGTCAACATGTATCTCCAGTGCACTCACAGAACATATTTTTTAACATTCTTTTTATATTCTTTTAATATTCTTTCTGTTCCACATGACTAAGAGTGCTTAACAGAATTCGCTTTATGTATTCACTTTTACACTCTTTTTTAAAAGCAGATACATGAAACTGGGAAAGGCATGTTGCTGGCTGCTGCTGGCTTACACTTTAGGATAAACTTTGTTGCCTCTTCAATTCCAGAAAAATTCTTGCCCTTTTGCTAAAACAATAGTTTTAGATAAAAGAAAAGCAACATTCAGTTCCTCTTCCCAGGGCTCCAGGAGAAGGTTAAGAGGTTTCCACATGACCCTGTGCCCAAAGTCAAGGTGTTCTGTTCTCGCAGTGCAGAGAGCCAGTGGTGTTCAGCAGAGCTCAGATTCAAGATGAAAAGAACACCTGAAGATGATCTTCCAAGATCCACCAGTAACCTGATGAAAGCAGATCTCAAATATGGAAAATACATTATGGCTCTGAAGTATGATAACCCATGGCATGGGAGATTTTTCACATAAAAACTGCATGATACTCAAGCTTAGGAAAGGATGTAGAGAGAGAGTTTGTCCCCAAGGTCCAGCTGCATGAAGTGAATTTCTAGAGGTGCACCGGTAGCTTCTGGCATCTCACTTTTCTGTAGTGGATTGGCTACCCTTTTCATCTTACTGATAATTTCACTCAATGCACGAGAAAATACAGTCCTACTGACACAATATAATAAATTTTTTGAAGAAAGTTTTTCTGGTTTTCCTGTTTGTCTTGTTTCTTATTTCCCAATTTCTTTGCGTAGTTGGAGAAAATTGGATATTTGGATTCAAAAATTTACCTGCTTTTTCTTTTCTCCCAGTGAAATAGACTGTAATTTATTACCCTTTATATCATTATTCACTGTAGAAAAACAGGATGTCAAGAAAAATAAAACTTCATAGGAGGAACACTCCCTGGGAAGCAAAGGCATTTTAAGAATCAAATATCTGGCTTTCATATTTTCAACAATCTAAAAAGCAAGAACATTATGACTCATCTGTATGATGAGAACTATTTGTAAACACCAAAGATTTCTTGAGGAATTAGAGAGCTCCCATCTGTTTACTGAACAGCTTACCTTTTAATATACTAGAAAGACAATGCCTTCAAGCCAAAACTTAGATGTTCTCCTCAATTGCACTGATGCTATATCTGTCTGCATACCCAAATGAGGATTTAGAAATTCTTAGCAATATATTTTTGAAGGGCCTACATCTGAATTGAACTTAATCTTTTAAAAGCAGAATAATACAAAGAAACATATGGGAAAAGAAAATATTTTGATTTCAGGAAAGCTAAGAACAACTAGCCATCCATCTAAAAGTATGTTTCCCTCTCATCTCATTAACTGAGCACTTCAAAGTAAATCTTCAGCATAAGGTTTTAGAAAAGGAATGGAATATCATTTTAGAAAGTGGTTATCTTATCTTCAAGGACATTGATCCTTTAGATGGCTCTATCTGTATTTTAATGCCTTGATGAAGTATGCACTGGGAACACAAGCTGGTTACAATCAATGCTTGTGTTCTTTGTGGCAAAATCACTGTGCGCTGTACATCAAAGTACCTCGACTCTTGGAATTAGAATAGAGTAGACCTGAGATTCTACGGAGTTCAATGAAGAGAAGAACAGAGGCTTTTACTGAATACAATACATCAATCAACACCATCACTACAGCCCTCTTAATTTAATTTAATTTATCTTTGATATTATTTTCAATTAATCAGAAGTCATCTTTAAAATTTTAATCGCTGTGCTGCAGAAATGCTGGATATAAAACTAAACTGTAGCATATGGGAATTGGTTGAGTTTCATTTTTGATGCTTTGAAAACATATGGAGGAAGCATAAGCATCATAAACACCAACTTTCCATACCTTCAGTCACAACCACAAACTTAAATCAGTTCAGACTCACTAGCATGTAACAGTCACACCACTATAAAAGTCTCCCATGAGGGAAGGAAAACAAATTCCACCAGTTAAGGAAACATTTATATCACTGCAAATATCCCCTATTATGGTTTATGCAAATTTTATCCATTATTAGATTTACCTAAATAAATTATTTGTTAATATAAGTTGTACAGTTTATTCTAGAAAGAAGAGAGAAAGCATTGCTGTGTGTATCAGTAGAGCTCATAGATCCAAAATGCTGAAGGAGGAAAACTTTTTAAATAAACTTTGTTGAAAACAGATGGGAGGAAGAATGTGTTTGCTTGCGTGGGGAATTAGGTGATTCTTGGTCACCAAAGCAGGTGAGACCAATGCAAGCCAGAATTCTTTGCAACTATTTGAGTCAGCACTAGTGAAGCTATTTAATTAAGCCCAAATTGTTGGAAAAAACCACAGCTACACATAGCTCTTGAGATGTTTTGTCTTTTAAGAGGGTAGAAGAAGCAGATAGAGAAGGCTTTTGTAGATTTTATCCTTATCAGAAGCAGAAAGTGATTGAGAATGCGACACTATTCATGTAAAGGTAACACGTACATTCCCTAAGAAGAGAAGAGGCAGAAAAGGGTCCTTAAACAGGGATTTCAGGAAGACAGACTTAACAAGCACAGAGAATTCACAGGTAAAATCTCACAGGTCTCAAATATAAAAAGGGATCTTGTAAACTTCATCTGAGTACAAAAGCTAGTCTGCAAGTGACAGTTTTCCCAACACAGAGGGAGGACAGGAGCTGAATGAGAAATCAGTTTAGCTATCTTATGGTCTTTCCAATTATATCAAATGCAAAAGGTAAGCACACAGCCAAAGAAAGTAGGTCAGATTGATTGGGGTGTACACAAAACAATAACATAAGCAATTAGGGTGAAAATCAGAAATTTCAGGGAAAAATAAAAAATTATGAGCAGATACAGGCAGATAAGTGATTTCAAAGGTAACAAGAAATCCATCTGTAGGGATATCAAGTAGGAAGAAGATGACTAAGAAGAATGTCGATCTTTTGCTTGATTGAAAAAACAACCTATTGGCAGATAACACCAGGAAAGACTAAATGCCTTTCTGTGTTTGTCTTAACAAACAAATCAATTAGCTAATGAACCAAAGAGAGTGACAAGCCAGTTTTCAGAATAGAGAAAAGATGGATTAGAAAGTATTTAAGTATGAAAAGTGTTTTTTCAAATCAGCCAGGCCTCATGAATACTCTCCTAGTGGATTAAACAACTTGATGTTAGTTAACTTTCAGCACACTTGAGTAAAGGACGAGTTACTGTAAAACCTGAAAGGGAGACTGTAGCACTCAGCTTTAAAAGGAGACAAAATCAAGAGTAAATACAGAAGACTAGCTAGTTGTCTTCAGTTCCTCCAAGCCACTGAAAACAGCAACCCACTACCTTTAAACATCCACAAAACAAGGAAATAAATAACAGTCAATGTGGATTAGTCAAGGACAAATATTAACCTAAAATAGTGTCCTTTTGGGGGTATAGGAGAAATAGCAGATGTCACCTAGCTGAATTTGGAAAAGGGAATTCTAATAAATGAACTACAGATTAAATTACTGTAGGAGAAGAGCAAATGTAACTGGAAAACTATTCAGAAAGAAATTATAATGGAGCTGCAGTGAAACTCGAGGAAAACATGTTTCTGCAGGGCTATCTTAGACATAGAACTATTTACCTGTTGACAAAAAAAGGCATATTCCTATCAAATCTGAAAATTAAAACATAAATAAATAAAAGACAAAAAAACACTTTAGGGCAGGGTTTGTAGTCAAAGTAATTGTTAAACCAAAAAAATATTTTATAAAAATATGATTCAGCAAAGAAAAGTACAGAAGTCAACACCTAAGCAGGAATAATGAGTTGCAAGACTGGACTAGGCAGTAGGTCTGCAAAGAAAGACCTGGCATTTGAGTCGATCAATGCTGTCATGCTGTTGACAAAACTTCTATATTTTTACTGGATCATAACATCAGGAGTATAACCCATAAAAAGTAATTCTATTATCCATTGAGCCTATCCACAGTGGTTAGGTCTGAGAAAGTACAGAGGACAGCAATCAAAATGAACAGATATCTAGCAAACATGACTGATGAGGAAAGGGGTTGTTCAGTCTGGAGAGAAGACAACCTCAACTCAAGAAAATCCCAAAGTGCGGGCAGGGCTGTCTAAAGGGAATACAGGAATGAATGGGCTACATCTGCAACAAAGAAGATACAGATTAGACGTTAGAAAAAAAGCTTCTAGCACTTGAGGATACAGAAGCCTGGAATAAGATGTAGCAGAAAAACTAGACTATTACTACTTGTCAAGGAATATTGTTTATAGAGGAGGTACTGCATTTTGGCACAGAAATAGACTATATGGCTTGTTGGAGCCTCGCCCAACCGTATAATTTTATGATTCTATGCTTCCAAGATTATGCAGCTAATCAAACATGTCTTTACACTTCTCAATTATAGTCTCAGAGCTGCCTCAGCCTATCTAGGAAAACACCTCCAGTAGATTTGCTTTGCAGCCACAGTGTTAGGAATGGTCTTTAATGAAAGATGACTCTGCATAACTAGTTTATGTCAACTCTACGGGCAAATGACAAGATCATAGACTCCTTTGTTGAGGCATCAACCTGGAGCTAAATCTCATCCATCATGTCTTCAGGGCAGTGCAAGTCCAAGTGACTGACTTTGGTCCCATTGTATTTGGTAATCTCTGTCCCCAGATCAAAGCTGGACTTGACTACCCAGCAAGGATCCAGGCAGCTGCTGGCTGCCTCAGCCAGCTTGGGGTCCTGCTTGGGAACACACTCTATCTTGGGCTATTTGAAAACCAAATAAAATGTACTTACGTTTTCTTTTTTTTTCTAATGTACATGACCTGACAACTTGCAATTTCATCCTATTATTAGCTGAACACACTAAACGTGAAAAATAAAGCTAAAACCAAGGCCTAAATTTGTCTTGATTTTCTTTGGTAAAAAAACTGCCCAGTTACAGAAGTATCTTTTGGTTTTTAATTTTTACTGACTCAAGGTTTACTTGAGTTACATAAGATTAGTTTAATTATGAAGTTGTTTGTTTGTATAATTTTTAAGCAAGTCAGAGCTTATTTCTAGGAAGGGCAACACAAATTCCTTTAACCATACAAAAAAAAAATTATACTGAGCATGTTTTATTTGCCACTAGGTGGGAGTGGAACATAACCTTCTAGTTAATCTTTATGCAATATCAATAGAGAAACTGAAAGACAAAGTGTATTTTCTCAGCTGGTCACTAAAGAAAGATCATTCTGTCAATAGGGAATTACTTCAGTGACTCATGAGTGTATACAGCTAAAGATATGGGAACAACACTGAATTTTTATTTAAGCCTTCAATAAAAGCTCTAATTCTTACTCAGAATGCAACTTTTTAATTTTTGTTTTCAGTCAGCATTAAGAATTGGAAGATTTACTTCTTTTTCTTAAACTTACATACCTATCTGATGCATTTTCAAGGAGGTGCCTTGAATAACATACTATTGCTCAGCCCTATCACCTACTAATGCTGCATCTCTGTACTGAGAACAAACACTGCATATCTATATAAATATTCTTCAGATACAATTCACAACTATTTGTATATACCTAGAAATCATCACTTCTCTTTATCACACAAAGCCCTCTTGTCTCTTTTCATGATGTTTGCAATTATTTTTGAAAGCCTCCGTTTTGTAAGCAAAAAGGGTGATTTTCAAGATAAAATATCCTGCCCAATAATCTTTCTACATGTGTCTGTACCTGATTTGAAAGAGGTACCCTTTTTTTATGCACAACATCTTAGTCTCTCACTAGTAGTTATCAGCAATTACCATATTAAACTACAGCTGGATTATCAAAGAAAGAATGAACCATAATCATAAGCTTCAGTCTTTTCTTCCTTCTTTAGAAAGTTAATATTAAAAAAAAAAAAATTGAAAGGTATTTTCACTATTTCTTGGAAAAATACAAAGTTAAGGCATATGTTAGGAGGAATGCCCTGGAGGTTTCTAACATCATGGATAGAGGTGAATATGGAAAGACTTTGCACCTCCTCTCTTGGTGCAAGGATTTCCAGTGAAGTTAGCAAGGAGATGATTCAAACAAACAAGAGGAAGCAACTTTTCATACAACATGCAGTTAAGCCATAGAACACAATACTAATAATTGCGATAAAGTAAAAATAAAATTCATTAATAAATAGATAACTACTCAAATCTTGGAAGGAAAAATTGGTCGGTCTTTTGTTTTCTGTTGTTGTTTAAATATTCGTCAGTATTAAAAGCAATGGCTAAGGTGGGAAAAGGCCTGTAGTTTCTACATATGGAACTAATACAAGATGAATGAGTGCATTTTCTGCTTGGCTTTAAGAGCATCTCAGTTCTTGCTTCAGCCTTGAAAGTCCAGCTCTGCTTCGGTAACAGCTCTCCAGCTGCATGAAGGAGGCATGGTGCCGCTTTGGAAACTGTCATTAGTGCTTCCCTTCCAGCCTGACCAAGTCTGGTGGCTGCTGGGCAGGACAGGCTGGTATCTCACTGTACCTTAGCCTTTAGAGAGAGCTGCAGGCAGGCAAAAGCATATCTGGTGTCATGCATATTTGTGGACTCCCTTTGTCATTCCTCAGGGTGAAGCTGGCCCTCTCTGGATCACCATTCCCAGTTCTTGCCATGTGCCCAGAGGCTCTGCCAGAAAGGTACATACAACTTAAGTGCTTATTTCCACCAAGCAGCTGGGGTTTAATGAGTTACCAGGCATTAGTATGCTCACCAGCCTGATAAGATCCCTAAGAGAGCCTTTTCTGGCTCAGCAGGCATCAGGCAGATAGGCAAGGATAAACCCTGCTGCTCCATGCTGCTGACCTACCACATCTTTGCTACAGTTCTCCATTAGGATTTTATACCTTTCCATTTTGCACTTTTTTGCCTCCTGAATTGCTCTCAACAGCCCTATCTCCACCTGCAGTTCTGACTTCCTTATTTCTCATGATTTTACTCACAGCTTGACCATTTTGGTGGGTGCCCAATCCTGGTCTGCACGGCTGGGACGTACCGAGGTTGAATCCTGGGCATCCAAGAAGGCATGGAGAGGGAGCTGAGCGCAAGGTAAAACAATGCAGTGGTTACACTGCATGCCATCTCCAGGGAGTTCTAACATAAATTTAGCTACCCTGGGACATTAGAGGGTACTTCTGCAGTCAAAAATAGTAGGGATGACGCACACCCTGCTGCTCCTCACCTCCCTGGCTGCACACCCGTGACAGCCAACCTGTGACAAGGGAATATAAAGCTGCTCTGCTGGCTCCAAGTAAAAAGTGAAGTCTCTTTGTGAGGCAAAAATTTCTGTTTGTGATAACAGAAATTTCTCTTTATTATAAGGAAATTGTTCTGTGACCTTTTCCTCATGTTTTTCCTTCCATCCAGCTCTACTGTTGCACAAAATTTGGTTCCACAGGATTGGCTGCAGCACAAATCAGTTTCTTTTTTGACCAGGAGTCACTAGCAGGATGTCATTGAAACAGTTGGAACTTTTAAAATGAAGATTTTATTAACATTAGAAAATTGTTTACACTGAGTCCAGATTAAAGCCTGAAGTAAAGCTGCTAAAATACCTTCTCTGAGCTCTGAGGACATCCAGTCCTCTATATAACATTTTGACCACTAATAATTTGGGAAAAAATGAATCTAATTTCAATGAAATCAGAATAAAAGTTTCAGAGCGTGCTCTCAAGGCAGACACTGGTTACACTTGTGAACCTGTGCCTCAACAGTCAGTCCATGTGACCTTGGACCCTTGACCCATAGGCACACTGCATATGGCCCCAAGCCATGCAGGTGACCTCAGACCCTTCACACCATTTCTCCCATCTCCTCGAGAGATGCATGATTCCATGCTCTCTTTTCTTTCGCTCCCCCACATCCTTTTTCCGAGGAAGGATCCAGCATCCCCTTCCCTGCTTGACATTTCAGCCTAATTTTTGTGCTTTCTGCTTGCAGCAGGGAGCTAATGGGGAAAGGGACAATTCCATAATTAGCAATTTTTAAGAGCAGGAGCAGATACTTCTGGGACATTGTGACTTCTGTGCAGCAGAGTTCAAAATTATAATCAGGGTGACTGGCAGAGACACAGCACGCTTGGGGACTGTGGAGGACAGTTAGTAGGACAGAGAATGCAGTGTATGCTGGCACCATCCCAGAGGAAGCTTCTTAACCGAGGATGTGTTTCATTAGGATGGTATCAAAAAGACCAGGGCTTGTCAGCATGGAACAGGCATACAGACATTCATGAAGAGAAGGTAATTTTTACCAGAAAAGCTTTAAATACTCATGTTAAACTATTTTTTTTTCCCAGTCCAGACTTGTTTCAACCCAGCTAAGGCTAATTCTCCCCGACCATAGTTATACATCTTTACCCACATATCAGCCACCTGGTCTAAATTGGAAATTTAGTCTTGGTTTGAGCAGGTTTTTGAACTAGACGGTCTTCAGAGACTCCTTCCCAGCTGAGTTATTTTGTGATTTGATATTTTAAGTAGCTAGAAAACACTACTGTGCAGCCTGCTTTTATACTCTTTTTTTTTAGAAAGCAGTTTGCTTTTACACTCATTTTTCACTTGCAGTGCCACCGTATAAATGACAAATGTAACACCAAGTATGCACAAGCACGACTCAGACGTTTCACCATAGGCTTTGACAGCCCAGATCACTCCCTAACAGTTATTCCGGCTGGGTCTGTCTAATAGGGGCAAAGGGCAGGATCAGGGTCTGTCATCTCCAGAGGGATGATGGCTGCCTCTCATTTGACCTATCTTCCTTTTATAACAGCTGAGAGTAATCTGAACTGCATTTCATCTTAGAGATACTTACTCTCAGCTGCTTCAAACGAAGAGCAGGCAAAGAAGAAAAGAATCGCAATGATCAGCTAAAACACTCTATTTACCAAGTGATTTTTGTGCAGTGAGACATAAATAATTTTTAATACTAGTTACATTTTTTAAACTTTACTCAGTTTGATTAGTAGTTCCATTTTTGCACTCAGGGGAAATGTCTCTGGTAATTCAACTAGTCTTAAAGGAAGAATTCAAAGGATTCTCAATATCGTAATGCCATCCAACAAAGCACTGATATACATTAGTTCGGAAATTATGGGTTGAGGTGCACAATAATTCTCATGAAGAAAAAGCTGGAATTCCAATTAAAAGGAAATTGCAAAATATATCCAATCAAATTATGCAAATGACAGGGAAATAGAATGATATATTTTACCTGAGATAGTGACTGCTACAGCTGAAATTACTGAATAACTGCTCACATTTTGAAATAGCTCTGGAGAGAAAAGCTTCACAGTCTTATTTAAAAAGTATTCAGACCAGAGATGCTTCTGGTGACTAGCTGCTTTGAGAATTTCAGTTATGACAATAAGCAGAGATACAGTATAAGGAGAACTTTAAGTTATAATTTTACCCATGAAATAAGTGTACACAAGAACCAAACTAGAATAAACAGAGCAAACATAATTGCATATACTTTGCAGACATACATTTTTCATTCTTGTGTTACTGAAGAGGTTTTTACAATACCATAAAAGAAAACATTCTTTGCAATATAGTGGAATAATGTAAAACTCAGGGACAATGGTTGATCTGGAAGCCTGTTAGATGGACCTGCTAATTTCAACATAAGTTCATATTATCTTTTAAGCACTGTTGAGAGTGATTCAACAGTATTCAATTTCAGAGTGGAAAAATAACACAACTAATCCTGCAAAGGACTTCGCCTCTCCTGTGACCTCAATGGGACTCCTGGCCAACAGGGTTAAAACCAGCAAGGAGCATGACACACTGACTAAGTGTAAGTTAAACTTCAGGAAAAACACTAAACATTGTGGTTAGTTGACTTTGTCTAGACACCAGGTGCCCAGGTACCACTCTATCACTCTTGTCCTCAGCTGGACAGGTGAGAGAGAATATAACGAAAGGCTTGTGGGTCAAGATAAGGACAGGGAGAGATCACTCACCAGTTACTGTAATGGATAAAACAGACTTGGGAAGATTCGTTTAATTTATTAGCAGTCAAATCAGGATGGAGTAATGAGAAATAAAACCAAATCTAAAGGGCACTTTTCCCCCACCCCTCCCTTCTTCCTGGTCTCAACTTCACTCTCAATTTCCTCTACCTCCCACATCCAGCAGCACAGGGGAACAAGGAATGGGGGTTGCAGTCAGTTCATCACACATTGTCTCTGCTGCTCATTCTTCCTCAGGGGGAGGACTCCTCTTCCTCTGCTCCAGCATGGGGTCCCTCTCACAGAAGACAGTCCTCCATGAACTTCTCCAGTGTGAGTCATTCCCACGGGTTGCAGTTCTGCACCAGTTGCTCCAACATGGGTACCTTCCATGGGGTGCAGTCCTTCAGGAACAGGCTGCTCCAACCACTGCGGGGTCACAAGTCCTGCCAGCAAACCTTCTCCAGCATGGGCTCATCTCTCCATGGGGCCACAGGTCCTGCCAGGAGCCTGCTCCAGTGTGATCTTCCCATGTGGTGGTCACTGCCTCCTTTGGGCACCCACCTGCTCCAGAATGGGATCTTCCACAAGCTGCAGGTGGATCTTTGCTCCGCTGTGGACTTCATGAGCTGTAAGAGGACAGCCTGCCTCGCCATTTTCTTCACCATAAGCTGCAGGGGGACCTCAGCTCTGGTGACTGGAGCACCTCCTGGCCCTATTAACTCTTCTGTGGGATCTGCCTGCACAGAATATATTGCAAAGGTAAGGACACCCCACCATAAATAAGCCTTAACTGCTGTTGGGGAGATCTTTGTTTTGGTGAGCTGTTGCTGATACAAGAGCAGGTTAGCACCTCATACAACGTCATCTCTGTTGCTTCTTCTTTCTCACAGGATTGAAGTGCCTTTGGAGGTGGCAGTGTTTTTTCCACCACTGAAAGAGTCCTGTGATGTCTGAAAACTTTCCCCCCTTTTCATTGCTTAGATGAAGAGAAGTATCTTTGTGACTCAAAGCCTTTCATTTCATGCAAATATATAGAAAGGGTAAGGACACAGCTGATTTATTAATGATCTCTCTTCCCCTTGTCCTTTGCCCAGCCATGCACTAGACACCAAATTCATTTGCTTCCATGGCATGCCTCTTCTAGGAGACTAACTTCATTGGAAGAAGAAGAGGGAGGAGACTTTTGCAAAAGGTTCTTAGCATGCAACCACAATTACTGCATCTGAGTCCTCAGAGAATAGAGAAGAGCCTGGTCAGCAGGACATCTTTCTCCTTTTCTAGGAAGTGACACCAAGAACTATTGCCATGCTGGGCTTCGGCATTTGATCTAATTATTTCAATAGACCTAATTTTACCAGACTATTTCACAAAGTGATCTTCTCCGCAGCATTTCATACAGAAAGAAGCACCAGCAATGGTCTCTGTGTGCTCTATGTGGAGTCCATGCATTGATACCTGCAGCATTCCAGCAATCCTTTTGTGAGATTTCTGAAATTTCTAGCACAGAGACAAGTGTAAGTGACATTAGTCAGCAACTACTCCAAGTGCCCAGTTGGGGTAAAGACTCTGCCAAATTGTTCACACTTAGGGTTTCCCAGTCCACCAACTCTTCAAGACCATCATAACACCAGCAAGCAGGGAGGAAAGCAGCCCTCCTTCTCCCAGCTCCAATGCAACGTGCCAGAGGATCTAGACCCATCCCACCTACCCGGTGCACTTACACTGGAAATCCCATCATCCCAGGCTTCAAGAGCCAGAAGAAGAGAGGAACACACTGGGATAATCCCAGAGCCAAGTGAACTGAACTGTCCTTAGGTGGCAGCTACTACTCTTCTTTAAATAGAAAGGGGCCGCAGCAACTAAACATCAAAGAGATGCCTTATGGGGACATATGCCATGGTAAGTACAGAAAGGGATTAAAAAGAAAGGGAAACAAGACAGGCACCGCAGGACACAGATATGTGAAGCTTCCTGAACGTAGAGTAGCAAAGTTGGTGAAAGGGCTGGAAGCCATGTCCCGTGAGGACTTTGGACTTGTCTAGTTTGGAAAAAAGGAGGCTGAGGGGGTGACCTCATTGCTCTCTACAGCTTCCTTTGGAGGGAAAGTGGGGAGGGAGGTCCTGATCTCTCCTCCCAGGGATCCAGCAATAGGATTTGTGGGAAGGAATTCCTGACACCCAAAGCTGGAATGGTGTAGACTAGAAAGAAGGAAGCACTTCTTTACAGAGAGAGTGGTAAAACACTGGAATAGGCTACCTAGAGAGGTGGTTTATGTCCCAAGTCTGTCAGTGTTTAAGAGACATTTGCAGATAACCTTAATAATATACTTTAACTTCTGGTCAGCCCTGAAGAGTCAGGTAGTTGGACTAGGTGATCCATATAGGTCCTTTCCAACTGAAACAGTTCTAATCTATTCTATTTCTACTGTTACAGCTGCTTGAATTGGTTTTTACTTTGATTTTTCAGATAGCATTATGATAGTTAAGACAGCTAATTTTCTTTTTGTAAAGTACTGGCTGTCTCCAGTTCATTGATATTAAATTTGTATTAGTGTAAATGTGTGTGTTTAATTATGCTGTTTATTTAACCACTGGTTGTTGTCCACTTAATTGTGAAGAAACAAGAAGTGGTAGCCATACTCTAAGGTCTTCTTCAAGCATAATAGAGCAGCAAGCAACCCACACAAGCCAGTGAAACCATGCCAAACGGATAACAGAATCATGGAATCATCAATATTGAAAGAAACCTTCAAGATCATGTATTCTAACTATCAACTCAGCACCACCATAAAGGAAAGCTGCTGAACACAGAGATTTATACATTATATTTGATAAATAAAACTTACACTTCATTTGGCAAATAAACCAACCATCAGACAACACAATCAAGTGAATCTGGCAGGGAATATTTGTGCCAAGTGAAAGTTCTCACCCCAAGAATTTTAAACACTTGGCACACCAGTTATCCACCACCACCCCAGAAGAGACCCACACATATTTCATGCTGTCTGGTTAATCTCAAAGCAGCACATACACTGGTAATTGCTCAGTGCAATTTTCACATGTGGCATGGATATGCGCACAGATTATGTTTTACTGGAAGACTTTTCAGTTGTGCAAAATCATTGTTTGGGTTTCATTCCTTGGGGGGAGGGGGGTGGGGTGTGCAGGGAAAAACCAACCAAAAAACCCCAATCAAACCTCTGGCATCAGTGAGGTTTCCTTGGAAAATGTGGCTAAGCACAAAAGCAGTCCTTCCTGAGAAGAATCTTTTTCATCGGGGAATCATTAAGAGAGAAAATTATGTACTTATGTTTGTACATAATTTAGAAGCGAAAATAAACAACCCCATAATCTGTCTCACTTTTGTAAGACTCTTTTACTGATTCTTCCCAAAACTTATTTGTGCTGTTTCTCTCTTCTGGGAGGCTCAGTTAGGTAAAGAAGAGGACCTTGCCTAAGCATCCAGAGTATCCACTGAATACAGTGTTCCTGGGAAATTTTCATTTGTTCCATTAATAATGTGTCCACTCTGCTGCCTTTCCATAACATCCAAGTGGTCTGATCCAGCTGTGGCTCCATCTGTCTGGTACAAGGCCTTCTCACAGAAACCCCTTTTTTCCAGAGCGTTGATGTTGCATATCTCCTAACAGAAGAGTTGTTCCTCTCCATCATGAAGTCCCTTGAGCAATAGCAACCTGTGCCTGCAGCTCTACCTGTGCAACGTATCGCATTCCCCACAGATAACATGATAACACTGACCCTCTCCAGGCATAGGTACTTCCAGGATGATGCGGGATTTCTCTGTGAGCTTCCAAAGCGTGCTGCCAACCCTGAAGGAGGCCGGTTGTCATCAGACCCGCCATGCACTACAAATAAGTGGGCAGACTGCTGACAACCACAGGCACTGTGAGGAAACTGGTGACATTGCCAGAGGGAAGAGCAAGCTGGCTGTATGGACTCTGAGTGGCTTAGGCATGGAAACAAATCTTACACAGCATAAGATCTCTAAAAGCAGAGATGAACCAAGCCATAGAGTGAAGCTGCTCCTGCTGCATATGCTTCATGTGTGTGAGAGGCAACGCTGACAGTCCTCAGAGGCTGATAATCTGAATCCAGATGGGCGGTGGCCCCAGGGACTGTGCATGTTCCTTAGAGAGGGCTGACACTCAACATAAATCACAGCCAAGCATTTCCTTGCCTACAACATCAAGACATGCTCTTACTCAAAGCAGCCACACCTTGCCTGTCATGTCTGTAAAGCTACTTGTTGCTATCACACGAATTAGACTGTGTTTTACCTGGGAAATTGAACTATTATCTGCCAAAAGAATCTTGTAGTCCTTGATATAGCAGTAAAATAATTATATCCTCACTGGATACTCACACTTTTCTGGATCTGACAATCGAAAAAGTTCTTGAAACATGCACTTCACATGCAGATGCTTTCATCAGACAACTTATTTGCACTGCAGCAGGTAAATCACTTCCGAGATATGTGGGAACACCACTCGGTATAATCAAGGCAGAGCTGCTGGTTGCCTGAAGAATGTTACATAATCTGCAGGTTGCTGTTGTGTGAGCGTGCTGGTTTCTTCCCTAACACTGAGAACAAGAAAGGTCTGTTTCAGTTCATAATTTGTTTTGGGAAAAGAGTGTTTCCTTCTGGGAAATAACTTCAGGATACCCTCTTGTTGCTTTCTGTAACTCATAAATAGGCAACTCATTAGGTTAACAGTTTTCTATTAAGAACAAAATTTGCTGTATTGGGTCCAGCTTAAAATCATTTTAGCCTGGCACCCTCTCTGCAATGCAAAGCACACTCAGATTTTCATGGGAAATCAGAAGGTTGAAAGGAACTCCCAGTTTAATATCTCAGATGCTTTGCGTCATCATCCATTGATAGGTATTCCAGATGGAAATGTGGCAGATGCTTAGTATTAGAGGATGTTGTGCCTAGAGTAAGGAGAAATGACTCCACATAGGAGAAAAGCATGCAGGGAAGAAGGCAGGAGTGTGGACCTTCATACTCACAGGAGGAATCCCAACACAAGTTTTCACCTGTTACCTCCACTATTGAATTTTCCCAGGGATATTTCATTACTAATTTTTTCTTCTGGATCTTTGTTGATATTTTCCAAAACAGAATTATATCCTCCCAAGGAAACACATCTATTTATGACTATGTCACTAAAGGAGGCCAAATATAGCAGGAGTTGTGAAGATGGTTCTCTTCCTGTCCCTTTTTCCAAACAACCTACTTTTCAAGCTAGGCATGGGTTGCCTAGGAAGACTTCTACAATTATAACACATCCAGGACCTGGAATTTGGACTGTAGCAGATGAAAACAGTAACTGAAACATGCCCAGCATCCAAATAAGAAGAACGGAAAACACAGAGATAAAACATCACACATCCACTTTTTCCATAGTTTTTCTCTTTGTATTGTACTACATGCCTAAGGGGAAAAATCTAGGGCAGAGTTTTTTGCTCGTCCAATGTGTCACTGATTTCCTTTGAGAATTTCCAAGTAAACAGAATGTGTCTGTCAGTCCCTAAATTTTTGAAGTATTTATATCTGCAAGTTGAAAAAAAAAAAAAAAAAGAAAGGTGATTTGCAGAAAACAGAAAACGAGGAAAAACCCTGCAGGAGATTTTTCTGCAAATTTTTTATGATTCCTTGCCGATAATTTTTATTCCATTTTCCCACTTTAGTCTTAAAAACCCCAACACATTGTTCATAGGTTTTTTTCCAACCATTTTATTAAATTATTGACATGGCTGGAGTTCGGAGCAATAGAAATGCTGTGAGGAGAAAAAAAATCAGTTGGACTTTATTTACCAAAACTATCAGAATTTAAATACCCTATCCCACACAAAACCTTTCATTAGATAAATGTGATCTTCCTTGAAAGATTTTTATTTATCCGTAATGGCATTCTGTCAATATCAAGGAAATATTGTTCTGTTAAGCCTAACCAGATGTGTGGTGATTTCTAAACTTTTTGCTGTTACTGTTTGCCAGTATTTATTGCCTATAATATAGCTTACTTGAGATAAACCATCCATCAATAGGACATGCCCCTTTGGCAGTTGTTTTATCAACTCTTCCAAGCACCATTCTGTTTCATTAACTGTTTCATCAAACATCTGTCTGTCTTTCATTTTCTTTTTACAAAAAAACTGCCATGGCAAACAACCATTCACATCCTTGTAAAGTATGATACTGTGTGAGTTTTTTCAGTTTGCGTTATCGTTTTAAATTCCCCCCAGAGAAAGAAGGCAAGCAAAAGGTAGTATGTTTTACTGAACCATACAAAAAAAGGTTCAGCATGTATTTTCAGGCATCCAGCCCTTCCACATGCTGGTTAAAAAATAATAAAGTCCTTTTCCTATTTACACTTATTTACATATTATATTAAAATATGTAAATGTTAGAACCATAAAGCAAGAGAATACTTCTGTTGCTGTAGAAACTGAACTTGATTTTTTTCTGCTACAGTAGTAAAAAGCAATCGACATGCAAAACAACATCTTGGCACCTTGACATTTTAGAATAATTAAGGTGTAAGGAAAAACAAAGAGATTTTGAAATGCTTTTGTTTAAAAAAAAAATACAATAGAAAAGGTTTTCAAGTAGAGCCGGAGGGCGAGAAGTTTTTCAAAAAGGACAGAAACAACACTAGAACCACAGAATCATTAAGGTTGGAAAAGACCTCCAAGATCATTGAGTTCAAGGTTTGACCAAACACCACCTTGTCAAGTAAGTTAGGCCACAGCACAAAGTGCCACATCCAGTTGTTTCTTGAACACTTCCAGGAATGGTGACTTTACCACCTTCCTGGGCAGCCCATTCCAAAGCTTGACAACCCTGTCTGTGAAGAAATTCTTCCTGATGTCAAACCTGAACCTCCCCTGAGGTAGCCTGAGGCTATTTCCTCTTGTCCTGTCACTAGTTTCCTGGGAAAAGAGGCCAATCCACACTTTGCTACAACTTCCTTTCAGGTGGTTGTAGAGAGTGGTCTGGACATGTGTCAGCACATCCATGTCTTTATTGTAGTGAGGCGCCCAGAACTGAACACAGTATTTGAGTTAGCACTTGAAGCATTCTCACCAGTGCAGAGTGCAGAGGAACAGTCACTTCCCTAATCCTGCTGGCCACACTATTTCTAATACAGGCCAGGATGCCATTGGCCTTCTTGGCCACATGGACACACTGCTGGCTCATGTTCAGTTGACTATTGACCAGCACCTCCCGGTCATTTTCCACTGGGCAGTTTTCCAGCCACTCTGCCCCCAGCCTGTAGTGCTGTGTGGACTTGTTGTGACTGAAGTGCAGGACCTGGCACTTGGCCTTATTGAACGTCATACCATCGGCCTCACCCATTGATCCAGTCTGTCCAGATCCCTCTGCAGAGCTTTCCTACCCTCCAATAGATTGGCATTCCTGCTCAATTTAGTGTCATCTGCGAACTTACTGAGGATACACTCAATCCCCTCATCTAGACCATCGATAAAGATATTAAGTATTTTTAGTGGCTTCAATACTGAGCCCTAGGGAACAACACTTGTGACTGGTTGCCAACCGGATGTAACTCCATTCACCAACACTTTCTGGGCCTGGCATCCAGCCAGTTCTTAACACAGTGAAAAGTGCATCTATCCAAGCTGTGGGCTGCCAGCTGTTCCAGGAGAATGCTGTGGGAGACAATGTCAAAGGCTTTGCTGAAGTCCAGGCAGACTACATTCACAGCCTTTCTCTCATCCAGTACGTGGGTCACTTAGTCATAAAAGGAGACCAGGTTGGTCAAACAGGACCTGTCTTTCCTAACCCCATGCTGGTTTGGCCTGATCCCCTAACTGTCTGTGCATGCCATGTCATCACACTCAAGATGATCTGTTCCATAACCTTCCCTGGCACCAAGGTCAGGCTGACAGGCCTATAGTTCCTCAGATCCTCCTTACAATCCTTCTTTTAGCTAGGCGCCACATTGGCCAACCTCCAATCATCTGGGAACTCCCCAGTTAACCAAGATTGATGAAAAAAGGTGAAGAGAGTCTCAGAGAGCTCTTCTGCCAGTTCCCTCAGCACCCTAGGACGGATACCACCTGGCCCCATAGAGCTGTGAGTGTCTAAGTGACTCAACAGTTCACTAACTATTTCCTCCTGGATTGCAGGGGGTCTATTCTGCTCCTGTCCCTGTCTACCAGCTCAGGGGCTTGTTGCTTTTTCTGTTAAAGGCTGAGGCAAAGTCGTTAAGTACCTCAGGCTTTTCCTCATCCTTGGTTATAATGTTCCCTTCAGTATCCAATAAAGGATGGAGATTTTCCTTGGCCCAATTAGAATACATTTCTTCCCAAATAGCATGCCTGAACCAACAATATACTGTTCAAATTCAGATATAGAATCATATAATGTTAATGGGTTGGAATGGACCTCAAAGATCATCTAGTCCCAGCTCCCCTACAGGAACACCTCCCAGTAGACCAGGTTGCTTATCCATGTAATATTCTCTTCTTCAGGCTGAACAGCCCCAACTTTCTCAGCCTGTCCTTGCTGGGGAAGTGCTCCAGTCCTCTTGTCAACTTTGTGGCCTTTCTCTGAATTTGCTGCAACAGTTCCGTGTCCTTCTTTTCTCGGGGGCACCAGAACTGTACGCAGTACTCCAGGTGGGATCTTACAAGAGCAGAGCAGAGGGAGAGAATCATCTCCTTTGACCTGCTGGCCATGCTCCTTTTGTTGCAGACCAGGATTTCATTGGCTTTCTGGTCTGTGAGCACACACTGCCAGCTCATGTTTGGTTTTTCATCAACCATCACCCCCAAGTCTTCCTCTGCAGGGCTGCTCTCAATCACCTCTCCAGCTTATCTTTGGCATAAAAAGAATTACAGGCTCCAAATAGATAAATTTAATGGGAGCACAAGGAATGCAGACACCTGAATTACAAATATCTTATGCAAGATTTAATTGATGAAAGACAGCTAGAGAAATGTAATGTTAGAAAGCTAAAAGAGACAAAAAGAAAACCAAAGGACTTTCTAGACTTCTAAGATAAGTTTGGTATTCAGGGCAATTAAAACCAAATTACTAAAACTAGATTAAGCTGAAACTCTTTGGAGCTCAGTATGTCTTGCAGGCTGTTCTCAGTCTCCATCCCTATTTCAAAAAATCAAATCTTCTTTTAATTAAACAATATGACCTTCATTCTTCTTAGGGAACAACTTTCAGTTTCTATGGGATAATGAAAAACAAGTGAGTGGAATCAATGGCACTTCATACTCTACGTCTAACAGACTCCAGGAGCTACAGGCAAGAATAGAATTTAATAGCTGGAAGATGTCAGAATTATTTGAGATGACACAACTACGTAACTTATAAATGAGAAGCATGATATAAACTCAACTGGTACCTCACTAGGTTTTAAATTTTATTGAACACTACAACCTTGACTAAAATTTGCTGTGTTTGTATCAACCACTTTTATTCTGATTTCAAGCAGTGCAGTTAGGCATTTCCAAGAAAAGGACTAAAGGACAGTATTTTTTTTTCCCACATCAACAAATTCCTACAAGCTTTTCTTTGAGATATGCCTGGTTGAAAGCTCTTGAAATTCGCACTAGGGAATTTTTAATGACATAAACTGTCTCTGGAAAAAGTCATTTTAACTTAGCACACTTTCAAAATATTATTCAACCTTAAAAAAAAGTCACAGTTCATACATGCTGAATAGAGAATTGTTATAACTTTTTCAAGAAAATTTCACCAAAATGTTGATTAGAGTGAGAATACTATGGGCCACTGTTGAGCTGGATTTTTATTCTGCAGGAGCACATCTGAGCTGATTTTGCCCAGGTTAACAGCTGG
>JAWWLV010000001.1:77272674-77313847 GCA_035041135.1 Platyrinchus mystaceus
GATCTGAAAATGTTCTTTCAGAGGTGGGTTGAAACAGGTTAACAGTAGGCAAGCTTTTATAAATGTGTCACAAATGCAATATATTATATGCAAAAAATTAGCAAACACGTGAGTTAAACACGTAATTAATGAAATTTGACATTCAACTCATGTTTTGGACACATCAGTCTTCATAATTTGGAAACACACTTGGTTATAATTATGCACTTACAGACTACGCTTCTTTCCAATAAGTTTCCCAATTATAAGCCAACTTGTATGCCAAATCAATTAATGCTCTGTCTAATGCACAAACAATTGCCAATTTGATTTCTGCTGAAAGGTCTGTTTTTCTACCAATATAGAAAAATGGGTTGAATTGTGACTATTTAGCAATATCTTTTCTCCCACACGTAGGGAGGCTGGAAGGACAAATTAAGTTGTGCAACAGTAAGGCAGAATCAGTGCTGAAAGGAGCAGGAACTTCAGCTGAACCTTGAATTCTGGTAAGACGACCTAGATACAGTAGTAGTGCATTGCCACAGTGGTTTTCATGATTTTACATTATTTCTGAATAACACCTGATGAAATGTCAAACCAGCCAAGAGCAAGGAGGCTGATAATTTACCATCCTGACACAGCAGGCAGCTTTCAATTTTTTCAGTAGGAAAAGCAAAAATTTTTGTGGGAGCTTAGCAGGTATACAACAGCATCTTGTTCATTGCTTCAGAAAAAAATATGACTTTACTTTCATTCTCTGTGCTTGTATAATATGCTATAAAATAAAAAGGTGATTGAGTAACTAATAGAAATTTCTGAAAAGGGTTGTGAATCTGCCTATTCCATCACAGCCTAGCGAGATGCTTGGAACAGAGGGGCTTGCCAGAGAAATAAATATGTAATCAGACCTGCCAACATTCAGTCACTCAAAACTACATTCTTTCATACTTGAATTCCTTGTAACGTTGTCAAGTTTTTCCCTCTAGGGAAAAGGACATTTACCATGAATATTATGAGACATTGACAAAAATCTCACTGCTATTTATTCCCTGAGGACACTGAATCTGTGATTGAGGAAATGGTGTTTCACCTTATAACCCACACAGGGGCAATGTACTCATTCTGGAGTAATTCTGGAGTAATAGCTCACTTTTAAAAGCCATACTTCCTTTCCATGTCAAGAAAAGCATCCTACACAGACCTGCATCTGAAGCACTAGCAGGGCCATTCAAGTATTTTCTTGTAGTCTAGGCTAACACAGGGAGGGTAGAAAGTTTCTTTATCTTGCTCAAAGCCTCTGCTCACATCAACTTGTCACATAGATGTTTTTGATAAACTGCCCCAATAAAAGCAACAATACCACTGAAGCAATCTACAAATATTCAATAATAATTGAATTCTATAATATTGAATTCTATTCCATTCTAAAAAACTCTATGAATAACCAATTTTTATTTGGGTTGGGTTTTTTTTTTTTACAAGCCAATCCCCTGTGTTTTTATCTTAGCCTCTTGGAGACCAGCTACATGTTTCCCTACCTCTTGCTGTTATTGACTAAAACTTATTTTTTTATACTTTGTCCATTTTTTTAAATACGAATCCCATATTTTTTGCATTCTTCTTGGCCTCTGTCTTGGCAATACATAGAATCATGCAGTCATATGACCACTGGGTTTATAAGTGTCAGAAAGGTGCCTCCTAAATTAACCAAATCACACAGTTTTGTCTTGAACTCAAAGGCCTACATTCATACAAACTCCTATTTTTCCAGTGGGATTTGCATGTGCAGCTTAGTGAAGTTCGGTAGGTTGTAGAACTTGGTGTTGCTCAGACTGTTCAGTAAATTATCCACTTTGTCTTCTGATACAGCAGGCACAGACTCAGTGTAGTATTACCTGTAACACACACAAAAACCTTGTCTCCAACTTCTCCCACTTTATCATTCTTCTGTAAAATGGCCAGAGGGAAAAGCCCTATTCAAGAAGTCACTTATCTCCCCATGTTATCCCAACCCAGTACACTTCATTCTGCACTTTCTGGTGGTCCCTGATAAGGTTAGAGTGAACTCTTTTATCAGGTATACTTGGTCAGAAAATTCTCCCAGACATATACTTAAGTCCCTATGAGTTCTGCTTTCTGGGTGGACAAAAATTCCCTCCGTTCAATTGTTCCTATGAGTTCTGCATTCTGAGAATAGCAAAATTCTCTCAGTTCAATGTCCTCTAAGGAATATCTGACTTCAAAGAGTAAATCTGGCAGGAGGGAAGTCTGGGATGCCTCTTCACAGCTCTACATGATGTCCAAAGCTTCTTTACAGATTCAATAGCTTTTCAAGTCTGTAGTGTGTAGGATCTACTGTATAACTTGTGTGAAGCTTTCCTGTCTCGTCATTAAGCTTAGTAACCATCCCAATGGCTTCAGAAAGTTCCCATCCAAGAATTTGGGATCTTGTTAGTGGTTGATGGCAATTCTCCAGACTCCCAGCATGCTCACCAGCCTAGTACACCCCTCAGTTTGTGACTAGATGTGGCTGTATCACCTCCATCAAGCCCAGCTCTGCCTTCACAACACAGAAAGACAGTAGGAAGCTACATGTCAGGGCTTCTTGGAATAGAACTGAAAGAGCAGCATTTCTTTCAGCACCCTTTTTAGTTACAGGCATCCCACCCCCACGCTTTGGGCATGGGAACTGACCACTGTGCCCTTTCTGAACTCTGAGTACAAGAATTGGATTTGTGAAAACTGTTGTCCACTACTGATGCTCATCACCAGCAGAACTGTAATTCTTTGCCTCACCCCACATTTTGGTCAGAACAATTCTCAGGCTCTGAGTCCTCTTTGCAGATAGCTTGCTCCGCCAAGATAGCTTCCGACAGCCCCCGCTAGAAGACAGCTTCCCACTGACATCAACTTACTCCATTCTGTTGACTTCTGCTGGAAATCTGCCTTCATGCATTTTTAATTCTTCTCTGGCCTCTCAGGCTATTGTGATGGCATTTTTTTGTGATATGTAGAATATATGGAATCCATATGGACCACCAGTGGGCACTTTAAACTTATGGTAGATCATCTCATATGGCAGAGCTGACATCTTAAGAACTCTGGACAAAGTTGGCCTGTAACTATGCTTAGTAAGTAAGTTTGAATTTATTTTTCTCTATCTTCTTTTTTTTTTATCTTTCTTTACCTTCATCTCATTCTTTGCTTCTGAACATTGTAATACATACACGCCACACCCTTGCCTCTAAATCACCATCAGAAAGTATTTTACAAGAATCTGAGACATCTTTCCTCGTTTTGTTTGTCATCCCACATTTCCTATTACTCTGGAAGAAACATTATAGCATTCCTCAGGTATAATAAAATAGTTTTCCAGCTCTCCCTCTCTTTATAATCCATCTGTTGGAAGAGTTGTGAAGTTTAATAGATATTCAATAAAGCTTCTGCATTCTGAAGACTTGAATTTTCAATTTCATAGTCTGTACAAGTTTTAAATCATCAGTAAATTTTCTTTGGATAAACTACACTTCAACACACTTCTTGGGTCTAAACTGTTTAGAAGAGATCAAGGTAGTCTTTCTGATTTCTGCTGTTTAATGACCATCTTACTTTGTTTCGAAACGTGTGGAATAGTTTTTAGTACCTTGTTTTGTCTTTTTTTTTTTTTTTTTTTAACTAGACCACAGCAGTCAGGCAATATCCAGCAATACCCACATTGCTGCTGGCTGCTTTGTGGCTCTATCTCTTTTAGCGCTCCTCAGGTACTTGTTCAAACCATCTTTGGTGCCAATACCTGCTTCTTCAACATAGTTTCTGGCTGCTTCCCACATTTCAGCTTCAAAACGAGTGGGAACAATCACCTGACGTGGCAGACTCTCTGATCACATTGCATTACTGTTAACTTCAGTCGCTTGGGACTCTTTCCAATATCTGAACTGCTTTTTACCTAAGTGAAATTTTTATTCTGCTTTTACCAAACTGTCAGGATTTTAAGTGGAACGGCATTGACTTTACCAGCAGGTTCTTCTCAACTCAGTGCAGATGCTCCCTTCTATGCTTTGAATAGCAGGGTGAAATGTATTCAAATATATTCCTAGAGCATTACACTTCTGAGTTCACTGATCATTGCAGACACAGGAACAGAAACACACACATGCACACACGTAGGGAGACACTCTCGTTTGGCTTTCTCCAATGAATTGCATCAGGTTGTTCCCGCCTTCCCCTTCCAAGAGAGCTCTAACTGCATCTGATTTTCATCACTGGTAGTCCAAAGATGATTTGGCAACTGTTTTTCAGGTCTTAGGCAAATGACCAATTTATTATGCCCAGCTGTTTCTCAAAGACAACTAGACAGTTTTTATATAACAACCCATTGCCCATATCTACAGATGCAAAAACCAGTAAGACCAAGAAAACAATTTTCAATATCCTGTGGTTTACATTCTCTCCCCAACCCCAACCAGATATTGTGTTCTTTAGCTAACAATCCTACAACAGATTTATGGTGAAATCATCATTAAGGCAAGTTAAGATGAAAGCAAATAAATTTATTTGTTTATGCATGGAAAGCAGACAGCAATATTACTAAAGTTCATACAAAGCACAGGTGATAAAAAGGCAGGAAAATTGTGCCTATTTCAAGATGACATCCAAAAAGCCCTCCAGAATCTGTAGCAAGGTGTAAACACCTAATCCACATAGCTGAGTTCTGAGGACATTTACAGGAGTGCACTTCACACTAGAGAGCACGCTTACTTTTATATTTAATCTTCACTTTTGGCCCTTCTGAGCTTGCAGCCAGCTTAAAATCATTCTCTAGCCCTGCCTGCAATTCTTTCTTGATTCAGTCAAGATGATGTTTCTTTCTATCTATCTATCTATCTATCTATCTATCTATCTATCTATCTATCTATCTATCTATCTATCTATCTATCTTATTCCCCACCAGCTTGCTGGCTTGATCCCCCCCTTGCTTTTAAAGCACTGGCACTCCCTGGGCACAGCCAAGCAGCAGTGCAGGTGGTACCCAATCCGGCCAACAGTGCCCCACAGCTGCACCCCAGACAGCTGCCTGGTGCTCCCTGAGACACAGAGTCCTCCACCAATGAGCGGGGCAATGCTCAAAGCCTCTCACCATGCACGGTAGGAATCTGTGACATTCCCTATGATCACAGGGAACACTAATTACATTTTATTCAATCAAGCAAAACCTTGACAGGTTGGAGAGATGGGCAGAGAAGAACGTTCTGAAATTCATCAAGAGCAAACACAGGGTCCTACACCTGGGATAGTATAACCCCATGCATCAGTATGAGCTGGGTGCTGACCTGCTGGAAAGCAGCTCTGGGAAGAAGGACCTGGAGGTCCTGGTGGACAACAAGCCATCCATGAGCCAGTGTGTCCTTGTGCCCAAGAAGGCCAATGGTATCCTGGGGTGCATTAGGATGAGAATCGTCAGCAGGTTGAGGGGGGTGATTCTGCCTCTCTACTCAGCCCTGGCGAGGCCACATTTGGAGTGCTGTGTTCAGCTCTGGGCTGCCCAGACATGGAGCTCCTGGAGCAGGTCTAGCGTAGGGCAACAAAGATGATTAGGGGACTGGAGCACCTCTTTTATGAGGAAAGGCTGAGAGATCAGGGCCTGTTCAGCCTTGAGAAGAGACGACTGAGAGAGGATCTTATCAATGTCTATTAGTATCTGAAGGGAGGGTGTCAAGAGGATGGTTCTAGGCTCTTCTCAGTGGCAGGATAAGAGGCAATGGGCAGAAACTGATGCACAGGATATTCCATCTAAAATGAGGAAGAACTTCTTTACTGTGCGGGTGACTGAACACTGGGACAGATTGCCCAGAGAGGTTGCGGGGTCTACCTCACTGGAGATATTCAAGAAGCATCTGGATGCAATCCTGTGCCATGTGCTCTGGGATGACCCTGCTTGGGCAGGTGACCCGCTGTGGTCCCCTCCAACTTCTGTGATTCCGTGCTGCAGTGATTCCGAGGGGCGGGACAGCAGCACACCGCCACGGAGCGGCGGGACGCGACGCTCCGCGATCTCCCGCGCTTTCTCTCCCCTCCCCCGCCCTGCCCCGGCCCCGCGTCCCTGTGCGACCCCGCCCTGCCCGCACCGCCCGAGCGCGGCGCCGACCAATCCCGCTGAGCCTGCCGGGGATGCTCGCCAATCAGAGCGCTCCGCCGCCTCTGCCTCCCGCCCCCGGCGCGGCGGCGCACCAATGAGACGCGAGGAGACAACCCCCCATTGGGGGCGGTTGATCCGCCGCTCGGCGCTGTCCGCCTCGCCCCGAGCCGCCGGGACGTCAGGGGGAGGCAGGGCCAATCGGGGGCGAGGCCCCGTGCGCTGCAGCCAATGGGAGCGCGGCTGGCGTTGCGGCCCCGCCCCTCGTCACCCCGCCGGCGGCACGGCCGGTGCTCCCCCTTCTTCCCTCCCTCCCTCCCTCTCCTTCCCTCTCGCAGCAATGGCGGCGGTGGCGGTGGCCGTGGCGGAGCAGGAGCAGTTCTACGCCCTCCTCGGCAACCTGCTCAGCCCGGACAATGCGGTCCGCAAGCAGGCCGAGGTAACGGGGCCGCCGCGCCCGCGGCCGCCGAGCCGGCCTGTCAGAGCCGCCGGGCCGCGCCGGAGGGAGGGCTGAGGGGGGCAGGGAGGCGGCGGGGCCGGCCGAGCCCCACGTGTGAGCGGTGGCACCAGCTGCTGCCGGGCCGGCCCGGGCCTTGCGCCGGTCGGGGTGGCGGGGCCGGGCGATGGCGTCGGTTCTGCCCGGCGGGCGCGGCGGCCGCGCCGGCCCTTGGCCCCGAGAGGGCGCGAGGGGTCCCGTTACCCCGCCGCGCCCGCCCCGGCGCCGCCGGCGCCGCTCTCGCCCCTCGCCCGCCGTGTGTCCGCCCCGCCCCGGGGCCCGTGTAGGAACCCCCCCCGGCGTGCTGCGTGTCCCCGTTGCCCACGGCTGGCTCCGCCCGAGCCGCCCGGCATGACGGAGCGCGGCCCCGGCCCCGCCGCGCAGCGGGAGCCACAAGCCGGCGGCGGGATGGGGGGGGCCGGCACTCGGTGGCTCGGGAGCCGGAGGGGGATTTCCCAAAGGAGGTCAGAGCGGCTTCCTAGAGTGATGGAAGCGCTCCTGTCTGCGCTCCCGAGGCGCCCCTCTCAGGGGGTCCGACCCCCCTCCCGAGCTCCCCGGCAGGAGGGGGGCCGAGGCGCTCTGCTCTTGCCGCACAGTAGTTGGGTTTTTTAACTTTTCGGAACGGCCCTGTGCGTATGCAAGTGTTTCGTCAGCTAAGAAGTATTTCACCCAAAAGAAGCGTTTTCAATATGCTGAGTTTCTCTTGTTATCAGCAAAAAGTTTTCAGACGTGTTGTTTCAGCTGAAATTCTTTGTGGCGGCTAAGCCACGTTAATTCTTTCTCTCTCTGTCGTGCTTAAGGCTCCATTGTCAAGCCTGGTGGGGAATCTCTCGCGTTGAATTAAATACTACCGTCTAGGTTTAGCATGAATTCCCGCTGCATGGCTGCATCGGGTCTTTTATCGCTCTCATCACTCCAGCGGTCAGCAGAGTTCACCGCATTGTTTGCTGAAGAATAAAAAGCATTATTCCTGATGCTGCAGTGAAAATTCCTGTGATATAAATCGAGAATGAGAAGGAGGGGGACATATGTTTTTAGAAAACTAGTAAAGTTCAGTATTGATTACCACAAACACTTTCTGGAGAAGCAGCAAGAACTATTCCCACATTCCTGAACACAGAGCAGCGAAGTAAGCCATTCCCTGGGATCTGAATTTTGTTCTCTTCTCAGCTGGCTACGTGTAACATAAGAATATTTCTAACAACTTTTTGAACTTCACTAGAGTTGTAACAAAGCAAATTTATTGGGCAGCTGTGTCATAAAATAAAATATTATTGGAAAAGAACTCTAAAACAGATTCTTACAACTTTGTCAGAAGCTTGTTTGGAACTGAGCTGGAGTGCTTTTTAATCTTCATAGATACACACTATGGTCAGTCAGAATAAGAAACCTTAATTGTCATGATAGATAACCAAGCTTTTCAGGTCTGCTAGTATCCTATACTAATACAAGTGAGTAGTATAACCTTTTACTTATTTACTGCACTGAACCTAGCATTGGTTTCTGCATATTTTCAAGATGTGCTGCAAGTATTTTTATGGTTTAGGATCACTGAGAGTGAAAGGGTCCTCAAATGCACTTTCCTGCTCAAAGCAGTGTCAGCTATCAGGTCAGTCCAGGTCATGTGGGGCTTTATCCTGCTGGCTCTTGAAAACCTCTAAGAATGGAGACTACACAAGCTCTTTGAGCTACCCACTCCTGCTTGACTGTCCTCATTAGAACAGAGATCTGAACTTCTTCCAGTCTGAACCTCCTTTTTGCAATTTATGCCAGTTGTCTCTTGTTCTTACAGCATGCACGGCTGTGAAGAACCCCACTCAGTCTTCATGGTGGATTAATGAACTTTTTCCTAGAAACACAAATCTGTTTCTCTGCAGTGTAGCTAGATTGACTTTTTAAAGTTATCTGTTTCTTGAAGTAAGATTTCTTTGCCTAAAGGTATTGCATAGCCTTTAAAGTATCTGCTTCCTTGAATCATGCAGTACTCATATTTGATTTTAAGCATCTGCATAGCCCAGTCCGTTTTTTAAAGTGTACTTACTGTAGGAAGGCAATATTGAGTACTTAAAGGATTCAAATAGCTGCAGCTAAATTGAATAGCAGGTTCTCATTTGTATCCAATGAAAACTGGTAAGAATGAGAAATATATGGACAAGGAGAGAAGGAGAGAGACTCGGGTTATTTCTGATAGGTCTGGTCATGGAAATGAGGATGAGGGGTGTTCTGTTGAAAACTAGACTTGGTGGAGATGTAGAGTCACCTCCTGTCTGGGAGGATTGTAGTAAAAGCTGTAAAAAGAGAAGGATGGGGAGGAAGGTCTCGTCACCAAAAACTTAATTTATGTGTATGGATCTAGATGATTCTCCCCGTCAAGTCTGCTCTTGTGAGACCCCATCTGAGTACTGTGTCCAGCTCCAGGGCCACCAACATAAGAAGGACAAGGACCTGATGGAGTGAGTCCAGAGGAGGGCCAGGAAGATGACCAGAGGGGCTGGAACACCTCTCCTATAAAGTCAGGCTGAGAGAGTTGGGGTTGTTCAGCTGGAGAAGAGAAGGCTATGGGGAGACCTTAAGTTGTAGCACATTCCAGTACCTAAAGGGGGCCTGCAGGAGAGCTGGAGAGGGACATTTTACAAGGACATGTAGTGATAGGACAAGGGGTGATGGTTTCAAACTGAAAGAGGACAGGTTTAGATTAGATATTAAGAATAAATTCTTTACTGTCAGGGTGGTGGGACACTGGAATAGGTTGCCTAGAGAAGCTGTAGATGCCTCATCCTTGGAAGTGTTCAAGGCCAGGTGGTTGGGGTTTTGATCAACCTGGTCTAGTGGAAAGTGTCCCTGCCCATGGCAGTAGAGTTGGAACCTTTAAGGTCCCTTCCAACCCAAATCATTCTGTAATTCTGTGCATGTGCTAGTGTGCTCATAACTTAACCTGACTAGTTTGCCGAAACCTGTTTTGTTCATTTTGCTATCTGTCCTGTAATGTTGTCTGTTGACTATAAAAGCCTCTTTTTCTTATTTGTGTTTCTGTCTTCTGATAGAGAAACTTCTATTTACTTGTTTTGGTAGTTTTGTGCTCGTTCTTAAAGTGTATTTCTCAGCCCTGGGGGGAACATGAGTACTGAGAGTAGATAATAAATATTTGCTTGCATGTGTTCTGAAAGTTCATCCTGCTGTGTGAGAAATTTGTACCTCTCTGTAAGGTAGCTGAGGAACTAATTGTGGACTAGAAGAATACAATGAAGATGTAGCAGGATACATAGTTAGGGTGTAGGCAAGGCTGGTAGTTAGATGGGTAGTAGAGCCAGCAAAGAAGTCTCCCTCCAGCCCAGAAGGAAGGTTCTGTGTTTGGCTGTAAGTTCCTCTTGCCCCTTTGCTTTAGCATCCTCTGAATCCAGTTTACTGAACTGACAGTTATGCCAGTGAACAACTGCATAGGTTGGTGCCATTTTTACTGAGTTTAAACAACTCAAAATAGAATTTCATGATTATCACAATTGACATGAGGGAATCCAGCTTTTACAGTGCTTCAGCTGTCTGTAAAAGCATAACTTCGGGTCGGTGCTGGGTGGGTATTTAGAGAACTTTCCTGTTTCTGTATTAGTTTATATTTGTAGGTAATAGTGCAATATAAATATATACATTCATGGAAGCAGTTAACCTGAGAAGACTTTCTATTCTGACCCTAAACCTCATTTAATTTTTCAGTCTCTATGAAAGGATTAGATTAAATGCAGGGATTCAGTGGGAATTCACTCTCATTGACTGTGAGTGTATATTGGCAACTGGAGAGAATGTGAAATGAGGATGGATTCTGTGAACAAGGCCTATTAGGAAGCAGGTACAGAAAGGGGAGGAAGATGATGTCTAATATTGAATGTGTGATAGCTAAACTACTTTATTGAAAGTAGCAGATATGCTCTCAAGGTGTGTAAGTTTGCTAGAGTATTGGAAGGAGCTGCTGCAGTGTCAGGAATGGGAAGTGGGCAGGCAGAGAACTGATTGAAATGAACCTGAGCTTTGCGTAGTAGGCTTCTTGAGTTCAGGATGGGATAAAGAATATTTGGAAAGGGTGGAGTAATTTGTCTTCAAGATTGTGTCCACAAAAAGTAACTCAGAGTTATTAAGTATAGAACTATTTCTGAAATGTTATGAGTGGTTGCTATTCAGCTTGTAATTCTCCTGCTCTTACCTACATAGGTTTAGTATATTAGAAACAAGCATTTAGAGTTTCAAAATGCTCACATATACCATGTTTTGGACAGCACAAGGTTTTTTCCTTTGTTTTTCCTCTAGCTTCTAAGTAACAATCTAATTTAAAAAGCTGAGCTGAATGAAATGCGTGCTAGAAGCGTGTAAGACAACGTAACTGAACTTCTCGTTAAACTTTCCATTTTATTAAGATGGTCTTCCTAGGGAGGAGTCTAAATAGTTTCTCTTTCTGAAATTCAGGCAGGAGTTGAAAAATAAAAAATTCTTACTCAGAATGTGTAGTTGAGACATGTGGCTGCCCTATAACATTGTAAAAGCTGTAGAAAGGTTCAAAACCAGAACTGAACAAATTTTTAAACTGTACATTTGTATGTTGGTCACAGCTCAGTCTCAGGCTTCCAGAGTTCTTAATTCTTTGATATGATAGAAGCTATGATGGATTCCCAGTAGGATATGTTCTGTGTATGCTGTACTTCTAGGAGTTTGTGTTCTGGTTTTGTTGTATTTTGTAACTCACTGCATAAGTGGTCAGTCATTCATATGTAGATCATTCCAATATTTCAGGTCTTACTAGGTAACTAAGATTTTACTCATAATCTTAGTATAGGTCATAAATTTTTATTTTGATAGGTTTAAAATTTTTTTGCCTTTTTTTTTTTCATAAATTGGATGAATACTGATGTTGTTTTAAAAGGAAAGTCAGTTCATATTAACGCTTAACACATGCTTTCTAGTACATGTTTGTAATAAGCTGCATCCCTTTTTATGCAGGAGACCTATGAGAATATTCCAGGCCCATCAAAGATCACTTACCTCCTGCAAGCAATCAGGAACAATGCTACTCCCGAGGAGGTATGTCTCAATAACCTTTATTTCTGCAGATTTTCAAAGGAACTTGGAGAAGGAGGGAAGAAATCAGTGTTGGTCATTTGGGGATAAATGAGCAAGTCTGGCATTAACTGAAGCATCTTAATTTACTGCACATTTGTAGAGGGATCACTTAGCTTTTTTGTTACATGTCCAGTCCACTAGCTGAGACTTTTTGATATAGGATATTTAGTTTCAAAAACAACTGCTTAGATCTCCATTTTCTGTTGTGTGTTTTTCTTAATGAATGGGTTCTTTCCTGTGTAACTGATATGTGACTGTTACTGTGATGTTCTTCGAGTTACAGTTGAGAAGTGCTTTCTGTTTTGGAATCCTGTGCCTAAGCATGTTAAACTTACGTGTCATCTGAAACTTCTAATGCTTCTTAAATTGGAATGGGGGGAAATAAGCTTACTTACAGGTGTACTGCATGTTTTATTCGGATGGCTTTTGCATTTTGTCCTTTGTAGGGGGAATATACTCAAGTCATCTAGCAGTATTATACAATGCAGTAGTCTAAGCACTATATAAATTTTATCCCTGGGTATACAATAAAGGTACCTTTTACTTATTCCTTAATTTTGTAAAGGCTCTCAACTTTAGCAATCTGTTAAAGTACTTGCTGGTAAAACTGTTATGCACTTGGATATGCAGAGTGAAGCACTCCTAAGCTTTCAAGATACTACAAATTTCAGAGCCACTTTAAAGTAAAAACATTTGACTTTTTTGATTTCAGATCTAAAGTTTTACTGAACATTGTAAGGATGTAGCATGTAGAATTTCTGAACAATATTATAAGAGCATAAGTGTGCTGTTTCTCTATGGATAAGCATCTCTTCTGTATTCAGTTTAGAGGTAGATGCCATTTGTGCTTTTTAATGCTAAGAAAGTATCAGCTTACCCATACTGATGTTTATCTACTTAGTGTTCTTCCAACAGAATCCTTCAATATTATACTAGCAACCAGTTGCATAAGAGGTATCTGGTTTTCCCTCCTGCCCCTCTGAGATGTTTCGTATGATAGAAAACTGTAGAGCAGTGTCTCCTGGATTTAAATTTGCCGTGGAAAAGATAACTGCTGCTCTTTTTGCCTCAGAGTAATATCATTTATAATAATCAGATAATGCTATGCCATAGAAGTCATAGCTGCATTGCACATACTGCTGTTTTGAAAGCATTTGTCAAGTGTGAGTAGACTACTACAAGGTCATGCTTGTGTAAATAAATACTTGCTCCATTTGTTTGCTGATTTTATTCCCTTTATATCAGCTAAGGAAATAGCCCAGTGTAAAACTTGTTAAGAATCTTGCCAGTGACTTGGATTCCAGCTTACAAAGTGCAAAGAAACTTTTCACCTGTAGAAGTTACTCTTACTAAAGACATCAGAGGCGAACGTTGTAAAATAATTTGACATTTAGCTCCATGAATACATAAATCAAAGAAAGGTTTAAATGTTAGCTCTTAAGTAAACATTATGTGCTGGACTCAAAGCATCCTGATTAATAAAACCTACAAACAACCGTTCTGTCCTATAAATTGAAGTACTTAGTAGCCTAGTTAGAGCCTAAGTGAAGTAATCCCCTGTGCTTGATGTAAACATTGCATATAAACATGCTGGGAAACATTCTGTGCTGGTATCAACAGGTAGGCATTTTCTTTCTTCATATGTTTTATATAGATCCAAATGTTCAGTATAATATTGCATGTCACCGGTGAATAGAGCTTTGGGCATGGTATGTGTCCTCTGAGCACACTGAATGTATCAGCACCACTGAACACAGGATGCTGGAAGGAGCTTTAGAACTTTAAAAATTCCTTGTCCAGGCTATGAGAAAGCTGGGTTCAGATCCCTCTTCATCTTGAAGCTTCTGTATTGCTTTATCTCCTCCCATGAAAACCAGGCTGAAGAAAATACTCCGTCCTGTTTGCATGAGTTGGGCGCCTGTGTTGTAGAGAACACAAGATTTGTAAGACAGCAGTTGGGAAAATCCTGGCTCTGCAAGCTGTTAGCTTTGGCATTTAAATGGAGAAATGGACGCAGATCGTACTCCCAGGACCCCTTGCATTTGACCATTAAGATAGATTAGGAATAACTCTTTTAACTAACTGTGTAACAGGTTTTCTCCTAATCAGAGGCTAAACTATGGGAACACGTTTTTCCTCTGTTCTTATTTCATACTTTTCTGGTAGCAGAGAAACGCTGTTCACAGAAGTGGGAAGCATCTGGCTTAGCAGTTAGAACACTTCTGTGAGAGATGATATGCAAGTTTGTACACCTGAGGCTGAGGAGGGAGTTTAATCCAGGTCTCCAGCTTCCCAGACATGTAGTCTCACTGTTAAGAAGTTAGGACTCTACTTCTTCCTGTGCAGCTGCATTTTAAGGGGTTGAACAGCAAGGTGGTTTATATTCACAGGTTATTTGATGCATTTTATTCTCAGGACGTGTCTGAGGTGTTAAGGGCTGTTCCTGTGCAGTTTTGATTTACCACATAATTCTTAGAGGGGAGCAGAGGTTATGCGTTTTTTCCTGGTTATGCGTGTTTTCTTGGTTAAGTCTAGATTGGCAGGTTTTGTGTCCTAGTTTACAGATGACTGACAGAATAACAAATGCTCTGTTAAACTGTTTTTGCTCCTAGAGGGCTTTGACCTCTCCCTTCCCCCTCCCCATATTGTCACATGAAGGGATGTGTTTCTTAGTCTGAAAACTGCTGCTGTGGACGATGTCCTGTTCAGGGTTTGCTGGGGAGGGTGGCAGTCCAGGGATGCACCACGGTTCTGCCTTTGAGTTGTTTGTGGACCTGAGGCACTCTGCGCTTTGAATTTCACATGGGGCTAGATCTCTGAATGAGATTGTGCAAGTCCATCTTTCTGCTGTGTCCTAAATATTGTTTACTTCCGTTTGTGCATGTTTTCTTCCTTGAGGACTTAAAAGGAACAGTGAAACAAAAGTAAGAATCACGGTGACGGTGCTACACAAGATGGTCAGTCTTTTTCTTACAAAATATGTAGGTTTACCTGGACTCTCTGAATACTAGTGGAGAGTGTGGTATCCCAGATAGCTGTTAATAATTCTTCTGCTGCCCTGCTCAGCAAGTTGGTTTTCTTCTTGTGCCTTGGTTCCATCATTTGTAAAATCCTAAAACATTGTTAAAGCCTTGTGAATTCTACAATAGGAAGCGGTATGTTGAAGTTTGAGTATTATAACTACTTTTTATGTTAATAATTTTGGCATTCCATTTGTATGTGAGCATGTCAGTAATTTAGACATGCAGAAGAATCTAATGCTAGGAAACAAATCTGCTCATTTTATGCTTCATTGCTAGCTGTGAGTTCTTCTTTGAGGATGTGCATTTTATGTCATTCCTTTTCTCATTAAAAGCTATAGCTGCTAAATAGCAGAATTTTAAAATGCTTGTTTGGGTACATGTCTTGTAATGCTTAAATCTAAACGAACCTTTGGTGTGTGTGAAAAATACATACTTTCTTTCTTAAAGCAGAAGAAACAGCCCCAGAGCTGCCATTAATCCAGCCATCTTTGTCATAATTAAATTGACAGTGATAGCTTTCATATATAAGTGAATGTCTGCTGGGGAAAGCATGCCATTTATTTATTATTATTAGAAGTCAATTGCTCATTTGTCACTCCGTCAAACATCTGAATTTGCTTTAGGGATTTGGGGATTTTTTTTTCCGAAGCTAGGGATGCCTCAACTAGTAACTCTAACCAGGAGGTAATTCATGTAGTCCTGATCTTGTGTCTCTCTGTATGCCTTGTTACTTGTGTTTTTACTTTGCAATCAGTCTGTGTTTATCAATCTTCTAATATTTTAAGTTCTTCAGAGTTGGAGATTCTTACCTGTGTTTTCATAAAGCATGTAGCCTCAAGCTCTATTCCCTGTCTGGCCACTATTCTTACTTCAGGGAAGAAATTGATACAATGTGATTTCAGTCATTATCAGATGTCAGGGAATAGGCACTGAAACACGATGCTTTGAGTAAGGGGAGACATTACACCAGAGTTTGTGCCTTGTTTAGTCCCAGTAAACTTGCTCCCTAGTCCAGGCTTTTCCTATGTAAGTTTGCCATACTAATGAGGAAAAATTTTAGTCTTTGCCAATATTGGTGCTCCTAGGGATAGGAGAAGGAAAGATACTACTATATTGTGGTACCATTGAAGTTTTTGGACATATTGTTAAGAAAATTCCCAGAGGCAGTGTGGAAAGAATCTCCTTCCTCATGTTCCCTATGTGACAGCCTATTGCTCGAGAGTCTTGGCTTATGATGGGAGCTGCAGCACAGATGGGCACTGTGACTGTTCACCTGCAGACTTCCTTACATCTACTAGGGAAGCTCTAATCCTACATATGTGGTGGCTTTAGTCCACACTGGAGCTGTAAAGGAGATAAGGAATGATCTAGTCCTTCTCTCCTGCTACCTATAGAAACATTTTGTGTGCACTACTCTTTAGCTGTATAGAAGGAAGCTGGGTAGGTTAGAAAAAGACACAGTAAGTCTGGAGACTGCAGATCATAAGAATAGTTTCTTTGGTGATGTTCTAGCAATACCTGATTTTTACAGGGTAAAAAGTAAAAGAAGTTGAGTTTTTGCAGGGGTTTTTGTTTCTTTTCTATAGGTTATGCTGTAGCAATGTAGTTGAGAGATCTTCTGGAAATTGGACTTGATTACTCCTGCTGCTCATTGAACACTTTTGATTTCCAGAGACTGTTATAAGTGAAATTGTTTTTCATTCAAGTGCGCATTAAGTAAGAATATCTTGGGAAAAAAATTGAGTGCATGTTGCATTGGATTATTTTTGTGAGGATTTAACACATATAAGGTTTTGCTACATGTGTGAAACTTTAGAAGTTTGGGAGGTGATTTTTAATTACTGTTTGTCCTTGTTGAAACACTTGTTGGTGAACATTCTATTTATTAAGTTACTCAAAGAGCTTTGTGTGTCTTTTTTACCTTTACTGAAAGTGTTGCTGTATTAATTTTGAATTAATGAGCCATGTTTTTTGCTTCTTATGGTTTTTGTAAATTGCAAATAAATACAGATATGTAAATGATACTGCTGTAGAATTGCTGTATGCATGCAGGAAACATAGAAGGTTGTAATATGTGGTATTGAGGCTCCTATGCTTACATTCAAGTTTAAAGAAAAAAGTTTCATCATAGGCCTGCAAAATGCTAAAAGCTTTGTTTTGTTTTGCGTTTGCGGGGTTTTTTTGTGTGGGTTTTTTCGGAGAATCACAGAATATGCTGGGTTGGAAGGGACTCACAAGGATCACTGAGTCCAACCTTTAGCATTGCACAGGACCATTCCCAGGAATCACACCATGTGCCTGGGAGTTTTTCAGAGCAGAGTTTTATTTGCCAAATTCTAACTGTAGGTTCCTGAATCTTTAGCATGGAGCTCAGTTATTTGAGAAAGTGAAGGAGGGTTTATAGGTTAATTATCTGACAGTTGTCCCAGTAAGTCACTTGTTAATCCAAAAAAACCTGTCTAGATTATAATGATCTCAGTAGGCCGTTTAAAATAGAAAGAATACATGCTTTAAAGATCTTTCAATAATACAGCTAAGTCCTTACCTTGCCACAAAATATGCCTCAGGTTCAGCTACACGAAAAAGCTGAATACCTCAGTACTATGATTATTTATTTGAAGAGCTGTGATTGTCAGAAACATGGTTGTAAGATGATGTTTCTTTACTATGTTTTTTCTTACTATCATCTTTGTCATCTGTTGCTTGAGAGGTATTCCATTTACCAAATAAATCTACGTAGTGAAAACATCATTTGGAAGCATGATGTCAGTTGTCTTTCCTTGTAAGAGCATGATTATCATATCAAAACAGTTTAACATACACACTTCTCATTCAATAGGCTCGGCAGATGGCAGCTGTCCTTCTGCGCCGCCTGTTGTCATCTGCCTTTGAAGAAGTTTATCCAGCTCTGTCACCTGAGGATCAGACATCAGTCAAAAGTGAATTGCTGCTGTTTATCCAGATAGAAGTGCAGTCCACTATGAGAAAAAAAATATGTGACATAGTCGCTGAATTGGCCAGGAATTTAATAGGTACTTTATTTATTCAAGTGGTAAAATGTTTATGTATTGATAGTAGCTGTATTTGTATCTGTTGTTCTCTAGTCTTGTGTAGGCATTTGCACATGATGTGCTAACTGATTTCATGGTTTATAATAAAATCTAGTATTTGTTCACATTATCTTAAATATACAGTTCTTCAACTCTGCTTTTTGCATGAAGGTTTATAAATAAAATTTTGTGTAAATTGTCTTAAATGTTATGCTGAACATCTGCATCAGTTTCTTTTTAAGTACTGTTGTAGAACAGTAAATGGAGATAATCTGTTCTGGAGTGCTTCTAGGTTAAACATTTCAGCCATATTTTACCCTGTGACTTGGGCACATCTTTAGATCAGTTTTCTTTAAATGAATTTCAGTAGCTATGGCTGGCTTTCCTGCACAGTTGTGATCTCAATACTCTTAAGTTTGCTTATCCTAAAACTTCATTGTGTTTAATGTAGATGAAGATGGCAACAACCAGTGGCCAGAAGTTCTGAAATTCCTATTTGATTCCGTCAGCTCTCAGAATGTGGGACTGCGTGAGGCTGCTCTACATATTTTCTGGTAAGCTTTCTGATGTCACTACATTTCTGCAGGGTAGCCAAATCATGTCTGAAAATGTAAGAAAAACTGTCACAACTTAATTAACAAGCGATCATATTTGTTTCATTTATACTGTCGTATTGCGGTTTGCTCAACTCTTACATGTACAGTTACAATCTGCAGCTTAAATAATGGATAAGTTTAAAATAGTAGTTAAGGTTAAACTTGTATGATATTTTACTAATGTTTTGGTCTTATCCTCAGGAATTTTCCTGGGGTTTTTGGGAATCAACAGCAACACTATTTGGAGGTCATTAAGAGAATGCTGGTTCAGTGTATGCAAGATCAGGAGCACCCATCAGTAAGACCTTTATATTCTTTTGGGGTTTTAATATGTTATGAGTGTAGAAACTCAGGCAAGTGGTCTCAAACGTAAAGGTTAAACCATAGATTTCAACCAAAGAATTACATTACCTGGAACTGATGTACTTAAGGAGTTTTGACTATGCTTACTGCAAAACAAAAGGCTCAGACCCTTTCATGGTCTGCTGACTAAACCTGACTGGCTGGCTCATATCTGCATTGCTTAGGCCCAGACTCTTCCCTTGCTGTTGTGCTTGGAGAAACCCAGTAATGGCCAAAAACAGAGCTGGGGTTTTAGCCATGAGGGGTCAGAAATTCCTTGTTAAGTTTTCTTTCTGGCGCTCATGTTTAACAGTGTAAGTCTGTAGTGTCTCCACATGTAGCATCTAGACACGATATGTCTCAAAATCCTGAATACACAACAGCTCCTTGAACTGTTTCTGCATGTTTTGCTGTAAGGGCATGTTAGCAAGCCTTGCGTTTCTGGAAGACTTCAGATTTATTGATTTGTGCAGAGAATTGTACTCTGAAAATGTTCCTCTTGCTGTGGAAAATGCTGGGCAAGGATGGGAAACCCTGCTGTGGTATATGGGTTCAGTTTGCTGCTCCCCCATGGATTACTTTTTCTGACCTTTGAAAGTCAACTGAGTAACATTTTCTAAAGTACCACAAGTCATGCCTTTAAAGAAGCATGTCTTAAACCCTTAGATCACACTTCTTGAAAAATGAGACTGTGACACTTGCGTGCACATTTGAAGTTGGGGTGGAAGTTGAAAACAATAGGGTTTTTTTCTCTTTTCTTTCATTAAACAAAAGCCACCAAAACAAAACTAGGGAATACTTGCCACCTCCTGATGAACTTTTTGTATCATAGATGCTGAAGGTCTTCATTATTGCTTTACCTTAATTTGAAGTAAGACATAAAATCCCATGTTAAAAACCAATTGCTGTATCTGTTAGGAAAATGTAGTCTCATAATAGGCTTAATGTTAAAACAAAGGCATATTTCATTACCAGTTTTTCACATTTCTTTCTCCAATCCTGTCTTCTAGATCAAGACTCTGTCTGCTAGAGCTGCAGCTGCATTTGTTCTTGCTAATGAGCACAATGCTCCCCTTCTTAAACATTTTTCAGACTTACTACCTGGAATCTTGCAGGTAAGAAACTGAACAACTAACAATGTGCCATTACTGTCAATATATTGACTGTATCCAAATGGAAATTATTGGTCGGCAAATTTGCATAGCATGTTACTTTTTGCTGAGACCTGGATTAACTGTGTCTCTGTTAACCAGACATCAGTCACCAGCAAGATACAGTGGGGACTAATAAAGAATTTTGCAAACACAAGATGATTGATAGGGTTTTAAGGAAAACAGTTTAGTGCTGATTAACTTAAGCAGTGTTACCTGGATAAATGAGTTAAAATTATTTGTAAGGTATTCTAAGTCAAAATGATACAGCTTTTAAGTTAACCATGATACTGAAATATAGTTAAAATATGGACTACCCTAAGACTTCAGTCTTAGTCCCCAATCAGTAATTGGGGAATTCATGGACCCATGAGAGCCTGTATCTCTTCACTTTAGAGGAAAGCTTAGAATTCTGAGCATAGATTCTCAGACTGAGAACAACAGTCTTTACAAATGGTCTTCCTTGTTTTTGATAAATTAGGAAATTGCAAACAAAATGCCCTTTTAAACTTCATATACTTTCCGAGGCTGAATTGGATTTCTTGGATGGATGAATCTGAGCAAAAGTTGAAATTCTAATATAAGGTTGTTTTGAGGGGAAGTGTGTTGTAAACCAAATCAGAGACAGAAATGGTTTGAGCTCTGAAGGATGACAAATTAGGCTAAAATCAGGCTAAAATTAGGTTAAAGACTGACTCTTTGCTACAGTCAGAACAGCAGGTTCCTGTTGACAGTGTGAGCTATAAACTTTGTATGTGCTTTGTGGCAAGCTGAACAAGAACTGTGCCAAAGTTACTGGCATCTGTAACTGATGTAATTCTGCTTGATCTTACGTGGAAACTGAGAGTAATTTATTTAAATCAACTGAACTTGAAAATGGTCTATAGTGTGCATAAGATAAATGTTTTTATATTGAGGTCACTTTTAGGTGGTTAGTCCCTGTCTGTGACTTTGTCAATAACAATTGTGTTGTTTAAAAGTTGAAACTGGCTGAGAGGACCTTGGCTACCTAACACGGTATGAATGAGAGTGAGGCAGGATTTGGGGTGGGCATGCCATTTGTCTTGATGTTTAGCAATTAAATAGTATGCTGGTTTTAGACTTCAGACTAATAGTCCACTTTGTGTGATATATCTTTCAATGCTATTATTTTAGACTGTAAAAACACATGCACTTGGCTTGCATTTTCAAGCTTTGTTTTACAAATACAGAGCACAGAGCTATGCTTTGCTATGAAATCTATCTTTTTAAAGCACTTACTGCAAGAAGTACTAGATTTTCTGGCTGTGGTAACATAAGATGGATATGAAGATCTGAGTCTATAAATAGGAGGTGGGATGTGTTAGAATAGTGGTGAGTGACCTTTGCAGACAGTCAGATGCTTTTTTTGTTGCTGTTGAAGTTCATTTTGTTGAAACACTGACGTGGTAAAAAACCTAAAAATAAAATTCTGACTTAGCAAATCAGTCCTTTCAGTACAAGAGCTCAAATGGTTATGCTGGAAGTTGAACTTGATGAACTAAGTTGAAGTTTTTATCCAAGGGCTTAATTTTGCAGTAGAGGTGAAAGCAGATAGAACTTAACTGACACTGTGGTTGTTGTTGCTTGATACTGCAGAGAAGTGCCTCTGCCTTTTTAGGCTCACTGTACACTTCAGACTTCTTTCTTCAGAAACTTTGACTTGCTTTAAAAAACTGTCAGAGTTGCAATGGGTATAAAATACAGTTTTACAGAAACTTACAGTTAATATTACATTACCCTTTGCCAGAATCAGGATGAGTGGTAACTATTAGCCCAAAAGGCCTTAACCATGAAATGTTTTTTCTTTCAGAACATTTCTGATACTAGAAGATACTGCTTCTGTGTTGAAAGTGTGGGCTGGTTAAGTGGAATTATAAAAAATGTTGGATTCTGGACTTAAGTATTAAAAAACACGTAACTATGTCTGGAAAAAAAACTATTCAATCTTGAGATTCCTGCTGTTTGTAGGTATAGATAGGCTATTAAAAGCTATCAGGGAAAAGGGGATTTAGGCTCATTTTCCTCCTTTTGGGCAGAGTTATCTTATTTTAAATGGACTTTGAAGTTCTTCTTGTCAAAACAGTGCTTTTGCATGTTGGCGCCTCTGATGTGTGACGCTGATTCTTCCTGAGAGTCTGCAGTGTTAGATTTGAACACTGCGAGCCATAACTTACTTCTGGAAACCTGTAGTTTTGGATCCTCCATAGTATTTCACTGTTACAGATTTATGCACATAGGCCACCATAGCAGGGCCTGACTCTAGGATCCTGCTGAAAATGCAAAGTCTGAGTGAAGACTTCCAATTAATTAGTCTTTTATTAGTTCTCAGGTTACAGTCAAGCTATGTGCCTCCATATAGGAACCTCTACCCCAATTCACGCCTCTCAGTTATACCTGTACCACACATCACCCAGTCCCCAACCACTTCTGGTTGGTGATCTCTTGATTTCTTACTGGTTTTCATTGTTGCTGGTCTGGCCTTCTGAAGTTACTTCATTCTCTTGGAATTGTCTCCTTGGTCCTTATCTTCTTTGTTCTGCTTGTATTTGGTGGAATCAGCTAGTTCTTTGGTAGCACCATTAGTTTAATCAGAAAGTTTGCTCTCATCAGTTCTTGTTCTTTAAGGCTTCAACTACTTAGCTACTGAAGCTAAATGACTGTTCAGAGAGACAAGAGTACAATTAATCAAATTCTTTCTATAACACTGGTCCTATTCATAGTGTTGTTTGTTTTTATTTAATCTTATCTTCATCTTGTCTTTTTATAGGCTCTAAATGATTCCTGCTACCAAAACGACGATTCTGTTTTGAAATCCCTTGTAGAAATTGCAGATTCTGTTCCTAAGTATTTACGACCACATTTAGAAGCTACCTTGCAACTAACTCTAAAGGTAAAGTTAGGAATGTTTTTTTAAAAATCACTTTTTCCATCCCAAGACTTTTGTTCTAACTGTTTGCTCTAATCTTCTGGGTTGTAGTTGTGTGCAGATACCAGTCTCAGTAACATGCAGCGTCAGTTGGCTCTTGAAGTAATTGTGGCCTTGTCAGAAACTGCTGCTGCTATGCTGAGGAGGCATACAAATATTATTGCACAAGCCAGTAAGTATTTTACTCTTTTTTTTTTTTAAATAGTTGTCTTTTACATTATTAAATCGACTTTACAGGTGGTCAGTGGCAGAACCATGTCTGAGAGTTTCCTAGTGCTGATAACTTAAGAAAACTCAATTCAGTGTCACCCGATGGAGAAAACCTCTTCCTGTTATGACTCTTCATAAATTAATCTTATGGTTGCTTATGCAGCACCAAAAATTTGAATAAAAATACAGCAGACTCTTATTAGATGTTTCCAAGGAAAATACTACTTTCATGCTTTTATGCTGGCTTTGGAAATTTTTACTTTAAAAAAAAAAAAAAAGTTGATGCATTCAGTGCTGAAGTTCTACGTTTGAAGTTTGGTATGTAGGCCAGATACTCTGTGGTGCTGGCAGCTGAAGACTGAAGGAATTCAGCATGCATGTTGAGCCTCAGTGTTGAGTTAAAGCTGTGAATTAAAAATCAAGTGTTTGTATAACTACACAGAAATAACCTAATTAGTCTGTTTAATATGTAGATTGTAAATTGTTTGAAGAGGCACTCTTTAAATCATGCATTATTGTTTGAAATGTTAAAAATAAATGTCTTCTGGACAGCCCCAGCAGCAATAGTATATGCAGTGATGCTTCTCTGCCTTTTAAACCCTTTGTGACTAGGTCCAGGCACTGACACATCAGTGTAGCCTGCTTTTCCCTACCTGTCACACTTGTATTTTTCTATATTTTTACTTGTTTTCTGAAACTTGCATAAAAAGCAACTTTTTTATGTGTGTACTTGGGCTGGGGAAAGCTGTGTGTATAGATGTCACTAAGATAATCATAAAACTTCTAGAAAACGTTGTAAACTGGACCTGCTTGGCTTAAGTGTTTATTGTTGAGAAGTTTTGTTTACTAGTAGAATAGTTTTTTAAAGAACAAATTCTTTTAGAATATGTTTCAAAATTTGAAAATTTTCAGAACACTGTATTTTCACTCTGTCTTATAGCTTATTGGAAATATTAACTCTTGACACTTGCTGAGCCCACATTATTACAAGTTTCTTATCTGGTTGGGCAGCATAGTGGAGAAGTATCTCATATCTTTTCAGAATGTTTTGCTTTTCTTTTGTGTTGCTGTTTAGGAATGAAATACTTGTATTAAGGTAAAGCACTGTAAGGGAATGAAATGCCTTTGGTTTGCAGTTCATTGTAAAATTGTTCTTATTATTAATATGTAGCTAAGAAGAAAGACATTTATTTTGCAGAGCTAGTAAAGCAGTTGTGTTCAAAGAAGGATAAAAAGGATAAAAAGGATTGCTTTTGTCTCGGTTTTGTGTCTTAGTTTAAAAGGTTTTCTGTTTTCTTTCAACTGAAAAGTTGATAGATCACTTGATACAACGGGAACTGGGACTTAAGCAAAATTGTCATCTTCTGCTGATTTAGGAGTGAGTGTGTGTCCTGTGTGCCAGTTAGCTGCTCAGGAGTTCCATTTGGATTCACACTTCCCTCCTTGAGCTCAATATTCAGGATAGCAGAGTGTTTTATTGCTCTTTCCCTACAAATCAGAGATGCATTTCCCTACAGTTTCTAGAAAATGAAAAGTCCATGGCATGCTCTGATAAGAAGCAGGCTTAGTGGGCTGATGCTTAACTTGTTTGTAAGCAGTCTATATATTGGCAGTAATTAAATTTTGAAGGCTTATTGGGACAATGTTGAAACTTCAATGCACAACTCTACATTTTTTTTTAAATCCGTTGTGAAACTACATTTACTGGCAACCACATTCATATTAGATATCAAGATATACTGATGGCCAGAATGCTTTGAATGAGTTTGTTCTCAGCCTTGCTTGCTAGCAGCAAGGGACACTGACATCAGTTTTTGGAACTGCATAGCATTTGTGGCAGATGATGGTTGTCTTCCCTATTTCATAGGTGTTGTGATGATACATCATTCTCATGCATGTGGTTATGCACATCTATGTCTGAAAAGCTGGGCTGTAATACTAGGGGGGCTTGGAGGCCTAGTAAGTGTATATAAAACTCTCACCTGTGTGCATCTTGCTAGAGAGTTCATATTGTCCATTAAGTTATCTTGATACATATATAAAAGCCCTCTGAAGGTTTTTGCAGACTTAGTATAGTGTCTGTCTGAAAACATGTAGCCACATTAAGCAAAATCAATCCACAGTTAGATCTTTACTTGATACTTGCCCCACAATGCTGTCAGTGAGCAGTATTTTCTTCTGTCATCAGTTGACTAGAAGTTTCTCATCTGTCCAAATGTGTGGTGGAGAGTTTGCTTAGGGTGGTGCCTCTTTAGTAGTTTACAGTAGTGTAAGTATATTATGAAATTCACCAGTTGGAGTATCCTGGATCAGTTCCAGTAAATGCTTAGCAGCATGGATACTGTATGCCTACCAGTTTTTCAGGTAGGTTGCTGTAAAGGACAGTTAGCTGTGATGACTGTTTTCAAGATGTGAGGTATCCTGTCCAAAAAAGACTATTAAAAGTTGGAGGTTGAGTATTTGACTAAAAACTTTTGTTTCCAGGTCAAAGTGAAACTTTTTTGCATAAATGATGTTGACTCTGCCAGGGGAAGTTTAGGTTGGATATTAGGAAGAGATCTTTTACAGAGAGTAATCAGACATTGGAATGGGCTGCCCAGGGAAGTGGTGGATTCTCCGTCCCTGGAGGTTTTTAAGATGGGACTGAATGTGGCACTGAGTGCCATGGTCTGGTAACCACAGCAGTGTTGGATCAAGGGTTGGACTTGATGATCTCAGAGGTCTTTTCCAACCCGGTTGATTCTATGATTCTATGAATTCAAACAACTGCTCTGACTGGTTAGTGTGTACTACAAAGTAAAGAGCACCATACTTTGCTCTGAAAGTGCAAGGTAGACTTTTCACCCCTTGTGCTTCTGAAGGGCACAGGAACTGGCAGACTCAGAACAGACAAATCACTGCACTTCTTCCTACTGTGAGAACTCAAAAAAATAGGTAATGCTTATTGCATAGTAGTTTAACGTTGTGATAGATGTTGTGTAATAGTCTCTAGAAAGACTTAGACTGAGAAGAGCAGACAGGATCAATCTACAGAAATAGATTGTAGAAATAGAAAATTGTGGATTATTATTATGTGGAAAATATGTTCATGATACGAAACAAAAATTTTATTACATGGGGAGAAAAGAAACATCAACCATTGCCTTATTGTAAAACGAAAGCTTTATGTTAAGTGACCACTGTACATATAGTTAACAAATTTATCATGTTAGTAAAACTAAGGGTTCAGTATTACTCTTTCATAATTAATAGTCTCTTTCATCAGTAAATGTTCAAAGGATGACGTCAGAGCTTCAGCAGTACTAATGAAGTGTATCTAAGTTCTTAAAGCATATAATACTGTTTTTACCTTTCAAAAGCATAGACTTTATTGAGGAAATTTGCTTTTTATAATTTTCATGACTTACAAAAAATCTTGCATTGCACTATGAGTCCTGGTAAGAAATACACTCAAGTATTTTTTACTCTGGATTTGAATGTTCTGGAAATACTTTTCTCCCAATATGTTCTGAATTATTGGCTGCTGCAGTTTGACAGACTTGGGCATCTGCTACTGAAGGGGAAAGTTATTTTTCTTCAAAAATTTTTTTAAAGGAGAAAACTTAAAATTCATGCTTGTTATTTGAGAATCTATTTTAAGAAAGCAGCCTGAGTTTAAAACCGTTTTTTTTGTTTTTTTTTTTCTTCCAGTTCCTCAAATGTTAGCAATGATGGTTGACTTGGAAGAAGATGAAGATTGGGCAAATGCAGATGAGCTTGCAGATGATGATTTTGACAGGTAATTATGAAACTAGTTGTTTCAATATATTATCAAGATTGTGTCTAAAGGCAGGTTTTAAGTGCAGAATGCAAATGACTGCCGTGCGTTACTTTCTCTTTACTCAAATGACTGTAGTGTTGTTCCCTCAGTCATGAGCAGTTTATGCATGGGTTACTTAGGTACTGTTCAGCAAGGAAGTAAACTACTTCAGTTTTCATATATTTCTGTAATTTGTCAAGTTGTATGTTCTCTTGTCTGCTGTTTTGTACTGTTGCAGCTTTTCAAACTTCAGTTTCTCCTGTCATTTATGTTATTTGGTTCAGAAGTCAGTGCTTCCTAATCCTTTAAACTGAGGGCTAATCCTGAAGTTAGCTAAAACCAAAGCTAAAGCATACTGACCAGATTAGTCATCTACAACCAATCTCTTTGTATTTTTCTGTATCTATGCCCTTGAAAAGGTGTTGTTATAGAAAAAAGCTGCCTGTCATCGGAAGGATGTCATCATGCACCATGGAATTCCTTGCTGGATTCCATCTAGCTCAGTAATAGTACATTTTGTTATTATTTTAAATCCCTTTGTATGTCCAGCACTAGCTTGGTCTTATTGTGTGATAGGTGAGAAAGACCTAAAGATGTCCAGTGATTCTGATTTGCTTATTCCTACATGCTTTGTAGCTTGCTCCAACTTTTTACTAGAATAATAGTGGTTTTGTCTACAGTATCTTGTTACATTTGCTCTCATCTAGCTACAGTTAGAATGAAGTAGAAGCAAGCAGAAATAGGTTTAGGAGATAACTATCTCCACACTTCTCTAAAGACACAGACGTTCATTTACCAGTCTAGACACTTCTTTGACATATCTGGCATCTCCTTCCAGACTCTGATGTAATTAGTGTTTTGAGACAATTTATCACAGAGCACTTAGAGATCTTCATAGGAAAATAGCCAACAGAAGAGATGTCAGTTCACCCTGAACTGTATAGCAACTTAGACTAGATATCAGGCATATAAAGGTACCTGCAGAACTGATGGGAGTAGGAGTATGAATTTATGGAAGAACCTGTTTAATCTTTGCCTTACTTGGAATACTTTTTTAGTTCCCTTTGATTATGAAATTGAAAGTAAGCTGTCCTTTCTTCCCTCCCTCACATAGTAGACCATCTCCTTTAAAACTTTTATTTGTTTCCTCAATGTTGAAGTTTTGCCATACAGGTGGAACTGTCAGACACCACCACCGCGTTCAGGTTTGTTAAGTATTTGTATCTTTTCAGTCAGCTGAATTTCAAAGAGAAATAGAATATTAAAGTTTAAATCCTTATCAAGCCTTTCAGGGTGTGGAAATTTATTCAGATGGCTTGCTTTAGGCAGCCTGGTAAGTACACTGAATCATCTGCTTGAGGAATGCTATTTTCTATTTATTGTCAGCAGAGTAACTTTGTTCTTCTAAACACAGCTTAACTGCCTTTTCTCAGTTAGAAGTCACATTTAGAGTGAGCAAATATCAGAAAATAAGTTATGCTCAGCCACCTTACCCTGAAGGAGAGAAACATAGCTCCTTTGGGCCTCAGGAGAGCTTGAGGCTTAGACACAAAATTCTGGCCATCAGTTGGTCATTGGAGGTTGTGTGTGTGATGACAGTTTTTTCCTTTTAGCAGGGTCACTCACAGTGCTACTGTGTGTGTGCCACCGTTGAAGTTCACCTTTGCAGAGAGCTCAGTGGATGATGTGCATGCTAATGTCTTCTGGTGCTTGAGTCTTTGTAGCTTCAGAAGAAGACTGGAGTTTTTGTGCAGTCACAGAAATAGGCTAATGATCATCAGGCTGCACCGTAGTTAGGGTGTGTTCGGATCTGATTAAGGGGGATGTGAGTCAGCCTACACAAAAGCAGCAGGAAATATTTTAGTGTTTTCAGTTTTCTGGTGCTCTGATTTCATAGAGCAGTGAAATTTAAAGGAGGAAAAGGTTAATCTGACTTCTTCTTTCCTTGGCAGAGGCCTTGCAAACATTGCAGAGAGGTGTGTGGTCATTTTTTTTCTAGATAAACTGTCTTTATTTTTTCAAACTGAATGTGTGAATTAATGGTGGGAAGAAAGAGCTCAAAGAATGTCATTTCAGGTGAAAGCTGCTATTAACTCTAGTGAGTTTGCTCCATTCTAAACCTGTGTGCCCATGCACCATTGTCCTCCTGGTGATGTGTCTGTTTATTTGAACATGATTAATCTGAAGAACAAATACAATACTGTCAATATCTTTTTGCAAATACCGTTGTTCACAGCGTGTGAGTTTCTAGAGTATTTATGGTTTGTAACAAGACTAGGAGATTCAAGCATAGTAATTTGAAGGCCTCTGTTTCTGACCCAGCTGACTGATACTTTAAAGAACAAGGAGATTCATCTGTTTCTGAACCATTACTCAGCTTTTTCATCATCCTGGGTGTCTAGGATGGACCATAATAGCCTTGAGCTATTACAGTGCTAGCCATACCCAGACTGTGACAGTAGTTATCTGTGTCCTGGAAACTTTCTTGCTTTTCTATAGGGAATAATTCTATTGGGTAGAACAAGTCACTTTACACAGATAACATTTGGTTATTCTCAGTTTGCCTGTTCATCTGTCTGAGACTCATAAATTCCTCATCTGGACTGGATGTTTTCTGCCTCAGTCATTAACGAGAGAACATGCTAGTAGAGTGAGAGTACTGCAGCCATGCAACAAAGGTCTCTTATGTGCCAAAGTTTGAATTCTTCTGGTTCACCTGATTCATAACAAGTCTGAACTAGTTTGTGTTCTCATGACAAAAAGGTGATGGCGAGTATTATTGTTTCATTTATTGCAAATTTAGCTTCATCTTTCTAGGTAGGTGTAACTGCTGCGAAATTCAGTCTATTCCTTCACTGCTAGTGCTAGTAAGACTCAAGTTTCTCTGGTAGTAGACTTAATCAGTGGGCTGCAGATAATAAATGTTTCAGTGAAGAGTAAATAACTGGGACTGGTGCGTGTGTTTTTAGGTTTGGGTACGGTTTATGGTTTATCCATTAAGGATGGATACTCGTATTCAGATAGCAAAAGTTTGAAGACTAGAACTTCAGGGAAGGGCACTTCTGTGCCCTGCTTGACTGCTTGTTTTATTGCAGATATTAAACCACTGATATTTCTGTAACTCATATTTAGCAATGCAGTGGCTGGTGAGAGTGCACTGGACAGGATGGCATGTGGCCTTGGAGGAAAACTTGTTTTGCCTATGATTAAAGAACATATTATGCAAATGCTTCAGAATCGTAAGTATTTTCCATTTTATTTTCCTTTCTTTTTTTTTTTTCCAACAGTTCTGTTCTTTTCAGGAACTTTGATACCTCTTAAATCTTCATGTTTAGCTACTTGATGTTTTTATGTTTCCAGTTTTGATGCCAGCAGCAAAAACTGTAAATACTGTGAACTTGGAAAGTTTATACCTTCTCTTAGGCTGTGATGTTTTAAGCTTATATACAGTGCATTTTTTTCTGCACCATGGACAGCTGAACAGAGAGTTAAAAACAAAACAGATTTTAAAACAAACAGCCTGTGAATTACATATAAGTAAGGGAAGATTTGAGATTTTTTTTCCTTATAAATATTCTTGCTAAATCCCTATACAGTCACTCACAGTACCTTAAGTTTGCCTGAAGTGCCGCCACCTGTTATTCTGTAGCGTGGTGGTTTTCCTTCTTCAGAACTGCCCCTCTTAAGTAAAATTTTAGTATGTTGCAGTTCATAGAGGGAAACTTGTTGGGGTTTTTTGCCTGTAACTTGATGGACCAAAATACAGAGGTCTTTGGTTGGCTGGCTGTGTTGTGGCATGCTGGTTTTTAATATTTGTTTCATGAAGTGTTTCCATATATTCTTATCAGTTGTTTTGTATGCTTCTTTTCCTCTTAAAATACCTGCAATGCTTGCTCAGGCAATTATTCAAAAAAACATTGTGCATTGCTTTCATGTGCTTTCACTTGACCTTTGCTTTGCTTTGAGCCTTGGAAGTAAAAGATAATGCAGAAGTTCTGGGTATGATTTCTACCTTCATGGTTTAAAACCCAGCCCAGAAAAGACTGCTACCATATTGGATATGGAACAGAGGGCTACTCAAGGTAGCACCTAGCAGCGTGTGAACAGTTGTGAAGCCTGTTTGGAATGAAGGGGTTTTTTGTAAAGCAAGTTTTATTAAGGCAACAGGCCAACCTGACTGTTCTAGTCTTGATAGCTTCAAGGCTAGCAGCTGCCTAGTTTTGTAGTACACGCAGAGAGGTGTGGAGTCAAATTGCTGTAAACACCTGACTCCTTTGAAGAGGAGGAGTCGTGCAATTGATGCCTGATACTTGCTTTCTGCTGAGTCAGGTCTTCCCATAATCCTTGGTACTCTTTGGAGAAGGGAAATGCGGAAGATACGGTTTGGTTCAGAGGCTCTCACTGGTGGGGAGTTGGGGAGAAGGATGGAGACCTTTAGATTAAAACATAATCCATACATTGGTAATCAAACTTTTCCTATCCCCACCACTTTTCTCACTAATGTTTATTGAGATAATAATTAAAAACTTCTGGGTTACCAAATGGCCCAAAGTTGATTGTGTTTCATTTTGTAGATGCATGCTAACAGTAATACAGTGAGAACAACAAGGTGTAGGCTTAACTAGGAACATCCAATGAACTGAAATAGCACAAAATAAACTGCTGCTTTCCTGTTGTACCTTCTGTCAAGATGATACTTCATCTCATCCTGGTCAGACAGCAGCTTGAGTGTCAGGATTCTACTGCACTGAAGTTTGATGTTCTTCATTCCAGGAATATGATACATTACCAGCAATAATGAAATATTGCATTATTTGGGGAAATAAGTTTTGTTACATGCCTTTCCCACAGGTTGTTTGATAAACATGTTCATTCTTCTGGTTTTCTCTTCTGTAATCTCTGTGGTTTCTACCACAGAGAAAGATTTTTGTAAAAGAAAGTCTTACATCCTTAAATAGAATGTTACTGTTCTTACATAGTCTTGAGGAAGACCTCTGACAATTTCTGTACTGATGATTTATTTGTTTTAAATTTGGATATTGTTTGAGTCACTAGACCTTTTTCTCCTCCTGATACAAAAAGGAAGATATAGGCTGTTCTGATGCCATTAAAACAGAAAAGAGATGGGAGGCAGAGAAATAGAAGTAATGTCGTGATGTTTCCCTGGTTAGTTCATTTAATTAAAATGCAGTTTCTAGGTGTTAGTACTATGTACATACTCATATTCAGCAGTTAAAAATTCATTTTTCTATATCTGGATTTGGCCTGGATTAGACACTCAATTTTTTGTGCATCTCTGAAAGTATGTATGAGAAAAGGTGAAAAGTATTTAACAAATCACGTAGATGCATCAACTCCCATCTCTTGTTGTTCACTCTACTTCCTCGTGTGTCCTCACCCTTCAAAGAAAAGGTGATTTGTCTTCGTGGTGCTTTATAGTTTCCAAAGTAGTAACATTTCATTTTCACTCTTCTGTAGCTGACTGGAAGTACAGGCATGCTGGCTTGATGGCACTCTCAGCCATTGGAGAAGGTTGCCACCAACAGATGGAGGGAATTTTAAATGAGATAGTTAATTTCGTTTTGCTATTCCTTCAGGATCCTGTGAGTATAGTTCTATTAATTATTTTGAAATGTTTTCATTTCTGCTCTCATGACTATGTGTTAAATAATTGAGGGAAATACTTTTTCAGCATCCAAGAGTGAGATACGCTGCTTGTAACGCTATTGGACAAATGGCAACTGACTTCGCACCTGCTTTTCAAAAGAAATTTCATGAGAAGGCAAGTAGTAGAATAGTAGGGAAAAAAAGGTGATAAAATTACGTCCCCTTCAGAAACTTGTTTTTCTGAAATGTTTTTTTTTTCAGGTGATAGGAGCTCTTCTGCAAACCATGGAGGATCAAGGTAGCCAGCGTGTTCAAGCCCATGCAGCTGCAGCACTCATAAACTTCACTGAAGATTGTCCAAAGTCACTGCTTATTCCATATTTGGATAATCTAGTGAAGCATCTTCATTCCATCATGGTGATAAAATTACAAGAGGTATAAACAAGTTGTTTCATGGAGGGTAACCTTGTCACATACGCAGAATAAGTGTAACTGAACTAGGACCTCTAAAATGAACCAGTAGACGTATCTGTTGTGGGTCTAAACTGACAAGAATTAGGATACATATAAAAGCAGATTTTTACATTTGGCATGCTTTTAAGTAAAATTTGTGCTTTAAAAAATATAACACTTTCTTCTTCCTCTTTCCCAGTTGATACAGAAAGGCACTAAGCTAGTTTTGGAGCAAGTTGTGACTTCAATTGCATCAGTTGCAGATACAGTAGAGGAGAAGTTTGTTCCCTACTATGATTTATTTATGCCCTCCTTAAAACACATTGTTGAGAATGCAGTTCAGAAGGAATTAAGACTTTTACGAGGAAAGACTATTGAATGCATCAGCCTAATTGGTCTTGCTGTTGGTAAAGAAAAGGTAAGTTTAGATTTTAAATAATGGTCTAAATATATTTTAAAATGCCTTTGTTTTTTGAGATGGTAACATTGATTGTTAAACATCTAGCTATATATTGTTGCTGATTTCTGTGCTACTTTTTGTGTTATCATTTTTGAAGTGACTGTCTGCTGTTTAGATTCACAATCTCACAATGCAATCTTATTACACCTTAAGTCATACTTGTCACACTGAGCAGTGTTGAAAACAAGCATTTTTTCTTTCATTGTTTTTTTTTTGCCTTAAGAGAAATACTGGAGCATCTCATTTAGGCAGTATCAAGGGCAAAAAATATCTAGTTCAAAGGAAACTTAGTACAGTTTTTGTATGCACATGCCTGAAAAAGTTTAAATGTGCTCATAAAAGAACTTGAAGTACTTGTTTGTCGTGAGGCTTGATGTATTTGGCAGGGGGTTTTTTTGATAAGTTTGTTAAAACGTCTCTCAGAAGATCGGAGAAACAATTATGAAGCACTATAGAAGAGTCAAAGTGATCTTCTGATAGCAAGTTTGCGTTACGGTTGTGGATTTTACTGAGTAAAGAAAGCAAAGTCACGCTTCAAAGTAAAATAATGCGATGTATGCAGTATAAAACTACTAATACCCCCCTCCCCCAAATTCCTTTCCTTTGACTTAGAAGGACTACCACTAAATTTACCATGCATGCAAGTAAATTTCAGACAAATTTTAACCATAACATTTAGTAAATTATTCTTGGAGAACTAGTGGGAACACGGGGAGTGAAAAGAGGGTAACGTAATTGGGGCATCTCATGTGGCCGAAAATGTTACTACCTTATGAGTAAGTAGCTCATGCTGTCAGCTTTTATCCCAGTTCCATAAAGGAGTCAAAATAGTAGGGGGATATCTGGGTAAGTTAGAATTGTCCAATTTTTTAATATTTTTTATTGGTGAGTAGTGGTCATTTATGTAGTGTTTTATTTAAGTAGTCCTCTGCTTTCAAGTGTAAGAACAGAGGTACAGTGAAGCTTAAGACAAGAGCAACTTGGTGATGCTTCCAGAAGAAGAACTGGCTTTCATGTTTATCCACATTTCAGTCTGTTTCCAGCTTTAGCTTATGTCTTGGTAGTGTGTTGGACTTAATGTAAGTGAGCCTTTAAGTCTCTTTGAAAAGTGCCGTCTGAATTTGCCTTTAAGAACATACAGTTGTTTCCTGTATCTAGTTTATGCAGGATGCATCAGATGTAATGCAGCTGTTACTGAAAACACAGACAGACTTCAGTGATCTAGAAGATGATGACCCACAGGTATGTTAAAATCATGTCTTTATAGCTCATTAGTTAGTATTAAAAACTTTGCTTGTATATGTGGTATTATCTGCCCTCAGTTAGCCCTGGCTGGCTAATTGTCCAGCCTTACAAAAATTGACATTGATATGGCCCCAGAATCTGTCACAGAAGCATGGTTAGGAAGTGAGACTTCCAGGACCTGTATTGGCTGAAGAAATTCGAACATGTGGGTAACCATTCCTTGCCTGTTAGTAACTGCTTTGTTTGGCATTGTGTGATCTATTTGCTTGCTGTCACCTTCTTATAAATAGTTCAACAAAACTTGTTCAACAGCTGTTCTAATGAGCAGAGAGCTATTTTGACTTGTGCATCTGAAAACAAATACCCCTCTGAAAACACAGTACTGCGCTCTCTTTTTTGCTCTTGTTTTGCCATTTTCAGGAATGTGGCTCAGTAGTATTGTTTAAATTTGTGAAGTAATTTATTTCAGAAAGGAACTTTTCAAGATAGTCATGATTGCATAAGTTTATCTTACACTGTCACATTTTTACATGTATAGCAGCTTTGATCAGAGGTACTGTCAAGATGTTGTTAGAAAGACTTGGGACAGGTCTTTTGGAGATGCATTTTTGTATGGATTGCATTTTGGATGAGTTCTCTTTGAAGTAAGTTTTATGCACTGCTGTCAAAGTCTTTTTTAAAGTCCTATTGTATAATGTTCTTCCTTCATGCTTTTTTTTTTTAAGTATGCATTAAAATAAAATGTGGGACATGAAAATTCTGACTTTATCTTTTCTAGATTTCTTACATGATCTCAGCATGGGCCAGAATGTGTAAAATTCTTGGAAAGGAATTTCAGCAGTACCTTCCTGTTGTTATGGGACCTTTAATGAAGACTGCATCCATTAAACCTGAAGTAGCTCTTTTAGACAGTAAGTTTAAGATGATGATTTTTTTGAAAAAAATACTGAAATTATTTTATAGCACTTGTAGATTATTTTTCCTTCCTTCTGTATAACAGCACAAGATATGGAGAATATGAGTGATGATGATGGTTGGGAATTTGTAAGCATAGGCGATCAGCAAAGTTTTGGAATTAAAACTGCAGGCCTTGAAGAAAAAGCAACTGCATGCCAGATGCTGGTAAGTAATAAAACAGTTTTGGTGACCTATGTGTTGCTGGTCAGTTGAGCCTGAAGCCAAATTCTGTAACAAAAATATTCTTTGTAGTATCGTGAAATAGTTCTGGGTTTTTTTGGGTGATACTGCTAAGTTTATATTTCAGACACTTTGTTGCATGTGGCTTACTTGATTAAAGATAGTTTTATTTGGTTTGGAGATTACAATTTTTAAAATGAACAGATAGTTCTCCTTTGTTAGCAAAACTTTAAAGGAACATGATATGTTAAAAAAGTAGTTCATTTTTGCAAATATTGCTGTTTCTGAATTCAGTTTAAGAAATACGTGTATGCTCTGAGAGTGAGAACTCATGCTGTCAGAGTTTCTTAAAATACCACAGTGGAGGGGGAAGGTAAATGTGTTTTAAAGTAAACTAAAAAAACCTTGCATTTTTAGCAACCTTTCTCACCATTACATAGTTGAAATATATTAGTATTTTTCTTTAAAGGAGGCATTTCTATGCTCTGTTTTTCAGGTTTGCTATGCAAAAGAGCTAAAAGAAGGATTTGTGGAGTACACAGAACAAGTTGTAAAGCTGATGGTTCCCTTGCTGAAGTTCTATTTCCATGATGATATCCTATTAACAAATTCTACTGTGAAAACAGAGACTTAGTTTGGAAGAATCAAAGTCATGCTTACTTTTTCCTAAATGAATTGAAAGTGATAGTGTTAAAATATTCTGTGGCTTTATAGCAGAAATTGTTTCAGAGAATGTTGGTTTATACACTGTTTTAGGCAATGTATCCTACTTTTCTGCATAGTTTCTTTTTAAATAAGCCATCAGTAGAGAAAGTGATGTTTGTGCTAACAAAGCAAAGGAGAACTTGAACAGCTTTTCTGTCATGGCCTGAAACAGGCTTGAAGCCACTTTAAAATAGCAAACAGTTTAATTTTCCTATGTTTTATCTGTATCTACTTAAGAAATCAAATGCACTAGACTAATTAAAAAAATAATTTTGGGTAGAAAACTAAGAGTTTAATTATGGTGGTGGGTGCTTAAACTCAAAGCACTTTATGTTGGACTTGATTGCTTTATTTCTTTAATAATGAAACGTGTTCGAGTGGCAGCAGCAGAGTCGATGCCCCTCCTTCTTGAATGTGCTCGAGTCCGTGGGCCGGAGTACCTCACGCAGATGTGGCACTTCATGTGTGATGCACTCATCAAAGCCATTGGGACAGAACCAGAGTCAGATGTTCTCTCAGAAATAATGCATTCTTTTGCAAAGGTAACGTTGTCCTTTACAAATTTTGTGATGTTACTGTCCGTACCTTTTTACAGTAAGAAAGGACTGTGCTTGATGTTCATTTACATGGGTGGAATAAGTGCAAGGCTTCCTCTACATGAAATCTTATTTGACTTTAAATGTTACAACTAATGGAAAAAGTTGCTTTTTTTTTTTTCCAAAAACACCAAAGTATTAACCTAAAAAAATTATCAGATTTGTTAATTTTAACTGCAAGCAAGTGAAGTTATGGGTATGAAATGTACAGTGGTGTTATGCCTTACTTGTATAATTTGAGCATTGATTACAGTATGACTGGTTTATTAATATTATAAATATTAATAAATATTTATATTTATTAATATAAATAGTGATCCCTTAAAGCAGACCATGTATTAATAGTCTTTTGGTGCTTAGATTTCATTAAGACTGCTCATGTAACTTAAATCTGAAAAACTGATGATTTTATTTCGCAAGTGTATTGAGGTAATGGGAGACGGATGCCTTAACAATGAACACTTTGAAGAACTTGGGGGAATACTGAAAGGAAAACTAGAAGAGCACTTTAAAAATCAAGAATTAAGACAGGGTAAGTTAACAGTAAGTCCTGTTAACATGTGATATAGCTGTTCTTTAAAGCAGAACTCCTAATTATTTCTGAACACAGGAAAGAAGCTTAGTTCAGATTTCTTAATTTATGTATTTATGTAAGGTAATTGGGCTTTGAAACAACAGAAGCCATGAGTTACATTTGTAAGTTCTGGAATACTGTAGTTTAATCAAAAGTTGATGGACAGATTTACTTGAAAGACAGTGCACATTTCTGGTGTTGTCATTTCTGTGTTTTTTTTTCATCTGAAGTCTTCACAGTTTTCTTAAAGCAATGGTAGTTTTTTATTTCTAAGCACTTCATGTCTTCATGGACAAGCTGGTGTGTTTATTTAATGTGTTTTACACATCCTTAAAATGAGCTGCTTGTACTACTTGTTTTTCTGTGAAAGCTCTTTGAAGCTTCTTAAAGACAGAAAATTCCTATTGCATCTTCAGCTACTGTTTCCTGTTTTCTAAATTTGTTTCTGCATAATTTTTTTCCTTTCACAGGCTTTTTATGCACTTGTAGAAAGATAATGATTTAATTTCTTTTTTAATTTAGTGAAAAGACAAGATGAAGACTATGATGAACAAGTTGAAGAGTCATTACAAGATGAAGTAAGTTGATTTGGGGAGTTTTTCCACTCATAAGCACCAGGATAAAAATACATTACATAAATATGCTATGCTACCTGGTTGAAGTATAGTGCATCCTCAGAATTACACCTTCCTAGAAGAATGTTCTGTTACTATAGTCCTTCAAAACTTCAGTAAGAAATGAGTCACATGACATGTGTGAATTAGAAAATATGAAAAGTTTCATATACTGAAATAAGAAGTTTGGGATATAGCTTTTTATTTTCTTCATCCTCTCAACAATTCTTAGATGACTTTATCAGTGATGCAGATTCAACACTGGAGTATTTAATCTAAGGCCTGGCCCTGCTGACTTGATTTTTTCTTTGAGCCTTATGAGCTGGGTGACTCTTAACCTTGAGCATACCTCTGATTTCTAGACATCTGGTATGTCACATCAGGAGCCTGTCTCAAAAAGAATAGCCCAGAAATAGTATCAAAGAAGGATGGCAGGATAAGTAGCTGGCATAATGTTTTTCCATAGGAGAGAATACCAAAGTGACTTTTTAGTTTGAGGGCGATTGTAGAAGAGATGTGATAGTTTTATTAAATCATTATTGGTATGGAGAGGGTAATAAAGAATAATAAATCACTTCTGCATCTAACATGAGACCAAAGATGCTCAGTAAATTTAAGAACTAAGAAACTTTTTTTTGCCACACGATGCAGGTATGAAGCTTGATTACAGGAGTTTAACGTGTATGCAGACTCCAGAATGTATCCTAAGAAATCGTGCACCTATGTGTAAATACTGTCTTTAATAACAAAGCAGTTCTTGAGCCCCTTTCCTTTGGAACATTAGGCCAGCATTCAAGAGGATAGATGTCTGTTGCCTTCACACCGCTTGGGATCAAAACATAACAAAATTCAAGTTCTGAAACAAGACCCTTTCTGATTTTTCTTCCTTTCTTCTTTCCAATGTTTACTGTTCATTCTTGTAGACGGTGACTTAGATGGTTTGTTACTCTTTTTTTTCTTATGTTTCACTTTATACTGATAATGAAAGAAAATGTGAGCAAGCAGCAGTTTCAGAAAAACCAAATCCATACTCTGTAACAGAGTTGCAAGGCATTTTTTAAAATGTTTTAATGTTTGCTGTATTTGTTCTGTAAAATCTGAAGGAATACTTGTCTGCATTCCCCTGTGAAAGGACTGGCACCAGAATGTCATTTGCCATATGGACAAAATTAGAATATGGTAATCAGTAACATTTGGATATACACCTTTGGTCCCAGAGTATGTTTACGTAGCCCTTACCTCAAGGCTTTTGACAAGGTTACACTACATCCTTGTCACTAAATGGAGAGATATGGATTTGATGGATGGACTATTCAGCAGAGAAGGAATTGACTGGATGGCCATATCCACGGAATTCCATTCAATGCCTCAATGTCCAAAAGGAAATCAGTAACAAGTGATGTGCCTTGAGATAGTGGAACATGTTACCTAGAGAAGCTGTGCATGCCCCATCCCTGTGAGTGTTCAAGGACAGGTTGGATGGAGCTCTGAGCAACATGGTCTAGTGGAAGGTGTCCCTATGTGTGCAGTGGGGTTGGAACTAGACTAACTTCAAGATCTGCTTCAATTCAAACCATTCTGTGATTCTATTGCTCTGTAATTATACTAATAGTTGAAATAGTGAACTTGAAAACCTTAGTTGTACCAAAAAAGTCAAACCCAACTTTATTCCACTAGTTTAGACACCTTGGCATTTCATATGATTCCCATTATTTTAAAGATAATTAGTCTGAACATGAATTGTATCCTTTTCTTTTCAGGATGACAGTGATGTTTATATTTTGACTAAAGTATCAGACATTTTGCACTCAATATTCAGCAGTTATAAGGAGAAGGTACTGCCATGGTTTGAAAGGTTACTTCCACTAATTGTCAACCTAATTGTAAGTACCTTGTTTTCCTTTGATATGAATTTAATTTATTTTTCTGATGTGTTAATAGGCCTTCCATGCTGTAATCTTAGAGCACGTAGAACGTAGCAATTGCTGTTTTACAAAATAGACATGGTTGAAGAATCATTCTGGATCAAGAATGAAGTGATTACTTTATGCTTTTTGTGCAGCTGCACTGCTGTGCTACTCAAAACTGTTGGTTGCAAGACCCAGGATCATTGACACATACAGCTGTTTTGAGGAATTTAATTTCCCTGAGAGTGTCCAGTGTTCTCTAAAATGGATCTGAAGAGGAGGGACAAAAAAGTGTTGCAGACTCTTGGGGGAAAAATTCAGGTTAAAATATGTAATGGAGTGTGAAATAGAGGTGGAAAGGATTTGGCCAAAAATAATTTTTCTTTCAATAAGTTCAGATAGTCATCTCGATTTTGTTTTGTTTATGATATTGTTGCAAGTGTAACTGCAGACAATTACATGCTTGTAGGATTCAGTTTAATCCAGGAAGATTTTAACACAAGTACTAGACCACTGTTCATGTGATTGTTCTGTTGATATAATCATTGCCTGCATAAAAATTTTAAGGTGTCTAAAATGTTACCTGTTTTTGCTGCAGTGCCCACACAGGCCGTGGCCAGACCGGCAGTGGGGGCTGTGCATTTTTGATGACATTATAGAGCACTGCAGCCCAGCCTCAATCAAGTACGCGGAATACTTCCTGAGGCCGATGCTGGAGTCGGTGTGTGACAACAGCCCAGAGGTCAGGCAAGCAGCTGCCTACGGCGTTGGAGTTATGGCACAGTTTGGGGGGGATGGCTACCGTCCTTTTTGCCCAGGTACATACCTGCATCTGATAAAACTATTTGAATGTGTGATTTGAGTGGGAGCAAATAAACTTAAAAATTTCTTGACTTTTGGTTGATGAGGTCTCTTCCCCATGGCAGTGAAATAGATTGCCAGTATAAGCTGTGTATGGGGACCCCAGTGGCCTAGCGGTTAAGATGCTGGTCTCTCAGCGCCAAGGCCGCAGGTTCAAATCCTGGTCCCCCGGGTAGATGGAG
>JAWWLV010000001.1:77313947-77331288 GCA_035041135.1 Platyrinchus mystaceus
GCGCAGGCTGTGTCTCACCTAAAAAATCCATTGCGCAGGCTTGAAAGGTAAAAACACCTTTCCCAGATCTTTGTTCAAGAAGACTGGCCACTTATAAGCTGTGTGGTAGACTAATGATGGCTTAATAAAGTATCTGAATTCCTCGGGCTTTTATTGTTGTTCTGCTTAGCGTTTCTGTCGCAGCACTTACTGCTTAGCAAATGTGATTTAACATATTATTTTTTTAATATATTATATGACATGGACATGTTAATTTCATAAATAACAGCTTTCTGATACACACCTGTCTTGTAGATGCTTTTTATTAATGCTAAGGGGGTTGCATATTAATGCAAAACCCCTTTGATGTCTGGAAGAATTATACAAATGATCTGTATTAAGGAATAGCCTAGAATACAACTAATAAGGCTCTCTGCTTTCCTGTTATATATAAAGAAAGAGCCTGATTTCTCTTAAGTAAGAAATGAAATGAGTGTGATAGTACTTATCTGAAAGGCTTGGTCTGCTTTCTTTCTGAATGTTTTGAGTTTCTCTAAAACTTCAAATTCATCTTAAATTAAAAGAAGTTATTGTCTGCTTGCACTCTTCTTGCCATTCACCATCCCTTATCAGAGTTTTTCCTTTTTTTAAGAAAATGTTTAGTCAGCTAAATATGTATTTCAAATACATATTTCACATGAATCTTTATCAAAAGCTGAATTAAACGATGTAAGAAAATAAGAATCATCTGATAGGGATAAATCAGAACTTTAACACAAATTTGACCTACATCAATCAGGGTTGTAATTTTCATTGTTAATGTAAATTATTGTTACATGGTAACAATCAAGATGAGGTGTCTTTTAAAAAATAAAAAACCAGCAGTGGCATATTAAGAGCATTGACTTTTAGAATTGTCTAGACAGTTCTGATTTTGAAACTTTTGGGGCTTTTTAGCATCTGTTGAAGTCTTAATTTTATTTTTCATTCATTAGACTTTGCCTTGCTCCACTTAAACTTTGTGTCATCTTCATTCCTTTTCTTAGTATTTGGACAAATAACCCCTGATTAAACCCAGACACTTGGCTTCTCCTTTCACTGAATTTTAGATAAAATAGCCTTTTTCCTTTAAGCATACGTTTTGTTAGCAGGCACCTCAAAAGTATTCTAAATCCTTTTGTACATACATGAAAGAATTTTGTGGTTTATTTTAATAGATGAAGATGTGCTGTGATTAGAAACAAAGCAAATCCATGGCATGAGGAGTTTTCTACCCCATGGGTTTTGCTGTCTTCTCTGAAAGACATCATGTTTGTGAGCTTTTATTTATAATTTAATTTCTTTACTGATTGTTATATAGTTCTGACATCGTTCTATTGTAAGTTTGTAGCAGTATGTTCAGAAAAAGCATATGTGTTAATTTATTAACATGAAGCATTTTTGGCAGTCAGTTGAAAAAATCAGGAATATAGAGAGAACTTGAAAATGGCATATGAGCTACATTGTGATGAAACAAAAAGCACTAAAAACAGAATTAGTAAAGAGCAAAGAAATAAAATGGAAGGAAAAACTATGTAACTTTCTAAATGGGGTTACAAGGTTACCATTGATGGAACCATCAGTGTTGCTTCTATTTCTTATGTTGGTGGAAGACTATAATCATCTGTTCTCTGTGAAAATTGTATTAATCAACTGCAAGAGCTTCTTCCTAAATCACATGAGTGGTCTCAAAACTTGGTGGAGGAGTAAGTCCTTGGAAAAAAAACTATTATTATTATAAAAGATGGTCTTTCATAGACAAAAGGGGTTTTTTAAGCATTATCTAACCCAACAGCTATGTGGAATGGGTCTGTTGTATACATAGGAAAGAAAACTATCTGTCTGCTAAACTGTAGGGAGGAAATTATGCTGATTGATTTTGATGCCCTCTTAATTTTACAGCTGCAAGGACACACATACCTACACAGTCATCCATTAGTGTTAAGGAGTGAAGAAACACAGATGAGTTTTAGCTTCAGCAGTCATGAAAACCTGAAGTGCAAAATGCAGACCCAGCTTGCCTTGGACATTGTAGACTTCTTTGAAACAAATTCTACTTGGTAGAATAATCCAGCATTATTATCCTGCATTTGATATACAAGCTAGTGGATCTGATGACCAGTGTTTCTGCCGTTCTGTAATGTTTATCAGCCCCGTGAAAGTATCCTTGTCAAGCTTAGGGTTACTGATATTTTTCCATAGCTGCTGAATTCTTCAAAAATATAATTCAGTGGAGTTAATATAGCAAGTGTCATTGTGTATTCTTTAACTGCAAAGCTGCTACTTACTCATCAAAATGCAGTAGTGCAAGATCTTGCTTTTCCTCAGTAATTGGAGTTATTTTGAAGTGTGCTTTCTGCACAATTCCACAACCTGTTTTCTGTGCTGATATAGAATTTCACCTCTTTAGCATTTTATTTTTAGCAGAAGAACACAATAACAATTGTTCTGCATGCATGTAGAGTGCTCTAAAGTCTGCATGGACACTAGTAACTAAACACATGACATTAATGTTCATTTAGAAGTATGCGTATGGTTACCCATGTGACTAATAAAAAATATAATTGCTATTAACCCAGCAAGAAAATTGGCATCTTTCCTCCATTGAAAGGCATTTCCTTTCCTTGATCTTTGCAATCTAAACCGTACTAGCTTGATTCACCAGATGAGATTACTCCTACGAGCTTTTCCTAGGGCACCTTTTAATGGTGGGAGGTGTGTATGTGTACCTACATATATATATATATTTATATATATATTTGTGCACACAAGCAATAGATGTACAGCAGGCTTTCACTGTAGGCATATGCACTACAGTTCACATTATTGTAACTGTCTCCTTAGCAGTGCATTTCCTCATCCTGTGTTTGTAGAGCCTATTAGATTAAAAAGATAATGCTTGCTATCTGTGTTTTTACTTAGAAATTACAGTATCTTATATATTTTAGATTGCATAACTCCAATTGAGAGACATGGGAAGATTTTTTTTTCTTCTGAATTTCTAAAGAAAAATCAAACTTTTGCAGTAGCCGTTCTCTTGTGTTTCCTTGAAGAGCATTATTTATCTGTTTGGTTTTCATATGATAATTATTGAGCAGAGAAGAACCTAGAAGTAGTAGAACATTGAAATGACTGGATTTTGGTACTTGAGACACAAAAAATATTGGGTTTAGTACATGCAGTTGTCTCGCTTAGAATTTGTGATGTTAATAAAGCGTTCTTCAGCATGCATTAAACTTTATTCTTGTGTTGTTTAACAATTAGAGGCGCTTCCATTGCTGGTGAGAGTCATTCAGTCACCAGATGCCAAAACCAAAGAGAATGTCAATGCAACAGAAAACTGCATTTCAGCTGTAGGAAAGATAATGAAGTTCAAGCCTGACTGTATAAATGTTGAAGAAGTCCTCCCACACTGGTTATCATGGCTTCCACTTCACGAAGACAAAGAAGAAGCTGTTCATACTTTCAACTATCTGTGTGACTTACTCGAGAGGTAAGGCAAAGTCTTCACACTAATGCAGAAAGTTAGCCTGTGTGCAGGTTATTTCATTGCATTCTTCTTCCAAAACTGAGAAACTGCCAAGTTAATCCACATATGTTTTAGAGAAGATAATTTGGAATGTTAGAATTGAGCCTTCCCTGATGTTACTGCTGTCTTTCTCAACAGTCATTCTCCTCATCCTAACCAAGGTCTCGGTGGCTGGAAAAAAAACCTGGCTGCTTTGTGTGTACATGGTGGGAAAGGATCAGCAGAGAACTTCTACAGAAAATTTCAGGAAAATTTTTTATACTCTTCTTATATATTAGCACTAATAACTGATGGTATTTTTATTTAAGAGCAGTATACATGCTCTTGCAGCCTTCTTTTTTTAACCTTTTAAAGTAGTTTTGCAGCTTTTTGCTCCTCAAAAGCTGGAGTGTCAACAAAGTGAAATATAGAGAAAGCATGTGGATAAATTCATGGTACAGTGTTATTTCCCTTAATAAGTGTGTGATAATTATTTCAGTTACTATTGAAAGCATCTTGTCGCATAGCTTGTTCTTTAGATTTGTGCTCCCTCCCATCCAGGTCACTGGATTAAAAAAAAAAGATAATCATTCTAGTGTGGGTGCAAGTTGCACTTCATAACTGAGTGAAAGAATGTCAGCCTCTGAGGTGTTATGTAGTAGCCACATTACAGGTGGCACTGTATTATATCTTAGGAAATAAATATAAAGAAAGTAACTTAGTTTTCCTACAGTGTCTTCTGCTTTGTGAATATCTTTTATCTCTTGGTGCTTTATTGAGGCAAAGTCTCAAAATGAGTGGTGGCAACTGAGGTCCCTACACTGATAATAGAGCAGTTGTGTAGAGACACCATGATAGTGCTGACAAGTGGGCATTCACACAGGTACACAGAAATGGGGATTTGCAGGACTAGCGTACTTCTGTACCCAGCTCTGTGCAGTTGGCTCAGCCTGGCCACCTACTTCCCTGGAGATCTGCCAGTCCTACAGTCACAGTCTCTCTTTTCCAGCAGTGGTATGTGGCAGGGTTGGAAGGTAGACAGTGTTTTCCACACAGATTCCTGGTTGCTAATACTCCTCTACTCCAACCTTTGGCTTGGAAAGAGAGAGCAGAACTGCTTGCTTGCTGTGTCAGTGAGGTTGCTGGCAGAGAGCTGAAGTTACTGGTGCTCCCGACACGAGTCATGCACTTCCTCCCCCTTGCAGCACTGACAGAGGAGAGAGAGCAATAAGGCCTTTTAGGCAGGGTATTTCTGTCACACTATTTACAGTTCCATCTGCATGGAACTCAGCTGTTCTGTAAAGTTCAGAACTTCTTCCTGATAAAGTTTAGGCTGATTAGAGAATCAGCTGGTTAAATATTAACAGTAGGGGGAACATTCTGTCAGCAGGCAAAAAAGCTGTGTGTTCTTACTCAGCTGTGTGAAACTTAAATGTAAATAAGCAGCTTTAGAATAAGATCATACAAAGTCACTCTACTTACATGTAAAATGCTTACACTGATTAGTTAAGCATTAATTTATTTGTATCTATATATATATTTTGATTGTAACAGCAATAACCCAGTTGTCCTCGGTCCCAACAACTCCAACCTCCCCAGAATACTTGGTATAATTGCGGATGGTGAAATTCATGAAGCTATCAAACACGAAGATCCATGTACCAAGCGGCTGGCTAATGTTGTTCGCCAAGTGCAGGTAAATAAATGCTTGCTTTAGTTTAGAGGGAACATTTAGAATCTGTTTTCAGAAGTAACCAAACTGTTAAGCCAGTTTTGAGAGCGCTGACTCTGTGGAGAATAACACTTCAACCAGTGCTCTTGGAGATCCTTGGACATTCCTTGAATTATTAATGATAAAACCTGGTAGAATTGGTACTTGAATAAAGCTTTTTAATGAAAAAAAAAATGTAGTTATGTGCAGCTAGGCAGTTAACATGCAAGCTAGTGTTAGTTTTTTGTGAATTTTTTTTCTGAATCAGAAATTAAAATCTGGAGAGAAATCTCTATGTCCTTTTATCAATGAACTGTGTACTGCAGGATTTGATTCAAGATACGGTTTTTGTAAGGGTCCCCAGCACCCTGTGGTGATTTAGTAATATAGCAGAGGCTTGGATCCTGTGCTAGAAAATGAGTGCAAACAAACCACAAGGAATTTACTACTGCCTTTTTTAATCCAATGCAAATATAGGTGGCTGCTCCTCTGCCTTTGGAGAACTGCCTTAAGGTTTACTTCCTTTATGCTATGAGTAACTTAATGGTGATGGGGATGTCCAAGTATTTAAGCAGCATTTCTCTACAGGGTTATGATAGTGCAATAGGGCAGATCTGATACGAGGCCAAATCTTGTCGAGTGGATGTAGCACCTAATGCTAGAAAGAAGTGTGCCTGGCAAGCATCTCGCTCATAAAAACACAGGGAGCTCTTCAATTATTGTCCAAGAATTTTAGGAATACTTGATGTTGGAAGGGATTCACTTGGATGAGTGTATCATCAGCCTGTGAGATCCATTATGTCTGGTAGAATATGACTTGTTACAATTCTGAAGGCATAAAAAGAATGCAATTGAGGAAAGTTTCAAAGTGAAGGTGGTGTAAGTGCTGCTTTAGATTCTGGCTGACAGATACTGCTGTTAGTACCTGAAGTCTGGGAATGGAACTTTGTATGCTAATGCATTTGTTCACTTTACCTCAAATCATCAAGGTTAGATAATAATTAATTCTTAACAATACAACGGCCCATAGATGTGTAGATTAGTTGTGTACAGCAAAGTCTTGTTTTGGCCAGGAATGACAGGAACATTAATATGAAACAAGACTTCAGCATTGGCTAAATGATTTACCTTCGGACTGTGGAGGAAAAAAAGTCATTTCTTTTAAAAAAATATAGTTTTAGCGTGCTGTTACCAATCCTGTCTTTCTTCACACATATTTTTGTCTTTAGTAAACCGCTCTAAATGTTTTATCCTATGATAGGAGTTTTAAAAGCTCTGTAGTTGCTAGCAAGTCTGCCTGCTGCTGCTTCCCAGATTTTAGGTGAAAGATTTGGCTGTTTCACTGCCAGTGTCTGACATAAGCAATATTATGGTCATAATTGGAATTGAACATAAACCTTTTTCCTCATACTTAGGTAATCTCAGGCCAGAAATATTTCAGTGTGAAGTATCAATTTAAATGTTTTTCAGAAATGCTGGAAAAGCACATTAGGTTTTGCAATATTTCATCATACATTAAGAATCTAAAACGCCTAATGTTATTTAAAACTAGAAACCACAAACTTAAACTTCAGAGCCTTTGGTTTTGAATTTTGTGCATCCAGTTTTTTTAAATGTGTGAGGAAAGGGCATTATAATATAACTGAATGTAAAATATACCAAATTTAAATTAAACTGGGTTTTTTTAATTTACTTCAAGTGTACTGTTATCACAAAAGCCAATCTGAAGACCTATAGTCAGTCATCTGCAATTTTTTTTCCTGTCATCGTCCTCGGGAAAGCAGGGTGCCAGTTGCTTCCAGCCTCTTTTGATAAATGGATAAATACTTTTTTTCCAACCTTGTTTAATTATCAGCATGTAATGATACCATTAGAACGGGCCTATTGCCGGTGACTTTAGAAGCTGATGTCTCAGCTAAGGGCTGTGGTAACGCAGATGATGGGTTTATATTTACCCAGATAAATGCTCTGTACGTCTCTCTGGGATGTAATTTACCTTTCCTTTCACTACAGAGCAATGCCGTGTGTTGGCAGCAGAATTTTGCACACCCACACGTAGCATCCGTAGCACGTTGTGCTGTAATCAGTGCCCTGAGTGTGTTACTGCTGCACCAGTGCCCAAAACACTCTCGCGTGGAGACAGGGTTCAGTTTGGCTTGATCATTGATCTGTTAATTTCAGTGCAGCACACAGCAAGTGATTTAGGCTGTGGTTAACATAAAAGTATTCATTCAGTTGTCAATTGACCCACTTAGCTATAGGGAGTTCCCATGAGTTTCAGATCAATTACTCTGCTGCTATTCAGCCTTCTGGAGCATCTCGAGTTGAACCTCTGTAGCACCACGTATAACTGAAAAGGTCCGTCTCTTCTCTGGCATATATATTACAGGAATAAGCTGAGTGAATATTGAGCTTTGTAAACATAAGAAAGTTTAGGATGTGCCTTGGATGCTTGTCAGCCTGTGTAAAGACCGCTTCTCGTTTGTTTTCTAGACATCCGGAGGACTGTGGACAGAATGCATATCACAGCTCAATGCAGATCAACAGGCAGCCATACAGGAGCTCCTAAACTCTGCTTGAAGGGCCTTAATTATCATCTGCAAGAAAACTAACTCCAAATAAACGTTTACCCTATTGTTTAGGTTTCTTTTGTTTCTTTTTTGAGTAAAACCAGAACTGTAGTGCGTGTAGGTCATTCTTCTGCAACCTACAGGCAGTGGCAGCAGGGAGAAGCATTCTTTCAGAACGGTGTTTGAATCGGTTTCTATCCCACACATGGAAGAAGTTTCCTGTTAAACCCTACAATAGCACTGAAGAGTATTTTTCTAACGGTATAAGCCATCCATACGATGGTGAAAGGGAAACAAGATGATTTTCTCATTAGACATAAGATCTTCAGCAGTAGATGTACGTTATAACAGATAAACGTTTCTCTACATCTAGTGTTAATTGTATTAATTGGAGTGTGAGTCTTTGTAGGGTAGAAAGTGTCCTTCTGCCCAACAACTTAGTAGATCAAAATACGAAAACCTGAAGACAAACATTGAGCATGAAGACCTCATTGATCGCACTTTCGATTCCCAAAAACAACTTGTACAGTGACTCAATGAGGAAAGCTGTTCAGCTTCCAGCCCTTGAATGTGAAGTCTCTTTGGCATGTCTGACAGTATCTCATTCACTCCTCAATAAATGACATTGAAACACAAGAAGCTTGTGTAGAAGTTCAGTGATGTGTGGTTCTTTTAATTTACTCTTGTGAAAAAATGCAAATAACAAACTATACAAGTCTCGATTTTATATTTGAAACTTTGTATATTGTTGCCTATTACAGATTTTATGCTTTTTGTTTCTTGACTTTTTAACAAATTTTTCACCCGAATGTGTAGAAGGGAAACTCAATGGCATTCCTTGTATGACAGTAAATTTACATATCTTGACTTTAAAATGTTTTTCATGTTCAGATGAAATTGCATTTCTTAACTTGTTGTTGCAGCTGAAAATGTGCAACGTGGTCTGGCAGGCAGCGATCCTGTTACAGTAGCCTGTGTTTTGTTTAAAACAATCATGCAGTTGACAGTCTGACCTGAAAGAATCAAAAAAACCTTCTCAGGTCTTTCTGGTACTGTGAGAGCAATACATCATTCACCAGCAAACATAAGCATAGAGTGATTTCTAACAAAGGTGAGTCATGTTTTTACACTCTGTTACTTCAAAGCTGTTAGTTTATATATTGATCTTTAAAAACCTTTGTTTTTTCTGAAATGTTTTTCAAGTCGATCTCAATTGTCTCTTGAAACAGAAAATATTTTCAAAGAGGGTATAAGTTTTCTTCCTTTATGGCAAGAAAGGGTAGAACTTTGCCTGTAATAAATGCCTCTCTTACTAAAGAATAAACTTAGTTTTGTCTTTGGAAGTGTTTCAGAAAAGAAAACGTTACTGAATGAGGTGTACCAAAACCAGCCCAGGACCATTATATCCAGATATTTCTGAGACAAACTGCCTTAACCCTATGAGTTGACAAGGTAGTTTGTTTAGAAGCAGCTGAAACAGGGCCACAAAGTTTGTGGCAGTATTCTGATCCAGTTTTCATTTTGTTCAGTATTGTTAATCTTGTACTGACAGAAATTTAAGCATTCATACATCTCGAGGATACATGTTAAAGATTAGATACCAATAATATGGGAGAACTACTAAGTCAGGTCAGTTATCTCAAGCACTGGTCCTGACTCCAATTGGGCTATATTATATCCATCATCTTTCTTGTTTAGGGGGTTTGATTTTTTTAAGTATTTGTTATTTCAGTTTCCCCTCAGTCTAAAACGTGCAATTTTTTCCCTGCAGCATACTTTTTGTACTTTTTCTCAAAGCTTCAGACTTAGATTTTTTTTTTCCCTTCTTTGAACTAACACTGTATGGAAAAAATTGTAGTTCATTTGGTATTTCCCTGAAACAGCATCAGTTTTGGCTCTCTGTAATGTAAGAGAGCAGCATTTGAATTGCTCTCCTAATGGATCAACTGTAATGTTTTATTCCATTCAGTCCAAGTAAAGAGAACAAATAGAACCAGGAGATGGGGTTGCTCTGTGTGACAGAGCCAGCACAGAGCAGCTTTGTCCAATTGCTTCTACCTTGTTAACAATCATTTTATCAAAGGGCACTGAGTCACTGTGTCAGCCTGCCAGGTATGTTGGTTCCAGGGCATACTTAGAGATCTCTTGCCTGCCCCCACTGAAGTTGTCAAGGTTAATCCAAAATCTTCCGTAGCATTTTTCTCAAGTGTCACAACCTTTAAAAACTCTACACTCCCGTTCCACCTATTTAAAAGCTGTCTGGTTCAATAATCTTGGCTTTTCTGGTCACTTAATACAGAATTTTTAAGCAGCCAACAATTCCTGTTCTTCCACTGCAGTGAAGTACTGTTGCCCAAAGAAAGTAATAGTAGAACAGTAGCTTTATCTGCAGCTATGAAAAAACAGTCATCCTTCGGAAGGAGCTGAAGTAATCTTAACTGTGGTACTGATACTGTACCACAGTTAAGGGCTGTAGTTTTAATTCTTCCATTTTTCCTAGGTATAACTCCAATCTTGCTTTAACAAACTGTTCAGCTATTGCTTGGTTTAAGAGATGTACCTAATGTAGCGTAAAGAGCACTGCAAACAATAGCAGTGCCCTGCTTTGGCCAAACAAAGAGGTACTGAATCCACCCTGGACATCCACACAAGTGTTCAAAGTTGTATTTAGTAGTAAAACACAACTAGAAAACTCCCCACACATTGGACACTGTTCCAGCACTGGAGTTCCATTACCTTATTTAATAAGCATATGATAGTAACTACTATTCATGAGCACTGCTTTGAAAAGTAGCTCATCTGAAGCGTGGGTGACTTCCCATCTAGACTTCCATCTGTTCTTATTGTTCTGAAGGTGAAACTACTTGCTTTTTGTTTGCAGCTCTAGGTTGTTCATGACAGATATTCAGATAAATGTCTAGTCTCGTTTGCCTGGCTTTGCCTACAAGATCCCCCTGAGAATCCTGAGCAAAATCTATGTAAGAAAGTGACTTGTAGACTTCATGCTTTCAACATGGGGTTTGTGTACTGCTGTGGCATTCTGTCATTGCTTTTTCTCTGCAGAGACTTCAAAGTAATGCTGAGTGCAAGGGCTGGTATTCCCCAGCATAGGGGAATAGTTGTTGTTATGCCAAATGTTGTCTGTTGTTCTCTACACATCTAGAACTACCAGTCTCATGTATGAAGTACATGCATGAGAGTAAAATGTGTTGCACAGTTGGAATTTTTGATGAAATAAAGAATTAAGGAAGGTGAAATTCTTATTGACTCTGTGTATGCCTGTATGTATTGGCTTTGTAGCTGCCTCAGGCTCTCGAACTGGAGCTTTATTTTTGCCTTAGTGGTATCTATAAGGGTGCACACATACACTGAGTCTTCCAAATACAATGAACATGCTATTAAAAATAATACAAAAGTAAAGTATTTGCCACTCCACATTTTTTCAACTTAGAAGTGTTTTGTTGTGCATCTTGGGGAAGCAGCCTTAGCTTTTACTATTTAATCATTTGGTTTGCTCTTTGCTAACTTAGACAATGGTACTTACTTGTGTGGGTCTGGATGGTATCTTAAATTCCAAGAAATGCATTACCTGTTTTCCAAGAAGCAGTAAACAGGATATAAGCATCTGTTTAGTACGGATCCTTTCCCTTTTTGATTATAATGAAAGTGTTTGTGTTGCTTCAAGGAAGAACATCTCTCGGCACAGCTTAACATCTGTTGAGACTTTAGAGGCACGGGCTCAGTGTTGGATACAAGTCATGGGATTCATTCAGGAAAAGGTTTCTACAGCATGTTCTATGATGCAAAGGAGATGTGAGGAATGGAGGCCCACTCAGGACATGAAAGTTGTGTGTTTCATAAATTTGAATACAAAAATGCTAACCTCAGTCGCAAAACGCTTATTCCAGTAGAAATCTGGGTTTCTCTCTTGAGTTTTAAATCACTTTTGGGTATCAGAGTATTTGCTTTTCAAAGGCACTTGAGGTCTTGTTCCTCACAGCCCACGTGGCCCAAATGTTTGGTCTTTACATTTGTTACGAGTTCACAAATTTTGCTCATACAATTGATTCTGATCTCTGTAATTACCTGATAGAGAAGAAGCCACATCACCTCTCAGCTCTCACCAGCCTGGGAGAGGCACCCTGGGATGGTATCTCCTCCTCATGAGCTTCTGCAAGGCTGGAGTTAGTGTGGAATTAATTGCTTTGGTTTGGAGGCAGGGAATTGCAGTTTCCACTCTGAGGAGACTGTTTCTACAATTTCTGCAACAGATCTTTCCCTATCACTCTGATTCAGACTAGTGATATATTTTCTGTATGTTTTCAGGAAGGTAAGGTGGTGCTAGGAGGTACAAGTCAGTTTTGGCTTTTATGATTTTGCTTTATTACTCCATAAGCTGCCCATGAGCTCACTTCAGGTGCAGGGAATTTTTTTGGCTGCTAAACCATGAAATCAGAATGTCTTTTGAGTTTAGTATTGTTACCACTCTTGGTTTAAGAGTAACTTAAGCTGATGTAACACTGATGTACATGCACACAAGTACACGTAGTGGAATTTAACTTCCTTAGTGATATATACTGAAAATTTAACAGGAAGCAGTGAATGCCTTCAGGGGTTTTTGGTGGGTTTTTTTTTTTGGAGGAGGTGGTGGTGTGTGTTCTTGCTAGCAGAGGAGGTTCAGAACTCCCCTGAGGCACCAGATGAGCCATACTGGTTGCTGGAATGGAATTTTGGATTTTTCTTCTAGAAGAGTGGGAAGGATACATGTTAGCAGACACTCCCCAGGGGACCATTTCGCAGGAGTAGATAGTGAAGTGTTCCCGACTTAACAATGACTGATGGGAATTAGAAGTTTAACTTCAGTCAACTGCCAACACAACCTCTGCTTGCTACCTATTTCAGTTGGCCAGTGTCTTTTGATGGTGGGTAAGGAGCAAAAAAGACGAGATGTTACTTCAACTTACTATTTCTGCACTAAATGCGTGGCAGATCTTATCCTAAGTAGCAAGAGAAAGTTTTGGTTTAAATGTATCTGAAATAGGGTTTTTCATGTAATGTGTGCTGTTAAAAAAAAAGAAGCTGTTCCTTAATACCTGCCTGGTCCTATCTTGCAGTGATAGGAGTTGATGTTAATTAATTAAAAGGTGTAATATTCAATTCATATACTCTCTTAAAAACTAATGCTAATCTTTCAACTAAAAAAAAAAAAAGCTTGGAATATAATTCGCATTTTGGATTCAGATTAATGAAAAATAATGTAACACAGGATCTTGAATCAGGGAAAATAACCTTGCCTGAATTGCTTGAAATAAATTGCGCAACATCACCATTTAATATTTGAGAATAATATACCAAGAGACATTTTTATTGTGAAGTTTTGTATGTTTAGGAGTTGGTATTCCTGGAAAACAAACAATAAAACCCCCAAAATTGCTAATTTTTTTTAATAGTGTGAAGAAGTGCATGGATGCAGTGGTTATAGTTCAGCAGTTCTGTTCTCCACTAGTTTCTTCTGGCCAGTAGATGGAGATGATGCAATTGACTATTAGAAGGCAATGTTTGCTACTTTACAGTCCCTGTTTTTTGTGATTCTGTTTCTTAATAGGACCATTGTATAGGCAGTGTTTAACGTCTGTTTACTGGAAAACTGTTCACAGAGCAAATAGTTTGTCCTGAGAACTGTCTATTACAACCGAAGAGAAAGAAAACAAAGAGACAGGAGAGTGTTAAATCAGTACAAGTTAAGCTAGGTCTTCTCCCTGTCCGTTTCTCCCATCATTAAAAAGTCTGAATAAAGTACATGCCCATGAATAAATGCCTTCTTAAAGAATGAGGGAGCCATAGCAACCTCCTCCTTGCAGCTACAAAGCCAAACTCTGTCTTTGGAACCTGCCACCTCTCCTCCTCCTCAGGGTAAGGAGGAAATGAGTTTCATTTGGGATTGCCTGTCAGTCTCTGGGAGCAGGTGAAAAGGAAGGGCACCTCTGTAGATGAGCTCCTCAGCTCAAGTGTGGATTCCTGTCCTTAAAATGAATAAGAGCTGTAGCTTTTACTAAGATGTAGCTGGAGGTGGCAGTGTGGTAAGAAAACACATTTCAAGTGGAAAGCTAAAATTGGTTAACTGGTAAAAAAGTTATATTAAATTTTAAAAGAGAGTCTTCATCTGCCCTTGTCGCAATTAAAACACAGTCCCTTAATATTTATTATCCTTGGGAAAAAACAGACAAGCAAATGGCCCCCACAGCCCAAACAAATTACATAAAAATGGCCTAGCCCAAATCTACAAATTGCCAGAATTGGACTCTTCTCATCATTCTTATACCTGAGCACAAAACCCCCGCAAACCCACAAGCAAGCTTCTATCAGATCATCTAAAAAAGAAGCATAATTAATTTTCCCCAAAATCCTAAATTTTTCTGATACTACTGTAATTATGGTGGAATGAAATGATTTCTTTAGTTGGAAAACATGCACTGGTGAATGACTTTAGGCTGTTTTTTCTTGTAAGAATTCCTCTTCCTTCCTAAGGAGGGAGTTGAGCAGCAAGTGCTGCAGTTGCCTGAGCTGTTCTGTATAACCATCTGTGCACCTCTGCCTTGACTTCACATGTAGTCCTGATGGCAGTGCCAGAATGGGCAATATGGCAGAACCGGAAAGGCTGAGAAAGAGGTGAGAATTTTAAGTAGCAGCATAGCCATCTGAGGTGGAACTGAAAAGGGTAAGGTCTTCAGATTAGAAAAATTTGATGACTCCAAGGGAAGCCAGACAGATGTCTACACAGTTGTAAATGTAGGGGAGTAGGTGAATCAGGAACAATTCACTGTTTTTCACAACACAAGATCAGATACTACCCAAATAAAGTATTAAATAGGATGTCTAAAACCAACAAGGAATATTTTATAATACACTGTAATTTCTGACTGATGTATTTTGAAGTCGAAAAAAGAATTGGACCAATTACTCAAGGGTGTGTGAATGATTAATAAGCAAGGTGCTCCTGAGGAGACTACTTGCTCAAGAAGTCCATAAATCATCAGCTGCCAGAAGCTGGGAGAATAGGCTGGAAAGGGATCTCTCTACCTTTGTCTCTTTTGTTGTTTTCTTTCCCTCAAGCTCCCTTACTCCATCTCCCATTAGACACCCAGTTCTCCGATCAGGCTTCACATAGCCATTTGTACACATCCTTCATTACAGCACTCCTCACTTCTCCCTCACTGTTTTTTTTTATACAGATCAAAATCTCACTATGTTTGCATGGGGCTTTGGGACATGAAATAATTCTTCACCCAGGTTGTACAGGATCAACTAAAACAGGATGTAAAACATATCTCAGAGCTTATACTCATGTAGACACTTGCTCTGGGGCCTGAGAAGGATAAAAAAAGTTTTCTTACCTTGACACTGTTACATGTTTGAGTGGATTCTAAATAAAAGACAAGAGAGAAATCTATAATGAAATCAAAACATAATAAAATGTCTATCCTCTATTTTTTGCACTAGTTTGAAGGAGATAATGGATTTTTTCATATTCTTGGATTTTTTCATCATTCATTCAAATGTTGCAGATCTGAAATGCTGAATTTTTGTAGCTTGCACAAAGGATCAAAGTGCAGTAAAAAGTAAGGCATGTGGTGAGACTCTCTGGCTTTCCCTAGTAGAAGATTAAACCATTTTAATATTTGGACAGTTTTATGAGAACTGCAGCTCCTTTGTTACTGATCTGCCTCTTTAGAAGGAGAGATGACAGCAGGAAATAAGGATTAAGATTTCCTCCCCTGTGCCAGAGTGAGATATGGCACAGTACAGATGTGTGATACACAATGCTGTTATCAACTGCAGAGATACTGTGGAGGGAACAAACTAAACAGTCAGTAGTGAAGCAATTGGAAATATTAAAGAAAATAATTCACTTCAAAATTTAAAAACACGAGATAACGGGCATCAGTTTTATAAAGAACCAGTTAAATTTAGTACAGGCTGTTATTAAAATGCCTGGTGCTTTAAAACATTTCCTGGGAACTATTCTGGTTAAGCCTGTCCTATTTCAGCAGGATGAATTCAATCCAGTTATATATTAAGGTCATGTTCATTTTTAAATCTAGTATTTAAAAAATAAGATTTTTTTTCTTTTGATTCAGTTGCAAATAGCAAATGGTCACTGGAGAAAACAAGATATTTTTAAAGGACAAATGTGTCCTAAAGATTACAGATAAACCAGAAACAATTGCTTTCTGTGTTTCATTGTCAGAGCAAACAGTGAATCTCACATTTAAATTATTTATAAAGTGGAAAACTACAATAAACTGAAACACTAAGGAACACCATAGTGCTGACATGCAGAACACTAACTGAGAAAAACATACTATTAACAGATGTAGGGGAATTTTTTTTTTCTCTTAAGTAGAATTAGGAAAATTATTTAATTGGAAGTAGTGGTAATGAACCCTGAATTATTATATTATGTGGGAAAAAACCAGGCATGGAAAAACCCTTTCACCTGTGCTCCACAGCTCAGAAAATAAAGATACTGTAAACAAAAACTGTTCCCTCTCTGTCTTCAGCATTAGAATTGTGGCAGCAAGACAGCATTCATCACTCCACTTGAAAGCTACAGGCAGAGCCCAAGTTGCTATAGAACAGGTTAAATAGTATCTTGGACAGTGACAGACCACCTCATGCATTTGCACTGGGAGGAATGTGACCGACAATTCTGTGTGTCTGTGTCAGCAAGTTGATGGGAGCTGATGGCAGGAAAAGGTGTACGCTTAAGCTACCTGACCTTTAAGGAAAAAATGTCTTCCTGACTGAAAGTAGACTGTAGTAGAAAGTAAACTATGTCATTGCAGATTATTTTTCTCATGGGTAAAGTGGAAATTATTCTTCATATTTTTTAATCTGAATTCTACTTTCTAGAGCAGTTGTTTCATTTTCATTCACAGGAATTTTATTTCTGAGAAAAATAACTGCAGTGGATAAAAGATAATAAGCGGGAAAATAAATGCTTTTCAAGCCTCTAATCATTTAATTATTTGATTTTATTAAGCATAAATTATGCAAATCTTGCTAAGCGTTCTAAAGTAAAATGTTATTTCTGTAAATTATTTAATGCTTTTCACTTTCAGAACAGAAAGTTTTGGAGATTCCTTTTGAAGAAGGAATTGTGTTAATTATCTGAAACGCAGATAGAAAATTGATAGTCTTGTTTCTCTTCACTCTGCTATGTTTTTCACATGGGAAGCATATAAATTGCCACTCTTAGAAGACCTAGCTTCTAGTCTGATTTTTAGGAACAGGCTAATTTCAGAGGCTGCATTCTGAAATAGCAAAGTCATAAGCTGAATTGATGTTTGTTTTGACAGGTTTTATAGTTCCTCTCCCCAGCGAGATTCAGAGGTTCTAAACATTGAAACAGGACAATATGACAATGGACAAGACTAATTAAGGTACCTGTTGTAACTATAATAAGTGGCCAGTCTTCGCGAACGAAGATCTGGGAAAGGTGTTTTTACCTTTCAAGCCTGCGCAATGGATTTT
>JAWWLV010000001.1:77331388-77344167 GCA_035041135.1 Platyrinchus mystaceus
TGGCCTTAGGGGCTGACGAGCTCCATCTACCCGGGGGACCCTGAAGCAGGACTGGGATTCGAACCTGCGGCCTTGGCACTGAGAGACCAGCATCTTAACTGCTAGGCCACCAGGGGTCCCCCTGTTGTAACTAGCCATTGTATAAATAAAATGTCTATCACCCAGCATGAAGTTAGAAAGGGTGTATGAGAGATCCTGAATGCAACAGAGCACCAGATAAGGTTCCCTCACCACCACTTTAAAGTGTGGATTATCCCAGAAGAATTCATTCAGACATCTTGATATGTTCCAGATTTATTACCTTGCAGGAGGTCACAGCAAAAATATTGACAGGGGGATGTTGAGGAGAGGGAAGCAAAAGATTACTGTTTTCACGGGACTCTTTAAGTCTGATAATACTAAAAGCCATGTTTAATGTTCTATATACTTTTCATTTTCATATTTGCAAGGGGACTCTTTACAGCTGTGTTTACTCATGGTATAAACACTAAAGGGATGCAAAAATGGAGCTTTTGTTTTTGTTTTTGTTTAGAATCATATTTACTTACATCGGTCCAGGTACTTTAAAGGTTCTTTTTCATCACAGTGTTAAATGGTCTCAAAATCGTCTAATGAAATTACTTGTGCTGTCCTTCTGGAAAGTATCACCCTTTTTCTTTCCCTCTCTTTTTTTTTTTCTTTCTTTCTTTCTTTAAACAAACAAACACTTCATTCTGTCCAAAATTACAAAAAACACTGGAAGATAATGAGCTATGGTGCTGGGAGTTCTGCCTTAGACTCTGAATTCTAATTCTATTATATTTCTATTTCAAACAACACATTTAGTTTTCTTCTCCAAAGTAGTATTGAAAGATTTATGTGGTTGGTTGGTTGTTCATATGAAATATTTTTGGCTCTGCAAATATTTTCTCTTTCTCTCTCCTTACCATGACAGAGGAGCTATGTAGTTTCTAATGGAAATACTGACATAGTATATGACATATACTGACATATATTTTGTGCTTATATTTAGTATTCTTTTTCCCTTCTTTTGGGAGAAAAGGTAAAAGTGAATTGTAGGAGAGGAAGCCTGAATATGAACAACAAAATGATTTTTTTTTCCATTTATCAAACCTCTGTTTTTCTTTCACTTCTGTTTTCTTGAATGTTATGATAGTTGTAATTTTATAAATTATAGTTTTATCAATAATTATAATAAATTATTTTTTCTCACTTACATTGCAGTAATTGACAATTTTGTCCATTAATGAACACTTTGGAAACCTCAGTGTCATTTTAAAAAATCAACCTTTTTTCTCTACTTGGATTAGTGGAAAAAGCAAGCATGAAGCAAGTATAAGCCAAAAAAACTTATATAGTTTTGAGGAATATAAACTGTTCACGAATTTCAAACAAACAGTTTAGCTCTGAAGCTTCAGGGATGATTCCTCTATTAACTGTTGCACTGGTGATTATCTGAGCACAGACGTGCAGCGAATGTAAGAAACACATTAATTCTGAAACAGGAAAATATGCTGGACAACACAAGGTAAATATGATGACTTGTAACAGAGGTGGTGTTGTATGATGTGCTGAGTTTGGAGAGCAGGCCTTCTTCCAACATGTTGATATGCAAAAGTTCTCTTTAGATAGATTCTTAAGGACTTGAGAAACTTTTGCATGCACCATTAAAAGGCACTCTTTTAATTCATGACCTTGTAGGCTTTGAGCAAGCAGTAAACAAAATCTGTTAACTAGCTGGCATTAACTGCTTAAATGGCTTCTTTTCAATGGTTGAGTATTTCTTTCACATGGAAATACTGAAGTTTGATAATGGAAATTCGCTCCTTTGTTAACTGCCTTAATATGTGGGTTTTTTCATTGTAGGTTTGGTTTTTTTTTTTTCTCCCTCAAAAGTTAAGACATTGTCTTCCGGTAGTATTATACACTATTATGAAAACTGTCAAAAACCACTGCTTCTAGCTGTAAGCTGGATGTTGCGTTCCAATGTGGAAGCAAGAAAGACACATTGGTTCAACATCAGTAACCTCACCGGAAGAGCTAGGGAAAATCTTAATAACTGACGACTGTAATAGTATTTTGAGAAGACATGGACAAAAAAATATTGCAAAAAAAAAAGCCTCTGAAAGGTGGGAATCCTGAATGCTACAAAATGCACAATAAAAATAATGGTGAAAGAATTGGATGGATAGTTATGTCATGCTCTTGCACTGAAATTAGCCAAAACAGAGGAGTTAACACAAGTTAACATATGAGAGCCTAAAACTGACCAATCAAACACCGTAGGTTTGCAAGATTGAGCCAAACCGCATTTATGCATGAACACACTGATAAATCTAGCACTGAAGTGTTTGCTGAAAGGGTTTTGAAACAAAATTTCAGGCTCTAGGGAAAACATCTGTGGAATGTTTTATGAAAAAGAATTACTAGACTTCTGAAATACATAGATTTCAGTTTGGGCAGCATCTTATCATTTCGCCTTAGTGAAACACAGCAAAACTCTCTGAACTCAACAGGTATTTTAAAGTAGTTTACAAGAGGCATAGATTGTAAGGCCAGAAGGACCACTGAAGAATCCAGTCTAATTTTCGTGCAAAACAGACCAAAGAATTCAGTCCACATGGTTGGTGTTTAAGTCCAATAATTTAGTCTGACAAAGCACAGAGATAGGCAAATAAGTTGCCACATGGCAGGTGAAAACATCAATTTGAGGGTGCTGTGCCCAAACTTCCTGCATATGTGCATACCTTCTAAAACATCACAGCGAATGTCAATGAAAAAATAACTGCAAATCTTCTCAGCATATGAGAGTTGTTGAAAAGTGAAGGCTTTACAGAGATCTGTATTTGCATTCCATTGTAGCCGTTGCTATCTCTTTCCTAAAGGCGGAAAAGGCAGAAGGCGCAGAGAGGCAGTCTCTCAAGATGACAGAATCCTTTTAGCATATTTCTCTCCTCTCCTTCGTTTTCCTTGGGTTCTATTTTATCAAGTAAAACAGAAATGAATGAATCATGCCAGCGTAGTCTTCCTTAATCTGAAAGTCCCAGCTCTTCTCATCGTTGTTAGTGGATGCAGACAAAGCTTACCTGTTTATTTTTTCAAAAACATGAACTAACTAGAACCATTTATCTAATTTCAGTGACTTTTCAAGAACAAATGCAGGCTGTTTCTCTCAAGTTCTCCTGTTTATCTGATGTACTAATTCCACATCTCAATCAACAGGGAAGAAATGCAACCTGGCATACTACTGGAAACTAATAGGAGCCATGAGTGCTTTTCTCAGTTATCGCATCAGAAGAGTTCAAGCTGCTGACATTTGCAATTTACATGATAGAGATCCGTTTTAAAGAAAACCTGATGTCTTTTTAGATGTCAGTCCCTAGTTGTCACTGATACCTTCAGAAGATCCAAAAATCGATGGGTTAACTAAGTAAACACATGCAAGCTTGTCCATGGCAATCGGAGAAATGATCAACATCTTAGAGGCTTCAGTAAGAATACCACTGTCGTTTCACTGCTGCTTTTTAGAGCTCGATAATAAACGATCAGTAGCTGCAGGACAACCTGTTACTTTTGCTCAGAACTGAGAAAGGAAACAAGGTCACACAAACTTGGAAGGCATTAAAGATGACCTCACTCACTTGGTGTAGATTACAACAAGTCTTTTGTTAGGTGTGAATGAGGCATTAGTGATCTGAGGTGCAGATAAAAAGCACCAGGAAATTCTAAATGTTAAGTGCTGTACTTACCGTAACTGCACATTCAGTAAGCTGCTGACAAAATAAGTATTTGGAAAAAGGCAATCTTTTTATTATGTCAGTGTTTTTAATCACAGTTCATATGGTGAGGCAGCTGGACTAGCTGGTCATTGTAGGTCCCTTCCAACTGAAATATTCTCTTCTCTTACTCTATTCTATTTCCATTCTACATTGTAAGAATGAAAATGTAATCTTTCTTCTTGATCTTCTAAAGACCATGCATTTTGCAGAAGTAGAAGTCTGGGGGAAATAACAATAATCACTATCTATCAAGTATTGACGGCTAAAGACAGTTTCCAGCTTTTCAGTCAGTAATGTATGTATTTTAGTTAAGGTTTCAGGGTTGACTAAAGAAATCAGGTTCTCTTGATCTTTGGAAGTTGGATGGCACATGCATTGAGGTATTTTGTAGTGAGGTGCTTGCACATAGAGAGGCATTGCTCTTGACGGCAAAAGAATTTGTCTTTTGCAGATTAAGCAAGGCCCCAAGGCTTAGACCAAAAAAAAAAAAAAAAAAAAAAATTGGTTCACACATAATTTCTGTTTCCTCCAGTGATTAAAAACTAGATATAGCAGTAGGGCTCCTCAAATAATCTTTAAATGCTAGGTGCTGAGAAGGGTTACTTTATATACTAGTTTACTGCTCCTTCCTGGGTCACTGAAAGAACTTCAAAGACCTGAAGGGTCTCCCTTGCATCACTCATTTGCGTGCACCGCCCAGTCTTATTCCTGAGATAAACGTTGGGCAGAAGACTGGAGAAGGCTCAGAGAGATGCACACCCTAACACTTCAGTTATGCAAATATAGAGCGGTGATTTAAGAAGTGCTGTATGCAGACAACTCTGCTGGCCCTAGGTGTGACAGCCTTTTTGCTGTAGCTCCAAACCTCTGAGGGAATATACAGGGTCTCTAAAAAAGGCACACACCCATCCCTGGCCTCTGCCTGGTGGGTTCCTTTCTACTCACATACTGGAGTGGAGACTGTTGTGAGACAGATCCTGGAGCCCGGATTGCTACTAATGATTAAACTTCACTGTGCCGTGATCTGTGGTTGTCTAACGAGGAAGAATATAGAGTTTACGACGATCTAGTAACCGTAAGTGTGAATAGAGTACGCGCACACACCTAGTCCTTTGGTTTGTCTGGCACCTGAGGCAAACACTTGGATTATGATGAGTGTGGAGGGACGCCTCCCGACGCATGAAGCACCGCTCTGTTCTCTGCTGGCTCCTGAAGCCTCGCTCCTGAAGCAGAAGAGCTGCAGTATCCATTAATGCACACACCCCCTGAGGCAGCGTCCTGGTTCCTCCTGAAGGACCCGCCTAGTTTAACAGCCCCGCAGCCGCCGGCGAGAGAACCTATTCCCTCTTCAAGGACGGGTAGCAGGGGACATCCCTCCTACAGGGTGCCTCGGTGGGTGTCTACGCCGGATGGTCCTATAAATCCACAGGAAGGGGCAGGGACCCTGCGTGGTCTTTCGCTCTCCCTGCTCCTTGTCTAAAGCCAGGTTTAACCCTTCCCTTACACTGCGGTTACCTGGGCGCTGCTCGCCCCTTCTGGTTCCCCGGGAAGAAGACGAAGAGGAGGAGGGGGGGAGAAGGGATCTGGAGCCCCCTCGGCACGGCAGCAGCGCAGGGCGGTGGTCGCTGCGCCTCCACCCCTCTCCCTCTCGGGCTGCCCGGGTACCACCGCCGGGGCGGGCGTCCCGCTCGCTCCACCGCCGGCAGCGCGGATCCGAGCGGCCGCCGCCGCCCGTGAACGCTGGAGGGGGCTCTCGGCCGCCTCCTCCCGCCGGCGGCTCCCCCTCCGGGAGGGGGCAGGGTTAGGGGAGGGAGGTGCAGCCGCGGCAGCGCGGCGGCGAGCGGCGTCCAGTTCCCGCTCCCCCGGTCCTCGGGCGGCAGCAGGACCAGCCCCTCCGCCGCCTGCCTCCCTTCTCCTCCGCGCCGGCCCGGTGGGCTCCCCGCGCTGCCAAGCCGGACATGGCGACCCTGCTCCTGCGAACCCCTCGCTGTCTTCCTTCCCCCGCCGCCGCCGCTCCTGCCGCCGCCTTCTCCTCCTCCTCCCCGCGGAGCTTTTAATGGCTCGGACCTCCGGCGGCCAAGCGCGACTGTCCCTGCACCAGCCGCAGCGAGGAGAGCCGGCAGGAGCCCGCGCAGCCCCAGCCCCGCGCACGGTAAGGGCGGCACGGCGAACAATGGGGCCGGGCGGGAGCGGCAGCGGGTGGCGGCACCGCGGCCGGGGCGGCCGGGGCGGGAGGCAGAGGACTGCCCGGAGCGCCGCCCCCGACACCGTCGCCCACTCCCCGGGCGGTGACAGCCCGGCGGACACCCCGCTCGGCCCCGCGTAATCCCATTACCGCGGGTAATCCGCGGGCAGGCTCCGCGCCGAGCGCCGCCCGGACCGCCCGCCCTTCTTCGCGTCCCCGGGCCACGGCTCCCGGGCGCAGTCCGGGCGGTGGCGAGGGCGGACGAGCAGCTCCTTGCCTTTTGTTTCGCCTTGAGCAGGGACCCGGCCCCCGGCCACGGCGGCGGGGCGGGAGCCTTGGAGGGACGCGGTGCCGGGCGGAGTTGGAGGGGCAGCCCGGGGAAGGGTTTAGCCCAGGCCGGCGGCCGGCGGGAGGTGCCTCTCCAGGGGGGCGTGCGAGGGCAGCGCGCCTCCCTCCCGCCTCGGTCCGGGGCGGCCCGGCGGGGACGGGACGGGATGAGCTCCCGCTCATCCCCGGCGAGTGCCACCACCCCGGGTTCCCCGAGTGGCCGTAGCGGCTGCGGCCGCCTGGTGCTCCCTCCCTCTGCCTTCACACCCAGGGGTGTGCAGAGGTGGATCCAGCCTTGTTCCCTCGACGCCTTTGCCACCACCTCGTCCGCTTTCAAACCGAGTGTTGCCTGCTGTTCGTTATGATCAGCCTTTGCCAGCCGGGAACCGCTGGGGAAAGTTTAGAGTAAACTGCAGTTTATTTTCAGAGCAGGAGCTCATGTGCAGTAGGCCTTAGCTTTTGTGATACGGCTGCTTTCTCTCTTTTTAAAGCAGGCGTAAACTCTGTAGAGTTTATTTAAAGTTGCCGGAAATACTTGATTGCTGGCATGAAATTACTACGTACTGTATATTTTTCAGTTACAGACTTCAAAAAGATTTGTCCCTGGAGAGTGGAAAGGTGATTACTCTAAAGGAACAGTGTCTCTCAGCGGTTCTATTATTTGCATCCCTCAGATACTTTGACTCCCGCTCCAAGTAGTGCTTCCAATTCACAGCAAGCAGCTGACACTGGAATCGAGCCAACCAAATAAAATTCAGAAGGGGACTTGTTAAGAAAAGCCCCAAAAGTTCTTCTGAATTAAAGTATCCCCTTCCCCTACTTATGGATGCATATGCGCAAGAATTGAGATATCTAGCTAATTAGTGGATCTGAGCCTTTTAGAAATGGTCCCGCTACCAAGAAGGTATGAAATCCTCTTAGCTATGCCTCACGTGTCCAATCTGCCGGGGTCTCGAAACTTGAAGCTGGCTGACAGGGCAGGGACGGGAGCTGTGTATGCTGTGCTTGCTGCCTTGCACCCTGGGGCTCATAGTTACCCTGACGTGCCCATGAAGTGGGGACCGTGCTGTTAGTGAAGTCCGGTGAGAAATGGTCTTCCCCTGGCCTTCCTTAATATCAGAAGCGTCCCATGCTCGGTAATGGGTAACAACTCTGTGGCTCAGGGATCCCACCTAATACTTTTGTTTCCTAATTTAGAACTTCATTCTCATCTGTTTGGTTTTGCTTAAGGATTCAGTAGAGTTTCTTTCTTTCTTTTACAAGTAACAAAGATGAGAGTTTACGTGTAATATACTGCATTATGATGGCTATTTTTGAAGGCTTATATCTGGCTATATCAGTCCAAACCCAGTGTAAATTCTTTTATCCTTACAGAATTAAGTTTAAATCTAGAACTGTGGATACCTGTGGGAGGGATAGTTGGCAGTAGGGCCAACTTGTCATCACCATGGGAAGGGGTTTGAAAACTGTATTTCTCAGCTTGTTTTTTGCACAATCATGTGCACAGTCAATGAAATTGTCTTTTTCTTCTGCACTCTTATGTTTTTGAACAAGCCAAACAAACTAGGGAAGTGGGCAGAATGTTTAGCTAACAGTAACATGGAACTTCAAAATGTCAAAAGTTGGTATGAGATTGAATGTGTAATATCCAAGCCTGACTTTTATTTAATGGTTGGACTTCAATTTGGATTTTTCCCTTTTTTTTTTTCCCTAGGTTGACACAGTTCATTAGTCATTTTGTAATCAATATCTTAAAGCATGCTACTTGTAACCAAAATTTCTGAAAGAAAATTGTGAAAGATAGATGCCCTAAGGGGAAATACCACTTAAATGTGACAGTTTGAAAAAGAAAAGAGAAAGACTTGATCTAGGAGGTGTATTTCTGCATTAAAATTCAGATAGAGAATTCTAAATTTATAGAACTATTCAGTAAATTTTCCCTGCTGATTTTTAGATTAATTTGACTTAAAGAAAAATCTAAGCTTCCTCTTAAAAAATTCATGTATGATGATAACTAGCAGCTCTTAAAAAAATATATATATATATATATATATATATATAAAATTTGACACTGATGAATATGAGGCTGCCAATTCTGTCAGCTTTTTAGCTTATGTATGCTTCATGATGGAGCTATGCAAAAGAAATGCTTCTCTGGTTTGAAATATCCTTGCATTAAGTCTTTGACTTGCTCTTGGGCACGTATTTCTTAAACGGACTGAGTGCTGTGGTGACTCCCAAACTGGGATCTGTTAGGCCATGAAGCTGGGGAAGGTGGTCCACAGGACCATATTGTTTTCATAGTGTTTGCAGTGACAAGTTGGTTGTTGGGCAGAGACACTTCAGAGACTGGGCTAAAGAATCATATGCGAATCGCCAGCTGAGTGTGTCCCCTCAGCTTTTGCAAGGTGGAAAACTGCAGAGAACAATGTTGCCTGTTCCCTGGTTGTTAATGGTTGTCCATCCCCCTTTCCTGAGACTGGAATTTGAAGTGCAGGTCAGTGCTCTGACCTTGCCCTCCCCTCTGCTTCATTTAGGAAAATGCAGATCTGTGTCTTGCTGCCTGCAGCAGAAATCAGGATCTAGAACTTTAATGGAATTGACTCAACTTGTCTTCTTAAGCTTACATTCATATTTAGGAAGTATTTTTTGCAACTTCAGGATTGGGTTGCAAAACCTGATTATATACATAAATGAAACTTTAGTGGATGTTTTCAGGAGTTTAACCTCTGTATTATTAGTCTTGGTTAAACTCTAGTGCCAAATCAATGTATTAGCATTGTACTTTTCATGCTGTGCTGTTAACTATAGGGACTAAAACTTACTGAGTTTGGTTTCTGGTTTGATTTTTTTCCCCCTACTGTTTTTTCATGATGTTTGTCTGTGCCAGTGTCCTTATTTTATATTTTCTTTTTTAGAAAAGCATGATAAAAATGCTGTTTATTGAATTTGGGTCCACCAACTTGTTCTGCTTTTTCTATTTCTTCTTTTAGAAATTGGCATGTTTATCTTAAAAAGCCCTCTCCAGGCTCAATTTCATGACTTTGAAAGGTTACTGTTTGTGTATTTTCTTTCTTTCTTTTTTTTTTGTGTGTACTTTCCTGAGTGGCTGAGTAGATGGTGAAGTTTCTAGTTTACAGATGGACTGCTGAAATAGGGAGAGTGGAGGGACATCTTGTTTTTCTGGTTGGAAAGGCACAGAAGACTAATTACAGAGGTATAGAAGGTCATCAGGCTCAAGTCAGCTTTGAATTTGTGCAAAATGTCAGTAAATTTGGCCTGCAGAAATGTAGGCAAATCAGACAATTAGGTCAGTCTTTACCGGTTGTGGGCACTATCTTGTTTGTCATCAGCTGCAGGATGATGAGCTTTCTGGCCATGTCTGTAATGAAGTAGGCTTGATTAAATGTTTTGAGAAATGAAAATATGATATGCCTTTTGGGGGATTTGAGAAGCAGGATATGCAACTACATTTTTTTTTTTTTATTCTGGAAACATAGATGGGGAAATTGTTTCTAATGTTTGGCTGTCGAAAAGGACTGAAAGAGAAAAAAGAATGGTGGGTCTGTTAGCTGGTACTCAAGTAAAATGAAGCTTTGTTGGTGAAGTTCAGGAAGGTGCTGAAGTTCAGTTTTCTGTTGATCTGGGGGGGGGAACTGGTTTTTGTAATGTGCCTTTTAGTGTTATACAGTTAAATCTGTACAGTAAAATCTGGTTTTGTGTCACTGTGTAAAATGGAGGAAAGCACTTTCTCAAGTAATGAGATCTGGATACTGAGGTTTACACGAGAAGATTTCTGTACAATATGTGTTTGTTACTAGAAATGAGGAATACTGGGGGGTTGGGTGGTATTTGAGTATAAGGTAGGGATAGTGTTTCCAGACAATGTTTTCTTTCCCAGGTTATAAATTGGGTGTAGTGGTAAAAGCCCACTGAAAGGTGGGAGGCTGTGTCTCCAAGAGAAATTGTTGCTGCCTCCCTTACTGGAGGTGCCTTGCCTATGGACTGCTCTGCTTCTTACCATTAAAATAAATTTTTTGGCTACCTTGGCATCAGTGCTGGAGATTGCTGACCTATGATTTATTAAATGAGTAGCAATGTTAACAATGATTTCAATCCACGTTTCCTTCCAAATATGGTGACTTGGGGTGGGGGCAAAGTAATGGCGCGGACCTTGCACGGTAACTGAATTTGCCATAGTGGAAGTATGTTAAGAAACTATTACACTCCCATTTGACATGTGATTCTGCTGCCTTGTAAGGCTCTCTGAAGTGCTGTTTCCAGCTCTCTCCCTTGTTAGGTGTGTTAACACACCAGTGAAAAGGCTAAGTTGGGCAACCAAAGGGGACTTTCTCATCCTCCTTTACGTATAGGTGTTCCCAAAGCATATATTTCTATAGTACACAAGGTATTCGGGTGTATAATACACAAAGTATTGTAGAAATTCTGCATCAGGAGATGTCACATGGGCCATTTTATCTGAGGAAAAGCTGTGATTTTCTGAGCAGAGATGTTAATATTAAGCCATCCCTGCTTGAAACAACTGTGCTTGAGTGCAGGGACTGTTATTTATACATAGGGAATATGGGATTGCTACGTCAAGGACAAGCTACTCAGGTACCTGGATTGACTTGCACAAAATATTGCTAAGGAAGAACACACATTTTTATAGGTCAAAAGACTACTTACTTGCATACTGGAAACCCTAGCAGTAAAGGAGAGAGTTGGCATCATTGGATGCTTCCTTTTCTGATCTGGGGCTGCTTGTTCTGCTGGCCACTATTGGCCTTTCTGTGTCTTTCACACCTGATTATTTGCAGGACCAGTAGTTTGATTGCTGGTCACTAACAATTCTGATGACTAAATCTCCTTAACCAAGGGCCTTTATTTTCAGTCACAAAGACATTTATCAGTGTATTCAAATAGCAAGTATTGCACAAAGAGTCTAGCTGCTCAGTAACCTGTGTGCATTTAATTGGCTCTTTCTGCTCTGCATTGGCCATTTTTCTGTTGGCTATGCTCTTTCAAATAATTTATTTCTGTGCCCAGATTAAGAACTTGAGCTGCAGATGTTATGTGTTCACTCTTTCAATCTCTGAGTGTTATTTCTGGACATGTCCCAACCTCCATCTCCCCAATGAACAATACCAAAGGTGTTCCAAGGGGACCTTTGCCAGCCCAGCAGTGGAGCACTGGCAGGCTGCTCATTAGTCTTTTATGTCTCTCCTTATCAGTTTTACTGTGAAACTCCCTATCGCTTTGGTTGCACATGTTAGAATAATTATGCTTCCTGTTCAGCAGGTTTGTGTGGCATTGATTTTGGCCTGAAGGTTCAGGGGAGGGGAAAGATACTATTAAATTATATGAATTGACAAGTATGTCTTCCACAGTAGCCTTTTTCCATTATGAGGTGAGTTTAAAGCATAGTCTTGCACACAGAGAGGCAGGAATGCCAAGCAGACTTTCATGCTACTTATAAAGATGTTTTCCTTTGCATTAATAAATAACTGGAAATAAATTTCCAAGAGGAAAAGAGGATGTGGTGATATCACTATTCAGTTGTAAGAGGGGTTCACATCATTTAAAGGCTCTGGGAACACAACAGGTATCAGAAAGACTTGGAGCATTTCCCTGGCCACCCTGGTTTTCCTATGATTATGAGAAGGGAGGATGTGATGTCATTTGAGGGTTAAGAATTATTTTTTCTGTCCATCTCTCTCATTTCTCCAGTTATTCTGGAGTTTGTTGCTGCTTATAGCTTACCATCAAAGTGAACGTAATTTGATTTGGTTTTATTTTGTTAATTCTCTGCAGTCTTATGATTGCAATAACAGTGATTACAACTGAGAAGTCTCTGGCCAGCTCTTGCCATGGTGTATAATAGCAGTGTCTTTTTCAGATTAAGTATGATTTGTTTAGTTTGTCCTGCCTGAAGTTATTTTCTCAAACATTCAGGCTAAAAAGGGAGGTAAAGCTGTTGTAAAAGTAAGAATCTGCAGAAGTTGTGTTTCTTTTCTCAGGAGTTTCCTATTTTTCAGGGAGTGGTTAGTATTCAGGCTCTTAACAATATGAAAAACATTAATGGGGGAATGGGTATAGGGGTATTCAGTTACTGTACTTTTTAGAACATTAAGAGTGTATATAATTTTATGTACCAAATAGTCTCAGTGCATTATAGAAATTAAACTTAATTTGTGTGAAACTGTAAGATTAGCCTCCTTGGCTAATTTGCAGTCTTCTTTTATTTGAAGACCTCAGCTCCTATCTTATCCTTGTGGAAATTCCTCCTGAAAAAGCTCTTTGGTTTGTGCTGTGTTAGTAAGACCTGAAACCCTTATGTTTGCCTTTAACACATTAAACATTCAATAGTGCTTTTTAATGTGGGGACCCCTGGTGGCCTAGCGGTTAAGGCACTGGTCTCTCAGCGCCAAGGCCGCAGGTTCGAATCCCAGGTCCCCCGGGCAGATGGAGCTCGTCAGCCCCTAAGG
>JAWWLV010000001.1:77348254-77366142 GCA_035041135.1 Platyrinchus mystaceus
TGTTTTGGAATAGACAGCATAGTCTTTAGAAGCTCATCTCAGTGCTTATGGTTTGTACTTCTTGCTTTAGTGTGCAGTGCTGGCAGTGCTCATCTGCCCTCATTGAGGGCTGTGGTGGTGCCTGGTGCAATATTATGCTGTGCAGGGCTAGAATTCTTAACCCTCAAGTTTGAGAGTGTATGGTGCTATGGGACAGCTTCAGACTGTTTTCTTTAGGGAATAACATTTGATGGGAACAGCTGAAAAGAAAAAGTCTTGACCTTTGAACACATGGAATGTTTGGGGGGATTATCCTTACCCAATATGCAATTAGCTCGTGCTAGAGGGAAAACCAGTAACCCATTTCTTTGTGCCAGTTTCTTTAGTCCACTCTTTATTTCCCCTTCTTCCCCCTCCTTGAAATGCCCATATGCATAGATTCTTAGTGCTTTAGCAGTACATGTGGGTTTTTTTTTCTGATTCATTAATAAGGATGAATTTCTTTAGGGGTAAAAGAAAAAACATGATGTAAATCCAGTCTCTGTAATTCTGTTTCCGCATGTCGTGTGTGCTGTGGTTGGCAGTCCTGGGAAGAACCATTCCTCTTGTCTTAGTTTTAACAACACTTTGTTAGAAAATCCCAAACCAACAATACTGTCACTGTTGGAGGGATGATTAGGGAAATGTATTTGATTACTAGAAATTAATGAATTAATTAATTTTCTTCTAGAAATAAAAGGCAAAGAGTCTGCAGTCTGAATCATTCCTTTAGTGAAGGTGGAATGTTACTGCTGCGACTTTTATCAGGTTTTCATGTAGTAAGGATTATTTGGTTTTCTCCAAACCTGGCTATATTGATTTTTTTTTTTGTTCAATATTTACTTATTTTTCCTCCTTGAATGCTATGAATGCTTTTATTTCTCAACTTTTTTTTTAATGCAGTTACTATCTGTGACAGCATTCTATTGTATTTATTCATAATCATCTCTTCCATTGATAAGGTAAATGTGATGGAAGAACACACCTTTTTTTTTTTTTTTTTTAAATTTCAATAAGCTTGCAGCCAAACTGTTTCTGGCATAGAGTCCTGGAACTTGTTAGCTGTTTGTTTATATCTTCAACAAAAGTGAAAGTATGTAAGTTTTGAGTAATAGTCTTTTTCCATGAGTCCTACAGCTTTCTTAGCAGTAAGGAAGGAATGCACATCTTTGGAGGCTCATCTGGCATTTTGATGGCCCAATAAAACTTCAGGTTTTTTGGCATGAAGCCAGCAGATCCTGTATATGACTGGTATGACTTAAACTGCAAATGGCAAGCCTGATTCTAGACAGTTATCTTAATGGGTTTTTTAAAAGGCTTTTTTTCTCCCTGTGGTTGAATATAGTCAATTAAAAATTTTCTTTGTGATCATCACGAGATTCAAATTTATTTTTTTTTAAATTCTGTCCTTTGTCATGTAAGTTCCACATACATTTTGTTCTGTACATATGATAAAAAGAAAGAAATATGCACTGATTTTTGAGACAGTTATCAACTATTAAGAGAATCTAACTATTAATGACCCTGATTTATTTAGTTATTTATTTTATTCAGTGATTTTTTTCCACTAAGAGAAATAATCTCATTTTTTTCCCATGGATTTAAAAGTCAATATCTTTTTCTGTCACTTAACATTTAGACACTTTGATCAGTAAACACCTTTTACTTTGTAAAGGACAGGCCCTTACATCCTGACTGATAATTACCCTTGATGTTACTTGCTTAATTTTTGTTCAGTAGGATGAGCTTCCTGTTGTTTTCATTGCCTGCAGGGCTGTATTTTCAGTGATTGACTAACAGAGAAGTGTTAGATAACCACAGGCTGTAGCCAGTGTTAGTAAGAATCATGGCAATGGTCTTTTCTGTGTTCATAATCCGATTCAAGGGTGCTCCCTATAAGGACTCAAGTTTTTGTACAGGCTTATTTCAGATGTCTTAAATACCACTGCTTCCATTAAAAGGAAAAGAAAAATCTATTTCCTAGTTTATGATCTTACTCTTGGGGATTTTTCCTGGTGGTAAACTGGCCTATGTAAAACTACTCTAGTTCTTCCTAAACCTTTAAACTTCCCACTCAGTTTGCAGACCACATCCCTTACGAGTTCCTACACTTTGTCATTCTGCAGACAGTTTGTTCCCTTGCTGCTCAGCTGTGGCAGTTTCCTCAGTTCCCTGGGAAACTTTTGTTCTGCTCTGGGTTGTCCAGTTCCAGTACAGAGAGTTGTTACCTGTGGGACAGAGCACTTCAGGAGGACTTGCTGTGTAGGGGTTTGTCTTCATGGCAGCTGGCTTTCCAGTAAGATCATGTGTAACCTAGTTACTGGACCACTGACAGTAGATCTGTCAGTCTCTATTCTTCTGAATTTTAATGATTTTTCTCTAACTGCTATCTTCCATGATATTTAAAATATTAAATGTATTTATTTTCTTGGAGTGTAATTACTCATTATTTTTATGCTGAGCTAAAGCAGTTTGTGATTAATGACCTTAAGGTTCCCTTTTTTTACCATATGCTTAGTCATTTTATCTGTGTTAGTAAGGCATGATGACCTATTTTGGTTAATGTGTCTGTTTTTTGAGCCGAAGGATGATAGCAGAAGCATATCTTAGAATTTCTTGGGTATGCTAGAGACAAAAAAGGGGAGTAAAACACCAAAACTCTTAGTTGAGTGTGAATTCTCTTCTGTGAGATGTTAGAAGCATGTTAGACTATGAAAGCTTTAAAGTGTCACTCTTGTTTTATAAGGAGTTCATTTTATATACTTCAGATCATTCTAAGACCCTTCAAGCGAGCCTGACTTTACTACAGGAATTCAGTAAGGTGCCACTATGCCTTATATGCATTAGCAGGTTCTCTGCTTCCTGGCAGTACTGAGTTACTGAGACAGACACTAATTTTTTATTTTATGAGATGAATACCACTTTGAAGGCTCCTTGCTGAATGAATCCATTAAGAACACTGCCTAAAGGGTATCTTATTTTTGCAGAACATGCAAAAAGTCAGGGTCACTTAGCTAGCTGAGGGCTGTGGTAACATACTATTTATTTCCCTTAAAGCAATACTGCATTGGGCTGCTCTTCTGGTTCTTTATGCTTAGACTTTACTAATTGGGGGAAAAAGAGTTTAAAAGAATGGAATAATGATACCCATATTTTTTTTCATTATATTGTTTTCCATTTTAAAAAAATCCCTTCTTTTTTTCTTAACTTAAAAGATCTAATGACTTCATAGGTAATTGTTTATCCATTTCGCCATCTTAAGCACTTCAAACAGATGAGAACCAAGCCCTAAGCCTCCTAAATTGTACACATAGTATTCCCTGACTACTTACTAGTCCTAGTAATTTCAAGACTCGTGCTTTGCTGCAAGAGAGATGAAAATGTCAGGTTTTGGACTGTGTGCATGTTTTGTTCAGTAAAAACCTTCTGGTTTCTCCAGAAGTTTCACTGAAAATTGACTCAGTGAAAAAAGAGGTGTCATTGACTTGGAGACTGAACTTTCTGAGGCAATGAAATAGGAAAAATTGTATGGGCTTAGTAGATGGGCATGAAACCTGGGATCAGTCAGAGCAAACCCAGGAGATAATGTGAGTGGTGAAACTGCAGGGTTTGGCCTTGAACACAGCTGATAACTGAAGGGTTGGAACAGTTTATCTGCTGTCCATGGGATGCTCCTGTTGACCTTGCTACATTGCATTGGCTGAGAACACTGTGGTTTTCCTAAGCATGCTGAAGGTGATCTGGGGAAATCCTTCTGGGAGAAGGGGAGAATTAGAGCTTTTGAGACACGGGCATATAGTGTTCACTTTTCTTTACGTTTTTATTTTTTGCCCCTATTGTCCCTTACTGCAAAGATTAAGTGTGTTGGTAGTTTTACAATACTGTGGTAGAGTTACTGAGCAAAATGAATTCTATTTCTGTAATCTCTTACCAGCAAGTACAGCTTATCAAAATTATTCAAAGGCTAGTAAGTAGTCTAGGCTGTATTTAGAGTATATTTTAACATAGTTAGGACTTCAGGTCCTTTCTGGTGTGAACCATTTATTCTACATATGAGTTGCTGTGTGCAACTGGGCTGCTTGTACAACTACCAGAGATTGCTCAAACTTCCCCTGAAGTGTTAACCAGAACTGATCAATTCAAACTTGCAGTTGGTACCATAGTCATGATTTGGTGCCATTCCATAAGTACTTGAAAAGTTGGGGTAGGTTGCCTCTGTACAGCCTTCTCTTGATTCCTGCAGAAAGATCACTTTTTTCAGGCAGAAATATTCCAGGTGGTATTTCTTGGAGGGGCAGGAGGGAGGAAGAGCTTCCATGCCTCTCGTTAGGTAAATGGGTTCTCTTCCAACACCTGCTACTTCTGTACTTTATTTCTGGATAATCATCTCTGCAAAACAGCATTCTTACTGGCTGTTTTTGAGAGTTGGGAGAAAATTAGGACTATGTGCATTAAACCTTGAAGCATGCAAAGAATTTCAGCTATCTAACTGAAGACATCATACAAATTACGTATCTCACAAGCTTAGTATTTTTTAGATAATTAAGGAATTTCTTGATATTTCAGTAAATTTGACTATTAGTGAAATGAAAAACAAATTATGGTCACCAAATCTTAATGTCTCCATCGTATAATCAATCATTTTTTTAAAATATCAGTCTTGTTTGGCCAAAGTTTTGGGGATAGTTTTTTTTTTTTCCCCTGATGCATTTTTAGAGTTGACTTTTAAGGCATCTTAGTAATTTTAGTTCCTTCCAAATACAGTGTACTGAAAACCGTAGTAAAATTGTCACCTTGGTATAAAGAAACAAATCCTCTGCTAATTTCTAAGACAGAAGGTTTAAAAGCAATAAGTGTAAACAAGACTATGTAATACTAAAAAAGTGAATAAATGTTGTGTAACCTACTGGTTGTGGGAAAAAGATATCAAAGTAAATGTAAACACTGTATTTAATTGCAAATGAATCTTTGAGATTTATCAACTAATAGAAATGGATTTCTACAGGAAAATGACAACAGCAGTTTTAATGTAGGGTTTTGTCCTAAACGCTACACTAGTGTTTAGGACAAATGTGTTTAGTTTTCAGTAATGACTTAAATCATCTTTTTATCTTTCTTTCATTTGGACCATAAAATTTATCTAAAAATGTTTAAAAGGGTAGTCTTATGCTGTCTTTTTTGTTTTTTACTTGACCAAGTTTCATGTAATACTAGTAGAGCATGTATTAAGTCATGGAGAGGAGCGGAAAGGAACGCTGCCAAGGCGCAGACTACAAAAGCAAGTTATCTTTCTTAAATGATGAAGGATACATGCATAAAAAGTTTGTTTTGCTTGGGAGTTTTTGGTTGTTTTGTTTTGGGGTTTGTTTGTTTGTTTTTGTTATTACATGTGCTTTACTGTAGGAAAATAACCTGTTCTTTCCAAGACAGGTTCATCATACTAATGCTGCTAGTCCTAGTCTAGGAAGTTCAACATCTTACGTGATGTAGGAGCCTCAGATATACTTTCAATGTGCTTGTCTCAGAGATGTTTTTACCTCATTTTCCCCTGCAGACTGCTTTGTGCATGTCTGGTTGTGTATTCAGATGAGATTTGGCCCCTACACATGTGAGCTTGAATTTTCTGCCATTTCACATATTGGGGGGAGAGTGAAATAACCTACAAGCAGATCCTCCAAAGCACAATTCCTGGAAACTGCATGCTGTTGTGGGCATGTTTATTTTCTACTTGTATTCTTACTGTGATAATCTTGGCTTTTTGAGGAAGGGAGCAGACAGTTTATTTAAAAACCTGTTATAGTAAAATGTCATTTACATAAGTAACAGTAGATGCCTCCATGCCTCTCAACTCTATTTGACTTTGCAAGAGACTAGGAAGACTTTTTTGAGTTGAATCAAAGGATACCCTGTAATGTTAGAGGTACTTCTTCAGAAAGGCAAGAGTGAAAACTCAAGCATTCTCCTATATGCTTAAAGAAGGGCTGTATCTCAACTTTCCTTTTCAGAGTGATCAGCAGCTCAGTCCAGTGCTCAGGCTCCCCTTTTGCTTGTAGTCCAAGGCTTTTTTGCCTTCAGATCCCAGTGAGGCTGGAGAATAAAAAAATGTTCTTGATGATGTGCTGAGGCTTTGCAGTGGTTTTTCATGCCCTTCTCCTCCCTTCACCCAGCTGCTCCCCTTGCGATTACATCCAAACCTTATCTTTACCTTATTGAGACCTTTTAGTTTTTGCTTGGATGCCACCTGGCTACTACCTGATACTTGTTACCATTCCTTCACAGGAATTTCCATTCCTTTTCTTTTGGGAAAAAAAATACCGGGATCATAAGCTGCTGAAATTGGAAACATGAAAGGAATTTCAGGTGCTGAAAAAAAATAGGATGGATGAATATATCTTAACATTAACTTTGAAGGATTTGTAATAGAGAGGAAGTTGTTAAGGCTGATTTCTGACTATATGTTCTGTACAAAAGGGGAAGAATTAATGCTGAAAGAATAAGAACACGGAACAAGGTAATAGTGGCCTGAGAAGGAAAAGCTGGCATTTTCCATTTGTAAGATAGTTTTCAAATATCTTCTATTCAGACTAAACAGTTGACTGTAGTAATGAAGTCTGGTTTTCCTAAAGGTGTTATGGTTGCCATAAAAGTGCCAGGTGGTGGCATGACAGAAGCAACATGTTTTTGGGTGTGTATAGGAAAGTTCAGATCATGTATTCTAATGGCCTATCTCTGTCCAATTGGACTGGTTGACTAAAAGTGGCTCCAGAACAAAAAATTACGTGCAAGTAAATAGTCTGGAGTTATATATTCTGATCTGCATCTAGCACTGTTAAGTTACAGAGTAGTACCAGTGAAACATTCATGAAGACATGCCTCATTTTCCCTGTTTGAAAGCAGAGCAGCAGTGCTTTTATTTAAGAAATGGTCTCAGAATTAAGAGCTTAGAGTTATGCAAAGAGGAATGAGGTACAAAGAACTAGACTAGAGCTGTAGCCCAGATGCTTCTATGGTTTTGCAGAAACTGTAGGTAAGGCAGTGTTGTGGGAACGCAGTGTTGTGGGAACACTGTGTTACCAGAAGAGGTAGGGAAGCAGTTATGTGATGTTGATGCTCTGGATGGAGTTGCAGTTTTGTGAGGTAAGTGGCACTGTTTTGAAATCACAGTGGAGAAGTAGGGGCAAGTCAGTGAATCAGTCATCTTAGTGCCAGTATTTAAATTTGTGGAATAATCACTGAGTGGAGAGAAGTAAGCCCAAGAACATGATAAAATAAGCACTAACAGACTTACTGCCATCTGACAAGTAGTACTGGTATCTCAAGGAAGAGTTGACCTCTTCACACAGCAACATAAGGCACATTGGTGACTGAGCTTCGTTGTTTAACAAAAAGTTGAGATGTATTTCATATCATGCCTGAGTTATTGTTAGTGTTATCTTTGGTGCAGGAAGAAAAATGTAGGCAGCTGTCCCATTTCAAGCCTATCAGGGAAGCCAGTAGGAACCAACTGTGATTTTATGTGGAGGTTTGTATAATCAGCGCTGTATAGCTGAGAGTTTGGACAGTGGATGAAGGTAATCTCCAGCCTCTGTGGCTTCCAGTGATTTGTGCAGAACAGGAAAGCCACCATACATCGTAGAATTTATAGGGCAGCTGAAATGGCAACTGAGCCCAATAACGTGTTGGAACAGATTGGTTTATTGGTTGGGGTTTGATTTTTTTTTTTTTGTTTTTTTTGGTGATATTCTGTTTGTCTGCATACTGAACGTAAAAGAAAAGTATAAGAGATGTGTAGAAGCAGCGAGAATATATGAGGCAAGAGAGGTCTTGTTGATTAGTCTGCTACCAAGAAAGAGATTTCAAGTTGGGAATTTCTGCATGACTGACTCCTCCTTCCCAGGGGAAGGATTTTCTCTGGGTTTCAGCTCAATCAGTTTCTCCCAACAGAAATAACATACATAAGCTCTAAATATTTTCTGGGTCCTTGAGCTAAAAATGGGTGATACTGAGAAATGCAAAGTCACTTCTTGCTGGAAGCTCACTTAGTATTTCTGGAAGGGAACCAAAATGTATATACCTTTTTAAAGACACTTTTAAGTATGTTTTTATCAACAGATGATGCAATGGGGTAGCTGTTATACACAAAATACAACTGCATTTATAATGTGGTGGTAAGGCTGTGCAAGTGGGCATATATCTCATCTTTTGAGTAGCTGCATAAATTTGTTACTGCCTCCTAAATCTCATCAAGAGGTCATTTTCTTGGCATCTCCCAGATCAGTAGTTTGCCTGACAGTCATATTATGGAGGAAAGCCACAAGGGTGGCAGGGGACATGAAGGTAGAATAAGCTTTAATGCTGCCTGTAGTGCCTTCCCTTGCTGATCAGCTTCTGAATCTCTGCAGAAGTAGAGTGGCCTCTTTCTTCTTCCTCCTTTATCTTCCTCATCCCCTTCTGCTGCTGACTTTTGGGAACTGTGCAACTTCTCAAATGACTTTCAAATTCACTAGCATAGTACAGTAATTGAGCTCAGCCACCTAAAATAGGGGACAGGAGCTCCTCTTGTATAACTTGGCTCTAATGAGGTTTTTATTACCAGGCCACGAAACAGAAGTAGGTAAATCTGATTGTTCAGTGTAGGCAAAATTACAGACTGGCTTCACCTAACCCAGTCTAGAAACATGTAGCACAGCTGTGTTCATATAAGAACAACAGGAAGCAAATCTTTGTCTGACTTGTGGCTTCAGCGGGTGCTGTGTATGAATGTTCCTTCTCAAAAGATGGGGTTTCCCAGCACTACACATCTTACTGAAGATTCCTGGGCATGTAACATGGCATTTAGTCCTTATATTTCCAGCCAGAGGTCTGGTTTAGACCACTATTCCACCTCTAATAATGGCCAGTAGTAATGCTTTTGGGGAAAAAGTGTTAGCAAAACAGTGATCCCTCCCAGCTTTTGGCAGGCTGCAGTTCAAGGACTTTGAGCAAGAAAGGTGTGTCTTCACCTTTGTTTAGCAATCCTTGACAGGCTTTCTTTTGTGAACACATCTAACTATGTATTAATCTATTTTAAATTTTTGTCTTCACAACATCCTGTGACGATGGATTCTGCCATTAATTGTAGTATGGAAAAAGTACCTCCTTTTTCTGTTTTTTTTAAGCAAGCTGTCTGATAAACTTCATATAATACTGCCTAATTCATTTATTTGGAGACATGGTTTCCTATTTGCTTTCTCTATAATAACATTCATGGGTTTATGTCTGTCATTTTATCCATCTTTCCTTATAATCTAAAAGTAGTTGCTTGTTTAATTGTCCTCAGGTTAAAGCTGCTGCAGATCTCCCATAGTTGTCACTTGTTGAATCTTTTCTTGCTCTGCTGTATCCTTCTCTGAACATTGCTTGGTGCAGCAGCTGTAGGCTGCACTAAGGATCTGCAGAGGTACAGTGCTGTTCCCTGTTGCATTGGGTATCCCTGACCTGCTCACTCCTGATGTTCCATTTGCTCTCCCAACCAGCGCTGAACTTGGTCGTCTGTGAGTGTGTGGTTCCTGAATTTAATTAAATTGTGGTGACTCCAGGGTTCCCATTCACTATATTGACTGATACTTTGTGGTGTGTGTCAATAAATACCTGTCAAATCTATCTGCAGATCAACACAGTTAGTTCTCCTGATTTTTTTTTCTAATCCCCAGCAAAGTTTATCATGTTGCTGCTTGCTTTATTTTTCATATAAATAATGAATATATTGAGTAGCACAAATACAAAACTGGAGCTGTTGTGAAAACTGGCTATTTATTCCAGTAGTGTTTCTTCTCATCTATCCAATTGTTAATTCACAGAAGGACCCTCCATTCTATCCCATGTCAGTTCAATTTCTTTAAAAGGCTGTGTTGAGAGACATTGTCAAAGGATTCTTAGAGATCCAGGTTATGTTATATGTATCATATATACCACACTTACCTATATATGTCATGGCAAGTTTGTAAAAGAAGTCACACCGTGATCACACTCCTCTATCATTTTTATTTACATACATGCTAATCTGTTCTACAATTTCTATCAATTTTCCCAGTGTAGCAGTGAGCCTGTAGCTACCAGCCTGATGTTCTCTGGAGCCCTTTTATTGAAATTGGCAGCACATCCTCAGCTTTTTATATCTCATTTTTTAAGTTGTCTGAGAGGGAAGCTGGGCAGCGTGGTTAATAGTTCTCTGGTGGTATGTTGGAGTGCCTTTAAAGTTTCTGGGTGAATAGCATCTAAAACTGTTAGCCTGCTATTGGTTCTAAAGTCTGCTCTAATGATGCTGTGGTTTTGACAGTTATCTTGTACATGTACCATCTTCTTGCTCCCATACACACCTTGCATTTTCCTGAGTTTCAGGGGATTGGTGGCCTGTTTGTCTCCATTGTCCCTTGGCCGTGCTAAGTAGGTGGGCAGACCTTCCTTCTCCTGTTTTGCTGCCTTGAGTGCTTCCAGTGTGTGAAACGGGAGCTGGAAAAGAGGAGGTTGCTGGAAGGCAGGAGTAGGCAGCCATGGGGGAGCACCTCTTTCTGCCTCAGTCCTAGTTTATGTGGGCTTAAGCACATCCAGAAGCCATGGCAATAATAATATATATATAGATATAAATTGGCTTTTATTGCATGAATTATTTGAATGGACAGTGTAGTTGAATGTAATTGTTTCCAGTTCTTATCACTCGGTACAAATCTCAGTTTCAATTAAAAAACTTACACAGATGAGCTTTTTCAATTTGTTTAATAGATAATGGATTTATTTAGTATATTAATATGAACTGTTCTGCTTTCTATTATATTCATAACAGGATTTTAATGCAAATCTTCAAATGTATAAGACATTAATAGAATTTAGGATCAGAATGAAGGGGAAGATGTTAATAAGTCTTAATGTATGTTTTGATTTTGAAGCAGTTCACAATTCAATGTTTCATATTAATTCCTGCCATTTTATCTTCAATATTTGTAACAAAGATCCTCAGTTGTGCAAGCTCTATTTTTGATGTGGATTGGGCTTACACTGCCATGTCTCTAATGGCTTTCTGGCTGTTTTACTGGTGTTTACTCCCTGGAAAGAAAGATCTAATTCATTATTCTAGTCTTAGAATACCTGAGGTGAGATAGCAGTGCTGTTCTCTTCCTCTTTTTCCTACTTCATTTTCCCCTTTCTTCTGTCTTTATGTATGTGGTGATTTTTTTAAATTTTTTTCTTCAGTTTGTATGTGTGTCCCTATGGTTTTCCTTAATTGCTTTTTGCTCTGACTGCAGGATCCTGGCTTGTGTATGTGAGGTTTGTGCAACCATTTTTATCTAGATTCTGCCTTTTTCAGTGGCTTCTGAATCAACTTCCATCTCTTGAATCAATTGAGGTAATGTGGCGTGGTGTTGCTTAGCAATGCTGGGAAGCTGATACTGCCTGGGTGATGTGTGTGCTGTAACAGCACTGAGCAAAAGAGACTACCTGTCCTCTGTGGTCTGTGTGGAGAAGAAATCTTGCATTTTTTAGTGTTTTCAGCATTCTGAGTGGTTTTTTTTTCCTTTTAAGGTTGCTGAGTAACAACTTTGCAGACTTACAGATGTTCCTCCCCTCTTCTTGATACATGCAAGTGTAAAAAAGTTGCTAGTATGTAGAATCAAAATATAATTAGGCTGTGGATCTTTAAAGAACTGGATATCTAATTAACTGTCTTGAGATAGGTATGTTTTCTGTCTACCTTCCCCCCATACCAAGCAAAGCTGTCATGAAGGCAGAGCTGAGCTTTGTAGGATGTTTCAGTCCTCCAAAGCAGCACAGATTAGCAGCCAATCTAGTGTGCATGGCAGTGGATTAAAAACCAGGATAAATTTGATACCGCCAACAATGTAAGAATATAGAAAGAGTTATTTCAGCAGCAGATGTAAAAATGTTAATGGAAGATATTAGCTCTGAAACACTTATTTAAAATTGTTAATTCTTACATTGAAATCTAAATTTTCACTTGTGGGTAGGTGTTTTTTAGTCTCATTTAATTGCAAAAGAGCAAAGTATTGTTTCTTCCTGCTTTCTTGTTTTGTTGTTTTTTCCAAATCCAAGGGAATATATATTAAAAAAAAAAAACAAAACAAAGCAAAACCAAAAAACCCCCCAACTATTTTCTTGTTTACTTTTTTCCCTTCTTTTTAGTAAGAAGCACTAGAAAAATGTGGGCATTGAGGGTGCAGCCATTGATATAAATATACCCAGAAGTGGACAGTAGAGGTGGATGGAGGTGGAGAGGTGTAATCTGGAGGCTGATCCCACCTCAGTGCTGTTTATTAGGGCTGTAAAGGATTGCTTTTTAGAGATTGTTGAACAGGTTGGTCTCTCTGATCAGCTGCTCCTGCCTCTATTAACTAGTAGTTTTCATAACTTACAAATACATTTTCAGTAGCCTGATAGTTGATTAATTTCTGGTTTAGACCATTTAATCCATAGTACATACTCATTTATCCTTGTCTATAAGGAAACAAAACATCGAGCTGGCAAGATTTATAGCAGGTTCATTGCCATGGTTTCAGACAGCCTTACATAGCCTAAAAATAGATTCAGGAAAGAATATTCTCTTCCCTTCCCTCCCTCCCCCAGCTCTAACTAATGGAATTTCCTTTTGTTTGTATGATTTTGTTGTTGTGGATTTACTGACTGACAGGTCAGGCAAATTTGTTTGATGTTTTGTTTTAAGGAGGAAAGTTCATCCAACTATCTAATACATTGGGGAGTGACTTTCCCTGGTAGTGTGCCAAGGCTATTACCTCCTGCTCCCGTCTCTTACACCTCAGTAGCGCTGCTCTGGTAGACTGCAGCTTATTACAAACCAGTGCAATAGTCTGAGCTCTGTAAGGCACCATCCTGGGGATACCTTTGAAAATTATAACCTTGACATTGCCTTGTGCTCAGCAGGGGAAACTTACGGGGTACATGACGATGTGCCTTTAGCAGCTTCTACTGCTGCACGAACAGGTGTTTCTCCCAGAGTCCAACTGGCAGCTTTGCTGTGTCTCCTGCAACCCCACAACGAGGATGTTGCAGACATAATAAGGATTGTGTTGTAACAAGCACAGCAAGTTTTAAAATACTGCTTTGTGTACAGCAGTGCCTGGTCTGTGGCAGCAAGGAGCTAGGTGAGGCAAACGGGGTGACCATTGCTCGGTGTCCTTGCTGAGATAGCACCATCGCTACAGAGCCTTGGCTGGCATGCTTAGAGCTTGCTTGGGCATGGCTTGACTACCTCTGGATTGCAGTGCTGTTTGTCATTGACTGTCAGAAAAATGGAGGTGGAACACAGCTTGGCAGTTAATAGTGGCCTCTTCTGATGCATACTGGCTAAACTATGTTTAGTTTAGCTTTGGGTTGTGTAGTTGAATTTCCCTCCCCCTTGCCTTCAACAGAAGTGTTGACTGTTTCTTTTAGCAGGAGTCCCAGATGGTTTTAGATCTCTCTTCCCAGACAGGAAGGGCATGGATTGGAATCACACCGATGCCTTGGATTTCCTGCATTGCTTCCTGTTGAAATGATGTGCCAAAAGCTGAGGGGGGAGATACTGTGTTACTATATTCGGTGTGCAACTCCTGAGACTAGTGTTGTGCCTATTTATGTTGGCAAGCAAGTAAATAGCCCCATAGTGGCCTTATCAACTTCTATCTTTTAGTGACAGGTTTTGGAGCAAAGGGAAAGTGTTCTGGGTTGAATTGCAAGGCGGGAAGAATCCTGTGTGGTGTCTTAGTAGATTGTTTGGCAAACAAGGTGTTGGTTCTGCCTATCCTTTTTTCATCACCAAGGCTTTGACTGGCCAAGAGAAGCTGTGGTAAGTTTATTCGTTTGTACGTGTTGCTACTGGTACCAGGCCTTTTCTTTCTTGCCGCTGCTGCTTTTGCGGTCAGGGTGCCCTAACCTTTTTCCGTAGGGACTGAATGGAGAAGGACTGATGTGATGTCAGGGTGCAAATATGTTAGTGAATGGCTGCAGTGTATTGCTATTTCTTTCACTTCTTGGTTTATTTACTGTTTGTAAATGCTTTCAAACTTTCTCATGTTTCTGAACTGAACAGAGTTAGGGCTTCTTCTTCCATACACCTTAGTGGACAAAATTTGTATATTTAGGAAGAAGGTGGTACAGAATAGCTAGGACTGTTGATAGGACCACTTAAAGTAGAACTGCTATTCAGAAGAGATTAAACCTTTTAAAGTCATTTCTCTTGCTTTTATGCTGTGCAGCATTGCATTTGATAGCTGCAACATGTGCCTATGCTTTCCTGCTGCTCTGAGTGATACTCTGCAGTATTTATGTGCCTGACTTTGGCAGCTGGAGAGCAGAAGAGCAGCCCCCAAGTACAGATGAGGGAAATGTGCCTTCTCAGCCTTCCACAGAGGCAGGGACCTGCCTTGGCTTGTTCATTACCAGTACAGGGCACAATATTTGGGGCTGGGGCATGGGCAGGTTGGGCTGGCTTTTAGGTTCTTGTTCTGAAGAACGTTTCTTGTTCCTCTTGGAGTGGAGGTGAGTGTGCCATCCTTTTCAGAGGATGCACACTGGGATTTTCATAAAATACAGAGTTCCTGGCTCTCAGGGAGTTTTTTCACATGCAGTTCATTGCAGTTTTTTCCCATTCAGTGATTTTTTTCCAGTTTCCCAATCCAAACTGAAGCTGAAGGAGTTCCTAGAAGCCTCCAAGGATGAGAGGATGACTGCCATCTGTGTTTGGTTGTGTGCTCCCTGGGGAGAAGTGCAGACTGCTTCATGCAGGCCAGCCCAAATTGTGGAGCCTGGCCATGTAAGTGACCCTATGGAAATATAATCCTCTCTGATGCTAGAGAGGAAAATTTTTCATATCTGGTAGATGCTTAGATATTCTTTAAGGACCTTCTCTCCTGTAGTGATTTAAACCCCTGGAAATATTATATGCATGAATTTACATAAAATCAACCTGCATAAAATTACATCAATGCACAGTAGATTATCACCTCTTTCCCCTCCCATCTATCCAACACTTGTGTCATTTTACGTCCATTTTTGTTCCCTTCAATGCTTCCAGCCACTTCCTTGCTCTGCTCACTATGCACCAGTGTGCTCCACATGGGAAAGCTTATGTGTGTGCACTCTCCTGAAATGTGTTGATCTTTGCACGAGTGCTCACCTCCTTCATTGAAAGGTGAAGACACTGTTATGTGTGTCTGTGTGTCTGTCTGGGGGTAGCAGATGGCTAGAATCAGAGATAGGAGGTTTGTGTGTATATATACATATATATATATAGATAGATAGATACATATATGGGAGAGCTCTCAGGTTGCTGGTGGATCTACAGGATTAGAGAAGTTGGGGGTGAGGTGAAAGCAATGCCAAAAGCATCAAATCATATACTGTTTGTTTTGTCTGGATACTGAAGTGTTATTTGAAGGCAGATGCTTCACTTGTAGACCTTGTAGGAATTGAAATATTCATATTCAGGAGTTATTAAAATTAAGGATACTGCTTTCTGGACTCTCAAGGTAGTGCAGTTCCTGATTCTCAACTTTTCCTGTAAGTTGTGTGGTTTTTCCTTATTTAAAGAAAAAAATGAAAATCCGTTCTGTTTGAAAATAAAAGCTGCCATAGCAACTACAAATTTTTGCCCTTTAGTGGGGATTTCTGGCCATGGGGTGAGAGAAGAGAGTTGCAGTGGCAGCAGACTGTCATGTTCCTCTGCACAGCTCTCCAGCCTAAGGGAGGGGGAGACCTCTGAGTTGTTGTGTACATGCAGGACAGGGCTGTTGACTTCAGGAAGGAAATCACAGAATCATAGAATATCCTGAATTGGAAGGCACCCACAAATATTGAGCCCAACTCTTTATGCTGAACAGGACAGCCCCAAGAATCACACCGTGTGCCTGAAAGTGTTTTCCAAATGCTTCTTGACCTCTCAACAGGCTTGGAATAAATCCTGAGAAATCTGTCAGGAATAAAACTTGATGTCATTGTTCATGCTCAAGGAAATAAACTATTTTCTATCAGATATGACATACTTCCCCCCCCCCCCTCCATTTCTTTTGCCCTTCCTGACAATCCTTTTGCACTTTTAGGGGCCTGTCTCCAGTTCTTGACTTTTTATTTGCTTATCTTTCACCTGCAGTTTCTCCTTCCTTCCAGACCAGACACTTCGCCTGTTGTGGCCACCCTTCCGCGTCCTTGTCCAGTTTTTCTTTCACATGTAATCATCTTTTTTTGTCCATTTTCCTGTCTTGTTTTGTTCACTGCCTTGGGATCCCTGGCTCCCTTCCCTGCCCGTTGCTCTTGCTCTCTGTCTTGTTTTGGGCCCTTGTCCCAGTCTGTTCCTTCGTCTCCATCGGGTCTGGCATTTGTCCGTGCTGCACTCCAGATGCACGCCTTCCGCTTCCTTGCTGCTCGGGTGCTGGCAGCCCCACCATGGCCAGCACAGGAAAGATGGGCTCCCTCCACTCCAGGGCCTGGACCTGCTCCAGGGCCTGGACCTGCTCCAGTTGGGCAGCCATGGAAATGAAAGGAGTCTTGGGCTCCTCTGTTCCCAGGCTGGCGTGTGCTCTCGCTCTCTGTGGGTAGATATTGGGTTGCCTTTGGGAAAGTGTGCAAAGTTCGAGCATGATCAGCAAGGAAAAACTCCTGGGAGATACTAGTTATGGGCTTTTTAAAGGTGTTTGCCTGCCATGAACATGCTATGCTACCACTGGATATGGCTATAAAGGCTGATTTCCGTGTTCAGCATAATCTAAAGTTACTTGAGACTCAGGAGCCAAGAAAGAAATATGAGAAGTATAGGGTGTTCTCCAAGGGAAGAAGAGTAATCTAATACCTGGCCTGCCTGTTTGCCTGGTGCAGCAGTGTGTTCTGCCATGCTGCTTTATTGGGAGCCTCGTATTTACTGAGAGGACCCGTTAAAATCTTACAGGCAGCACTCACTTGGGACTATTTAAAATGTATTATTTATGTCCCTCTTTCTGCTTGATCTTTCACTGGGAACTTCAGCCTCTTAATATCTGGATTTTAAAAAAGGATCTGAGTCCTGTGCCTCTCTATCTTCCTTGGGTTGTAAAGGCCGTTTTGGAATGTTGCTTCCAATGACGTTTTGAGGAGATCAGTGCAGACTGGTGGGCCACTTTGGCAGTATTTCTGCTTTCTCTCTTGTGAACACTGCAAGGAAGAGGAGAGAATAAGAGAACTGGTACTCTCCACTGTCTGCTTTAGTAGTAAAAAGTACAGATTCCACAGGTAATGCTTTTTCACACTTCCAAGAAGGTGAGTAATCAGTTTTGAGATGAAACAAAAGCCACAGGGATGTAATCTGCACTGAAACAGGTTTGTTGATAGAGACAAATGGGGTGGTTGAACAGGCAAGCCCTTCCATAGCTGCAGCTTCTAAAGCTTTCTGTAATAGTGCTGTGCTTTTGAGTGACTTCTGTTAGTTTTCATTGTGAAGTTAGTTACAGTGGGATAGGGCAGACATAGCAGCACCTAATAGAGCTCTTTTAGTCTAAATCTCTCTTCTGTGAAAACCAACCTTAGTCTGTCTTCATGCAATGTGACAGTACATAAAGCAGTTTTTTTCTTGATGGTATGAGTATTTCTTGCTGGGAACTGTGTCATTACCAAGTGTGGTATTTCCTTGATCAATAATAAAGGCTTATGTTTAAAGACTTAATTAAAAAAAAAAAAAAAACAACAAAAAACCCCAAAGAAAACAATAATTTTAAATTCAATTATATCAAACAGTTTTACAAACTCATAAAAAGTCTGTTTTGGGAACAGACATTGAAATATTTAAAGACTTCAGGAGTTTTTTCTGGTTTTGTAGTGAGTTGTATGCTGAGCATATAACTGTGACCATAAAT
>JAWWLV010000001.1:77366242-77379754 GCA_035041135.1 Platyrinchus mystaceus
AAATATTTAAAGACTTCAGGAGTTTTTTCTGGTTTTGTAGTGAGTTGTATGCTGAGCATATAACTGTGACCATAAATATGTTTTTCCAAGTGGAAAACCTATGTAATAATTTTGTGGGAGTTTGATCATGAGCTTTGGACATAGAGTAATCTAGTCAAGGCCATTATGGCTTCAGTTTAACATGTTTGGATAGGCGTCTTCCTTGGCTGCGTAATGCTGGACAGTGATGTCATTGTCCTCTGTGGTTTTGAGCCACTGTGCCATGAGGGTACCTACCCTTTTCGTGCAGCACAACGTGTGTGGTGGCAAGCTCATGGGCTTCTGCTCCCTATTTGTGCGACACACCATCAGTGCAACAAGTTGTAACTGATTGCTGTCAACAGGAGAGGGAGGAGAGAGAGAAGGAGGGAGAATGCGATCTTGGCATGCAGACAGCTGCATTTTGGTTTGTGCTAGGGGCCTGCATGCTCAAGGCATGGAGAAGCTCCTCTGAAGGGCCACTGAATACCTGAATTAGTCTCTGTTGCTTAACTGCTTTCTGGAGGAGCTGGCCTGCATTTAGACAGTGTGAATACCTCTACTATATACTCATACTTGGTTCAGAGAAATAGCGTTTCCCCTGAGCTGTTTCATTTCTCAAAAACAGGACTGTATCAGATTTTCCCCCAACTGCTGAACAGTAGTGCTAATGTAGTGTGTTATTTATTCTTTTGACATGTTTTTATTTCATGGAAAATGTCTACGTTATGCTTGAAGCTGGGTATGAGTTGCTGGATCCCTTTCAGAATTCTGTTAAATCTGGAAGTAAATCAGATTACTTTCTTCTACTATAAGCACATTCGGCTTGGCTTTCACATGGGGTGCTGTATGGGTGAATGAGCCCAGAGCACTCCAGCTGGTGCAACAGCTTTATTTATGCTGAGTGGTGGCATGAAAGGGTTTTATAAAATGCTTTTAGTGGTTTCAGGAGTGATTCGTAATAGTATTGAACCACCAAACTGCTTTAAGTTCTTACCCACTTTGCTTGTGTTTTCTAGTGACAAACTGTGGGCTTGGATGATGACCCAATTAATCAGGAAACTGGGCTGGCTAGAAACACAAGAAATAGGGAGTTTTCTTAGATTCTCTTTATATGTTCCTCACATTTACCATGTGGCAATGAAGCTTCCACAGTCTTTCTGTTCATAATGTGAAATAGCTTTTTTTCCCACAGGATGATGTTTTTATATCTCAACTTTAAAATGCTTTAGGTCTTCATAAAATGATAACATGTACACTCTCACTTATACAACACATGTTATCATCAGTAAAGGATTAACTGGGTTACTTCAGCATGTATTTTATGCACTCTTTACTCTTAATATTTTTCCCCTCATAGTTTTTTGTAAATTGTGCAAGCATGTTGAGTTTTATTTTTTCATAGGTTTTAGTGACAGAATTGGCAGGTTATGCAAAATGGAAGGGGTGTCAATAAAATCAAATATGTAAGTATATGATAGAATTAGCTCACACCTTCTTCCTAAGCATAATCTCTTATGCAAGCAGTTTTATCAATAGGTTGAAAAACATCTCAGAAAACAGGTTGGGAGTTTCACAGAAAAGAAGAAATATCTTGTCCCTGGCCTGAAATAAAGCAGAAATTTTATAGAAAAGGTGTGGCCTGTTCAATCGGAAAAGTAAAGTGTTGGGAAAGTAAAGTGTCAGGAAAGTACTTTCAATGGAGAACATTATGTTGAACTTCATGCGAAGCAAGTGGGCAATATTTAATTCAAATTTTAACTTGTCTAATAACAAATGAAGCATTTGTGTGGAAATATCTCCCTCTGGTCTATTAAGGGATTCATGGCTCCATGAGCTCCCTGTTTTGCTCAGACTGTGCCTTTGGATTTGAAGTGAAAATATAGTTGTTGGGTGAGAGTCACTAATTGAGCAATTGGAGCTAATCATCCCCTTGGTTTAGCAGATGAGATACTAATTTTCTTTCCAGGAATAGCCAGAATTACTTGTCTGTACAATGTCTTCGAGCTGGCTGATTTCAAACCTGAATTAAAAACTTTAAAATTGTCTGTGTTGGTTTGAATATGACATTGGCATTCCTGATTCAAGTAAGTAACGCTGATTGTGGTATAAGGGTGCCACGAAGGGGTAATGAAGAACAAATAGTGAAGACAACTCTCCAGAGGTTACGAAATGATCACAAGCAGCCCCAAGAGTAACTTGTATGAAGAGGTTTCTGAGGAGTTCCTTTGAGAGAGTGAGCATGTGAAGTTTTACTTACTTGTGGGTTAAAAAAAATCCATGGACTAGACTGGCTTGATTCACAGAACAATCTGTGTTTGTGCATTGGGGATGATTTTTTTTCACAGAGGCAATTGCAAAAGCATACAGAAACCTATTGTTGCACTTGGTTGATAGATCTACTGACAGGTGTGTGGTTGAAGAAGAAAGATAGCATACATCAGATGTGTGCAGGATGGGACTGCTCTTTGCTGACATCTGGCAGAAGAATTGGAATCTAGGATAGCTACCAGTGCCACAGAATTGCAGACAGTTTTAGGACCTGAATGCAATGAAGATAAATGAGCTCCAGTTGGAAGCTCAATGGCCTGAAAGGTAAAAACAGAAATGAATGCAGGCACTCTGAATGCTGTACAGATAGGTTTGCAAGAGGTGTTTTATGTCCTGTACGTTTATAAATGTTCATTATTCTGGATTTCAGGTTACATTATTGATATACTGAATATTTAGAGTTTTTTTAAAGCTTTGTATTACTGCCTAGGTCCCTAAATTAGACACTGGTTTCATGTTCTAGCTACTCTGGTGTTAACAACTAAGCATATTTTATTGCTCTACAAACCTGAGTAATTAGTCTGTCCATTTGCATAACCATCCTATAGAAACTAGGTTAAGGGATATGACAATGTTATTTAGAGGTTTTCAGAATCTGACCAAGATAGGCAACTTTGTGGGCACTCTTTATTTTCAATACAGGTGATGAATTTTATTCTTTTATGGATAATCTCGCATAGCTGGGCATTTCTTATTGCTGCAAGTTGTAGGAAGTCTGCAGAATGCTAAAGAATCTGATTCTGAGACTTGCTTTTGCAAGTCTGTCTACTTTTTAGTTGACAGCCATGGTGTCTTCTTGAGCAGGCAGGTTTTTCCAAGTTGATTTTCTGTGTCTTTAGGGACAGAAAAAAAAATAACTGTATTTAGAAATTAAGCCCAGTTAGGGAGCTCCCCGTCCATCCTCTTTCCCACTAATTGTACAGGGGACTAGACGTGATCTGTCTTCCTGCTGATCTTCTTGACCATAGCTCACCTAGAGCCTCCCTGCTTCTGACTTCCTGAAGCAGCCATCATTTACAATGTTGACTTTTCTTTTTTGTTTGTTTTGAGCTAGAAGACAGCCCAGTGCTGTGGAAGAACTGCCTTTTTGTTGGCTTCCTTCTCTATGTGAATACTGTGGATGAATTGGCCTTTTATAATACTTCTTTCTTTTTCTTAATATTGTGGATGTGAGCAGTAAGGGCAGAGAGGATTCTGAACACAAATCCCTAAAGTACCTTCAGTTAGTAGGCTTCCTTTAGAATCTGAGCAGCCAGGCTTAGTCTGCAGGGTGCAAGCAGAGAAACAGACATCTGTGTCTGTACTTCTGCTCTTCAAGCTTGTTCTATTTTTCTATTTAAAACTTTTCATATTTCTTTGCTTCCACAGAAATGCTGGTCCAATAGCCTAATGAAAAATTTCTGGATTTATGTCAGATTTCTAATTTGTGTTTTTCTTTCTAAGGACCTTTTTATAATATCAGGGTTATATGAGGTTCTGTGTGGAATAATGTGATGCATGAATGTTGTGTTGAAGAGGCAGCTGTTTGTGTGTTTTCGTAGTTCCTTAAGAAAGTCAGACTTTAAAGAGAAGCTTTTCCTCTATATTCTCCCATGAGAAACTGCCAAAGACTCATAAGATTCTGGTAACTTCAGAGCTTTCAAAAAACACCTCCCTTCTCTGCTGTGGAGTTCTCCTTCTTACAGAGAGTATTTGTTTTGTATTTGCGAAAAGGGTAAATCACCTCTAGGTATTCCCTAGAGCTGTCTATGTAGTAGATAGTGAATCCAACTCAAAAAAGTATTCTGGTGGTTCTTTGCCTGGAATGGGGCTGAGCCACTTATTCAGTGTGGCATGACTTAGAAAAATTACCACTTATTGCTGCAATATTTCCACAATTGCTGCTGTGTGCATGAGTCTGCTGCCTCTCCAATCAACTTCCACTGCTGCTGCTCCTGGTGTACATGAGCTCTCAGCTGAGCAAGTGCTGGGGATGGTTTCTGAGGGCCATAAAGATGATCAGAGGGCTGGAACACCTCCCATGAAGACAGACTGAGGGAGCTGGGGTTGTTCAGGCTGGAGAGGAGAAGGCTTCAGGAAGACCTTCTATCAACCTATCAGTAACTAAAGAGAAGGTTACAAGAGAGCTGGCGAGGGACTTTTTACAAGGATGTCGAGAGATAGAGCAAGGGGTGATGGCTTTAAAGAAGGTGGGTTTAGATTAGGTATTTAGAAGAAGTTCTTTCCTGGGAGGGTGGTGAGGCAATGGAACAGGTTGCCCAGGGAAGTTGTAGATGCCCCATCCCTGGAAGCATTCAAGGACAGGTTGGATGGAGCTTTGAGCAACCTGGTCTAATTGAAAGTGTCCCTGGCCACAGCATGAAATGAGAGGATCTTTAAGGTCCCTTCCAACCCAAACCATTCTGTAATTCTATGCAATTTCAAAATTGTGGGGTTCTATGAAAGAAATTTTAAGTTGGACTTTGATGAACCTTGCAGGTCCCTTCCAAGTCAGGATATTTACAAGAATAACTTAAATTTTTTTAATTGTCATATTTGCGTTGTACAAGTCTGCCAGGGACTTGTGGAAATTACTGGAATAATGTTTTGCAGTATAAAAACCTGAGCTGTACTGGCCCTGTCTGCTACCCATCATTTCAAACTGAATTTGGTCATTTTCCTTGTATGATTTTTTTTTTTTAATATTGGTTCAAATAACTTGCTCTCTTATTTAATTTTTATGGTAATTCTGGTATATGAATGAAAATGCAGTGTCAGTGACAATTAACGCTGCACATACAGAATTTTCCTTTACTGAAGGTGTACAAGTCTGCCGTGTGCTCTTGGTAGGGCTCTATATTTATACCTGTTTTGCTGTTGTCCATGGGGACGAAAAAAGAAATTTATAGGATAACGTGAAGGATGAGCACATCTTATGAGAAGTGGGCTTGGTTGATAAATTAGACTCTGCAGTGTGATGGCTGATTTGTAGAGATGTCCTGCTCTCTCTACTTTGGAGCATTAATATCTTGTGCAGTGGTGGACTGAGCCTTAGAGAGAGGGGTGGCATCTTCACCTTCACAGTGAGATTTTCCATAGCTGCTGTCTCTGAGCCCTCCATCAGTGACCTGTGCATATTACCTTGTCATTCCTTGTACCTTATTTATTACGATTCCTTAAACTTACTCCAGTTTGTCAAGTTTTGTGGTTTTCTGCAAGTATGAAAGTGCTTACAATTGAACATGAGTACTTGACAGGAGTGGTAGAAGCAGTATTTGTTGTAGTTCTCTCTACAGCTGAGGCTTTCCAAAAGTTTCACAAGAAGCTGAAAGGCATTTGTGAACACTTTGCCTGAGTTGCACCTTTTTCTCCTTGCTGCTTCATGTTTGTTATCCTTTGGAAGATCTGAATTGAGTCTATTCCTTTCTAGCCCTCTGATGCCTTCGTTGTTCTTACTGCTGGCTTATAAGCCATTGAGTCAGTTTGAGTCATCTCATCTGGTGCTATGGGTTATATTGATTATTTTAATCTCTTTCAAGTATTCCATTGTCATAGGAGCTTGGAGACAATGTTTTGCCAGCACCCGGGAGGCCTTGACTGCAGCTTTAGCCCTACATCTGATCTCCTCGGTGACTTTACAGGCCACTCACATCATTCCACTGTGCCTCAGGCTTCACGACCTTTGAGAGGAGTGTAGTGAGCAGTGTGCTTCCTTCTGCTTCATGCTGTGAAAATATGTTTTAAGTAAAGCAAAAGAAGTGGAAAAGACCTAGATACATGGTAACATTCTCACCCTATAACAGGCTTCTTCAGTCTTCAAGAACTTCTTGCATCAAATGTCCAGTCCTCTTTGTCTATTCTAGAAGAGCAGAGTAATTAACAGATCAGAGTGGCATCTATTTTGACATGAGCTTTGTTCCTCATTTCAAACAGTGACTTGTTGCTTCTATTTCCCTCAGTATTTTGTAATTTTTGTAACCCTTTATTCCTGCCCCTCTGCTCCTCTTACCACCCTCTCCTCTCCCCCACCCCCAAGTGCTGTTTATATTCCTAGCTCCCTTTAGTCTAAGTAAGTTTCATACTTTTTTCATCCTTCCAAAGAAAAATATGTGGAAAGCTTAATTGGCCTGAACCTTTCTGATGCTATGAAATGTGGCTGTTTTGGACATGGAGAACTAAGGTGGCTTTATGCTGAACCACATTGAGGTCTTTGTCAAGATACTGCATGAGTATATACAGACTTTAAAATTTTAATCTAAGCATTTAGTATCTGTATAAAAGGATTGTTAATGTGTGATTAGGACAAAACAACATCTACTAATCTATCTAATGGCAGTTGTAGCTTTTTTTTGTGCCTTCCAGGTGCTCCAGGTAGAGTTAGCTGAGAAGGCTTGAGTCAGCCCAGTAGCTTGCCAAGCAGCTGGCTGGGCTTAGCTCTCCCTGGCCTTAGGTTTGCCAGCCTGCTGAGAGCCGATTTTATTTGCTAATCCAGCCAAAAACGAAACACTGAATTGTTTTGTTTGAATCACAGAATATGCCGAGTTGGAAGGGACTCACAAAAATCATCCAGTTTCAACCCTTAGCCCTGCACAGGACTGTCTACAGGTGCCTCAGAATATCATCCAAACACTTCTTAAACTGTCAGGCTTGGTGCTGTGACCACTTCTCTGGGTACCCTGTTTCAGCACCCAACCACTCTCCTGGTGAAGAACCTTTTCCTATTATCCAAGCTAAACCTCCCATGACACAACTTCAGGCCATTCCTTCAGGTCCCGTCACTGGTCATCACAGGAGAGATCAATGTCTGTCCCTCTTCCTCTCATGAGGAAGTTGTAGACTGCAATGAGGTCTCATCTCTTCTTCTCCAGGCTGAACAGACCAAGTGCCCTCAGCCGCTCCTCATACGGCTTCCCCTCAAAGCCCTTCACCATCTTTGTTGCCCTCCTTTGGACACTCTCTAAGAGCTTAATATGTTTCTTATATTTTGGTGCCCAAAACTGCACACAATATTCAAAGTGAGTCCCCCCCAGTGCAAAGCAGAGTGGGACAATCCCCTCCCTTGACAGGTTGGTGACGCTTTGCCTGACATCCCCCAGGACACGGTTGGCCCTCCTGGGTACCAGGGCACTGCTGACTCATATTCAACTTGTAACTGACTGGGACCCCCAGCTCCCTTCCCGAGGCACTGCTTTCCAGCATCTCATTCCCCAGTCTGTACGTACATTCAGGGTTACCCCATCCCAGGTGCAGAATCCTGCACTTCCCTTGTTGAACTTCATATGGTTGGTGATTGCCCAGTCCTCTAATTTGTCCAGGTGTCCCTGCAGGGCCTCCCTGCCTTCAAGGGAGTCAGCAGCTCCTCCCAGTTTTGTGTCATCTGCAAACGTGCTTAATATCCCTTCCAGTCCTGCATCCAAGACATTGATGAAGATGTTGAAGTGCACAGGGCCTAAGATTGAGCCTAGTGGAACCCCATTAGTGACAGGTCACCAGTCTGATGTCACCCATTCACCCTGTGCTCCACCAATGACCAATTGCTCACTCACCACATGATGTGTTTATCCAGCTGTGGGCTGGACATTTTGTCCAGAAGGATCCTATGAGAGTATCAAAAGCTTTACTGAAATCCGAAAAGATTACATCAACTGGCTTCCCTTGATCAACTAGGTTAGTTACCTTGTCATAAAGGAAATCAGGTTGGATAAGTAGGACTTTCCACTCATGAAGTCATGCTGGCTGTGACCAAGGACTGCATTGTCTTTCAGTACTTTCCAAAATAATCTTCTTCATAACTTTATCAGGCACTGAAGTGAGACTGATGGGCCTGTAGTTTCCAGGGTCCTCTTTCTTGCCCTTCTTGAAAATCGGGACATTTTGGGTTAGAGAGATGCATTGGCTCAGTCTAAGGAGATTGAGAGTTGGTGCACAGCATCAGGCAGGACTGCATGGGTAGGAGCTGGGAAGGAGCAGAAGGGGCCATGTCTTCCCCATGGGCAGCTTTGGTGTCTCATATCACTTCTCTCTTCATGCAGGTTAGGATGCAGATCAGCTTTCTGGAGCAGTCTCTCTCCATCTTTGCAGGTGCTACGCCACTTCCGAGAAGGGCACTGACATCCAGTGAATCTGCAACAGAAACAACAGTTGGGATTTTGACCCTGGGTTTCACTAGCTGTCATAAAGAGCAGGCAGAAACTCTTAATTTTCAGGGTTCAGATGAGTCTTTTTTGTTTGCCACTCTCTTTGCTCCTGTACTAGTTGTCTACCTGCACATATGTTTTGCTTAGAGCTGTGTATCTTGGAATCTGCTGGCTGCTGCTGTTTCTTCTTCTTTAATACCTTCCCCAATTCACTGTCACCTTTCTACTAGAGTGTCTTTGAATTTCTCTATCCTTTGTCCAAACCTGATCCATCTCTTCATCGTGACAGATGTTTGGCATCCCAATCCTGCCAGGTTTGCTCAATGTTTACTTAATATTCTTCCGTTGCATTCTGTAACCTTAGTTCACTGTCTTCTAGATCAAAGAGATTTAGAGAAAGGTATGCAGCTTGACTGATGTGTTGCGTTATTTTAGAGAGGGTAATTTTTAAGGCCTCTTACATAAAGACATAATAAAAAAATTATGCTGATGTTATGACAGCAGCTTAGTAAGACTAGTGTCATGCAGAAAAAACCCTTAAATAATGTCCAGTGCAGCATGCGGATGTTTAGACATGCTGATTAAAAAATAAAAGGTCTTCTTTTAATTTTCTAAGTAGCAGATGCTTGTGATCAGGGTGGCCAATAGTTCTTAGATCTTTGCTTCCAAAGGGAAGCATGTGTGCATAACTGAATAATTCAATATATATATTAAAAAAGTTTCTATATTACTAACTGTGAATAATAATAAAAAGCCTCTTAGCTATATAAATGAGTAGTTTTGCTTGTACCTTGCCTCCACTTTTTTGGCTCCTAAATTTGAGTACTTTTTCCGTGTTTCACTAAGTTTATTGGCCTGTCTGAATCTGTGTGTGGGCCACTAGATCATCTAGTCAGAAGAGCATTTGTAGAAAGACTAAATGTTTGTAATATTTCCTAGCATTTTTTGTTTAATGGTATCACTTGAACTGACTGGATTGATTCCTATGTTTACAATTTAATGGAAAGAACAGGTTTCTTCCTCATCCACTTTAAATGTTAGTACATAGCCAAATACTTTAGTAGTAACACAGCAGTTGTAGAGGTCCTTTTGGCCCCGTCAGTGTGATCTGGGATACGTGGTGGCTTCAGAAGAGCTCTTAAAACAGCTTTTGAATTGATATGAACATGAACCAGAATCTTTGTATGTAGTGACACTTCCAGACTGGAAGTTACCATGCCTGTGTTACATTTTTAAATGTTCCTGCGTACTCCACAATCAGGAAAATCGGATTTATTTGTAAGGGGGCCCGGAGTCTTTCTATGTAGAGCTTGGAATTCCGGAATTTTGGAATTCTGTAATTCCTGCCTCCAGCTGCAGCTTTCTTGTTGACAGTGTTTGTCTTATAGAAAGACTTAATTAATTTTAAATAATAAGATATATTTATTGATTCTTTTTACATTTTTAGGTTACAATGCCTCTTGAGGAAAAATTTGCCTTTCCAGTAGTGTTTGGTATGGACTTGGTTAGGTTTCACTGGTATCTCTCCAACCTTGGTGGTTATGCTAGTGCCAAATCATTGCAAAAGCTCGCCTGTGTTTTATTTTTTCTCCTACACTTGTGCCTATTAAGATGATATTTAGAAGTGTGGGGTCCCTAATTTTTAATTCCCTTCCTTTTCAGCTAATATTTCTTCTAATGAGAGTGCTGTTTTAAAATTTTTTACTCTTTTTGGTATTTGCTGTGTAAAAAATCTGTGGGAACAGATTAGTTGGGACATGGAAGAGTAATGTATAGTAAATAGTTTATCTTGTCAAAGACAGGGCTGTTTTTATTCTATCCTTGTGGAGGGATCTGGTATCTTACTACCTGTCACTGTTCTCTATACTGTACTATAGAACTGGTGATGCATTCACTAATACATAGGTTGTTTTGTGCTTCCTATTTTTCCCATATACGCTTCTCAATAATTGTAACCTCCGAGTTAAAGCCGGGCAGTGTTTGGTAGTACACTTCTTGTGCCTCTGTTCAGCTGGGAAGTTATCTTTCCATTCTTTCTGTGTGCTACATGTTTTGGTCATTGATCACCATATAAGAGTCATGCAGAATGAAAATGCATTTACCAAGACAGATAAATGGACGGTAGCAGTAGATTTCATCAGAAATCCAGCTAGAGTGTCAAAAAGGGGGTGGGAAAAGTGAAATAAAATTCTAGTGTGATGTGTAACATTCAACAAGTAAAACTATGGTGCTTGAATTAAAAAAAGGTTAAAGATGTGCCAGATAATGAAAAATCACACTGAATCTCTGTTGTAGCCTTGTCTCTTTTTAGGATAGCATAATTATTTAGCAGAAATGCATTATATAATGTGTTGCGAAAGCTGCGTGGAAACAAAAGTAGCAAGCCAGTTCCTCAGGTTACTTTCTATGGATATAGAGCAGACATCCACATTCAGTGAGCGGTGCAGGCAAGCTGGTGCAGGTGTAGCCATTCCCTAGAATGGCAAGGAGGGTGTTTTGCTTGGTGTTCCCTTCACACTTACAGGACTCTGTAGGATATCAGATCTCCTATGCTTTTCCCAACCAGTGTTATTCCTTTTGTTTTTTGCTGGCCTTCCAAGTAGTACATCCTCACAGTCCTTGGCTCATCGGTGGGATCAGGCCAGGCTCTGGTTCTAAAGCAGCTCTGGTCCCCAAAGGAAACAAAATATTTGGGCTATGTAATTGTTGTCATCTTGTACCCCTTTGACTTTCTTGCTTCACAGGCTCTTAAACAAGGTAGCAGCTGCAAAGGGCCAGAGATGGCTGGAAGGAAAAAATACTGCTGTAGCCAAGAGACAATGATGGTCAGCCAGTGGGGAAGTGTCCCACCTGCTCTACTTACCTTCTCTGGCAGCCCTGGCTGTGGCTTATAAGAGCCTGATTCATAAATACATAAAAATTTACATAATTAATTGAAATCTCAGTTTTGCCATGCTCTATTTCCAATGCGGTTATGTTTACTTTTCCAGAAGAAAAGGAAAAAATTTCCCATTGTGCATTACTGTAACCTGTCTATCAGCCCTAACCCCAGCAGGTGATTACCCTGTGTATTTTGAAAAGTAAAAAGTTTGCCTGATTTTCTAGTTCTCATATGAGACATTAAGAAAAAAATCATGGTGGCTCTTACTTTGTGTTAATGATCATATAGTTTGCCAGCTGTAAGTATATATACCATAATGCTTATGTGCAAAACATCTTATTTATGAGTGATATGGTCTTCTTTGTCCTTATTCTTTTATCAGGTATAAGAAACGTGTTTCCCTAAACATGGGTGAAACAGAGCAGAGACCAACAGCAGGATCCCGCTTAGGAGCTCAGGAAAATGCTGGGATCAGTACTTTGGAGCATGGACAGAAACCACCTATGACACCTCCAGGAAAACTTGTCTCCATTAAAATTCAGATGCTGGATGACACACAAGAAACTTTTGACATTCCGGTAAGGATGTAGAGGCTAGGGTGGCTAAAAATTATTCAGGCATTTCTAAAAGTGCATGTTCTCAAACCAGTTCTCTTTTTATTTCAACTGTGATTCTTTGGCTAATGAATTCATGTTGTGGAGAAAATGGCTACTATATCAGCATTAAATAGATGATGGTGCGATAGAATAACATTAAACAGGGAAGTGAACTGTAAATTATAGTTATTCTGTTTCTGTTTGAGCAGCTTCAGAGGAGGTGAAAGTCCTTGGTAGTTTTTTTTCTTCAAATATTACATTAGTGGTTTTCTCTACTTTCTAAACAATTGTTCTATTTCCTTGTTGCTGTTTTGCTCTTGATCCAGTAAACCACAGATCTATACAGATATTGCTTGTCTTTTCCTCTGGCAAGTCCTTAAGATAGTAACTTGAAATCATCAAAGTTTTTAGTAATTTCTGTCACTCTTATATGCACTGAGTGCTCTCTCACAATTGAGTGCAAGGAAAGAAGAAAAGCAGTCTCATTTAAAGTTTCTCTCTGTACCCCACTGAAATTGATCCAGGCTTGTTCTTGCCAAGGACACAGAGATACTACTGCTTTTGTGTGTGTTTGTGATCAGAAGAATCAGTTTGAATTAGTTTTGATACCAAGACCGATTCTGTTTCACAAAATCACCAATGATTTTAACATGCCATGCTTACACAATTAACATGTAAGGTGGTTGTACACTGTTGCTGTTATGAAAGTGTGGACTGGAATGTACATTTTTCAAAGTCTTCAGGGTTCAGTGAATAGAAAAACGGAAACCTGAGTTCAAATTTCATCCTTTGTTACTTGTATTTTCTGTAGCTATGGTAATTTCCATGCCTTCATTGGCTCACTTTTCCCTTCTGTAAAATGGGGGATCCCCAGCGAGATACAGAGATCTCACACGTATAAGATCTGGAATAATGCTATCCCTATATTAAAGATGAAGTAATTCTGATTAGGAAAACTACCATTAGAAAATGTTTTTACTTGTTTATAAGGTTTTGTTTGTTTGTTTTGTATGTGTATGTGCACATGATTTTTGGTCTGCTCTCTATTGCTCTTTGTGATCCAACTATAACTGTGTGTTCAGTCTCGGATTTCATTTTGGTTGAAAGTAAGTTCTCCGGACAGGCAGGTCATGTGTGAACCGAACTGCCATACAGTGAAATGCTCATGTATGTAGAAACTTGTTATGCTTTTGTGCCCTTCAGAATGCCTATCAAATATTCATAGCGAATAGTAAAATTAGCAGTCTTTAGGTAATCATTACTGTTTAAAAGTGTACTAGTTAAAATTATTAAATGCTAGTAGAAGTTTTGGTGCTTTTTTATGTGGTACAAAATTCTAATTATGACAGAGACTACTGTTATTTCCAGATCCTCTCCTCCCCCCAGCTCCCTATCCCACAGGTGATACTTCACCATACTTTGAAAATTGAAAATGATGTGCAGACACTTAGCAGGAACCATTTTGCTATCAGATCCCTTTCAATAAATTGCCTAGAAGAAAATATAAAGCAATATGAGGATGCAGTGCACTTATGTAGTGCCAGCTCTGCTCCTGGGTTTTGATCTTTAA
>JAWWLV010000001.1:77379854-77419558 GCA_035041135.1 Platyrinchus mystaceus
TTTTAAGCTTAATGTTTTTAGCCAGATTGGTGTAGTATACACAGAAAAGGAAAGTGATACCATTTCAAAAAAATATTTCAGGAGCAGCAAGTGTGGCTGTGGGCAGAGGATGTTAAACATACGTGCCTAAGCACATCTGTGGGCTTGCTTTTCAGTGGTGAATTAAGGACTGTGCGTGGTTGAAGGTCTGAACTACGCTTTCCAAAACTCGAGCTGCTACAATTATGAAAATAACTTTTTAAATATGATACAAGTATAAACTGAGAAGGATTTGTGTTTCCTACAGTTTCAAGAATTTTGCTGCACAAACCTTTCTCTGCTAGCAGAGCCAAACTTTGGGTGCTTTTATTGCTGCTTGTAATGTGTCTTGTAGGATGGTACGAAATTTAATTGATACCAGTTTATTATTTGCTAACAAAGTCTGCATAAAAATAGAAACAGATACTGATGCTACTTCTTCTTGAGTTTAAGGGAAGTAGTGAAGTAGTTGGGACTGTCCATCTGTCTAGTCCTACTTCTGTGCTACTTGGTGCTACTCTTGTTATACCTTTACCACCACCACCCCATTAACTATAAGACCTTATCTGTGTGGTATTTTATTGCATTTGTTATTGTTTTGTTTGAATGTTGTCATGGTTTGGGCATTTTATTGTGTGGTTGTTTATTTTTTCTTGTTTCATGCATTTTTTTTTTTTAATTGTCTTTCAGGAGACAAGATTCAATATCCTTGCACCTGAGCAATCTCTTTTCTCACATTGTATGCAGACAACTTGCTATTATTAGTGCAAAATCCTTCAGATTCCAGTGTCTGTTCTGTGTATAACAAAACAGGAGGAAAATATAATCTACTTCCACTACCCCCTAATTCTACTGCCCTTTATGCTATTTAAAAGTGAAGTAACTCTAATGTCATTTGAGTTTCTAAAGGAAAATTAATTCTTTTGAGCTTAGTGCTTTGATGCCATATAATCATACCATGTTGGACTTATTGTATTAGCTCCTCACAAGCAAAAAAAACCCACAAACAAACAAAAAAGAGAGAAGAGAGATCCACGTGCCTTCATTTGGGCCCGTAAACGATATTTTTTTTGCTAGGAAAAAACCCCACAAAGTATATGGAGAGAGTTTGTATGGGAGGCTTCAAAAACAGAAGCCACAATGGAAGGCCTTTTCACCAATCTTTGCAAATGCAGTATTGTAAAAGGAAGAGTGCATAAGAAAAATCTTTTATGCTCCATGTTGTTAACAAAAAATATTTCATTGCAGAACTTATCAACCTTCCTATATTCCAAAAAGCTAATGAAAACTTGAATAGATAATCCTGGCTCTTTTACATACATCCAGTTAGCTGGTTGTGTACAGATGCTTGGAGGAGGAAAGGGAAAGGTAGGCAATGCTATTTAAAAAAAAAAAAAGAAAAAGATTACATGACTTCCACTTTGTATTTCCTGCCTTTAACATAAAAGGAAAATATAAAATTAATCAATTATCTCTTTGAGCACATTTTTGTCTCTTCAGTTACAAGAAAATAAATTATGTATAATATCCTTTCCTCTTTTAAGTTCTTCAGCATTTTATGACTGATTTTCTGTACCTTTAGTTTGAGCCTGTCATGAACTCTCACACAGGAGCTGGCTTCAGCTGCAGTTGTAGGTGATTAGTGCCTGAAAATCAGACCATGAGTTGAGAGTTCATAATCATTCAGCACTTGCAGCTGTTGGTCATGATGTTATTTTTGTGGAGGGGGTTGCATGCAAGTGTGGAATAGATTTCTGCCTCTTGCTTTTTGTTTCCAATTTCCTCTTTGGCTGTATTTACTGAAAAATTAGTTAGATATGCTAACTGAAGACTGCAGAGGTCCAAAATACAGCATTCAGTTTCAGCTAGTGTTTGGCTGAGTTATGACTACATGATAGAATGAGCAAATGTTTCCTTTCTGCTATGTAAGAAGACAAGAGCTTTAGCTAAAACGACTGAAGTGAAGGAGAAAGAGTATTTTTCCGATATGTGTACACATAGTGATAATCATATATAAATAGATCTTGAGCATTTTGAAAAGATGACACTTCTACCTTAAGACTTTCAAACCCCAACACTGCCAACAGAGGTGGTGTATTATACAATAGATGGTGGGGATGTTCAGTTCTGTACTGCTTGATTTTGCTCTTCTTTTGTTTCTACTAGTCTCATTCAAGTTAGTTGGAAGAGGATGGGATTGATTTCATAAAGCCATAGCAAAACTTATGGATTTTCAAATGTTTGTTTTAATATGATCTTCCCTGTAGATTCAAAACAGTAAGTAAAGTGAAATACAGTTTTTAAAGAGCAGTAAAAATAGCTGATTGTTGCATCTACTGCAGGTCCTTCTGGGAAAGAACACCCATTCATTCAGGGCCAGAAGTAATCTGTTTTAAAACTACTTCTAAGCATGAAGAGTCAGTGTTGTTCCCTTCTAGGTAATGCTGAAGACACGACTGATTCTCTTGTTAGACTGCTGGGATGATCTGGTGACTCAGACCAGGTTTATCCCTGACTAATATGATGCTTGTCACTGATCACATCCTACTCTCTGGGTGAATGAAGCTAATGTGACTGAAATGATACTACTGATGCTAAATAAAGAGTCAGAGCTGTTTCTTTCCTCTTACCATCAAAAGTGAGATCAAAGTATGTCACAGGAGGTAAGGATTCTTCTTTTGGTTAGGATCTGATCTCTTTAATTAAAACCAAACCAAAGTCCTCTTTATTGTGTCTGGAAGAAAGTAGTTGCTTCCTTCTTGTGGCTGCCTTTTGGAAAGACCAAAACATACTTGCCTGTCAGATTACTCAAGTTTATTAAACATCTGTTTTTTGTGTTGTGTCAACTTCCTTTCCCTCTGAATGTATTCAAGCCTTTTGAAATATGCAGGGTTGGCAAATGTCATTTGCTTTGGGGGATTAACACCAGGTTTTTTAAGCCATAGGAGTCTCTTAATAGAAAGCAGGGTGAAGGTGTAATCTTTAGCAAACGTCATTTGTAAACATTTCATTTCAGTCTGCTTTTCTCTCAGAAGAGAAAGGCTTCATCATCTTTAGGTTACTTGAGAGTAAAGAGAATAAAGACCAAATGGTCTTGGTCTACAACTATATGTCTTTCACTGGAGTTTGGATGTAGTACCTTGGCAGGGAATTTCTGTCCCTCAAGCTCAAAATTTTTAAGAGAGAAGGACTTCATAATCCTGCCAGGGATTTGTTCCTTAAGGCTAATGTTCTGGGTGGGGTTTCTTTTGCTTATTTGTTTGGTTTCTTTTTTGTTTGTTAGGCTGGTTTTGTTTGTTCATGCAGGCATATAATGGTGGCTCATATTCCCTTTGCAGGGAAAATGACTGCAAAGTGTACTCCCTACCAACTCCAGGCCAGTTTAAGTGTGCCAGGAAGAGCTTAATATTAGAAAGTCACAATACTTAATAACAAAGATTACAAGTGCTTTATTATAAATTTCCACAAGCGCTGTGTTACTTTATTAAGTTCAAAATTTCAGCCACAGTTTTATAAATGTTTAAATTATTTTCTGTAACATTTATGGGCTATGATACTTGCTTTGTCCTAGATATTTACCCCACTCCTCAATAAGCAATTACAACCAGCAAATAAAACAATTTAATAAAAAGAGCATGAGACAGTAAGGCAATGCAGAAACCTGAAACAGTGTTTGGTGCTTTCTCAGCCAGCTTCAGCTTCAGTTCAATATGAATTGCATTTTTTTCCAGCTTAGGAAGTGAACAGCAGGTCAAATGTCAGTTATTCATCAGTCTGAGACTTTCTTTTCTTCCCATGCCTGAAATTATTTGGCCATTGCTGTCAGACTATTTCCGGTGAATATAAAGCATTTAAATATCCACTAATTGTCACGCCAACTCTGCTGGAAATTCTGAAATTACAAAAAAGTATTTTTTTTCTATCACTCTGAAACACATCACTTGCATTTTTCTCAGCAGAAGATTATAGCTGAAGTAGATACCTAGTAAACTGTGATTTCTGTTGACAAATGATTAGAATGTCTTTGTTGAAAGAGTATTTTAGTGTTTTGTGTTAATAATTTGTTTGCTTTTCAAAATGAGAGAGAATAATCCACAAGCAAACTTCTGTAACCTGAGGTAGTAGACTGTTTAAACTGTTGGTTTCTTTGTTAACATTCTGTAGAATTAATAGAATAAGAAGGAATATAATTTTAAGTGCCAATGGATCCAGTCCATTTTCTCACTAGATTGTTGTGTTTGAAGATAACTGGGAAATGAATGTAATTTTCTTGAATGAATTAGACTAACTTGTAATCAGGGAAGGCTTCTCAAATAATGCCTTTCCACCTCTCTTGGTTCAGCTGACTCCCCAAGTCATGCAGAGGATGGAACTGGCACAGGAAGGGCAGCTGTGGATGAAGAGGCAGTGTGTGAGCATTTCTGAACTCTACTGCACTGACTGCAGGGGTCATTGAAATCATGCTGTTAATTTTGGTAATTGTTTCTATGCTTGAGGGTTGGTTTGCTAAGTACTGGTGAATCTGTGAGGGAATTGTGGGCTCCCTCTCAGCTATCAGGTGTTTCCCTTGGCCACCTGTTTGGAGGTGACAGATGTCCAAGGAACAGTGGGAGGTGTTAGCCATCTCTCCTCTCCAAAGTGTACATGTATGGGTGGCTAGTGGCAGAAGGGGAGGCTGATTCTTCTAGCTCTACTTTTTCCTGTTCCAGGGGTGATGGGAGGGATGTTCTGCGATGCTCTGCCTCTGGTCTGAGGTGGGAGGAGAGCTGAACTGCCTGTTGTGTGCATCCTTCTTTCCCCTCGAAACTGAGGTTCATCTCTTCCATCTTTGAAGATTTTAAAAACCGGAGGTCAAAGCTTCAGCTAATAATTTTTGTCCATAGTTGGGCGAAAGCATGGTACATTGAACATGCTGTTCATCATGCCTGTCTCAAAGGTGTATTTTAGGATGAGATGAATTGCTCTCTGGAGGTGCTTCTGTATTCCTACAAGCTCCTATTCTCTGTCCCAGGTCTAACATAGATTCACAGAATCATTTAGGTTGAAAAAGGCCTTTAAGATCATTGAGTCCAAACATATTTATGTAACATTTAACTATATAGCAGTATAATGCAATCAAAAATACATCAAAGGAAAAATGCTGTGATACCTTAGTTGTAGATCTAGTATAGATGTGGGTGACCCATACCTGAAACAGACCAGCTAGGTATAAAGATAAGAAATGTCCTCACCATCTCCATCCATTCAAATGGTTATCATCACCTATAAAACCAAGATTCAGCAGCTGAACAGGGTTAGATACATGCTTTTTCTTTCCTCAAACCTGAAGTCTGCCACAGACCCTCTTTTCCTCCCTACTTCTTCAGAAGTGCCTGGGTAGTTCAGCTTTAGTAGCTACTGGGGGAAGCAATCCCACCACTCTGCTGCACCGACCAAGATGTGTGTCTGACTCTGTGGTAAGGCAGCCCCCTGGAGCAATCCTGCCTAAAAAGCTCTGCTTTTCACCAGTTTAGCTACAACTATGGTCTTCCTATAGATGCTGATAGGGGTGCAACAGATGGGAGGACCATGTTAGCAGTAGTTCAGATTTGGGTAAAGCTGCTGTGGAAGTACACAGCTGCAGAGATGGGAAAGACAGTGAATGTTAGGAACTCCTCCAACCCTTAAAATGCTCAAGAATATGACTGTATCAGTTGATATTTTAGCACTTCTTTGGTGTTCTCATTTGGTACCTCTTGTTCCTTCCTTGCGTGGCACTAGAACATGCCACCTTATATTGCTTATCCTCCTTGTCCTCTCTTCCTCTCCACAGCTCCTTTGCCAGCTGCTGGTTCAATTCCTTGCCAGTGGTATTCTCCAAACAAACAGGAGACAGCAGTGTGGAAATACACAGGAGTCCTGGGTGTATCTCCTAGGTCTTCAGCCAGCTTCATTCCAGAGATGATATCCTTCCTCAGCGCAGTATCAGGTCTTTGTATTGCAAGCCACATGTTGCGCTGCATAGGGGAGAATGTGCTCATCATTTCAAGGACTGAATCTGCACTGCAGAACTAGGGATGCTTTCTGTAATAGCAGAGTCAAATTCTCATTCATTCAAGTGAAATTTGTCTAGCTTAAAGTAAACTAAAACCCTATAGCTAGAATGCAGTGATTAAAGCAGCATGACTTGTTTGTTACTGTCTAAAGGAGCTTCACCAGTTGCCAGATTAGAAAGACTTATTTACAGGCTGCTTACCTGTAAACTTTTCTCCACTGCTCCAATGAGCTACCTTGATAAGGCTGTGATTACAATATGCACGCAAAATTAAATGTTGTCTTTTGCATGCCAATGCTTAAATCACATAAAATGCATGGCTGAAAATGTCTGCCAAAGCTTTTGTGCATATTTGAATAAAGTTACTGTGTTAAAATCATTCTTGGATAAATATGTCAATTTCTGAATAGAAAGTGATGCATGAGGCACACATCAGGCACAAGGTAACTCAGCGAATACAAACAGCAATTGCAGAAGTAGATTAAAATATTTCCTTTTCTTATACCCATCCCCAAAATGGAGGCTTTGACTGATAGAAATTGCACAAACATAACGCTGCCAGAATATAAATAGCAAATGGTGAGTTATGACTTAGTGCCAATTTGCTTTTTGATGGCCTGTTGGCAGGTGAAAACATTCATGCAGAGCACAGCAGCAGGGGGTTTTTCTCCTCATTTTTTTTACTGTTATCTTCCTACCTGGTTTTCTGATTGAACTTGGAGTCATTCCTTCTTTTTTTCTTCAGTTTGCCTTGCTTTTATAATTCTGGTCTTATTCTCATGCCATAATGTCTTCATATGGTTCTTACTGAATTTAAAACTATCTCCATTTGGTAGACAGTAGACGGTATTTGTGTGTGGCTGTTGCTTAGTATTCAGAGGCTAGTTCTTCATGCTGTAAGGGGGACCTTTTGCTCTTAAATGACTCTTTACATTTCATTACTTCATTCCTTGGTGCAGATGCTCAGTTTTCTTCCCTTCTGTCACATCGCCCCAGTCTAACATCTCAGTTTTGTCCTTTCTAGGAAAACATTCATCTTTGTATCCTCTGTATGGATGGCTCTTTGTAGAGCTCCCTTTCTGGTCTTTTCCAAGAGCACATTTGGCCAGAGCAGCAGGTACTGGATCTCGAGTGACCATAAGTCAGGGGAGCACCTTGCCTTTCTGATTGCTGGCAGCGATAAGCAGGATCCTCAGCCACTTTACGTTCTCTTTGCTTGACTGGAGTTGCTAGAAATAAGCTGGGTTATATCATACAAAGATGTGATCCAGGAGTCTCCTCCAAGAGTGGTGTATATAAAAATGAATCCCAGATACCACAATTTTGGTGAACAGACTTGAAATAAAAGGGACTTTGCAGAATTAAGGTAATGCATGTGAACTAATGTAAAATAGAATGCTCCATCAAGCCTTATATAAAAAGATACTTTATGGCATTATAAAAGGATCTTACCAAGTAGTTTTTAGTGTTGCATTCACACAGACTATCACTGCAACCAAAAGTATATGTAGCCCAGTGTATTCTGCTCTTAGATGTTCCAGAATAATTCAGGAACACCTCTGCAGTCAGGGACAAACACTGGCAGCTGGCAAAAGAAAACACTTTTCATTAAAGCACTTGTATACTCATTCATAGTGTGATATAGAGTGAAAGGGACTCTGGAAGTAGTCTTATCCAGCTCTTGGCTCAAGGCAAGGCCAGCAGTGAGCAGATTGCCCACAGTCCCTAAGAAACACTTAACTGTAAGAATTTAGGAGTAATGTGTTCTAGAATTTTTTGTCACTGAGAGCCTTAGTTGAAGCTCAGAGTCATTAGTGGAAGATCTGTCATTTTGGGCTGGCAATTGGCAGCTCTGAGGTAGAAACCTTCTGATTTCTGTGTGGCAAATGAGGATTTGCAGCCACATCTGTGGGTTTATAAAAGAAACAAGGCAGTAGTAATTTCATAAAGTAAAGACATGTCATAAGCTTACTTATGTTCTAGAGTTTGTCAGACCCTTCAGGTTTTCTTTGTAGTTTTTTACTTCATGTCAAAGTATGGGTATGTGTGCTTTGAAAGACTATGGATGATTCTAAAAGTAAAATTAAAGTGGAAAGCAAATGCTTCACATGGCTAATTGTGTCACAACATGCTCAACTCCATGACTTCAGCAATCTCAGGAAGAGCAAGGTAGGAATAGCAAGCTGCAGGAAAGCAGGCTTTGTGAGCAGAAGTGACTTTCATAACTGCATCTGCTTCAAAAATGTCAGCAAGTCCCTCTGATAATCTCCTGAAAACTTGGATTCACACCAGCTGTGTAAGAGCTAAGTTTTCAGACTTTTTTTTCTTTGAAGCCGTTGACTGCTGTTGTTAGAAAAGTAGACTAAGGAGCAGGTAACCTTTTAATTTCACTTACATATGCTGAGTCTTGCCAGTGCCATTGCTTTTTGTATCTGTTCCATGAAACAAGTAACTTAAAACAGATACCTATGCCTTTCACTGGGAAGGTCACTTCTCTGCAGAGCCTTTCAGATCTGCGTTGCTTATGTTTCGTTGCAGGGAAGGTTGCATACACGCAACTTAGCCAGGAGAAGTGACAAAAGGTTACTGAGCAAACAGTTCAGCATTTTCTTGGGCTGAGGGAACAAGCCTTTGAGGGTTCAATTAACACTGTATCTGCTTGTTACAATGAAATTATTTCCTGTACAGGTATAGCTGTGAAGTAAATTCCTTATGTGTTTTGGATTTGGTGCGTGGTTTTTTTGCTTTGAGGTTCTTCTGTTTAGGATGCCATGGGGGAAGAAAAAAAAAAGAACTCAAGTTCTCCATCTCTGTGGTAATATTTTACTGAGAGTTAAACTGAAAGTTAACTCCTTCAGCACTCTCAGAATGAATTAATTCCTGTTAAATAATTATTTGAAGATGAAACTTGTCCACCTGACAATAAAGTATCATGAAAGGATTAAATAAATAAAATATTAAACATAAACTACTATTTTTTAATCTGTTGATAACTTTGGTGTTAACATTTAAATTTTCTATTTCAAATTAGCAAGATGTTTTAAGAGGAGATGCTCATTTAACAGAAGTCTGGATAATATGACTATGAAGTATGATTATTCCTGACTATAACTTGTGCTCCTTTCATGCAGACATCTCAGTGCCACTCACATTTGTCCTTTGTAGCTGTCAGACCCTCACATTGATATTTCTCAGGTGGACAGAGGTTACCAATCACTGCTGTTTTCATCTGGGGACAGCTGAAGGTCCCAAAAGGCTGTCTAGTGCTGGTGCAAAGTCCTTTGAAAAGGTCATGCATGTGGAAGGCAATACCATGTCAATGAACTTGCTTCTTGTAGAAATGGTCCTTGGATTCCTGGGTGCTTGGGCTGAAAACCACTCCACTGGGATGTGAAGTGCTTGGGTATGTATATACCTTGTACCTCAGCATCATAAGTTATTTTTAACTCTTCTTCATCTGTCACAATTGTACACAGTTCTGGCCCTGAAAAGCACCGAAGCAACAGGTGGTCTTTGGGGTTGGGGTTGCTCCCTCGTTCTCTTTTATTTACAACTCTGAGGGTACAACTAAATACCTATATGGATACAATTACGAGGATAGCCTTGGCGTACAGCTCAAGCAGTGGAAATGTCTTCTAGCATGCCAAATGCTCCACTGTGTTAAGACTGGCTTTACATTTTGTCTTCCAATCTGGCATGTGAGCTCGCTTCTCTTCCTTCCCCAGCATTCAAAGTCCCTTTTGAATCTGCTGACACCTCCTACCTCCACAATCCTCTGTGGCAGAAAGTTCTAGCTGTTTGCTGCTTCTTTTACTTCCTCTAAGTTGACAAATGTAATACTAATCTCTACTCTGTACAGTTTGAGCTATTCTATTTAAACTGCCTCAGAGAAATGGGCTAATTATTATTATTATTTGTGATAATTGTGTTTTAGTGAAAAGTAATCTCTGGTGATAGACTGACTAGCAGAGGGTTAGGTAAAGGGCAAATATGCTTTAGTGGCAGATCAAGTGCAGTCAAGAGAGTAATGGAGAAAGTGTAGGATAGGTGGGAAAAAGGGGCCTCTGAAGATGCAGATGTATAAGAAAGCTCACTAAGAGAAGGGGAAAAGCCTTGTTCTGGACTTATATACTCTGTAACTTACCTGAAATAATTTTTTTCTATCTGTACTTAAAACACTGTTCTGTTGCTTTCATGTCTCAAACATCACAGCATGACACAGTCACATAAACGGAGAGCACTAGAAATTAACAGTGACTGCACAGTGCAGTCCCTCAGAATTGGAAGCAGAAGCACTCACTCGCTTCTCTGTTTAATTGCCTCCTATCAGATGTTTACACATATCAGAAAGTTAATGATGTAGCTCTTAAAAAATTACTGCACATTGCAAGTCTGTTACATTAATATGATTAATTTGAACTAAAAGCTGTACCTAAGATACTGCATATAGAGACATAAAGTGGTATGTGCAGCTGTGACATAACAGCCTCTTCCTTTCTCTCCATGTTCTGTAGTGGCAGAAAAGGACCAATCTGTTAATTTTTGGTATTATCAATGCTGATGTCGGGAGAATTGTCTTTAAAATAATTTATTGAATCTAAATTACAATGGTCTAAAATATATTTGAGTGAAGCAAATACTTTCAATAATAATACCCAAAAAAACTTAGTCAGTAGAGATATCCCAAAACAATGAACACTTGACTTCCAAAACAAAACCTAAGTGGTAAACTTGATAGTTACATGGTAGAAAATAGCTTTATGCCAGTTCCATATTTTGAATGTTGCAAAAAAGCTGCAGCAGTTTAAAAAGAAAATCAGACTTCTGAAAATGCAAGTGATAAAGAAAAGAGTGGTTTGTGTTTGTTTTGATTTTGGAACCTGTTTGTCTGAGAGACACTTTGGAGTTCTTAGACTGTAGAAGGATTGGGGGATTTCAATTCCCTCCAGGAACTTCCCACCCCAGCTGCTTGAATGAGTTAATCTAGTTGGCTTTACATCTGTTCATTGCCTCTCTCTGCTCTGCCTCTCTCCACACTGGAGCAGGAACCCTGTGGCTCTCTTGGCCCCTTTTACCTGGTCCAGGGTTCAACTCCTAGGCTCCTGCCCCTATTTCAGCCTGTTGCTATCTGCCCTGGAAGAACTGCCATAGGATGCTGAGTATTGCTTGGTGTGTGAGTGCTGACCCTTGGGGAGAAGAGGGAGGAGGTTGCAGTCTGGTGCCTGTAGGACAGGTTATCTTTAGAAGGGCAGGGAAGTGAGGCAAGACTAGTTGGAGCAAGTTTTCCAGCATCTGTCTGAAATGACCAATAAGTTAAATTCAAATTACTGGAAAGGTAAGCTTCCTGCTGCCGTGGCAACAAAATTTCCAGAAAGGACTGAATTTGTGATTCATGTAGAAAATACGATAAGAATTGGCAAGGCTAGTCCTACTTATTCTTCTGCTCTTTCATTTTCACTTTTTCAGTGATGCAGTGTTTAAGATAGATATATTGAAGAGGAATATTCATGTTTAAAAGAAAATTGGAAATGTTTGGTTTTCTTGCATTCTTTTTAAGAGAGTGGAAACATTTTCATCCTTGGTACAATAAAGCTTTTATTGAGCCAAGCTTGAGCTAAGTATGATGAAAAGACAATAAAACTTGTAAGTGGCTTGAAGGTTTTTCAAGTTCACGTGAACTTTTATCTGGTGAGCCTTCTCCTGGAGAGAAAATGTTTGGCTTGAGGGTTAAAATGAATTAGGTGACTTTTGATTATCCAAAGAATGAAGGCTGTGTTTGTAACCTCATTCCTGTTTCTTTGCATATGGTTCTTTCATCCATTCAGTCTGTGCTAGTCAAGGAGGAGGACTGTTTGAAGAAGGCACTATAGAGCACTCTGTCTCTCATCCAGCAACAGCTGAATACTTTATGGAAGTGTATTAAGTCCTTGACAGGAGAAGGTAGCCAGCTGGCTGCTGCAGCAGGATTTTCTTGTTCTCCCTCACAACTGAAAAGGAGGAGTTGGCAGAGCGCCTGTTGAGCTTGCTGGGGAAGAGGGAAGGCACAGACTCTTGCAGTATTTTAACTAGGTGGGCTGTTAACCAAAAAGTAAGAGAAGAAAGCACATATTTCAAGTCTGCTCAGGTCACCAACTGGAAAGTGGTAAAGGGCTGACTTTAATGTAAGTAATTACCACCTAAGAGCCTCCATAGTTTGGGACAGCTTAAGAATCTGCTTGCTTAAAAGTTGCAAAAAAGTAAAGTAAAAGTATTTGTTCTTTTTGAAACAGCATGCAGAGTGATGGTGGCTCATTGGTTAGTATAGTGCTGTGACAGTTCTACAGGAGTCTGGAGATAATTTGACTGTCCTTTCTTGTCCTAATAAATACAGTTCAGGTCAAGATGTCTGCATGGGTTACCAAAAAATCTAATTGAAAAGGAAGGAATTCACGTTGTATTTGGCAAGTTCGGAAGATAGAGGGCACAAGAACAGGCTCACCATTTCATTATGCCAAGTTTTGTAACAACACAAGGTACTATCCAGTCATTCATCCGTTTCCAAAAAGCAAGCAGGTGAAAACAGCCTCAAGGCATAACCAATTAGCACAAAAATAGATATGTATTTTGCGTGTGGATGACCAAGTATGCTGAGGTACTAGTATTTGAAACAAAACAAGCCTCAGGTCATTAATTTATAGCCTATTCTTCCTTATATTCTTCCCTTAATGGCCTCTCCCAGGAAATGCTCTGTGGATGCTCCATTGACTGGTAAGTCAAGCTTCTTCTTTAAGCACTGAAATTGATGGTCCAGGAGATGTTTTTAGTAATGTAATGAAGGAATCCTGATCTCTTATATAGACTCAAAGGACAAATCAGTTCTGGGTTATGGATTTGTAGATGCTCTTCAGTGACCTCCACTGTATTTTGGAACAGACCTTCTCTCAGCTTTTCCATGATTACTGAAGATAAAGATGATGATAATAACAATAATTACTGAGGCCTATGTGGATTTTTTATGATGCAGTTTTTTCAAATGGTATTTGAAACAAACAGGTCATAGAGGTTCAACGATTACAAACAGGCATTGAGACAAAATAGTTCCTTGAATTCCTAGTTTTACTAACCTTTCAAGTCCAAGATTCAGATCACCATTTAGGAAGATAACTAATTATTCACATGGCCTGGACTGACCTTTCAAAAGGCAGGAAATATTGCTCTGAATTGCTTTCCCCTGATTTACTTTTGACTGATCTCATCGATAGAATTGGAAAAAACACTTTAATGCTGGTGTCAGTTTACGCTCCGTTTCCAAACTGGCAAAATTAAAGTAAGCTCTGATTCCTTTGTTCGCAGTGAATCACATGTGTTAATTAAAAACCCCACACACTCTTTTGACCCCTAAATGTACTGGTTACAGCTCCAGTTCAAGATTACAAGTTATTACAGTAGGTGCTAGCTTTAGTGCCATCTTATTGTCCACATCACCAAATTAAAGGTTATCTGTTTGATGCAAATAACCAATCTGCCTCAAATATAGCAGAACCATACAGAGGTGGATGAACTGTGTTGTACATTTGTCTGAAGTCTGCTTTTCCTTAACTTTCATTAGTAGCAATTTAGTTACACTGGAAGTAATTTAAAAGATGGAAATACTTTATATATAAATGTAGCTATATGATGTAAATGTAACTACATATTGAATGTAACTTCGACTCGTTCTCAAGCATGCTGTTTAGTCTTTGCTTGCAGCTTTATTTTGCAGCTTGCAGACTCGCTTCAGCTATTAGTACAGTGCCATGGACAAATGTTGAGAGGAGGGTTGGAATTTATTGTGCTTTTTCAGTTGTTCACAGAAGAGGGAATGGATACAGCTCAGGTTTCTCTTAGCAAGTTGAAGGAATTTCAGTCGTTGTTTTTAGACTCTCAACTGCTTGAGGCTTCAAAGCCGTATATGTGTGAAAGAGGAAAAGAGGGAAGGAGGAATACATAACAGTGCTAATCTTATGTTACCATAAACATAAGGGTTGAAATCCCAGCTGTAAAAAAACATGGCAGTAGTAGAGGGGCTAAAACACATACATTGACTGCTCTCAGAAACAGGTAATGCATCATAGAGAACTCGGTGTCCTGTTCAGCAGGATATTGATTGTTTATTCAATTTTTAGAAAATGTGTAGCTATTTTTCAATTTTCCTTTCAAGAAGACTAGGATATTTTTAGTTATAAAATTTGATCAGCAGTTTGTTACTGAGTGGTCTGTACGTCATCCACAATAAGGAGAACATTTTAAAGAATTTGTAAGACACTGAAAAATTGTATTTAAGGAGAGAGGTTAACTTTTAAAAAAATTACCTCTAGTTTCATTTAAAAGAAGAAAATAGGAAGCTTTAGTTGCTTGTTTTTACTTCTGGTCCTATTGTTGAGGCCCCTTAAATGTCTCTGTCTCCTGTTTTTTCACTCTGTGTGTTGTCCGACTTCTAATATCCCCAGCTGAAAAAGGAAATTAATCCCAGTTCCATCTGTTCTTTTGTAGAGGCACTTTCTCACAACAGGACAGCTACTTGAAGTGGAGCGGGAATATCCTGCCAGTTTGTCTCAGACTCTTGCTCACCACATGGGAAAAGCTCAAGAGCAGAGAGAAAAATCTTGGCCTTAGTCTATTTTGCCCCCTCTGCATGGGGGCAGAGGAATTCACAGAGCTGAAGAAGCAGTCATTACTGGAGCTAAAGCTGTTTATTGTTTTTCAGAGGGAGGTAGCTTTGCTGTAGACTTCTGCAACACATCTGACTCTGTGTGTTGCATTAAAAGTATACAGTTAATAGGCAAAATAAACAGGGCAATTATTAAAATGTCTCATTTCTCTCCTACAGTTAGGTAATGTGTTTCAAATTCTGAATCACTGAGCATAGAATGGTTTGAGTTGGAAGGAACCTTAAAGATAGTTCCAACACCCCTGCCATGGGCAGGGTCACCTTCCACTAGACCAGGTTGCTCCAAGCCCATCCAATATGGCCTCAAACACTACCAGGGATGGGAAATGTTCTCTGGGCAACCTGTTCCAGTGTCTCACCAACCCCACAATAAAGAAGTTCTTTCTAATATCTGATCTAAACCTGCCCTCTTTCAGTTTCAAGCCATTCCTCCTTGTTCCATCACTACGTGCCCTTGTGAGAAGTCCTGCTCCAGCCTTCTTGCAGCCCCCCTTTAGGTAGTGTAAGGCTGCTCTTCTTCATGCTGAGCAATCCCCAACTCTCCAAGCCTATCTTCAACAGGGCAAGTACTCCAGCCCTCTGGTCATCTTCATGGCCCTCCTCTGGACTTGGTCCCTGTTCTTCCTTTGCTGAGGACCTCAGAGCTGGATTCCATGTAGGGTCTCATGAGAGTGGAGTAGAGGGGGAGAATTACCTGCTCAGTTTGCTGGTCATGCTTCTTTTGAGCAGAAGTAGCTAGATTTTATCGGTTGAACAGTACTGTTGCATTAATATACTATTTAAAGAGAAAGTGAGACAGTAGGTATATATTGATATGTGACATCACAGAATCACAGACTGGATGAGGCTGAAAGGGACCTCGACCCTTCCTTCTCAAGCAGGGCCACTGAGAACAAGTTGCCCAGAACCATGTCCTGCTGGTTTTTGAAAACTTCCAAGGGTGGAGCCTTCTCTGCCTCTTTGGGCAACTTGTCAGCCTCACAACTTCTAGATCATTGGTGGCTGTACCAGCAGTCACTCTGCCAGGCTCTACATACGTACTTGTCACTTTGGGGCATGAAGGCTCAAGTGTTGGTAAAGAAATCTCACTTTAATGCATGAGGTTACTCTTACTATTTAGCTGGTGAACAATCCACTCCTATGTGCCAGGAGTTAAGGGATGAAACTCCATTTGAACTCCTATCACACATGGAACATAAAGATATAGGATGGCTTCAAAGGCACCTATAATCAACTGTATAGAAACCTTTGACACACGAGCCAGTTCCTACATGAAAGTGGGTGGACTGGATGCCATGCATGTGTTTTGAAATAAAACATAATTACTGGCAAAAGTCCTTACAGACATTTCTTAGAGGTAGCTTTTGTGGTTTGGTTTTTTTGTTTGTTTGGTTGGGGGTTTTTTGTGGGGTTTTTTGGGTTTTTTTTTGGGGGGAGGGTTGTTTGTTTGGTTTTTTGGTTTTGTTTGTTTGTTTGTTTTTACTTTTGAGTGGTGATTTTTTTATGGGACTTGTTGTAAGTCATTGGAGAAATTACTTAAATTTTTGCTTTTGGAAACTGCTTGGAAGAAAAGTTGATGATTCAACAAACACTGCTTTCAGTGTTCCCACTATTATAAAAGCGAAGTTGCACAAAATGTATTTTAACATACATACGTTAACATTGGAAATTACTATTTGCATTTTGGAGTTAATCAATAACGCATATCATACAACCCCTGGAATACACTGACTTGGGGTGTTAGACATAGTAGCTACTAATGGGGACAGAAAATTCCTGACTAATCTTCAGATCTGTAATCTATACAGAAAAGAGAGACTTGTTCTCTCTCTACTTCCATTCATCCTTTGCAAAAGAAAAGAAATTAATGGATGTGATTTAAGGGGTGACACAAGAGTCAGAACTGTGAAAAAGAAGTGTGTTTTTTTGGAGTGAAGCAGAGTGCAGTAATCACAAAATAGCTGATTTCTGTAATATGATACATTATGATTATTTTAGCAGAGTTCCTTGCCAAAGATTAAGCATTTACATTCATTTCTAATAGTTAAAAGATATCTGGAAGCACTAGTATAATCCCCTGGGATGAGGCTTCATAAGCTGCAAAACCATCTGATAAATAGATACTTAGGCTTGGTTAGGACTTTGTCCCCTAGAGCCATACTAAGCCTGGGTTTATCTCATGTGCCATTTGTTTGGGATGCTTTTATTCAATAAACTGTCTCTGATTAATCATAACATTTACTCAGACCCACTCTGCTTAATATGCCTTTATCTTTTTTTTTTTCCCTCAGCTAGCAAGGACATAGCATTATGTAGCAATGTAAATGCCCCTTCATTGCAGAAATCCTTTTCCAAGAATCCAAAGTAGCTCAAGTCCAAGATTTTTGTTGCAAACTTTCCAAATAAGGGTTTTAGTAAGTCAGAAATGTTGGGTTATTAACTTCATTGATTATTTTTGTCACATTAACCTTGACCTACTAAATCAGGCAGTAGTTGCTGTTTTGAATGCAAGCAGAACCATAGCTGGCATCAGCAGCTCTTGGCTCTTCTACATTCTCTGTCTGTAGCCAGATTCTTCTGTGTCACTTTGGTACCTGCTGGCATTTGCATACCTACAGTGTTGACTGGCATACACGCTGTGACAGAAAAAAAAAAAACAACTTATGAAATAGAGGTCATACTTAAATGCCTTACAAGGGAAGGGAACCCCAAATGCAAAGCCAAGACAAATTATCTGTATAACTTGACACTATTAGCAGCTGTTGGCAGCTTTGGTCAAGAAAGTTATGCAAAGCTAAGTGTTTATAAGGCATCTAGTATCCCTCTACCTGAATAATTTACTGTAAAAAATATTAAGAAAGTGTAAGTGTAATTCTTTTGAGATACCTGTAGAACAGGGGAATATAAAATACTCAGACTGATTTTTTTGTTTTTAAAAATGCTCGAAAATGTTTATGTTCTAAACACTGAGGTGTATACTTCTTCTTTAAATTAAAGGGACAGTCAAGTCTTTTACCTTACAGTTTGTCCACTGCCCGTTTTTTTGCAACTGGGCAAAAATCTGAATCTTCCATTTTTAAAACATCTCTCCCTTGAAATATCCCACTGATCAAGCTCCATATGAGACAATGTTTGTTTCATTTTAAGTGAGAGGAAAATGCAGCAAGAACCAGGAATCTTTATCATTCTTGTTCCAGTGACTGCCAAACCCTTGGTTTCCCACCACAGTTCTGGTTTTTTAATATCCATCACTTAAAATTTCATGAATTCTCACTGCTGGCAGTGACACACATGTTTTCATTTACTGCATTATGGGTATTCTCTAGACAACCAGTCTGTTGAAAAGAAATTAATTCCAGCAGTGAACTAAGATACTGAATTCTCAGCAGTTTATGAATTCATGTTTTTACATTGAGGCTATTTATATCTGGATTGAATTAATTTGAATATGTAACCAGGTGGTTGTGGTTATGTCTTTTATTATCCATTGGATTTGAAAAGCCATCAGAATGCAACTGCAGGATGGGAAAACTCACTAATTGCAGTTGGTAAATATAGCATTGTAGGGTTGAAAACTTGGCTTGTATTTTTCTCATTTCTGTCCATAATTTCAGGCATGATTTGCATGAAGGAATACAATATATGGTAACTAGAATATCCTAAGTAAGGCATACTATATACAATTTTTAGATCTGATTAATTTTAAAATTTTACCAAAGATGAAAATCTAATAACTTTTTTCTATTTTATCCTCTGGTCTCCATTTCAACAACAGTGAAAAGTGGCAAAATATCCAGGCAACATCTTAGACAACCTCTTTTGGAGGAGAGTGGGGACTTTATAGATAACTTGCAAAGCATGTTACTAAGCTGCAAATTCATACTCAGCAGGGTTGTGCTTTTTATGTCTGTCTTCTCCAATGAATATTCAAAATTGTTGGCTCAAGGAAGAAATGGGCTTAGTCCTGAACTGCGTTTTACATGGAACAAAGAAAGTGAAAACTTTAGGTTGTTAGATATTCAGCACTTTACCGCATCAATTTTTTTTTTCAACTCAGTTTTTCCTTGTAAGAGGAAACTTGCATAAAATGTAACTTCTGTCTGTAATCATCACCTCTACTCTATTTCAGTAAGATTGAAGATGAAAGGGAAGTGAAAAATTGAAAGGATTTTTATCTCAGTACTTAAATTCATTTTGTGCAGTTTGAGAGAATTCTGTAGCAAATACTAGAGAAAGTGACAAACTTGGAAGATTGTAAAGGCAAGTAAAAATTTCACTGGCCAAATTTTTTAGAATTACATAAAGCCCCAGTTAGGCGTGTCCCCATGATGTTAGTCTTGACTGTAATACTTGGTCATTCTTGCTGTAACTAAGCAGCATGGAGTAGATAGTAGACTGCTGAAATCTTTACCTCTCTCTGTCAAGGAAATACCTGTTTTGGAGGTCGTCTTTGGTAGGACATGGGTGATACGATTCCAAAGACTGACTGAGCAGGTTTTGATCGTTGCACAAGAAGGGCTTTTTTTTTCCCAGAGGTTGTGTTGAAACTAGCTTCCCTCTCTAAGATTTGTACTGTAAATTCACAGTTTATGATGTATTGCTTTTAATAGCTGTCTCTAAACACAGCCTGCCTTTTTCAAGATGACAGCATGTCTGGAATCAAAAGTTTCTGAAGTGTTAGTAAATAATTGCAAAGTTTGTTCGCAAAGAAGTATGCAGGCAGTGAATTTGAATACATGCAGGTAGCTCAGCATTTTTAATAATAAGAGTATGAAGAGCAAGAGGAATGGAAAATATCTATTTTAGAAAGTGTTCTGTTGGTTTCTTTTTTCACTATATTGATTTTACAAATTCTTTTTATCTAGTGACTAATATATGCATGAGGAATATTTTTGTAATCCCTTGTGTCCGAGGGGCAACATTTCTATTGAAATGTGTTTCCCAGATCAATCTCAATCAGAATATTCTCTTCTATCTTGAGTCAATATACCTAGAAGAGGAAAGCTCATGCAGTTTTATTTTATAAGTGGTAAAGAGAACAGAAGCTATATGGTTGTTTTGATGTGGAAACACTATGACAACCTTTTTTTTTTTTAAATTTGATTTCTTTTTCCTCAGAAATAACAATAAATACAGACAGTACTTTGAAGAAGCTTTTAAATTAAGAATAGCCAGTATTTCTTTAGTAAATACCTTTCTGTATACATCGTGGCAATGGAGAGAACGATATCTGACAGAGAAATAATTTCTGTTGAAGTTTAATTTATTTGTGCTTCAGGGAGCAACCAAACTCCAGTGACTCACACTTGTTCTCTAGGTGGGCCTCCCAGAGTTTTCTCTCCATGAAGAGCAGCTCCCTGCCCTAGCTGAGGCTTAGTTCCCCTTGGAGGGGAACACAGATACAAAAGGTAGCTGCCAGGATACAGCCACTCCTTCCATGGAAAACGTGAAGTCAAGAGTCACAAGTCTTGGTTGGCATCCCTCAGGCCTCCATGATGTAATGCAGACACTGAACAGCAGCCCTGAAAATTGTGAGATGCGGAAGAGCATAGAGCAAAGTTCTTTGTATTTTCCTGGAATCGCTGGGAGGGAGGGCCATAATCGGAGGAGCTGTATTAGTTACAGTACATTTAATGAGACCAAAGCTGAGGGATGAAGAAAGGTCAGAAAGCTGATTTGGGAATGGAAGTTGGGCTATTGCAGCACACTGTCTATCCATGAGCTTCAGTCCCATTCCCCAGGAGCTCAGCAGTATTGAATGGCAAGTGTGCTCCTGGTGTGCCCCAATGGTTCAGAGGCACGGTTGCAAGTAAGGAGCTCCTTACTTGTGTCTGGTCCTTCCTTCCCCCTGGCCAAAACCAGGCTGAAGCTTCACTCCTGGCTAAAAGATGAAAAGCAAGTTCTGTGAAGTTATACACTGCCTTAAGTGGTTCTGCAACCATCACCTTTTTCTAGTATCATGTTTAATGGAGTGCCTTCTCAGAGCATATATGTAAAATTTCTCCATAGTTCCACAGGTTCTCTTTGGTTCTTCTGGTCTCTGCAGGAATGCCACTTCAGTATCTTATCTTCCCATTTTATACATGAGAAAGTGCATGCAGGGCATACGAAAGCACTGCCTAGAAGTGCAGTACAATATGGAACATGTATAGAACAAATTGGGGTTATTTAAAGCAGTCAGTTTTGGTTTTCTCCCAACTTACAGAATATGTACTGAGGGTGAGAGAGGGGAAGGCTCCAACAGTAGGTTGCTAGTCTTCAAACGCAGATACAATTCTATAAGTATAAAAAGGGAATACAAGTATTCTCTAATAAATATCGGTAAAATTGGTACCCATGAAAGCTTCTGTCCTCTAGTAGTTTTCTAACTAACCCATATACCTGTGTAAAAGAAAACAGGCTGGGATAAAATGTATGTTCATGAAACTGAGAAATGACCCTAGGCAGCTCTGTGTAAAAGGCATCTATTGTTTGCACACCGAGGCTAAGTGGACTATTCTTATTAGCTGAGTTTAATTTTGTTCCTAATCAGGAAACTAAATATCAAGGCATAAAGAGGTTTTTCTGACTTTTTTTTTCAGTAGCTATTACATCACATTTCATTTCAGTGTACCTATCTGGGAAACAACACATGAATGGAGCAGTTCTGAATCCTTGCATTGCTGTTGGAGCCAGTCTTTTTTACTGTTACCACTGTGACTTAGAAGAGCTTCTAAATTCTGAAAAATGTTTAGCAGATGTACCATCTAAGTAAAAAAAATTTCAATGTAGCATTAAAAAACACTGCCCTTTCCAGTACACTACTGTGTTGCATTTCTCTCCCAAAGTTAAAATCTCACTCCGTTAATGCTATCAGCAATGTCACTTTTTTTCCTTTCAAATCAATCAAAACAAACATCCTTTAAGAAGAAAAATCAATTTAGCCTATTAATTAGCTGAACTCAGTGTAGTGCCTGAAGGCCAGAATGTCATTTCCCATAAGATTTGCTTTCAAAATACAAACAAAATTGGAGCACTCACAGCTTGTCATCAGAAAGGGCTCTTAATATTTCAAAATACAGCACTAATCTTTATTCTCCCTGATGCAAACCTATCTCAATATTCTGATTAGATGTTGTTGTATTTGTTCTGGTTTTCTTTCTGCCACATGTTAGATATAGGAAGTTCAGTCAGTCAATATAGTCACTGTCTGGGCAAAAACATTGCTACAGCAAGCTACCAGAAGGTTGTACCTGATAAACAGATTATTTTCCCATGGTATAAGACTCTTTATTTTCTCATGCCTCTAAAAAGCAGATTATGAAATTTAGATTACTAACTCATAAATAAAGGAAAACAAAATGAAAAAAGTTATTAAAGTGGTTATGTTGTAATTGTTTCTGTATATTTATAGTTAACCAGGGTTCCTGTCTATCAAAGCTGCATGCAGAAAACAATTCTTCTTAGTGAAAATCTGCTTTACCGTTGTATCTTTTATTTGACTGTAGTAAAATCTATTGCAATGAACATTCAGAGTGATTTGTCTTCCGAACCCAGTAGCTGGTATGTGTGGTGTGGTGTGAATGGCTATGAGGAATAGAGTAAATTCACCTCAGAGTCAAAGCTCTCTACAGAAAATCCCTCCCAACATTCAGTATCTTTTAGTCCATGAAGCAGAAGGAATTCAATTACTATTCAGAAAGACAATATAGAGTTTAGTATGTCCCTGGTTTCACCACGAGCAGAACTCAAAGCTTACGTGGCTCTTAAACAGAGGCGTGCCAACCTTTCAGCGAGCTGTCGGTACTAAACACTGTATCGGTAATGGCAGCAACTCAATAACATGTTGGATTTCTTGTTTGCTGAGCCTGCCAACTAAACGGTGTAGGAAAGGAAACTTTTACATACTCGACTCCAAGTAAACTGCAAAGGCAAGCATGCAGTCCCTGCTTTTTGTGTGTTCTTCTAACTGCTCACCAACTAGCAGCTTCTAAAACTTTTATAAGAACTGAACTATTCTAACACAAGCCATGCAATGGGCTTGGCAAAGTAGAAGGGTCCTATTCAAACAGCAAAAAAGCAAACAGAGAAAGGCCCAATAAAAAACCCACTTAATGATAAAAATGCTAGCCCATCAAGTCACTTCACTTTTCTGAAGTTTACTTTGTTATGAAGTTTAAGCCATGTTTAGGACTTCAGCTCTAACGATTAACTTAGAATAATTATGAACAATTGAGCTTGGACTGTGTGACTAAAGTAGTAAAGTCTTACTGAGGATACATCATTTCCCTTGTCATACTGTTGGGAAGCATTTAGTTCTGTCACTTGCCCTGATTTGTATTTGTATTCTACAATGTGTTTTTCCAGAGGTTCACCCGGCTTGAACTGCTTAAAATGAGAAAGAAACAAAAAGAAATAAAACCTCAAGAACTGTTTATCTGTTAATTGTGTCTTAACTGCTTGAGGAACTTCCCTCCAAGGAAATACATTTAAGCAAAGATCATGTTCTGCACCTGATCTGGCCAGGCATTTGTTAGAGGGATTCTCCATAGCCACTCACAGGGCAGGTGGTGGAATTGGGACTGAAGAACAATTACAACTGTTCAAATATTAAAATCTCGTGCAGGAGGAAACAAGAAAGAAAAATGGAAATCACAGTAGTTACAGAAAGTGGACCTTGTTGTTGCTTCTTCAAATTCTAAGTTTAAAAAAAGGCATTTGGAGAAATATTCCTAAGTTTGCCAAAACTCAATTTTAAACATTCAGTTGGAAAGACTTTAAGAATCATGTTGGTAGTTCTTATGTTCATAAAAGACTTTCTTCCTCAAGCTTTTAAACTTTCTCTGAACTTCCTGGAAATGGATATATGACAGAAATTCAACTTGCAATATGTACAGAATGTTCACATGAAGATTCTCCACCTTTTCAGGTGCCTTCCCCACGTTGTTAAGGGTCCCAAAAGTGACAGCATCCTTATGCTTCTTGTCAGTGAAAGGAGTTGTTACTGGGCTTTTCCTCCCATGTGGGGGGTAAGAAGTAATTCAGGTTACTGCTACCAAGTTCTGAATCACTTTGAAAGTGATTGGCTTGGGAAAGCTGTCCTGGGGTTACACAGGAAGTTTACACTGGTACCTCTTAGACAAGTAGATCACAGTCCTGTTACATTCTGACAGGGTTGGGGTTTTTTTTCTTCAATCCCTTGCTGTGTGTAAGCTAGAGCAAGGAAGATAAACTTTTACATTAAAAAGGAATGCCTCTATAGATTGATCTATGGTGGTGTAAATGAGAAGTCTGTTCCACCAGCTTACTGAAGTTTCATTCTGTTTTCACACAATGAGACCATTTTAATTCTCTTGTTACTGTACTGGGTTTTAAAATATGCATAGTGTTTCTTGTTAAGGGTGTTTGCCTGACCCTGAATTTTTCTCTGAACATTTTTGACAAAAATAGTTAATGAAGTTGCAGAAATTCAGTTAAGTTATGAGGTGCCGTACATCATCATAATCATGCCCTTGTTCATCTTCTTAGTTTTTAACAAATGTAACGTAAATACAGAGACTTCACTGAATTTTAAACTGACACATTTTAATATATTTATTCTGTTGGGGGTTTTTTTTCAGTTGCTCTGAGATACCGGTTCTGGGTTGTGAGCTAGAGAGAAAAGCTTTGTTGTGCCTGTTAATGGTTTGAGGTTGTGGTTTTTGGTGTTTGGTTTTTTGTTTGTTTGGTTGGGGTTTTTATGTTTGTTTTTATTTGGTTTTGTGTTTCAACACTTGAAATTTTTTCATAGAGGGCTCAAATTTTGGATAAAGTATTAACTGCTGTTTCTGATTTATCCTTATGTCACCTAGGTGGTGTGAGGGATTGTTGTTCTTCCTTTTTTTGTAGATAGAGAACTATATGAGAGCACACACCCAAAAATATGAGGTCTCAGTTTTGCTTTTGATTCATCTGGGTAGGCTTTACTAGCATCTCAGTTTTCTCTGGATGGCTACTCAGCCCCAAGGTGAGGTCGGGATGAGAAAGAGCATTCCAGGAAGGTACTCAAGGTCTGTGTGGCACTAAAGAAAACACCAAAACCCCCCACAAAATGTGAATACATCCCTATAACCAAATGAAGTAACTGAGGGAAAGGCATCTGCAGATTTTGATTCCTTCTGCCAGGACAGATTTTCAATAATTCAGTAGTACTGTAGAAAGAAAACATTGAAGGTTTAATGTCATTGAATTAGTAGGACCTTTGCTGGATTTCCCACACATTGGGATTGGCTACTCTTGTGCTTGAAGGAAGACATCCTGGTTGGGTTTTTTTGGGGAAAAAAATCAGAATTTCCCGATTGTAGTCCAAAAACATACGGATGGGTTTGAGAAAGACAATGCCCACCTGTAATCGAATCTGTCAGGATATGTGGAGGGCAATAAGAAGTGCTTCTCCAGGTGTATCAGCAGCAGAAGGAAGACTGGAAAAATACAGGCCTGATGCTGAATGGAAATGGAGACTTGATCACAATAGACATAGAGAAGACTGAAGTACTCAATGATGACTTCTTTTCAGTCTTCACTGGTTTAAGACTTACATTTGGGAAGTCCACGAGGTCCCATAAGACCGGTGAAAAAAATCTGTGGTCAGGAAGATTTACCCTCACTGGACAAGGATCAAGATAGAGAACATTTAAACAGCCTAGACATACAGATATCCATGGGACCTGATGGGATACACGCATAGGTGTTGAAAGAGCTGGCCAGTATTTTTGCAAGGCCACTCTTGAAAGGTTGTGGTGAACAGAGGAGGCTCCTGAGAACTGGAAGAAAGCAGATGTGTCTCCTGTCTTTGAGGAGGGTAAGAAGGAAGATCTAGAGTGTACTACTGGCTGATCAGCTTCATCTTCCCTGTGTAAGATGATGGAGAAAATAATTGTAGAAACCATTCTGAACAAGTGAAGAGCAAGAAGGTAATTTGGAGTAGTCAGCATGGATTTGGATTTCTAAAGAAGAAATTAGGCTTGACCAACCTGTTAGCCTCTTGCAGTGACATGACTGACATGGTAGATGAGGGAAAATTATTAAATATTGTTTATCTCAGCTTTAGCAAAGGTTTTGGTACTGTCTCCCATAACATTCTCATAGACACTGGTGAATTGGGAGTCAGGTAAGCAGATGGTAGGGTGGACTAAAAGGACTGAAACCTGTCTGAACTGCTGGTGCTTAAATATACTCAAAGATCAGCAGCAGTATGTTCAGCTAGAGGCAGGTCACTGTTTGAGACCAACCCTGTTGAACATTCTTTTTAAGGACATGGATGATGGGGCATGATGCAGCCTTAGCAAGTTTACAGCCAACTAAAAAAAAAAAAAAAAAAAAAAATTTGGGCCAGTGAGAACTTCATGAAGTTCAGCGGAGTCCTGCTGTTGGGAGAAATAACCCAGCACACCAGTACAAGCTGGGGACAGACTGACTGAAAAAGTTTTGCAGAGAGGCCTTGGGGGTCCTAGTGAATAACAAGTTGAACATGACCCAGCAATACATCACTGTGACAAAGAAAAATCTTTTTCCCCATTAAGTGGTCAAACACTAGAACAGGTTACCCAGAGAGGCTGTGCTGTCTCCATCTTGGGAGGAGATATTCAAAGCTTTAGTTGAACAGGGCTCTAAGGAACCCAACAAAACCTTAAAATCGGGTCTAACTTTGAAGTTGGCCTTGCTTTTGAAGGGATGGGAAGGAGGCTGACCCAGATGATCTTCAGAGTTTCCATCCAACCTATAGTATTTTGCAATTCTCTGATTGTAGCATAAATTTTATAAACAGTATTCCTTTCCCCCAGAGTAGCCCTGGGGGAAAATACAGGCAATGGTCTTTCATGTTTGTTTGCTGTAACGCAAACTAAATCAAACCAGATGTTTCTGTTGCTGACAGTTTAATAAAGATTTTCCCACGTGTTGAATATATTTAGACTAAAAATGTACAGTTTACTCAAGTGTCATCTTCAATGTTATACTGTTTCTTTACTGTTTTCTGTTGTTTAGGCTGTGCCAAATACTGTTCCAAATCACTTTTTCCTTTCTCACACTTTCCTTTCCCCTGTAAATTGTTCTCTTTCAAAGAATTCAGCATTATGGTTCTCCAGGCCACAATCACTGGAGTTATTATTGCAATTCCCATTCAGCAGGTACAAAGGTATTGCAGTGCTTCCTTTGCTGAAGGTATTGCAAACCAAGCTCTCCTTAATTTTTGTTGTGACTTAGCTGCAATGGGGGAGAATATCAGAATTGCAAAATTTCTTCTTCATCACTTTTTGCCCCTGTCTCTCAGTGAGGTTGGGTTGATCCTGCTTTCTCCATCTAACGTGATAATTAATTCAACATTCAGTTGACTTGAGTCTGAAAAAGATGAGAAAAATCGTATTTACTTTTGGGGAAGCCAGTTTTTAGTATTAAATAGAATTCTTTTCAGTCCCCCCTAGCATTATTGTTCTCTGAATCCATGAAGTTTAGGCAGCAATACTAGATTTTCACCTGTGTGCAGTTCTCACTCTTGGTTATCAAGATATTTGAGTAGAATGGAAGTTTGCAAAGAAAAATTTTGGGAAACACTGCATTTGTTGAGTCAGAACCAAACCTGAACTGTTTGTTTTAATCCATAATGCTCTAGGTCTAACAAATTTGTAGCCCATCCAGATCAGGATACCTATGGATACCTTGAATTTATGTTGGTCAATCTGTAGTCTGAATGTAAATTATTAACACAGAAAGAAGTATCTAAGGTCCTAATTTCCTACTGATCTTGGTAGAAAGTTAGGATTTTTTGTTTCTCTGGACTTAGACCAATATGCTTATTAATTGAAGTCTGGATATTTTCTGTGCCCCCTCTGGCAAACTAATGATCTGTGGAACGAACAGGAGACATGCTAAACATCCCTGCTCAGTGATGTCATTTATTGCATCCTGCATTCATCTGCACTGATGTCATCCCAGATTGTAACCTGTTCTCATTGTGGACCCTGTAAGTAAATTAATATTCTTCTGTTGCTACATATAAATATTGTTTTAATTTTGACCCTTTGAGACACCATTTCTTAAGAGATAATATTTAAAAGCCAACACATTTTAACATTCCAGTTGGTATTTATGTTAATTTGAGTTCAGTTTGTTCCCTCAGTTTTTGAGATCAGCTATTTTTAGCCTGGTTTCCTGAGGAACTGAAGTTTATAGGATTGCTGTATGTATCCATCTGCCTTCCACTGAGCTTTTTGAAGCCAGTGATCAACTATCCTGATTTGGTGGAGAGAGTGAGGTCTCAATGGTGTTAATCTCTGGCAGGTTTCATTAATAGCCTTGATTTGTTAGTGGAGAGGCACACAAATTACTACCTCGACTAAGGGAAAAGGTGTAAGATAAGCTTGCCAGTGGTGGTGTGTGTGGGTTGGTGGGGACACAGCTGAGCCACAACTCAGTGCTGCTTCTCATTCACAGGGTAGTGAGAGAACATGAGTGAGAGCTGATGTTGCTGTGGCTGGAGGGGAACTGGAAGTATTTAGTTTGTGAAACATGGACTGTGGGTTGTCACAGTTGGGGGGATGCATGGAGATTATGGACAAGGACCCCGTGTTCCTGTGGTGAAGAGAATATATGAATACGTAGCAAGAAGTCTGTAGGGCAGCAGTTTTATTGCTCTGAAAACCACTTGCTTTTAACGAGGGAAGGTACTGTATGGACACTATTCATGTTCCTGGAAGCCTGTAAAAACATATAGCTTATTCTTCGTGTTTGGAGAGGATTCTTGCATGTCGCACACAGGCTTATATATGGAGGATTTGCACCTACAAAAGAAATGATCTCAAAGTCCTTTAGAAACAAGTTGGACTTTGTTTCTCCTCAGCCCCTATATAAATGAAGTTAGGATTTATTTCTCTTTGGGAAGAAGACATTATACCTAGTGATGATTTTTTTAAAGAAGTTTTCTAGCAAATGTGGTGCCAGTAGAGTTTGCTGCCAGAAGACAGTTCTCTGGTTTCAGTGACTCAACTTGAAACACTTACGTGCTAAAACAAAGCAGAGATTTTACTTTTTCAGGTGTTTTACCTTCTTTTCTTGAGAAGCTCAGCATCCAGATAATCAGTAGTCATACTACTTATTTTTCTCTATATGGAAAGACAAGTTCTGCTTTTTCCTACAAAGGGAGTGTTAGCTCTAAGAATCATCATGTGGCTCTGCAATTATGCTTATCATAAAATACAGGGCCTGAGTTTTGTTGAAATGCCTGTCAGCTGTGACACTCTGTTTCATAAGCTGTGTTACCAGCAAAATCTGTTCAGCTTTAAATCTCCAAAAGACTTTCTTGGGCTTTGCATGATCTTTTTATTTGTATAAATACTTAAAAACAAAAACCAGACAGAGGTCTAGAATGTTACACTGCATTTATCTGTCTCTTTCTCCATAAAGCATGTATGCATTTATCTGTCTGGTTACAGATAAGCTCATAGAAGAGTGTCCACAACAGGTAGACACTCTGTGTTTCAATCTGGTTTAGTAAGTTTTGGTTTACTTTACAGAAATCATTTCTCAAGGAACAGAAAGCATAGACTTTTGTTATAACAAACTAGCAAAGCAAGACAAATCTGCGTTTCTGCTTCTCTTCTGTAAAGCTGATTACCTCTTCAATTTCCAGAATCCAAATCAAAAGCCCTGCTTATAAGTCTTAAGTCGGCTGGTGTATCCATTCAGCAAGAAGTTGTGCTGGATAATTTGTAACAAAAACGTAGAGATCGCACAGTAGTCAGCTGGAATGCAGAAAATGAGGTCATGTTTTTGACCTACAGTTGATTCTGCATTGCCCCATTGTATCACTGAAATGCATTAGTAAAAGTCAATGCATGTATAGTTTCAAGCATTTGGAGGTTTTAGAATTCTTTTTTTTCCTTCTTTTTACTGTTTGGGTTATTTATCCTAATTGACATTTTTGTGTACCTCGTGTACAAACATAGATTCTATAAAATATTGACAGATCAATCTGTACAGTAAAGATCTGTCACGAGCCTGTGTTATGGAAAAGCTTCTCATTTTTGATAATGACAGTATATTAGGAGCTACAGTTTTGATGTGCTAATTCCTAGAGTTGCTATCTACTCTGTTGTGCCAGCAAAGCTGTTTTGTCAGTGAAGATTAGGATTTAATCCAGCCCAATGTTAATACCTCTTCTCTTTTTTTTTCTCCTTCCCCATCCTTCTACCTTTTCCTTTATCAGGCTGTTGTTTTAGCTGAATCAGTTCCCTGAATCACTTTGCCAGCCAGATAATTTCTCTCATGCATGTGAAGTTGATGATGCTAATCTGAAAAGCTGAAACTTGAGGATCAGTAAGAAGTAGGCTCCAAGAGCCTGGAAGGTGTAGGTTTGACTGCCTGTTCTCTCAGTGCTGAGTGTGTTCTGCCATTCTGCCATTGCAGAGTCCAGCTTGTTGAGTGACCTGTTGCTGGAAGATAGCTCTTCTTGAAAAGTCTCTCCTCTTTGTTTCCTTGCTGCCTTCTCCACGAGAACATCTAACAGTCCATCAGCTGAGCCTAGAGGTTTTTATTGACCTTCCTGGGAGAGTAGCAAGAGCTGAAAGAAGAGAGGTGAAGGGTGAAGCCAGAAGAGCTGTGGGAGGCACTGCCCTGACCCAGAAGAGCATCTGCAGCTGCCTACCCTGCAAGTGTTTGGCTGTTTTCCTTGAGGAAAGGAAGGGAGGCACAGGTGCTGAACAGCATAGTTTGGAGTGGGATTATGCATGGGGTGTTAGGGGTGTTACAGGGTCCAGCAGTTGTCATGGGGTTGCTGTTTTGGACAGAGCAGCACTTCTGCATCCATGTGCTGTGGTTCCCCTGTTCTGCTATAATCAGTAGGCTGGCGGGGCCCAGTGGGATGAAGGGTAGGTGGTTGTACGGCGAGGGAAGAGGCAGAGATCCTCATTGCCTGTGTGGATGAAAAGTTCAGCTGTGGAACAGAGTAAGGAGAAGTAGACAGTGTTTTTTAATTTACTTTTTGCTGTTTTTGTTCCTTCTTTCTCCTGTGTTAAAAGCACAGTATGTTGTGCTTTTGGTTCAATCCTGTTCATGGCTTTAAATCCAGAGAAACCCATGCCTGGTTGGGAAACAGGTATTTTCGGGTACAGCCACACTGCAATTCTTGAAGTTATCGAATGTAGCAAAAGGAATATGGAGATCAGGCAGGAAATGAGGATTATTGTGGAGCAAAGGGAAGGCAAAGGAAGACCAGACAAAGTAATGTATTAGAATGTTCCATGTGAAAACTGGTTGGTGCATGCACACCTATGTCAGATGTACTTCTACTCCACAAAAATGGCTTTTTCAGTGTAGAAGATAGTTTAGCCTGAAGGAGTGAGGGCAGGCTCTTTGCTTTTGCTTTGTGCCACTTTCAAAACACTTTCCTTACCAACAGGTATTAAAAAATTCCATATTGTATTAATAACGGAATTTCTCCCGTCATTTATTTGAGAAAACTCAGTTAATTGAAACTTTTATTTAAGTGTCTATTTGAGAGTTCATTGATCAGTGTACCAACCTGAATTTTTTTAAAGGAAATTGAATATGCTGAACATATTAGTATCTCCTGGGCTGACTGATTGCATATAGAACTCAGAAAAATATTTTTCACTTTTTTGTCAGATAAATATTACTACAAGAGGATAAACACAATTGTATGCAAATATATTGGAAGTTCAACATAATAATAGATGTGTCTACTGGCCTGTAGGGGCATAAAATGATATTTAAAGACATGCTGAGATCCAAGTGGTAAGTATGTACTGATAATAGTAGTGCATTTGCCACAAAGCTTGATGTCATGTTAGCAATGTATGTAGGCTGTAAATGTTAGCACTTGATGGAAAAGTAGCCAGAAACAAGGGTAAGTAGGAAAGTGTAAGGGTCTTAACTTGACATTTCCTCACTAATTAATTGTCTAAGCATACCACTGTTACTTTGCTTCACAAAAGAGCCTTGTGCATTTTCAACATTTGATATGCATCAAATCCATTGCAGCGAATTTCTGTCAATTCATTTACCTAAACTGTAATGTGTACCAGAATTCGTATTTGAAGGCCACAGCTACTCTCAAAGCTGCAAAATTAGAAGTGAATTGCATTTCTTTATCAAATACATCTTATATATGACACACCTTTACATTTCTCTTGTTCTGGTTTATGTTGCCCTGAAGCTGGAGAGTCAGTTAGCAAAGTAGTGCAATATAAGCATTAAGTTTTGGACCTATCAATAGCCACTACTTTCATTTAATGTCATTATTCAAATCTTTACCCTCCTTCTAGGCTTTAAAAATCCTTTAGATAATCAAGAGCTTAGCTAACAAAATAAATTGTATTTTTTTTCCACTACAATACTTGCTGCTACAGGAAGATAAGGAATCAAATGTTTCTGCTATTTTTCCAAGCACTAGGTGATTTTTTACCATATCAAGAGCTATACATACTAAGAGGTATTTGTAATAAAAATAAAAATTTAATCAAAATAAACCCGTAGTTGTGTTAAGGAGACTGAGAAGAAATATGTCTGCTCTTGGACCCCAAACTTGGTAGGTCATAACTAGCTGGGAGGTGACAAAAGACTTTGCTCTCCTCTGCAGGGTCACATGAGAGGAAGGGCGTTGAAATGGATTGACTGTTGATAGGATTTGCCATAGTGGATCATGCTTTCAACTGTGGGCTTCTCTTCTAGCCTATTACAAGCTGGCAGACTGGACACAAAGGCTGCATTGAAATATAGGTTACCTTATATATAGCACAATAGTTAAAAATAGCCTCTGTTTCACGAGAAGTATAGTCTGAAACTATAATTTTTATTGTCTGCAAAAAGGATCGGTTCAAAACAGAGTCTGTATATTGGAATGTTTCACAAGTATTTTCCAAGTATTTCTGAAAATTAAGAATAGAATCAACATAAAATATAAAGGTTATAGAGATAACATTTTAAGTTTGTAAGTTTGAAGCTTATTCTTTTGCACTGGAAAGTAGATGAAGTGCATGGAAGGGAGAAAGTAATAGCCCAAAGTTTGCTGTTCCTTATTTCTTCCTTCTAGAGAGAATATAAATTGCTGGTTAGAGCTTTAAAAAGTGACACAATGTGTTCAGAGGTTTTCCAACTATTTTTTTTATTTTCTTTAAAAAGAAAAACCCAGGACCTTGCATTTTTGTAGAGTTTAGAGAGGATAGACTTTTTTTTTCAGCTGCTTTGCATTGTTGGTCAGCTTTATCTAGTTCTTAGTTCAAAGACTATCAGCATGGCAAAGCAAGCTGAAGTTAGCAGAGCAATGGGAGAGCAGGTTGTTCTGGTAATGACCCTAAGTTTTTGAACTGGAATGTTATGTTCATGCTGTGTGTGTTGTCAGCATTTCAAGAACGGAGATGCCTGGGATGATTATAAGATTATAAGAAGTTCTTTAACAAATGACAACTCTTCCGCATGGAACGCTTTATTGTTTTCTGTCCGTGCATGCAGGGGCACCACAACTGTGTGCTGGATGCAGTTTTCCTGTACCTTATAATAGCTCTGTCTTCTTATATATGTTGAGTCACAAAATTCAGATGTGCTCTTTGAAATAATCTGTACTATGAAGTAATTTTATGGTGATCCAGAAGTGTTCTGCCTCTTGAGGCTCAGAGAAGGAATCTAAGCTAAAGACACAGGAGCAAGTGACCCTCGGTAGAAAGACACGACTTGTCAGCTCCAACAGTGGAAACTAGGGATTTCATCCTAGTGTCATCAGAGGCCACGACACCTGGAAGAGCTGCTGAGATACCGGGCTGTGTCCTGGCCATGATCTGGTGAAGCACTCTAATCCTACAGCTCTTTCTAAACTAGGAGATACTGCTAGCTGAAAACAGCATGAGTGATGACAGTGACAAATAAAGGCTTTTCTGACAGTTCATTTAAACATCCAGCACATTTAGAGAATGTACAACGTTTTGTGTGCTAGATAAGAAATAGTTGTCCGAAAGGCTAAAACGTTTGTGATTTGCTTATATGACCACCACAGTCCTTGAAGGATCTAACAAGATAATTAGATAATAGGCTTCCAGCAGCTGCTTTTGTTATACCTAGTCACGAAAAGAGGAAGAGGTAGCCTATAGCATACCAGGCGGTGATGTAGAAATACACAGAATATACAGAAAAAAATCAAAAGGCGTAGGTTATCCTGGAAAGGATTGCACACAACAACCCTAAACACTTTGATTACTCACCATTTTGTTCTCGGTTCCATGTGACTTATTTTACCAGAGGACAGGGTGACAAAACTGAGCAAATTGCTCTCTGTCAGGGAATGTCTAAAGGCCAGATTTCTTAGGGCCTTAGAACTCATTCCTCAGAAGGAAAAAGACATCTCTTGTCCTAAATACTTGGGTTGGTGTGAGTAGTTTTTTGTTTGTTTGCTTTTAGGAGAACCAAATTCTAGCAGTATAGATGAAAGAATCCAAGTAATCAGTAACTCCTTTATGCATCTGCTGCCATTGTCTGTATATCTGCTTCACTCCTGCATCTGCTGCCTTTTCTTACACAACATTTAATTTTCAGAGACTAGACAGAAAACAAAAATACACTAAGCAGGTTCTGTTACCTGTTTACCGTCATTTTTTACCCCAAACCTCCTTGCAGGCTTTTTTTAGTCTGATTCTCACAGTTTTGCTTATTACTATCCACTTATTAGCTTTTCTTTCATTCCATTCAGAACTCGTATGCATAATGCAGTCTCTCTACAGGGCCCTAATTCTGTGTATATTTAAATCTCTCTTGACTCAGTTCATTGAAAGTGAATCTTCAAATGATATATATATATATATATATTGCCATTTTGTTCAATTTCCCTTGAATTCTTTATAAATTCTTTGTCTAGCTTTAGGTTTTGACTTCTTTAAAGACAGTAGGACCTATTTTGAAAAACTAGAAAGGCCTTCCCACTTCTTGTTAGCCTTCGTAAACTGACAGCTGAATACTGAAACGCTGTTAAATGGGAGCACGACTGAGTTGTTTCCCACTGAAGAAAAAAGATTGGCAATGGTGCTCCAAGACAAAGCTGTTTGGGTTATCATGATAATTTTTCTAGCAAGCAGAGCTGGTTGAATAGAATTACCAGCTGCAGACAGAGCAAATGAGGTACAGATTTAGGGAGGAGGATAAAATTTGCAGTGACATTTCTGCATGTATTAGAGCAAAGCTCTGGTCTGTAAAAGAAGTGAAGGTATCTGCTTGTGGGTCCTGTCCTGTGGTGAAAGCATACAGAAACATGGGAAAACTAAAATTGTCACAGTCCGTGGATTATCCCAAATCTATGACTCTGCACATGCATTTGCTTCAAATAATTAAAGAAGCAGAAAAAGACATGCACCTTTTTTTCCCAGAAATAATTTGTTATTTGAGGTGACTGGTGTCACTGGGTAACTACAAAGCGTGCTTTGTCCCTGGCGTCTCTAAGAGCTTCATTTTCAGATCCAGAATGATATTTTGAAGTTTGTGTCTGTATCTGTTCCTGCCTCATGTCTGTTAGCTCCCTACAGCTGCTGTCAGATCTGACCCTTCTTGTCCTTCGGGCAAACTCTCTTGTTGATGGGCCATGTCTTGTTCAACTTGATCATACAGCCTCAGGAAATCATTCATCCATGTCTGTTTGACCTGTATGTGTTCACATTGCGTTGCTGGGCTGAGCACAGGGGGCAACTTCCATCCCCTGTAGCCCATAGTCCTTTGAAAAATGCTAATTCGGAGCAGTCCGGCACTGCTAACCTGCTGTCTTCTGCTCAGTTCACAGTTCTTGATTATTTAGATTCACTTAAAGGTTACCTGTCTGAGCTGTGGCTTCATCTTTGTGCTTGAGGATTCCTCTGGGAGCTTTGCTCAATGCAAGTAAGATACACTGCACACTTTATAAGCGACCTGTCTTGCTGTCCGTATACTGTGTGTTATATCTCCTCAGAGATTCGACTGCAATTGTTAAGTACTACATCAGTGACTTACAGCCTCCTGATGTTATGTTTAGATCATTTAATTGCATTTGAATGCCAGGTGTTTACAGACTTTCTCTTGCAAAACCTCAAAAAGAGGTATTTTCAAATTATAGCCCCAATTAGATTTTTTTAAACCATATGCCCACTGTTGGATAAGTATAATTTCTTCAAATGTTACTGCACATACCGTAGCTTTTCTCAAGAGCTGAATATTTTGTTCTGATCTGAAGTTGGATCACTTGGAATAACATTTTCTGCATGAAATGAAGAATTATTCTCATCATCAAGGGAAGCGAATTAAAAGGAGACATTTTTTTCAGTCTCTCTTAATCCATTACACAAGAAGGAGCATTTATTTCAGTCCAAAAGTATAAGATCTAGACAGTAGATTATGTGAGTGGTGTTGTTGATCCACAAAAAGGCTGTAGGGGGAAAATGTGATAGTGAATGCTTGTCAGTGGGATCCTTTTCTCTTGGAGAACTGAGACAGAGCCTAAGGTAAAAATGGCATTTTCTTGTACTTGTGAATTTAAAAAAAAAAAAAGTCTTTTTAAATATGAAAGAATTTGAATTAAAACTTGTAACAGCAGGTTGAAGTAGGCAGAAATGTGACATCTGGTTTAAGAGCAATGGTGTGTTTAAAAACAATACACCCCAAAACTGGAGAATTGTTTTCTCTCAAGCATAATAAAGTTAAATTTGCTAGTAATGTGGACAAAAATCTCCCAGGTTCAGTTGAAGCAAAAACTGTCATTGATCTTAGTGTAAAGATACAGCAGTGTGTAAAAGTATTCCAGGCAGGATTAATTTCCACTTAGAAGCAAATTTAAGGTTGGGGGGGGAGGGGGGAGTTAGAAAGAGACATATATAAATAATGGCCTCCCAAGCTGGAATTTCCGCTTGGTTTGTGGCCAGCTGGAGGAGTGGACGTTTTGAGGCAGGACAGCAGTTGTTAGTTTTTCTCATCATTAACAGTCAAGACAGTTTGTCCTTAGACTTGCTGTTAACTGAGAAAAGATTTTGAATGGTAAAAACTTGAGCTGTCCTCGCGTATGTTCTGTTTATGCAAAAAGCCACATCTTTTAAATGCATTATCTTAATTTAGTCATTAAAAATAGTTACCTTTGACAGGAAGGAGGCGTATTTCATCTACAGTGTTTTCTTACATATGCAAGACTTATTTTACTACATATTTAAATAATTATGTAGTATACTACTGATATAATGGACTTGCTTAAATGCTGGTGCACTGTGTGCACTACTGCATGTGTGTACACGTGGCCTCCACTAGTCACTTCCCCCACAGCCTTTCACTGAAAACTCATTCACTGGCTTTCCATCCCTAACAAAACAAAGAGAAGTTTAAGAGATTTAATTATTGAAACTTGCTGCAGCAAATATAGAGACCACCAATAGCAGAACTAAACCTTGGAGACTAAAAAACTTGCAATTTGTGTGTGGAAAAATTAATGTTGTGTGGGTCTCAAATAAAACCAATTAAAATAAAATCAGTGACTTCTATGAGCGCTACTGTCTGCTCTAATCGCAGCTGTTATTTTAGTAAAAATTCTGATTGTGCTCATTAAACAAGTTACTTCCTATGTGGCAATACACTTGTATCTGCAATAATCTTATTCATGTTCCTTGTTCAGTTTTATATTGCTAAAACTCCATGAATTCTGTGTAAGAAATAATGTAACCTGTGCTGCATATATATTATATATATATGTGTATATACAGTACTATATATTTAAATATTGTGGTGTGATCTAACCCAAAAGAACTAATGAATGAGAGGGTGTGATGAGCAACCATGTCATCACAAACCTTTCTGTCTTCCCTGTTGTTCAGTCTTTGGGAATAGGAATAATGACCATTTTGGCCTCAAATAATGTGCTTAACCCAGTAAATTGCCATGAGAGAAGTCCCTCTGTATATTGCTCTTTGCTTATGCTTCCCTGCAGGGCATAATGGATGCATAAGATCCTACATAAGGAACACACACTTTGTTGTGCGTAAGATTTATGTAGTAAATTTTATCTAGGCCTGGAATCCTTCTGTTACTAATGATTATAATTATTAGAGTGTGTGAGCCATAGCTGCCATTCCCACAGGCAGCAGTCCCTCACCCCATCTTCACATACTTGCAGTAATATCATCCCTTTAGCAGCAAACTCAGATTTCCAAGTTCATTCTTTGTGTTCTTTCCATCCTGTTTTTGCCTTCCCCTCCTGTCACCAACCCCAGCTCTGTCCTGTCTGCTGCCAACTGCTGACTCTCAGCCTAGACATGGGTGGTATAATGCAGTTTGCCAACAGTGCACTGCAAACTGTATTTGAAATTGTTTTCCTTGGTGTATTTTCTACTGCTTTCAGAGCCCACCTATCAATTCATGGGATAAGCAGCAATTCTTTTTCAGGTTATTCTTGGGCAGCCATAAGTTTTTTCCAAGTTGTTTTCAGGCCACATTAGATTTCTTTCAGAGATATTATATGCTTTTAAAGTGTAATTTAAAATCAGAAGGTTCTAAACAATTTCCAGTGTTCTTCCTTCAAAGACAAACTCACAAAATGAAAGTTTTTTAAGCTTTTGGTTTTCTCTTGAAATTGTTGGCCTGTGTGTTACAACTTACCTTGGGTACTACAGATGATATTGATGGGTGTGTGTCAAACTATTCTGACAATGAAAACGTCAGTGAAGATACACGCCCTTCAAATCGTTTGTATGTGAGACAAGTACTAATGAAACAGTTTTCTGGAGGCTATGGTAAAAATAATGAATGGTGCTGCAGGAAAAGAAAAACAGTGTAGAAGTGATGGACCTCTGTATGCAGGAAGTGCTAACCAGATTCACTTTTCTTTCAGGTTTCCACTTGAGTAGAAAAATGAGTAGTACTGTGAAAATCAGAGGGATAGTAGGTGACATCTTCACTGGTGCTCATTTACCTGTTGCAATAAGGGCTTGCACTTCAGGCTTTCAAGGCCATACTTGGCATAGATAAACAAAATGTTGCCTTTTTTGAGCATCAGAAGGTGTCAACAACCTGTGCTCTGGGAGCATAGTCAAATCCAGAAGTGTTCACCTCTTTCTTTCTTTCTCCTGAATGTTTGCTGAATGTTTGCTGCACCTTTGGAGTGCAAATCTTGAGAGTGAGTCACTCTGGCTCCATAAACCTGAGCGGTGAGTGGTCCAGTCTCCACTTCTCCCAGACCTTTGTCTCCTGACCCCTATAGTGGATGTCTGTGTAGGTAGTGTGTCTTTGCAGCGGGACACAGTGTCCTTTGGTGGAGTGTATTGTGAGACCTGAGAAGTAATTTTAGCTCCAACAATGGCCTCGTATGGTGCCGATCTGATAACAGCCATCCTGGTTTACAGAGATCACAATCTATTTTATGCTTAGTGTGCTGTCAGTCTTTTGCATGTTAAAAATCAAATACTATTTATATAAATTAACAAAGTGAAAAAAATAGTTTTGTTCCTGTTGAGAACTTGTCAATTTATGTTACTAAATGTCGTGTTTTTCCTGCCTGCAGTCATTTTTTGCTCCATGAACTTGTGGGGGAAGCATTGTGCAGCATCTTGTGGAAAGGAAGCTGCTCATTTGCCGGCTGGACCTTGGAGTGTCTCCTGGCAGCCCATCCTAGGCCCACTTCCTATGGCTTTTCCCACTGCAGAGCCTTTCCTCTGGGGACCAATTACACTGGGCTGATGCAGCTTTTGCCTCAGGATGCACAGTCTGCTCAGTCTCTGTGCAGCCCAGGAGGTTTTCAGAAGCTGTTTGCCAAGCATCATCAGTGTAGCAGCTTCTCTCCTTTGATGCAGAGAGCTGAGGATGAGTTCCCAATCACAAGGATGCTGCCTCTGGTGGTCTTGCCACCCACCTCTAGCTGGGTGTTTGGCATTACAAGCAGCTGCTGTGAGCCAGCCATCCACCCCTTCCACATTGTCTCCAGCTCTGGGTGTAGAAACACCGGTGGCA
>JAWWLV010000001.1:77421470-77450903 GCA_035041135.1 Platyrinchus mystaceus
TTCTCAGCAGCATGGCCTCAATGCTCGTGACTGCTGCCTGTTCAAGGACAGATGTATTGGTCACATAATCTGTCCAGGGGATGTTTAGGATTGTACGGAGGCAGCGTTGATGGAAGTGTTCTAAGAGTCGCAAGTGGTGGCAGTAAATGACCCATGATTCAGACCCATATAAAAGAGTAGACAGTACAATGGCTCTGTAAATGCTGATCTTTGTACTTTTCTTCAGGTGTTTGTTTTGCCAAACTCTTTTATGGAGTTTACCAAAAGCTCTGTATGCCTTTGCTAACCTGTTGTCTATTTCTTTTTTAATCTTACTGTCCGAGGAGATGATGCTTCCCAGATAATTAAATTGTTGGACTGATTTGAGCTCTATTTCACCAATGGTGATATGGGGATGATGGAAAACTTCCTGAGGTGCAGGCTGATAGAAAATTTCTGTCTGCTTCAAGCTGATTCCAGCCCAAAAAGCTCAGCAGCCTCTGCGAAGCAGGATGTTAAACGCTGCAGAGCTACTTCCGTGTGAGTGACGAGGGCGTTGTCATCAGTGTAAAGCAGCTCACAGACAAGATGATTTAAGGTCTTGGTGTGGGCCTTCAGTCCCCTTAGCGTGAATAGGCTTCCATCGGTACGATATCGGATGTAGATACTGTTTTCTTCATTGAGGTCTGCCGTGGCCCTTTGGAGCATCACGCTGAAAAAGATTGTGAATAGAGTTGGTGCAAGAACGCAGCCTTGCTTCACACCGTTGGTTATTGGAAAGGGCTCAGAAAGTGCATTGCATATCTGACTTGGCCACGCTGGTCCTCATGAAGCAAAATGATCATTTTGAGGAACTTGGGGGGACATCCTAAACGTTCCAAGATCTGCCACAGACCTTTTCTGCTCACGCACATATATATACACACATCTTGTAGCAATTCTGTCCTTCTGAAATACTGGAGAGATGTGTGATACATTCAAACTATGTCTTAACAGCGAAGTTTCCCAGTAATGTATTAGGTGAATGGGTGTTAGAAGAGTCGAGTTATCCACAAGAGGGAAAGGTGACTTTCTGGTCAAGCATGTCATGAACAATTATGCTTGACAGAGTGGAAAGTATTTTTATTAAGAATTCTTCCAAGATTAGGTATTAGTTTTTTTTAGAGACAGTATCTGAGTACTGAAAAATTGTTTGAATTCAAAAATGTCTAGCTGCATCAGAGGACTTTAGTTCTGGCCTTCCTATTAAATTGAAATTAAAATTTGTTTCTGAATTACTTCTTTCAAAGAATGACCATAGAACACAGCTATGGAATTGAACAGATCAGAACAATTGGGATAAAACATTTGGAAACTGAAATTTCCTCCCAACATCTGAGAGCTCTCCAGTCTGCACTGCTTCTATTTTCTTCATCCTCGCAGTTGGCAGTACCTTATGCCAGAAGTAGTTGAATTAAAGTCAATAGGCTAGATTATGTCCTGAGGACTTGACCCGTAGTAATTGTGGTGTGTTGCTGAGCAACCTTGCAGGATTCCTAAGGAATGAACTGTTCTTATGGAGCCACAATTTCCTTTTTTCTCCCCCCTCCCCCCAAGGGTTTTAGCAATTTGTTGCTAGTAAATGTCTTCTACTTAGCTTTTTTTCCCAGTTCTTGCACAGTTCTAGACCTTAGCTGTTGTCCACCTACTTGTCCTAGGAGAAGTAAATGGGGGCCTGTGCCATGGTCTCCCCGCAACATGTTCCAGCAAGGAGCAGAAAGGGGCTACTTAAAGCTCTTGTTCAGAAGCTCACCATATCAAAATGAATCTTGACAGCATTGAGTTGATCGTCAGTTGTAAAAAGACACATTACAGTCTGTGTTACTGTTTTGATTAAAAACTGACCTTTTCTCTTGTGTGTGCGTGTGTGTCTACCAAGGCAAGCAACTTTTCAGTTTTTCTTTGAGCAAGATTTTGCATGAAGTTCATATTCTGTGGTTCATTGTGCTATGAGTTTAAAAGAATCAGTCCTTTGAAGTCCAAATTTACTGCTGAGCTTTGTGAGGGAAATAATTATTTTCAGAATGAAGTGGCTTTTATTTCAGATCAGCATGTCTGCAGGGGGAGCGGAGATATTCCAGTTCGGTTTATTTTTCAATATGTCTTCCCATTATCTTCTCCAAATAAAGTGGGCATTCCTTTCTAGCACTCTTCAGGAGCCATGCCACCACCTTTTCAACTGGATGCTCATCTTCTCGGGAGAAGTTTGTAGAGCAAACCAGCCCTGTGATTAGGCATAGACAGTTACGGTATGTCATGTCACAGACGTCTGTCCACAGGCACAAATCAATATTGTAAAGAGTTTACAGGGAAATCTTTTTATTTCCACAAATAGTAAGCAATGATGTTTTAGATTTTCTTATAGAATCATAGAATATACTGAGTTGGAAGGGATCCAGAAAGATCATTGAGTCCAGCTCCTGGCTCTGCACAGGAAAACACTTTGACAGAACTGCTTGGCAGCCAGACAGTTTGGCTGTAGGACCTTAAAGATTTTTAAATAATGGAACACACTATTAGTATTCAGGGGGGAAACCAAGCCTCTGCAATATTAATATTCTTATTTTTTAAATGAATTATATCTGTTAGTGCCTATAAGTGGTGACTGCTGTGAAACTGCTTTTTCATTCTGTTAATGCAGAGAATTTCGTGTCTTGTCCCTATGTAAGCTGCATAAACCTGCAAGAGGTATGTAGCTTGTAAGAATAAGTTTTCAAAACAGCTGCTTTGATGACAGTTATATGAAATTTGCACCTGCAAAAGGTAAAAATCTCTCCTTTGGTGTTATCCCCATGAGAAGCAGTACCAATAAACTGCTCCAGATGGGGCTTAGTGGTGTTGGGGACCTTCTGTATATGAATTTTACTTGATAGCACACTTTCTGTAGGTATTAGGTAAGTCACCTGTTGGGAAGGTGCGGAAGCAATCTCAGGAAGAGCCTTTCCCAAAGAAAGGTTTGGAATGTATAAACAGGCATTCAGGGGGCTTTTTGTTTAGTGGTGCTAGCATCTGAATTATTGCTTAGTCTGCTTACTTTTTCTTTGCAAAACCCTTTCGAGTTTCTTGACTTTTCTAAAGGGGAAACAAATGGAAAACAGAATGAAATGAAATGATGGAAAAGATAGAAAAGGGTATTTTAGGCCCTGATGTTGGCAAATTTATCTCCTTGACGCGGTAGAGGCAAGGACTACAAAAGCACAGATAGTAGAAACGGACTGTAGTTAGCCAGCTCCACTGAGGGAAGACTTGGTGGTTTCTGCCCCTGCACTAATTGCCTGAAGCTGAGCATGTGGTAGCTGTTGTTCACTGCTCTGATCTGCCACTGAGGCACCACCATTTCTGCTCCTTACAAACTACGGACTGCTGCAATTCTGTTCAGCAGCTGGCTGTTAATCATTATGGACTCTTATCAGGTTTGGGTTTGGGAATCTGTAAATAATCAAACCGGGTTTATCTTTTGCTTTGTCTATCAGTTGGTCAGTCATCCCTGCTGTCCCACAGAAAATGTGGAGTAGTTAGCCCAACATTTCATAGCAAACTTCTGTCTCACTCCACAGATGTCTGCTATACAGTGCTTAAACAGAGAAGTTTCTGGATGTCTTTAAATTGGTGCAGTATGAAAGAATATGTGTACCTGTGTAGTGGGAGGAGGGAAAGAGATGACAGTTCATTGCTCAAGTTGAGAATCTGTTTACTTAGTCAATCCTAGTACTAGTACTCTTCTGAGAAGTACTTGGAAAAAAAGCCCTGTTTGCAGGCTCCCTGCGAGCTTTTTGCGGTTGTGTTGCTTCTGTACTAAGTTCCCATCACCGTTACAGTCTGTAGGAAAAAAAAAGCCAACATGACTTGATGCAGGGTCACTGTTGATAGTTAGGTAAGCAAAAGCTGCATGCGTGGTTCTTCCATCATGACATCTAATATACTCCATGGATCCATCACCAGGAAAATGTGAGGCAGGTCATGCAAGGCTGTACCACATCTGCATTTGGTGTTAAGAGAAATACCTCTGGAGTATTGTGGCTGGTTTTGGTTCACTGCACTGGAGAAGAGTGCTGATTAATTTGCAGATGTCTCAGAAAAGAGCTGCAAGAGTGAATAAGGGAAGAGATTAGAAAACACTCACTGTGGAAAACCAGAGATCTTTTCAGAGACAAAGCTTGAAGTGATGTTTGAGTTGTGGTAATAGAGAAAACTAGAGAGTGTGAAGCATTTTACTGCAGTGATGGAGAGAAAGTGCTGGCATGCAGCTGAAGTACAAGCAGCAGGTGGACCTATCCTAAATGTTGCACAAAGGTTACTCAACAGCAATATCAGAACCAGACCTTTTCCAACCCATGTCAGTTTATCAGAAGTTCACAATTGCATCCATAAATTCTATTCCATCTTTGCTTGGCAGAACTCCTCTGGGTTATCTGGTTTCTGCAAGCTTAAAATAATCAGTTTCTTGCTTCCAAGACTTCAGTCAAGCTGAAATTCACTGATTTGTGATGCCACCAGATACTGAAGTGTGAATCCATCTGCTCACCATGCAGAGCAGAAATTAAAGAAAGTACTAAGTTAAAGCTTGGCAGCTGAAGAATATTGGCAGCTGACGCCTCCTTGGTGGTATTTCTTCTCGTGTCCATTCTTCCATGTATGTAGGTCCTTTATATTTGCATGTATGCAGTCCTTTCCCTTTTGTGTCAGACTTTGAACATTTCAGAGAAGATAAACTGGAAGAGCAAAACAAGTACAAAGTAAAAGTAGCTGAATTACACAGTTTGCAAATTGATATAAGTTATTGTTGGCCATATTGGCTGGAAGCAGATGGTGATTGTCCCTCTGAAATCTGCTTCTGGCTGTTAGTTTTGGAGACCTTTCTTGATGGCTCAGGTTCGGGGGTTTTTTTCATCAGAAAATGATTTGGTAAGCTGCTCTCTCCTACTCACAGTACTGTATGCATATCAACACACTGACAAATCATGTCTTACTACAAATTTGTTGGTATTGTGGCAGTCTCTCTTAAGAGACTCCCCATACAGTTAGTTAACAAAAGGAAAAAATTGCATAAAGTAATAAGGACACTTAAATCTAGGGGTGAGCAAACATTTTGGTGCAGCCATTACAAATTTCTTTCTGATTCAGATAGTTTCCAAATTGTGTGACACTTAATTGCTGAAATATTTTTGATTTGCTCAACTTTTTCAGGATTTCCAGGGAGGTAGGGAAAGGGTTGTATTTTATTGGTGTTTCCCTTGTGATTTTGCCACGGAAGCATTTTATAAGTTACACATATATTTTCCTTCACCGTCTGAGATGTACATGCGTTAGGCTATCTGTGCAAAGGTCCAAGTTAAAACATATCTGAAGCAGAATGAGATACTTCTGCTCTGGTACACTGTTTTTAAACCTGTGGTCAAGAGGGATTTCAAGGACACGATCACCTTCATCATTTATAAACCTCTCCATCTGGAGACGATAACTTCAGAGGAAGATTTTACTCTAATAAGTAACAGATATCTCTCTATCTTGTGTTGCTTTTTATTGTTCTTGTTACCCTTCTGACATTTTAGGAATTCTACTTTTTTGACTCATTTGTGGCTACTGCATTTCAAACTCAGGCCAATCTTAATGCAAACTAACTTTACATGCATAGGTTCTTCTAAGCTATGAATGACACAATATGTTCCGCTACTTATATTACTCAATATGAAAATAAACATAGTAATTTAGTTATCTCTGTGGTAAGCTGGTCAATGGTGTGACTTTTTAAGAATGACTAAAGTCCAACCAACTTAATTGTGTCCTGTTATTGCAGTAATAATCATGAACAGCAGTTGTGGTTTCTCTATAATTCTTATATACAAAAAACAAATTGAAGGTTTTGTCATTTCTTGTTGCTAGATTTTGCAGTACAATAGCACATACATTAATGGAATAAGAAGTAGAAAGGCAGGTTTTAATTAAAAATTTCCATATTGTACCAGGATAACTTAAACCGGCTAATAGCCCAATGTGTGGCCCAGAAGAGACTTCATGTGAAAATAAATACAGCAAAAATCAAAGCTGCCTCATGTAGGAATGCTCCAAAAGACACAGTTCACCAAAAACCAGATTGAGCAGAAGTTCGATACTGTTGTACAAGCTCAGTACAGTGTAACTGACATTGATGAACGTTTGTGTGCCAGTGTAACTGGATGGGAGATTAAAAATATTATTTGTGTGTGCAGTGCACCTAGTGACTGGGAAGAGGCAATCTTGTAGCCAATTCTTTATGTACTGGAAAAGTGCAATCTCATAACTACTGAAAGGACTTAAGCAGCTGTAGAGGTGAACTAAGCTGAAAGGATGTGACTTTCATGGTAATACGTGTTTCAAGCTGAGCAAACTTGCAGACCTCATTTGAAAACAAATTCCTGAGCGCTGCTCTAAGCCCCAAAAATTTAGCATGAGGCCCAACCTTTCTCTCCAGTAAAACCTTTCCACCTTGACCAGAATACCTGCAAAATTGACTTTTCTACTCTTGTTTTTTTGTTTTCAATAAAAACCAGACAAGCTAAAGTACAACAGAGGGAGGTGCATGAGTGACTCTGTAGACATCATTAGGCACATTATGGGAACCAGACTTTTGATTTGGAAGGTAATTAGGATTTGGGTAAAAGTCCTCTTAATTAGGAGGAGAATGGGATTTTAGATTAATAAAGGCCCACAATTAACATACACTGAATATAAGATCTAGCCATAATTTTGAAATTATTGTTGGCTGATGTGAAAAGTAGTAAAGGAAGAAGAAAGTGTGGTATTTAAACCATACAGCTTTATCCTGGAATTCCCCTTTTATCTGTTGTACATTTTAGAAGCATTGCCTTTACTTATGAACTTGTACATTAAACCCTCTGACCTCAGCGTTACAGATTAGCCACTGCTTGAGATACTGGAAAAACACAGAGGCAAAAGAAAACAGAAGAATCTGCTCTTTTCACTTTCCACTATGTGAGTTCTGATGCATGTAGGATGTCTGTCACTATTCAATACTTTTTGTGTAACTGTAAACATGATCATCTTGATAGGAACAAGAGCATGTCTGTACTGCATCTGACAGTGTAGTGTAGCACAGTGAGATATGGAAATAGCAGTAGCACTCTGACTGTGGCAGCAGATCCCATTCTGTGTAAAAGGAGTTCTCCTTCTCAGTGGAGAACATCAGTCCACACCTCTGTGTTCCCAGTGGTACATCTCTTCTGGTGCCCTAGTTAGCTAAGTATCACATAGGTGCCACATAGACATATCTTCATCTTGAATTGGCAATTACTAAAGTCACTGTCTCCCAATCATACAAGAAAATAAAATGGCAGCTAACTCCAATGGTAAGTTTGCTTGTTGACTCCTACAGTGTCCCTAATCCTAAGAGTCAGTGTAGCTCCCACCTATTTAGTTGTAAGAAGCTGCATTAACTTCTTTTATATATCATGTGAACAGGCTGCTATTAGTCTCAAATGCTATGTGTAGTAGTGGCACTTGAAGCTGAGAAGCTCTTTCGGTAATAACTTAATTTTGATATTAATGAATTTAGATGTGGTGACTAGGATTTTAACTACGTGAACTACTCATCTTGAGAATAGGTTTCACCAAAAAGTTAGATTTCTGTGTAGTCCTCCTGTACTGATCTTGACCTTTTCTACATGCTGCTTGGCACAGAGCATGAACAACAACTTTGCTCTTGCTAGGCTAGGGAAGGGAAGCAAAAATAACATGTTGAGGTGAGCTACCACTAAGTAAAATAAGCCAGTTTGTTTTTTAAAAGATGGTTGCCTATATTTATGGACCTAAATAGTAAAAATTACTGCATGTCCTGGCTGTTCTTTCCCCAATTTAGTTAAGTGTCTGTAGCTCTCATTGCCTTCATTATTGCTTCAATTTTATGTGAATTTTGAATTCCAAACTAACACACCTTCTTCTGAAATCTCATCTGAGTTGCTTTGATTTTACTTCATCCTGCCTGCTCTGCTTACACCTTCTTTGTAGGAGGTATTTCTGCAAAACAGATGAACTTTCTGTGCTGAAAACTAAAGATTTTTTTGCCCCCAGTGCGCTGTAGAAATTTCCTTTTGCTCCGTGTTTTGTCCCTGCAACAATTCCCATGGAAGATAGAGGCACTACACTTTCCATTTTTACAATCTTGCAATAATGCCATTGCTCTGGGGCATGTTGTGAAAAGCTTAGCACATCCTTGTTCAGTGCCTAGATTCTGCATTCCCACAGCAGAGACATTCACTCCAAGTGTAAGGTTTGGTCTGGAGTTTAAATATAGCACAAATATTCAGAAGGATTTTTCCCTTCTCATGCCCTCCTACCCTTGAGCAAATCTCTTGTATGGTGTTGCTTTCCAGATGTTCTTCTGAGGAGCTGAGGGGAATCACTGAGGTTTGCACGACCGGGAGATAAGTTGTTAAGATAAGTTTTTTCCATTAGCTCTGCCAGGCAACCTGAAGTGCCTGACAATCTGAAGAAGTTACATTGGCTTCAAAACTGGCATGAAGGAGAGAAGACAAATATTCCATCAATAATAGAATTTCTTGATGTTGCTTGCTTGTTCTGTAAACTTGTTTCATTATTGCTGTTCTCCATGCAAACAATAACCACTGGTTTAAAGGTGTAACCTGTAAGGAATGAAAGATCTGTAGGCTCTGCATAGGTCATTTCACATTTCAGGTTTGCAATTGAATTTCAATGTATAGCTAAGTATAAATGTGAAGATTTAGTTATGCCAGTCCTGAGACTCTAAGGCATGAATCCAGACCTAGCAATTCAGTGGCAAGCTGCAAGCGTCACAAGTTGTTCTGCCATCTCTGAGGTCTTTGCAAGGAGGACTGGAATACTAGTGATGGAAGGAGGACAAATCCTTTCAGCGTCAGTGCTACTGAGTTCCCTTTATGGCAATTTCACTCTTTGAAAAACTGGACCCTCTCCTTTTGGACGTGCCCTGATTGTCAGAAAAAGTCTTGTAAAATAAAACTCCTGCTATCTGGTTTGTTCCTGCCTGCATTTCAGAGATATGTAATAGAGAATCTGCTGACCTGCACCGTCCTGGCTCCTTCCTTTTGCTGTCTCACACATTTGTACAGAGACTGAATTGTGTGTTGTTAGTCCTGAGTTTTTCTCTGACTGTATATGTTTGCTAAGGTCATTGAAGAAGTATTCCTGGTGGTATTCCACAACATTGGGATCTGAGTTGATATACAACATTTTTTCTTGCCTTTTTTAGTGGAGAAAGGTGTGCCAAGCACCTTCCAAAACAGATGAGGCCATATGAGACTTTGCAGTCTGATTTTAACCATAGTTACAATTGGTCAGATATAAAATATTTATTCAGAACAGAGAGGAAGGGCCCTGACTTGCCAGTATACATTTTTAGCTGATTAGGAAATTTAAAATGTATGCATTTCACTCTTTTTTTTTTTTTTGTGGATACTGTGTTAAAAACAGTCATTCTGGAGGCTTAGGCAAGGTCTGCATGAAGAGAAGTGAAAAGGATAAAGCAGAAGTTGAGACAAAAGAGCAATATGGGATGTTGCAGATGGCCCTGTGTCAGTAATAAGGTACATAATTTATGCTTGACCCATAAGAGCTTCAGCAGAGAATCATCATAGTTTCTAAAGAGTTTTCAAAAATTTCCCTTGATTTCCTCAAAAAATTGCAGTTTGCAGCATGTTGGAAATGTGGAGTAGCTGGGTTTGTGGCACTTTGCTGTAAGTTCCCAGAACACCTTTCCTGAAAATGAGGATTTCTGCAGCAAATTCAATATTGACTTTCCTTCTGACACTTCCAAAGTTTAAATGTTTTCCAAGTGAAGTAGTAACTTAAGTCACATGAATGATTCTTCCTTTGGATCTGACACTATGAGGTGTTACATGCCATTCATTTCCACTGACTACAAATGGAAGTAGCGAGTGCATAGGATCTTACCAATTCTCTCCTTTAAATTGCAAATGAGTGTAGTGCTTTTGATGTTTAACACTCAGGGATATCCTTCTCTTTATACAGGTGCTAATTACCTGGTTCATTAAAGAAGTACTATATTGCTGTGAATGCAAGTTAAATCTTTCTTTCAAATCTCTTGCTGAACTTCCTGAAACACAATACCTGATATCAACCACCTGCTTACTTTACACCTAAGTCACGTGGGTTATGATCTGATGGTTTCAAAAAGGCTTCCTACCCTCTATAAATTGTGTTTGAAAAAACAACTGTAACTCCACAATGTTACCACTTAACATACTTCAGAATTCAAATGTTTCATAAAGTGGTATATACTAAAATAGATAAAATAGTGGTACCTACTAAAAGATTTGGAAGATGATTGTGAAATGCCAACTTTATTCTTTGTATATAGGTTTCTGATAAATTTGAATCTCTACTTCCCTCTAGCTGCTGTTCCCTTATTGTTGGGGGGAGGGGCAGTAGGAATTCCAGGTTTTTTCTCACTTGCATGCTAGGTTCCTCCCCTTTACACCAGTGTCTTGCCACCTACTGTGCCTGCTCTTGCCTTAGTCACACAGCTATTGGTGCTTAGTGGATGCAACTCCCAGCTGGTTTGGTTTTGCTAAGTGGTCTGTCACATAGCAGCAGCTATGCCATTTGGAGTTTTGATAATTCCATACTGTAGCTCCTTAACTGCGCCTCAGAGCATTCAATTTACCCTAGACTCCGGAATATGGCATTTCACTGCTATATGCTTGGCTGAATATCTGTGATGCCATGAGAAGCTGAGAGCAATCCTAGGTTCCATAGAATTCATGTATTAGGTCCATGCACATGGCATGCGAAGCCTCTGAGATGTTCCCAGTGAGTTGAATTCCCATGTACTTTGAGGGGTTTTCTCAGAGCATTGCCAGGGTGATCTGCAACAGTAAGAACTGATCATGCTAACAGTTTGGCAGAAAATAACTGTGGTAGTACAAGTAATCCCACATAGCTGGCATTTAGATAATTTCTGCTCTGCTGCATGTTTACAAGTGATTTTTGCCATCTCTTATGTTGTTTTAAGTGGAAAGCAGAACTTTCATGTGCTCAGCCACTGGATCAGTTGATACAGTTGGTATGATTTATTTTCTGCTAGCTTAGCTACTTAGTTTCATTTCAGTCACAAATAAAATGTGCTTAGAATAAGCCTAAAGATTACTTTATCAAGGAGTAATATGTGGCTGCAAATTTACAACAGTAAAGTGGGCTATACCTTAGTAATACTATGAAAGTTGCAGAACAGTAAGCAAGCACATCAGAGTGAATCAAGATTTATCATGTAGTTTCTTCTGCTGCTAAAAATTGTTCAAAGGCCTGACAAAGGCTCTGCAGATTAATGATAATGTGCGAGTCTATTTGTCACGTGGTCATTAGGTGGAATATGATTCATATTGCTACCATCCCCCCGTACAGTAGTTGCCTGCTAAGTTTAAAAAATATTGAAATTTACTCTTCTCCTGCACTCTTGGTGGAAGATTCGAGATGTGATATGTAAGTGTATGTATTGTAAGCACCATCTAAATTTTCTCTCTCCCAACTCATGTTTGGCTCCTCTGGATTAATGGCAACGCATAATGAGAAAATCTGCACTCTCTCTCTCTCTCTCTCCCTTGTTGGCCTGTCTCTGGTGTTCATAAAGGTTGCTCCTGCTCCGTACTTGCTTAAAACCTCCCAAAACGGTTTTTCCCTTGCACAGCTTCACAGCCACATAGTTACAACTTTGTCCCAGTGGTCAGAGTGATTAAGTACAGCTGATAATCCTTTCAAGTTTGAAAGCATCTTCCTCTTTGCCAGTAGGCTGGATGTTTGCTTTTGTGAGAACAATTTTTCTGCCTATTAGCTGTGCTTGAGAAAACAGGCACCTGGTGTAGCTTCTGCACCCAGGTCTCTGCCACGGGGAGGAGGTAAAGGAGTCTAGGTGCCTCTTCTGCTGCAGGTCATGTGGGGAATAGAGTAAACAGGTGAAAATATCTGCTGTTCTAGGGACTGGAAAAGCGGTCCCAGGAGCTGCACGGTTTCAGGCATGCCTGCTTTGGCATGCTGGCTCTGACCTTGAGAGCAGAGAGGAAAGGTTGCTGGAATATGCCAGGATCCTGCTGCCCAGGAGATCGGGAGCACAAATGAGCCCAGCTCTTTGCATGGCTGGTGAGTGAGTCATACCTTAGAATAGCCGGTGGTTTTAACACTATTGCAGCCCTGAGTTTCCTAAAGCTGATGAGCATATAGGCTCAGGCACAGTTTTGCTGGGCTTCAATGTCTCTAAACAGCGAGTAACCCTTTTACATCATTCTGTTGCATGTGGCCTGAACTTTTAAAATGTTAAACGTGGGGCTACAATGTTAAAATGAAAACAACGTGCTCATGGTGGTCTGCAAAAAGACCATGTAAGAACAGCTTTTTTTGTTTGTTTGAACTCTGAGGCGGTGACTTGAGAGAACATTTGCTTTGTTGTGCTCATTAAAACTGGGTGAGGCTGCAGTTCCACTGGTGTTTCCACTCTTCTCTGTCCTGCCAGCATAACTGCCCACTACTGACTCTCAACCCTGCTGTCACAGCAACCCCACAGAGGGGGGGAAGCATGGCTTGCTCTACCCTCATCCTCCTCAATTGTATCCCTTTGTCTAATTAAAAAACCAAACAAACTACAATTGGTCTAATTAAAACAAATAACACAACACTTCCTCCTACAGATCATGCTCCTGGATGAAAGTGTGCCATATAAATTCAAGCAACAAAAGGTTGCTTGCAACCAGTATGGCTTTTGATGATGCGGCCTGTTTGAGCTACTCTTGTCCACTTCTGTTGTTTTGAATTTTTTTCTTTCTCCTCTCTCCCCTTCATTTACACAGACCAATTACCAGTGCACTCAATTCTGTAAATTGGTTGCTGTTCCTATTGATCAGAGAATTGATCAGCCTATAACCTAATTTCTCTATGCTTTTCCTGCCCCTGAGGTCCCTTTAGGATAGGCTGGCGCCTTGCCCCAGTGTACTGAATGGCTCCGTAGGTACAGATGCCAGCGGCGGGGGGGCATCTGGGATGAGCCTACTCCATTCCACAGGACATCAGAGTGGATTTCAGTCTGCTCTGTTTGTGAGATTCAGCCTGGGGAGGATGGTGATGGGCCATGAAGCATGTGAGAGGAGAGATTGATTTTTGTCATCAGTGAAAGCACATGCAGAGTGGGTCAGATCACATGGGTTTATGTCCTTAATGAATGATTTTGTGTTTTGACCTCTACTGCTAATTAACATGGAAAAGTAAACTGAGGTGGACCAGCTATTCTAGCATTTTACTGGTAACTGATGATGCTGGTCAGAGCAAAAAGCAAATGAACCCTTTATCAGTTTTATTTTTTGTTTACCTGGTGCACGTAAGTGTTTGTGGAACTGCCCAGAACTTGTGAGAACAGGAATGGGATGTGGAACACATTCTCCTCATAGCATAACTGCTTCAAATGATTGTGGTAGAAAAAAAGAGCTTCACTGCCCTTTACAAAGGGCTTGGCTTTCTTCAGCTGCGGCTTTTTCACCTCAGGACAACGTACCTTGATTTAATATTCATCCTCCCCCACCCCTTCAGTGGCTTTTGTTTCTTTCAAAGGGAAGCAAGGAATCTTGCCACCTCTTCCAGTACTGTTTTGAAGTGATTCCCTCTTCCCCCACTCACTTTCCAGCTCATGGTTTGTAAAGGAATTTATGTATTTAGTTACTATGGAACACTTTTTTTGATGGGAGGTTCTTGTTCCGTGCATTCGGTGTATTCAAGAAGTAATACTTTAATATATGTTGGTGACAGTGTCTGCAAATTATGTTTTACACCAAAAGATTTCCTTTTGATCTCTCAGATACATCAGCTCTTAGATAAGAACCAAATTTCTGCTCTGTTTCAGAGATGTTTTACTTGGCCTTTTCTAGGCTCCACATTAGGAAAAAGAGTTGAGTAGTTGTGATAGGATGCTATTTGATACCTGGAGTTTCATCTTCCTTTGGAATTATGAAACTTTGCATGTTTAAAACCCAACTGCAGTGTTGGAAATGCTGTCCCACGAGAGCTTCAGCAAGCATTACTAAAAACTGCGAGTTCATGTTCTCTTAATCTTCTTCTTAATTTTCTTAATACGCTGTGGTAAATGAACTTTGTTCTTCAAAGGCCTAAGCATTTAGAGAGTCTATATAAATCCCAATTGTCAAAAAAATGTTATTATTCAATACACTGGGCAGGGAAAAAAATTTAAAAGACTTTACTGTTTTTTCCAGATCAGCAGCCGAAATACCTTCTTAGTTTCTACACAAGGGAGGCAGGACGTAAAAGATGTCAAGGAAGTGATGTGTGTGGATTCCCATACCACCTCTCCTAGGAAAGTTTTCTGGATTATTACTTAATTGTAAGCAAACAGTTGTTTCAGACAAGATGGTGGCAAGAATGCCGCCTATTTACAATCATCGCTTCATCTGCCTCTGAGATTTTCTTCTCCTTCTGTCTGTGCTTTTGCAAGCACTATTGACCTTTCTCCTTTTATGACTCTTCCACAGTCTCTCCTAGAAAAGTTCTGAGGAAGGTGAAATCACAAACTCTTGGCTGATAGCATAAGGGGAAATTTAAATGATGCACTGCTCTCCTTCCTTTGCCCTTGATGTTAGAGAAATTTTCATGTGGTGAGCTGTTAAAATAATGTGCTCTACTTTTACAAAGTTTGTTTGCATTTGTTGTCATTATTAGACAACAAACCCTTCTGTATTATTAATAGTATTTATTTGGTTTTGGCATGGTACTCAGTTTAAATTGCTTCTTCAGCTCAAGATGAAGTTTTCAGTTTCATGTTTTGACTTTTCCCTTCTTCTTGTCTACATCTGCGGGGGATCAAATCAGTGCACCCGAATTTTGGGTTTTGTACAGATTATCCTCAAGCAGACACCTACTTGTCTAGTCTGGAGAAATCTGTATGACTCAGTGTTTGCTTGATAGACCATGTAAATTTTTTTTCATGCTGAGAGAAAAACTTTTTGAAATATGATTATTTTATTCTCTGTTGATAAATTGGCAGTATTATCTTTATCACCTTAAAAATATTGATACTTGGTCAACTTGTAGCTTACATGTTTATAGCACTTCTGTTCCAAACTATTTTCATTTCTTTTCACTTCCTTCTTGTCAGCCTTGTAGTTTTTATTATGCAACTTTTTCTGTGAAGGTGGACTGCATGTCCTATGAATCTTTGAGTAATCACTACCTCTGGAAATTTTCTCTGGATTGTAACCTTTGGGGTTTTTTGTTGATGAGCTAATTACTAGCTCCCTCTGGTTTTCTTCACAGGCTTCTGGGCTGGCTAAATAAGAGATACCAGCTTTTAGCAGGGGGCTGCTGTTTGCTGTCAATACAGTTCTTCTAAACCCAAGGGAATAGGGAAATTTTGCTTCCTGTACCGCTGGCCTTTTGAGGCAACCGATTCTCTGTTGAAGCAGTGAGGTATTGGAGTCTCTGATGTTTATCAAGTAGCTGATCTTAGAGTGAATAGACCAAGAAATGGAGCCTGAGTCCAAACTGAATCACTTGAGACACCTCTGGTGGTACAAGCGCTTCATGTTTAGAAGTGAAGGTCATCTTGATCTGGTTACCATTTAAAGCTGGAGTGTACTGTGCATATATATATGTTTGTGTGGATGCAGATACGTATCTAAAGAAATGACAGCCACAAGTTTTTGACCACTCTTGTTTTCTGCTTTCTGGATTCTTGCAAAATCCCCGATTCTCTCCTTAATGCCTGAAAAATAAGGACACATCCCTTTTCCTCTTTCCATCCCCCAGCTTTTATGGATGGATGATTGTAATTACATGTTGAATTACTGATAGTGAAATTTGCTACAGATGAGTACAGTTGAAGAGAAGTCACTCAGCCTTTCTCTCAGAGGAGGCGTTAAGCAGCACTTTGAAGTTGGAGTTTGGAATGGGAGTTGGTATTTATTAACAGGAGTGCAGGTTGTGCTCCCCACCCCATGGAGCCCTAGGCACAGTGAGGGCTGTAAGGTGCCAGATGAGCTGTGGTAGGGCACTGCTAATCACATACTGCCCTGTATGGGTGTATAGATTGCTGTTGTAAATCGCTCTCAGAAATCCTTTTAACTGGATTATGAGCCTTAATTTTGTTTTATGACAGTTGTTCTGGCAGGTTAGTAACAGTTTATGGATTTGATGACATTTCTGCTGTTGCAGATGTCCTAACAGAAGTCAGGCTGTTTTCTTAGTTGTCCTGAGAAGCCAAGGGCGTTTGGCAGAAGGCCCAACCTGTTGGGAATTTTTTAACTGAATTGCTTCCCTTTGTGCAAGTTGCTCTTTCTCAAATATGCAAGGAGCATCTCAATGGAGAATAGCCAGCATAGGCATAAGTCAGGAGCAAATTAATGTTTTCAATTTTGAGACAATTTCAATCACAATAGTGACTGAACAGTGTATTTCATTGCCTTTACAATAAAGTAAGATTTTTGAAAAATAGGTCACTTCAGAGTATTTCCAATGAACCATTCTTTCTGGAGGTTTTTTTTGGTTGGTTGGTTGTGGTTTTGGTGTTTTGGTTTGTTTTGGGTTCTTTTTCTATCATTTACACTTTCTGTAAATGGTAGTCAAAACTTACAGTCCTTATGGAGCACTTCCTGTAGATATTATCAGGCCTCGATCTCCACTTATATTACAAGATGTGGAAGTATATGTCTACTGTAACTTTCTTGACATAGATCTTCTATTCCCTTGGGGGTTTTAGATTTGTGAGAAAGGATTTTGATTATGATTTTGTTCTGCCAGCAAGTTTTTCCACTTTAACATGCAAGTCATAAACCCTTACATGTTAGCATGTTAACAATTCTTTTATATGTACAGCAGTGCAAAAATCTTCTGAGCGTACATTTCTCTCATCAGTTCTCTTTATATCATGGTACAGAAACAGTCCTGCAAGTCTTTTGTGGTATTAAAATTATGTGCTAGTCTGGGGAAAGAACTTGCATGAGTTCATTTAGAGAAAGTTGCATTTCCAATATGAAGGGGTGCTTCAACCCCAGTATTCTGAGATATGAAGAATGTAGCAAACAGGATGGTTGTATGCAATTGCTACTACTGATATAAAACACTCTGTTGCACTGTTTTGTTTTCCCACCATCCTAAAACCATAAGTTTAATTGGAATAATCATGTGGTGAACTTTTATATATGTTACATGGCATGCCATTACTAAACCAGTGATCCCAAATGCCTTTATGGCAAGAGATCAGCCGGCCAGCAGCTTGCTTTGCCCTCTTCTCCCAACCGCTCAAACTTGTTCAGGGATGGAATTGTGGCACTACAGACTCCTGCAGTTTTCTCCCTGGGCTTTTTCCACCAGAAGTCCTGGGGTGGGACTGTGTCTGCCAAGGTGCTCAGCAGGGATGCTTGCAGGAGCTTAATGATGTGTGAGAGGGATGTCCACATGCAGGTCAAGCAACAAGCACCTCTCCAGTCATGCCATAAAACTGGGCAGAAGCCACAGCAGCTTGCATGGCTCACTGCAAGAAATGCTTTCAGCTCTGGACTGTTGTCCCTGCTGTCTTAATTTTTCTGGTTGAGAGACATGGTTTTCACAGAAGAACATTTGGTATTTTTAAAGTCTGTTTCTGAGATGAGCCTAGAGCTCAAGAGCCATGTTTAAAGCCCTGAATGGATCAATGCTGATCTTGGGGCATCTGATAAATCCTTATTTAGGTCAGCCCTCCTTGGGACAACCTGTAGAGAGGAGTATTTTAGATCCTGTGGCAGCTTAATGAGCCAACCCTCTCTAACTGGCCTACTTTAAGAATTTTTTTAATAGACCTGACAGCTGACAGATTATTTTTATTTTTTATTTAGCAGATAGACAGCTCTCATGCCAAATCTGTGCTTTCCTCTTGCTTAGCAAGATAGTGAGTACCTGTTATTCTTTTGAGCATAGTTATTCTTTTGCTGGCTTGCAGGCACGGTGAGGACATTGGAAGAACAAGGAGTGCTTTGAAATGCAGCCTTATCTCTGAAAGTGGTTCTGCCTCTTTTCCAGCCTGAGTACTGCAGAAATTGAGCAGGATTGCGGTAGGCAAATTTGCTTGAAAGCATCTAATCACAGCCTCAGTCACTGGAGTACCTACTTGCTGCCCACTGTCCTGCTTCGTAGACTATGAATTCTCAAGAGTTTGAGCCAGATTTCATAGATCCGAGCATCAGACAGAAATACGTTTGCTGTAAAAGGCAAGGGCACCCTCTTCCTGACTGGAACAGCCTGAGCTGGGAGAGAGCATAGAGCCACTATTGTTCTGGCCCGGGAGATTGTGCTAAAAGCTTTGAAGCAGCTTTTGCATGTAGGTGTCAGTTTTCTAAGCAGTTTTTTTTTTTCCTTTCTTTTTCTTTTCTCTTTCTTTGTTAAAAAAAAAAGGAAGGAAGAAAGAAAATGTAAGAAAGAACCCTGCCACCCTCACCTCCCAACCTTTTCTTGGCATGGCATGTTTGACTTGGCAATTGCTGATTTTACAAGGTGTTGTTTAGGCTTCATAGTTTTTCTTTGGCCTGGCTATTTAACTTCTTTTCCTGGTTGGATCACAATCAGTGTACACTCAGCGAGCTAGTGCAGGAGCTTTGCCATTACAGATAATGGAGACTCATAACATTATATTATGCAGTTCATTTCGTTGAGTATTATAGGTGATAAGTGATAAGCTACTGTGTATGTCTAGCACATTTTAAAATTCCTTTGTGAAATCAAAAGGCTGCAGTATAAAATGGGAAGGAGTTTAAGGACTGTAATGCACAACACTGCTGTTGTGTCTCAGCTCCGCTGCACGGCTCCTGGGCCACTTGAGCCTGGCTTCTGTGAGCAGAGTTCACCAAAGTTTCAGTCTAGTAAGCTGTCACTCTGAAAGGTGAAATCTTGCTCTGCCCTCCGCATAAATTTCAGTCAAGTGCTAGAGGACGCAACGAAACTGGGTTTAATCTAGAGTTTCAGGACTGGTGTAGTTCATGTAGGATAACCAATAATCCTCCTTCCTAGGTGACTTTTCCCAGTCTGCTGACTTGCACCTGACTTATGTTGTATGGGGAACAGCAATCAGGGGAAGCTCTAAAACAATGAAGTTCAACCAGTGTTTGAGAAGGGCTAGGGAAGTAATTGTCTTCTGCTTCACCATCTGATAGTTTCCTGTACCCTCTTAGCAGAATGTAAGATCCTACCCGAAGTGGAAGAGAGACATCTCTTTACAGATGAAGAACATGAAAATCAGTCAGAGGGGGAAGGGTAGTATAGGAAAGAGCCTGGTATGTCATGTTTTATTACTCTTCTCCCTTTCAGAAGACAAATCTAGAGTGAATTAGAGCAAATGTGAAAAGAGTGACCTTTCTTTCTTCAGAGAGGCTGTGGGGAATATGGGGTGATTGAGCATTGGTGGAGAGAAACTTCTTAGCAGGTACATGCAAGTCATAGGCCATACAAGGCAGAATCCTTGTGGTCTGTTCAAGGACATGATATTGCTATATCCAAACATCAGAAAATAAACTTTAAATGTGTAAAAAGTGGGAAAAATAGTTCCCCCTTTATCTGTTTTTAGATTGTATTGGCTTTTAATGTTTCACATGAAACAGTGAACACAAGACTTTGTTTCCATGTGAGTGTACTGGGAGAAGCAAGGAGGAGAAAAGTCAAGGAGATCACTGCTAGGAAAGGTCTAGTGCTCTTGCAGAAGTTATGCTGGTTTTCCTTAGAACCCTTCTGACACAGGCTGCCATCAGGCACTCCTTCAGACAGCTGGAGAAGCATCCAGAGGGCTAGGGCAATGCTGGATGAATGGCTGGTGGTAGAGTGGGTGGAAGCATTGTGAGCCTGGAAGGATTCACAAGGGCTTCCACAAGGTTCCACAAGGGTGGAAGGTTCCACAAGGGCCACAGATAAGTGTCTCAGGTGGTAAAGAATTTGCAGCATCTCATGATTTGCCTTTACTGCGTCTTTCTGTTGCCATATTATGACCTTGCTCAGAAGCTCAGAAGCTGTGGTCTGTTCATTGGCCTGGTACTGCCTCATATGAGGTGAGGGTTGGTCTTTTCTCCCAAGTAACAAGAAATAGGATGAGAGGAAATGGCCCCAAGTTGCACCAGGGGAGGTTTAGAGTGGATATTAGGGAAATTTTCTTCCCTGAAGGGTTTATCAAGCACTGGAACAGGCTGCCAAGGAAGTGATGGAGTCATTGTCCCTGGAGGTATTTAGAAGACATGTAGATGTGGCATTGAGGGACATGATTTAACAATGGACTTGGCAGTGCTGGCTTAACAGTTTGTCTTGATTATCTTAGGGAACTTTTCCAAACCAAATGATTCAATGTTTCTATCCTTTGGCCCAGGTTTTTCCGAGGTGCTTGTCAATGTTGCACTTTGCTACCTTCCCCCTTCCTCCTCCAGAAGCCCAAGTCATCTGGGAATGTTCATGGAGCTGCATTTGAGTGAGGAATGTGCACGGAGCTGCCTGGCATTCCTGCTTTGTAGGAATAGCCATTAGGTTGTCTGCAGTATCTGTCTTTTGCTTCTTGGCCAGTGTGAATGGGTCAGGGTTGCTGAGTTGCAGGTAAGAGAGGAGGGGTGAAGAGGTCTTGTCTGGTGAAACTGCATGGGGAACCCTCTTACAGGGAACATGTAGAAAGGGGCAGCAACCGTGGTGTGGGTAGGAATGCACAGCCCATGAAAAAACAGACATCAGTGCAAAATAAAAAGCCATTTGGAAATATAGTAAAGAAGCTAGATAGAAAAAGAATTAGTAACAATAATAATAATAAAAAGTGTAGTAAAACCAGTGATGAGAAAAATACAACAAAATTAAGATACGCTTTTTAAAAAAAAATTAGGTTTTAAGGAGTTCAATGAATTTTAAGAGCTTTTTGGGTGGGAAAAGAAATTATAACAGTTCTACATACCTTTAATCCACACATAATAGGGATAATACTCATCTGAGAAAGTGAAATCTGTGAAGCCTTGTTTTATGGTTAATAAATACATTTCCCTGGGATGCTGATTAAGGGTGTTGAATTAACAGCATTGGAAATGAGGCCATTTGCCACTTTCAAATTAACTTTTTTTTGGGACTCAAATAAATAATTCAGTAACTTCTTATGAGCTTTATTAAGCAAGCACTAGCACGGCAATATTAAGTTCTTTATCATCTCTTTTGATCTCTGCTAACTTGGTGTTGAGAGAGGTGTAACTTGTCCTTGAGTTGAAGCTGCTGTGTGCTGGTTGCAGCACTTAAGTACAGTGTTTATTTAACTGGGACTGCACTGCCTTTGCTCCAGCCAGATGAGAGGGAAAGGGGAATTCTTAGGTTACACCTTACCAAAGGAGGTGCAAAGGTTTCAGCAGGGACAGAAGATCTGGTGCTTTTTTTCTGCTATTTCAGGAGACCTGAAGGTGTTGAGGACCGGAGGAAAATATGTTTCAAAAGAATAGTGCCAAACCCGGCCAAAATAAAGACAGTGGGTACAAAGCCAGCATGTGTGTATGTTGTTTTGCCTGTTCAGAGAGCAGATGTGCCCAGAGAAAAGTTATTTGTAGAATGGCAGTGCGGCTGAAGAGGTGGAACTGGGCTTGGTAGCTGTCCCCCCGTGGCTTATGGGAAAAAAAGTACTTTCTGGGTGGCAAGGGAGGCCAGTGGACTGATCAAAGCACAGCGAAGGAACGTATTTTCAGCAAATGTAAGGCATTCACTTCCCTTTTTGTCCATGGATCTTACTTGAGAAAGACTTGTCTGCTTTAAATTCTGAAAAGTATACCTCTGCATTTGTTAAATTAGACCTTCATTCTTTAATCTGATTTTTATAGTGTAGGTTTCTAAACAACCCCTTGAGCAATCTTAAGCATGGTTAAGCCACAATAAAGGAAGATTTCCTTGTGTTTGTGTTTGTCTTCCCAGCCAGCACCAGGGCACCTGAAGGAAGGTTCTCTAATGAGCTGTGGTGAGACGAGGTGACAATATAGAAAGGGGAGAACCATAGGGTGCCAGCAGCAGGGATGTTTGGCAGTACAGTCCTAAAAAGAAGAAATAGTGCATTTTGATGTGTTTATTTTCAAGCAGCATGGAGAAAAAGAAGCAGTTAATCTGGGCATGTATGGACTCTGAATTTTGTATTTGATGTAGCAGAATTATTTTGTTTTTAAGGGGTAGACTACAAGGAAATAAACTCAGGTGACTTTCTAGAACATGTTACTTCTTTCTGTTTTTGATAGGAAAAAGGACAGTGAGATTTCAGTGTTCCTGATGTGTCATTCACAAAATTTATATTTATCCATGTTTCAGTTTGCATTCAGAGTACTTAGTGATTTTAGGAGGAAGACATGTCTAGCATAATGCAGGCTCAAGAATGTTCCCAGTCAATCTTATTTATTTCTGTTTGCATAATGTGGCATATTAGCTTCTTTGCATCTTACCTGAGTGATCTTCATACATCTTAGTGAGGTATTTGACAGTAAACATAATTTTTTTTTTCTTGACAGCTGAGTGAGGAACAAAACGTTTATCTCATTATGTTTAATTTATCATTAGAAAAATTAATGTGATGTTGATGAAGATGGATATGCGATGTTTCCTCTTGTGCCTGTTTCTGTCCTAGGCATGGTGGGTGGGGCTCTATAAATCCTTGCAAGGGAAAGGAAAGTAAACCCATAGCTGCTTCCTTAGTGGCAGTTCTGAATACCAAAAACTTGCTAGTGCACACTTAAGGGCTCAGTGCCCAAAGAATCAGAAAAGGTGACACTATGCCATATTCCCTCCTTCTGTAATTGTAGAATAGGGATGACAAAGCTGTTCCAACACAGGAATTTTGTTTCTTATGTGTGGTAGCTTTCTTGATGAATTAATAGAAGTCTAAGCAAATAGTATGCAGCTTGTGGTTGTTGTACACCAGGAAAACAAGATACAGTCCTCAGATTATTTAGTAGTTTGCAGAGCCTATAAGCAGAATATATATTGATGAAGATTTTGCAGACCTTTTTTCTTCTTTTTTTTTTATTTGAAATGGTAGGAAAGGGATGAACAATCATGTGTGAACCCATTTCAGAGTAAAGTCTTTACAGGAAAATACTTTTGTGAGGTAGCATCTAATGTTGCAGAAATGCTATTAAGTTTCAATATTGAATATGCAGTTGGTTCTGCATGATAAAAAACATGATGGTGTACTTTGGAAGCAACGCTTCAAGCACAGCTGAAGTAAAAGTGAATGCTTGTAATTACTTTTCTGGGCTCCAGAGGAGTGTCTTTTCAGAATAACGAACTTTCCTAAAATTCAGCTTGAGGGACACCGGGTCAGAGGCACATGCAGTAAGGCAAGAAGGTTGCTTGGCACACTAGGATCGCAGAAGAGAAGCTAGTCATGGCAACAGACTGTATGCTGCTCAGAAAGCATCTCTTCCAGTGAAGGCCTTGCCAAGGAGCCACAGCACAAATGACAGCCCTGTGGAGCAGAAGGGAAAATGATAAATTTGCCAGTGCATAAAAAGCATGGCTTGGAGAGCTGTGGGAGGCCAACTGCAAGAGTCACATTATGAGTGTGAGACTTAACAGGCCTGTACATTGCTTATGCTTAAAAGTTTAGATGTAAGAGAAATATGGATCTGTGTTTCTAGCAAATGGAAGATACTACAGATTTCTGGAGATTGTTTTTTGCTCCAGAATATGGGGGAAGTTTTATACATAAAAATTCTATAATTCTGCATGTTGCCACTAGGTATCTTTAACTCCAAGTACCAGCCTAAGAAGGAAAAGAAAAAAAACCTCTTGTTGTCTTCATGTAAGAGTGACTGGATGGGGGTTTATCTAGTAGCTGGGGTCACCCGACCACAAGGCAGAAGGTTAAGCAGAAAGAAATAAATATAACATGTTTATGAGAGTCAACTCCTTTCAAGAAAACTTCCTTGTTACAAGCAGCACCCACAACCAGCAAACCCACTTGGGTCTACCAGGATGGGCACCATGCATGGAGGCAGCCTGGAGCAGAAATTTGGGGATGATAGTGACCACAAATCCAGCTGTTCTTCAGAGATCCAGACACCAACAAGGGTGTAAGAACACAGCAAACCTTGAGACCCAATTTAGGAACTCTTCCTTTTCTGCCTGGGTTTGGTTCTGTCAAGTTGTATATGCCCCAGCCAGTGCTGGGGATTGTGGTTTCTGATTCGTTGTTTTCATGGTTTCCGACTCTCGTTTTCATGGTTTCTGGCTCTCATTTTCATGGTTTCTGACTCCTGCTTTTATTGCAAAGTTATGATATCATGTGCTCTCAAAGAAGAGCTATCAATGAACTGCATTCATTAATGCCCTCTATTTGCTTTGATAGAGTACACTTGTCAAGTGCCAATGTTTGAGATCTATTTCAGCACAGGAAAAGACTTCACCTTCAGATTTGAATGTCATCCTGCCAAAGGGAAGTGTTTTCCTCTGACAAATTGTTTCTTCTTGGTTAAGCAGCAGGCAGACACTATCTTGTTCAGTTTACCTGAACAAGACCATTTAATACTACCCAAAAATCATTAACATTTCTACAAGTTTGCTGAGGGCAGTAAAATAACATTTTAATTAATGCTCTTTCTGACTTTCTGAGGAGCAGAAGATTTGGAAAGATTTGAATGAAGGTGAACTCCTGAGAAGGCTCTTTTTATGGGATATGCTGTCCCTGGAGTAGGAAAACCTCCAGGACTTTGGGCTAACCTATTGCTCCTAGGCAGGGCTTGTTCCTTCAGAGCTGTGGGATACAGACAAAGGGAAAACCTCCTGACTTTGATTTGCAGTACAGCTGAAGTTAATTTTGGTCTTCCATTCACATATTGCTAAGGAAATTATTGTCACTACACTCCTTCTGTGTTCAGATTGTTTAAAGGGGTTTTAAACTCTGTCCCTTTTCTGGGTTTAGGGGCAATTTCAGAATGACTGTCACACACAAAGATCTTCAGTTGTCAAAAGTGTGAGGATGTTCAGGTGTTGGGCATCCCAGCACATCTCTCCTGGGCATTTGGGGGATGATACAACTACAGGCTACAGTCCTTGTTGGGAATTACTAACGCATGATTGAGAAGACTTTTAATGGGACACAGCAGTGTAGTCGCAGTGAGGGAGAGAGAGATTAAAATGTGTGAATCTCCTAGGGGATTTTGAACAATATCTCAGTTTGGTTTTGCATGCTTGTCTGTATATATGCAAATGAAAGCTTCAAAATAATTTCAGTGTGTGTTCCTCTCTATTGCCAGAACATCTGATGCTTCAGTAGATTCCACAGTCATAAAGCTAAATCCTACATTACTTTTAGACTATAAGAAGCTGAAATCATTAACTCCTTCCAGAAGACAATGTTGGAGGTAAAGGGAAAGCAATCATATGATAATAATTTTCACTCTGTTCACTGTCTCCAGCCCTCCATCAATCTTTTGGATGTTTTCTGGTGGGAGGAGGTGGATGTGTTCTTTTACCGTGAAGCGTTTTGGATGGGGATGGAGCTTTCACAGAAGTGATTTTTTAAATAAATAAATCTGAAATTGTTAAATAAAAATGTCTAAAAGAATGTTCCTGTTTTTAGCTTGAGCTTTCAAACATAAACATATTCTGATACAGATATATTAGGCCATAAATTAGACTTTCTCAAAACATTATACTTCTTCCTGGAACGGTTCTGACCTTATGTTTTTCCTTCTCCAGATTTTAAGCACTTTCTCAGAAGCCTGACACCAACTGAACCTTTGCAAAGAAATACTTGAAAGACAGTGGACGTTTCCCTCTTCTCATTTTTAGTAGTGTGCCTAAATTGCTGTGGTTAAAACTTCCCTAACAAAATCTGCTTAGGGAAAAACATGGCTTAACAAAATTTTAAAAGTAGCTGAAAACAGTGTTTAAAAACGGAAAGTGCCTAACAACCCAACTGTAGATGGCACTACCTAATTCTATGGCATGTAGCATGTTTTTTGTGGACCATCTACTTAAAAGAAGTTATCTATATAAATGTACAATCCTTTGGAGGCTTTATGGCTTGCATACCTGCAGTTGTGCCTTTGCTTGCAAGCACCAATATGTCCAAACTGAATCCAAACTGGAATGATAACACTACACCCTTTTCATCTGCCTCCAGTCTCCTTCCCTGGTAGTAGCTGTCTAGAGTTACTATCTTCAAATTTTTGTTAGTGCAGTACTGAAGACTAAAAAAATCTTCCTTCTGCTGGCCATATCCAGTTGATTTTTCCAGTACTGATGGTCCAACAACAAATGTTACAATCATGTTGATACCTGTTCTTCTGTTGGAACACAGACCTTTCCTTTTGTGTTTCTTACCCCAGTGAGGAAGTGGTATTTTACTGGGATTAGAGTATCCCTCTCCTCAGAAGAGATGAAGTGTATGCCCTCTATTAACTGATGGCAAAAGAGTTCTGTGCTTAGTGAAGGATATTCTTGTAAGGACTTTGAGTTCTGCAAGCATTGGGATTAAACCCGAGTGCCTTCATTAGAAGTAGACAAGTTCAAACATGGTCAAAAAGATTATTTTATCGAAGAACCTTTGGGTTGCAGAGATTTTACATGTACAATATAATTCCAAACACACAGAATTCAAGAGAAAGATGATGAAGTGGAGAAAGAGTGATGGTTTCATTACCAAAGCAAGACTGTTGTGAGCTGTAGGGATTAGTTGCAAACACAGTGGCCAATGGTGAGCTGAATAGATTTTGAACTGCACTTTACTGGTGCTTTTTAAATGTGGCTACATCTTTTTTAAGTGAGTGGGCATGACCCAGAAAGTCATTGTATGTGTTTAAAAATTCACAGCACATCAGTATGTTGCTGGATATTAGGTTGATGGAGAAAAATTAATTCACAGCAATGCCTGTGGTGGGGTGAGGAACACCAGCATGCAAACTATTATGATCATACATTAGGAGGCAAAGAGAAAATGGCCTCAAGTTGCATCAGGGGAGGCTTAGAGTGGATATCAAGAAAAAATTCTTAATGGAAAGGGTTAACAAGCATTGGAATAGGCTGCTCAGGGAATTGGCTGAGTCACCATCACTGGAGGTATTTAAAAGACATGCATATGTGGCAAGTGGTTTAACAGTGGACTTGGAAGTGCTGGATTAATGGTTAGACTCAATGAGCTTAGAGGACTTTTCCAAACTAAATGATTCTGTGATTATGAAAGTAAAATTGAAAAGTTAGAGATTTAAACAAGTGTTGCATAACAATTATTTTCTTGATTTCAAAGAAAAAAAATAGTTCTTGCCTTGTGGAAACCAATGCTATTTATATTGTTATCTGTTAAAAAATATTCTACTTAATTAATTTTTAAACTGTCTCTGTACCCAGCATTATTCAGAACTACTGTACCTTTAAAATATGAATGTGAGATGCAAGAATTACAGACTTTAGAGGGTGTTGACATTAATTATAGATTAAGGACTTCTTGAAGACCTTAGCAGATTTTTCTTCTACTATCTGTATTGTAGTTTGCTGTTCGAATTGGGAGGAGGACAGACAAGGTTATGCTTGTGTAATTTTCCTCCAGTTGTGCATTCAGAAACAATGTTAAAAAAATATGGAAAGGGATTTGAATTCTCGTTTTCTGGATTGCAGACAGAGCAGGCTAATGCAGCTGTAGAGATGTGGTCAAGTAAGAGAGTTTATGTTATGAAAAAGTTATTTCTGAGTAATTATAAACAAACTCATGGCCCTTGGGATAATATAAAACTATTACTCATAGAACAGTTGTTTTGTTACCACCAAAATATTTCATTTTTCATGCAAATTCAAGGTCAGCAACTGCTTCCCAGGTTCAAAGCAGCAATTCTGCCATAACAGCCACAGTACTTGAGGGAAATTGATGGCTCAGACTGTGTCCTAATGACCTCCTTTCCTAATGTACAAGCAGCAAATACCGACTAACATGAATTTAAAAAATTCTCTTATTTTCTGTTTTTAAAATTAACTTCTAAAATACAGAGGGAACCTCGAAGGTGAAAATAAATCTATAAATCTTTCTATTCACAGATGTGACACTGTTTATTTCTGGTTCTTTGTGGTAAGTGTGTTACTTATTGTTAAGCTTTGGCTTCACTCTGATGAGCATTAGACACCTGAAGAGGGACAGTTAGCCAGGTGAAATGTTGAACAGCAAGAGCTGAGTGCTTTAGTTAAGTGTCATTCCTTGCATTGAGTGGGAACCCTGAACCCAGCCAGCAGAGAGCCAAGAGAGTGTTAGATGCTCCTCTGTGCTTTTGTGGCCTCTCAGACAGCAGGCTGAGGGGGCTTGGCTTTGGACCTTGCTTATGGAAGTGCTTCAGCTTGCAGTCATGAGGTCATCTTCCTGCTCCAGCAGTCATGGACGTATTTTCTCAGTAAACTTGATTTTGATATGAAGTGTACTTGATGTTGAGATGTAGAAGACTAAAGCCCAGGTCTGTGCGCAGGAAGAATGTATTTGCAAAGGGGTTTAGAGTTTGATATTCATTAACTCCTGACTCATACTGCACATTAACATAAGGTAGGTGTGCTGGTTTAAAAGTAAACTGGCAGGAGAGATGAGCCCAACTCAAGAGAGATTACAAGTCAGGGTTACAATTTACTAAAAAGGTTACAATAAATACAATGATACAGAGAAAACTTGTTTTAACTCACAAAAACAGATGTATAACCCAGCACCCTGGGACAAGAACAAAACACTGTTCATTGGCCCCCCGTGCTGAGCACCATGCGGTCCCCCTGGGTGCAAAGTAAAAGGAAAGGAAACCTGTTGGTCTGGATGATGGTCATATTTCTATCAAAGTGGTGATTGCAGTCCTATTGAGAGTGGCAGTTGCAATCCTGTTGGGAGTTCTGATCCTCCTCTGGTCCGACAAGTGGTACCAGAAGTTGCAAAACCCCAAGATTTTATATGCTCAGGTTCAGGTGGGAATGCCCAGTATTTCCCCCAGGGCAGGGAGTTTCACAGTGGGTGATTTAACTCTGTGAGTCATGGTATATTTTTGGAATCTTCAATGGTGTAGATCATTGCAGTTGCCTATTATGCTAGTCCAGTATAGCCCATTAGTAGAGATGACCCCTCAGGCTAGGTGTGAAGGTGCTAATACCTCCTGAGAGGGGAGTTATCACAGCTGAGTCATTGGTGTGAAGACAAAGAAACACTCCTCTACCTCGATTGGTTAGCTGGGTGGAAGTTGAGGTGTCAGGTGTGCCCTGGGCAGCTGCTGCGAATGATCCATTATTAACAGTCCATCAGAAATGACGTAGAGGGTGTGAGATACACAGTTTTGGTTATACCCACTTAGTGATAAACTAGTCCCGGCACCTGTAACTAGGACAGTAGGATAAAGGTGGAAGAAGCTGAAGAGTTCAGGAACTACTTGACAACTGTAAAAATCAAAA
>JAWWLV010000001.1:77451003-77468869 GCA_035041135.1 Platyrinchus mystaceus
CTGTAACTAGGACAGTAGGATAAAGGTGGAAGAAGCTGAAGAGTTCAGGAACTACTTGACAACTGTAAAAATCAAAACAAGTGTAAACCAAGGACTTATTCTTTTACTACTGACACACTGAAACGTTATCTTTTATGTAGCTCATTTTTTAAAAGAATTTTCCAATGTTCCCAGTTTATCAAAGCTGCCTGAAATATCTTTCTCAAATTTTCCTTTTGAAGTATATAAGAATGTGTTGCCATGCTTGGTCTCAGTAGCTGACTTTCTCTTTTTATTTAGACAAATATTCTATTCAGGCAGTAATGGGATGCTTGCTTACCCACTGTAATGTGAGTCCAAAGTACCTTCAAACTCATCATATATAATTTGATTGCAAAGCTTACAGAGTGGCACCTGCATTGCATGAAATTCAAAACAAATTGAATTGTTCGTCACAGGAGAGATTGAGCGGTTTGGAGGTTTGATCTTCCCATCAAGGATCTAATCATATGTTGAAGCACTTTTTGCTCTTTAAGGAATGCAGGGCTTGCTGCTAGTGGAGCAGAGAACACAGCTTGGTTTTATTGGGTTATTTTTCCCCCTCTTAACTGCGTTTTGTTCAAGTTGTCAGGTTGGTGGTAAGGTCTTACTGTGTCCTGATGTTGTAACCTAGGAAGAGATTCCTGCTTCTCTGTTGTGTCATGTCAAAATTAGTAGATGATATAAAGAGACAGAGCAGTCAAAGCTGGAAAAATATCAGCTAAGTGTAAAGGGATAAGACCAGAGAGCCACAGCAGCTGTGGAACTACTGTGAAAGGAATCCTTCACTGATCCACCATTTGTGCTTGAAACTTGTACCTGCCCCCATCTTCAAAAACACATGAGAATTCTCAATCATCCTCATTACCTCTACCAAATAATTGTGTTTGTTCCCACCTTGAAAATTAAACAAATTGCTCTCAGGAGTTTGCTGGAAATAATAGAAATTAATTTTATAATTATAACAATTATTTTTAATACTACTGCAGTACATTGGTCTCATTTGGGTGCAGATACATTAGAGATAAGTTGTCTTTTAAAAACAGAGATGAAGAAGCAAGCCTTAACCTTGAGAAGTGCTGAAACTTTAAAAAATTAACAGAAGTTTAACTAGGCTATTAGTAACAGGATAAAATCCATGATTTTTCTCATATACTGGCATAATTTTAAAGGATTTTTCTTAATCGGTCCATTGACATTTGCTTAGAAATGACCAGCATCTAGAGGAGGAAGAACTGTGGCTGGCAATGAATCAGGACAAAAACAAGGAAGAAGACCTCAAAGCAGCTGAAAAACAAAAAACATTGTGGCCAGGACAACAGGCTGAGTGGCAGCTCGTGAGCAACAAGAGGGCTGTGGTCAAAACTCATAGCTGCTTCCTGCTCAAAAGCAGCAACAGCAGCAGCAGATTTCCAGAAGTCTCATTTGAAAGTTGAATGTTTAAATTAGCCATCTACACTCTTCCATTTTTAGGCATCCTAGTGCTTTTGTGCGCTAAGTTTTGGACTCCTTTGCACTTTGCTTCTTTGAATTGTCAACCTAAGCATTTAGAAATCATGAATCAGCCTTCCTCTGCCCCCAGTGGCTTAGAAACCACGAGATTTTAAGAAGTAACAGATGTTTTGTTCTTTTTATTTGCCTTCTGGTCTTTGAGCTTGCAGAATTCATATTTTAAAAGTGTTTCGCCTTGAACCCCAGTCTCACACTTTATTTATTCACTCTTCAAATGTAAAACAGATTCTCCCATCAGCCTCAGTAATGGGGGCTTAAAAGAGAAAAATTCCATGTTCTGAACAGAATCAGGAGTTTTCATTGCTTGGTTCCTTTAAGTTGACTTAGGGAATATAGGATGGGACTTGATTTTCTGGGTTACTGAGAATGGTATTATCTTATTGCAAGCAGCCATATTGTATAATCCCATCTGAAATTTGTTTTGGCTACATTTATTTAAAGTACATTTAATTTAAGTGTGTTTAGTACTTACATTTGCTACTCTGTATATTCCTTATAGAAAACTCTTCCGGAAGCTCATTAATCAAACAGTTAAAAATTTCTTGGAATTTCTAGTCTAAAAATACTAATGGCCAGGTTAATACCCATTTGTTCTTGCTTTAATATCATGCTTCAGCTGATGAGGGTGTATAATGCTGAGTTTTATTTCTACTTTTGTTTGCTTTCTTGACACCTAGCTTTTGTTCAGGTGTGGTCAAAGTCATCTTCATCACTGCAAACTATGAGAAAATTTGAAATAAATCAGTATAGCCTCCAATTGCCTCAGTCTTATAAACCATCCTCAATACACGGTGGCCTGTCATAATGTTCAAATGTTGACTCAGTTACAGCAGAAGTAGCATAGTCTAGAACAAGATAAAGTTATGCTGCCCTTAGGAAACAGTGTAATCAAAGGTATGTATATGCTTTTGATTAACAGTTCATTCTAGAGATTAAGTAGAAGTTATTATATGAAGTGATTTAATGGTGGTATGAGAATAAAGTGGGGAAGGTATGCTCCCTGGTGCTGTACTCTACCTTAGTATCATTTAACTAGTGTAGCTGGTGATGTATGGAAAGTTATAGTGGAAATGATGCAAAGATTCAGGCAGAATGGGCATTCTCTGGAGATTGTTCCAGCTAATCGTTGCAGATTATGTTACCTCACATTTCGTTCTTACTTTGAGAACACACTTTTCAAACTTGAATACTAAGAATAAGAAAATTAGGCTGACATTTCAGGGCTTTTATTGGCAATTTGAATGCTGATTGAGCTGAAGGCGTGGACCTCAATTGCCTGAAAGATTTACTTTTAAATTTGTCAGTGTCCAGGGCTTGCTTGAGGTACTTAAAGTGATGTCTGTGAACATATGGGACATTGTGTCAGATCCTTTGCAATTAGGGTTCTGATGGATTAGCTCTATGGAAGCTTCTATCTTTATCTCAGACTTTCCCCTGTGTGTCTCAAATTCTGGGTCAAGGAAGGTGAAAAGTGAGATGCCTGAGATACCTTTCCCGTGACTATTTGTTCTCTGTTAATAAACAATATTTTGATAATCTGTTTCCTAAAGGATCACGGTTGCTAGTCATTGCATAGGTAAAACATACATGGGCACACATCAGAAATGAAATAAGTAACTTCTGGGCAGAGTTTTGATGTAAAATTCTTAAGGTAGTTGATGCATGGGGGCAAATTTTGCCCGGCTTGAATGGTAAGCACAAATATGTGCAGCCTTCAGGGCACCTGTGTTTTGGAAGAGCAGTAGCTGGCGTAGCTGAGGAGGCAGCAGCCACTGTAGGTTAGCCTTCCAGTTATGGACAAAGTGACCTCTTGCCTTTGTGACCAGAAACAATGCGTTTAAAAACCAGCCATGTGATAACCAGCAAAATCATTGCAATGTTTTTTAAAATAAGGGAGAAAAAGAGAGAGAAGAGCATGCTACTGAGTGTGAGAAATCCCCTATTTGGTGAAAACTGTACTCACTTTCAGACATATTGATTCTCTTAGCTGGGAGACATTCCTAAGACATTTGGAATTATTCGTTCAAGGTGTGTGGTTGTAAGGGACCAAAGTCTGTGGTTCTGGGGTTTTCTAGTGTGAAAAGTCAAACTCCTCAGAAAAGTAAAGCAGAATAGTAAGTATTGAAGTAAGTATTGAGCATAAAATTTTGGGTGAAATTTTCCATTGGTCTTTATATAGGTGACTGATGGTTTGAAGATCTAATACTTGGTGTTGTAGCAGTGGCTTGTGATTCTCTATGAATAGTGCCCGTTATTTTCATGTGAAAGCCATCAGAAGTAGTAGTATATCCTGTATGCAGAGTATTACATTGATTGCTCTAACTGCAGGATCCAAGTCTTCAGTTTATGACACCTATTGAAAACTTAGTGACTGATATTTTTATTTTCAAAGCATTGTTCCTGGTATCCCATCATGCAACTGTGTTACTACATATTAGAGTGTTATTTATATGACTATTTAGAGGTTAGAGGTGCGGTTTTGTTAAAGACATACTGCTGTAGGGATCTGAATGTCAAGGCTGGGTTTTTTGTCAGCTTTGAGCAGGTTCAGATATTCTCAGAAAAGCAAAGCCTTGTTTTGTTTGCCTTTTATTTATCTTTTTTTTGATATATGGACTTCTGTGATGCTTGGAGCTTTGATTTGTGTGTAGTATTTCAAGCCTATTGTGAATTCTTTAGAGATCCCTCCTCCCCCTGCGTAGGATACTTGCCTAATAGTGACTGCACAAAACATCTTAAATATAATCACAAAACGAGATTTCACAAACCACTTAGCAGCAACATAAAAGGTTAGTGTATGTTTTATGCTGGATTTGGGTTAGGGTTTTTTTGTTTTTTTTTTTTTTTGCATGAGACTGGCTGTTAAGTACAGTATACTACTACTAGAAATAGCAGTAAGAGTAAGCAGATTTTTGCCTTCGGCAAATGCAGTCATTAAAACAGGGCTATAAATTGCTCCTTGTATAACTGCCTGCATGCCATGTGCCATGGGGTATTTTCAGTCTGTTACACTAAGTGGTGAAGGAAAAAAACCATGCATACAAGTATTTTCAATATAACTGTACAAATATATAGCTATATAATGGTTTTTAGAAGTTGTATTTTTCCAAATCACTTACTGATCTCTCCAGTGTGATGGTACTGGAACCAGAGACTGAGTTTATTGGTTACTGAACTGTTACTTTCCATTCATAAAGCCAGTTTTTCACAACTAGAAAACTATGGCTACTAGACAGACATGTTGTTCCCATTATATGACATCTATTTTAAGACCTTGAGCAGCAGCCTACACGTAAAGTGCCTTATTTACGTTTTTCCTATTTGAGTTTCTTTGTTGCTTTTTAAGACCTTTGCTGAGTAATTTTCTTCTAGCAAAATTTTCAACTGCGGGGCGACATGTGCTCTGGGAAATACTGTGGGAAATTCCAACTGGTTGGTCTTGCAAGCTGCTCAGTTCTCTCGTTAAAGCCATCAGTTGAAGTCTCAAAGAAGATGGAAGTCCATCTTTTCTTAGAATGATAGAATCATTTAGGATGGAAAAGTCAACCATTAACCCAGCACTACCAAGTCCACCAGTAAACCATGCCCCTAAGCATCTACATGTCTTTTAAATACCTCCAGGGATGGTTACTCAGCCATTTCCCTGAGCAGCTAGTTCCAGTTCTTGACAACCCTTTCAAATAAAGACATTTTTCCTAATATCCAGCAGCTTGGGCTGTTGTGACTCAAGTGCAGGACTCGTTATGTGGCCTTGTTGAACCTTATGCCATTGGCCTTGGCCCATCAATTCAGCCTGTCCAGATCCCTCTGCAGAGACTTCCTACCTTCCAGCAGATCAACACTCCCACCCAACTTTGTGTCATCTGCAAACTGACTGAGGGTGTGCTCGATCCCCTTGTCCAGGTCATCAGTAAAGATATTAAACAGGACTGACCCAAATACTGAGCCCTGGGGAGCAACACTGGTCTCCAACTGCATGTAACTCTGTTCACCACCACTCTCTGGGCTTGGCCATCCAGACAGATTTTACCCAGCATAGAGTTCACCCGTCCAAACCATGAGCAGCCACTTTCTCCAGGAGAATGCTGTGGGTAGTGGTATCTGATCAACACAGTGCTACTGAATGTTGTATTGTTGAGTCTTGAGTTTCCATTTATCAATGCTAAATGCTCAGTGTTTATATTTAGGTAACAAGTCTACTGGAACTCTTTTTCAATATAGGCCTCAGCATTATAGTGAATGGAATTGGTTATTTTTGCTGTGAGAAAACATGGGAATTACATTGAGAACTAGAGGCAGAAGTAAGTGTTGGGCAATGCATTTAAAAAAGGAGGATTTTTCTGCTACTCATAGCCTATGCTGTAACTCAGATTTGGGGACCTGTCTTTGTCATATGTTCTCAATGCTACTCTTTATTTCTGCTTTGTCTGCTATTGTCTTCTTCAGACCATTATATTGCTTAAAACAAGTTCACAGCTTTATAAGAATTTTTCTTTCTTCTGTTTGCCCCTCTTCCCCCAAAAGAAAATGCCACATGTATTGCGTCTCAGGCACGTGGAAAAGTTGCAAGCAAAAAATGTGCCAGACCATACAATCTTACCTTGGCTAAAGTTGTAGAGGAAGATTATCTCACCTCTTTTTAATCGTTTAAACATCAGATTCACAGGGAGTAGGAAAGGCTCTCCCAGTTGTCCGTGGAATGAGAGTTGTCCCAGTGGACAATTCACCTCTAATGTGTGATACATCTGTCTCCAGATGGGATGAATTTCCTCTCATGATACTCTTCTCTTGCCCAACTAGAAAGACAAACCAGACAATGAGTTTAGACTAAACACATAACTTCTAGACAGCCAAAGTTGAGTGAGTTGAATTCTACTGTGGCCACTGATGCAGCTGTGAGAATGCTCTGCATGAGCCCACCAGCTCACCCTCCAGCTCAGCCAAATCCATTGCTTTTAATGCACTCGTTGCCTTAGTTAAAAGCATATTTAGGGACATTTGGGGACACTGCTGCCAGCATTTATAAGGAGTGAAATGGATTTTAATTGAGTCATCTCTTGATCGTAATTATTGGGAGTGGATAAGCATTGGTCATGCTTCTGCTGAAGTGCAGTTGATGGGGGAAGTTCAAGGCTCCACTGCTCTCAGGATGAATGGCTTTTTGTACATCAGCAAATATGCAGTCTGTGAAATCTTTATGTTTGGTACTGAATTCACATATGATGTCTGAGAAATGACCTCAACAGATCTTGTGATTTCTCAAGCTTTTAAAATTATTCACTATAATGCTAACCCTAATTATAAATCTCCAGCAAGGGCAGATATGCAAATATATTCAACATCACTCAAAAATAAATGTAAGCCCTTCCTTAAATATTTGATTTAATGTCAGGATATCCTGAAATAGCTGGTGCTGAGAGCTGTTTAATGGATATGAATTACATTTTTTTATTGGGAAATGGGTTTTTTTAAGTAGTTTGGTCATTTGAATTCAGTTTCGGGAGACTCTTTAAAATATGCTGATATGTCAGCTAATACGAGTTAATATCTTTTTGTAAGCACTTATTTGTTTCATAACAACACAATAGACAAAATACTTCATGAATGTTAATGATAACAAGAGATAAGCATACCACCATATTAAAAATCATGTCATCCAGAGGGAGAAGCAAAGTAGCAATGAGATGAAGACCAGTTTCATCTGTTCAGTTTTGCCTGGCCTGGGTGTTTCTCTAAAAATACTCTTTCACTTGCCATAGTGGAATTTCAGGGCAATTGGATGCTTAATTGCTGTTAGAAATGGATGAATCTCAACCCAAGCAAGGCTCTGAGGGTCATGGAGGAAAATATCTATCCTAGTAAAGAATGTGAAATTGTGTCTCCTGGTTATCATATAACTGAAGGTGAAGAACATCCTGTTTCAGTGCTGGGAAATCATGTTCCTTTATACACAAGAAGGAAGTGTGTGCCCTCAGAATTGATGGTTCCTGACAGTGATGAGCATAACTCACCTTTTCGTGGCCTTAATTATTCACAGTGTGCTTACAGTTGTGATACATTGGATGGAAGGAATTATCTGGGAGGGGATTGAATTCTTGTTTTGGATCACATCCTTGTTTTCAACCCTTTTCCCTTTCCCTGTAGGCTACAGAGAGAAAGCAGGGGCATCTTACCATCCATTAAGATTAAAAAGCCAGAAGGTTCCCAGTGACATGAAGATCCATACACCTTTCTTATTCTGCAAAGCCTTTACCATTCTCCTGGCCAAGATCTTGTTTGATGTTTGAGAGTAGACAGGGTGCCTCAAGCTGTTTGGTAGCAACAATTTAAGAAATATTTACAGGCTAAAAAAGTAAAAGCTGATAATATTGGCTTGTAAGTGTCATATCAGGGTTACAGCTCTCCCTGATTTAGTCACATGGTGTTCTTTGTCAAGCATTAGGAGACACTGTGATTAAAAATCAGCAGAAGGCCAGTACAAGAAGTATGTAAGCAGTAATAATGGTTCAATGCCATTGTAATCTTCTCTATCCAGAAGTTCTTTCCCTAAGGAGATTTATTCTGAGTCTGACAGGGTAATCTGACTTATTTAAGTAAATTGTGATGAAGAAAGATAATTTCTGAAGCTGGTAGCAAAACAGTGTTTTGGTGGAGATAACTAAAGTATGTATATATGCTGGCCCAGAATTTCACTTGAGGATTGGTGAGAACTTGAACCTAAACATTATATAAATAGGCAAAAATGAAGTATATTTTCTAAGTTTCACACTAGGCATCTCAGTAATAATCACTTGTAGCACAGTCAAGGAAGGTGATTGTCCTGCTCTACTCTGAGCTGGTGTGGCCACACCTTGAGTCCTGTGAGCAGTTTTGGGCCGCAATATAAGAAAGACATAAAGCTATTAGAGAGTGTCCAGAGGACACTGGAGTGTTAGAAGTACCCCACAGGATGCCTATTCGTTGTGGAGAAAAACCTCTGAAGAAAAGGAGAACTGAAGAAAAGACAGCTTTGAAATGCAACAAAACTACTGGACAACAGATAACTATCCTACCACAGAGACTGCTTTTCATATTATGAAAGTGTTATGTTTATTCAATTTATTAACAATGTTGTTAGAAAAAAATCTTACTTTATATGTAATCTGCAGTTTAAATTAGTGTTAGCCCTTTTCCTATTCGTTGATTGTAACCCCTTTGTCTATTGACTCGTGATAGTTAGAATTTATAGCCTTTCCCCTTTTTGTATCTCCCCTTACCCGTATTTGGATGTGCTGTAGCTCAATTTTTCCATTTATAGGCATTACCCCTGAATGTACCTCCCTTGAATCCTCCCAAATTCCACACATTCCATGTCTACCACATAAAAGCTAGCCTCCCCTACAGTAAAAGGTCAGTTTTGTCTTCACCCTGTGTGATTCTCTAGACAAAGTGGATTTCACTGTCTGATATTAGGAGGTGTCACAGGTATTGCCTCCTATAGAGGAGAAGCTGTAAGAAGAGCAGCTGAGGTCACTTGGCTTGTTTAGCCTAGAGAAGAGGACACTGAGGAGAGACCTCATAGTGATCGACATTTTCCTCATGAGGGGAAGCAGAGGGGCAGACAGCCATCTCTCTGGTGACCAGTAGCAGGACCTGATGGAGCAGCATGAAGTTATGTCAGGGAAGGTTTAGGTTGGATATTAGGAAGAGGTTCTTCACTGAGAGGGCGGTTGGGCGCTGGAATAGGTGTCCTAGGGAAGTGCTCACAGCACCAAGCCTGAGAGAGTTCAAGAAGTGTATGGACAACACTCTCAGGCACATGGTGTGACTCTTGGGGATGGTCCTGTGCAAGGCCAGGAGTTGGACTTCAGTGATCCTTGAGGGTCCCTTCAAACTCAGGATATTCTATTATTCTGTTATTCATTTATGTTTTTATGTTGTAAATAAAATGTAATGCTCTCGCATAGCCCAGGAATCTGTAAATTACCTGGGTATTAACATTAAACAAAGCATATATGCAAATGTAAATTTAAAATTAGATGCATGCTGTTTTTAAGTACATACGAACTTGATTTTCAGCATTAAGAAAAAACCACAGAAATTAGATAAAATCAATTCCTTTTCCAGTTATACACATTATCCTCAAGGTTAAATGGATTAAAACTCTCTTTCTGAAGGAATTCAACCCAAGACTGAAAATGTGGTCAAAAAAGTCGCATTGTGTCAGCCTGATGTTTGACTTTTGATAGCACATCCCCAAAGACTTCTCTTTGACGTACCCTGAACAGAGAACACTTGTTTCCCATGAAGCCTTGTTGTTGCTGATAAAGCTCATTTATGTCAAAGTGGTATCTAATACAACACTGCTGTATTCTGGCTTTAAGAAAAAAAGCAGTTGAGTAGCTCATTTGCCTTTGTAAACCTGCTGTGCCTAAAGATGTATTTTAGCTATTCTGTCCAAAGTTCAGATCACACTAAGTCTGTACAGCACATGTTTTTAAACAGAGCATAAAAGAAAACATTATTGCACATTAAAACAGAATAGAAGCCATAAAAGTTGTGTTTCAGAGACTATGTTAATGTACTCGTGATAGTACCATGGTGATGCTTTCCTTTGATATTTGAGGCCTCTATCTGAGTGACAGAAAGCAGATCTCTTAGGAATCTTTTTAGCTTGAACATTTTGTATGGTTAAGTGAGCAATGAAGCAGAAGGGTGTAAGTTATTGTCTCTGAAGTATTTCACGTTAACTGCAGGCTCAGGCAATGCTGTAGGGTACACACACATATATATGCACACACACAAACAGAAGTGGTGGCAAATAGAATGGAAGTTGAATATCCATATTCAACATAGGTAAGAGTAAAACCTTGCTCACAGTCATGAGGAAGCACTTTGGAGATTAAAGAAAGGCTTTTTGCCCAGCTCAGACCACATGCTGTTAACAGACAATATCATGTCCAGCTAAGAAATCCTGCTGGCCTTTCTTCCCTCTTCACCTTCTCTTGCCCCACAGATACAAGCACAAATCCCTTCTTTCCCTACTTTGCCACAAATGTATAAGCAGATCTCTGCTCTGTCTGTGCTGCTTTGCAGTTTGATGCTAGGTTTGACATACAGGTCAGCCCCAGCAGCTTTGGACTTTGAAGTGACTGAAGCCAGTGTTTCTGCAATGCACAACAGCAGCACTCCATCTGTGCTCCCCGATGATGGCTACAGTTATGTGTTGTTTGCTAATATAACCATTCATCAGATTGCTACAATCTAGAGGCTGTTTCATCTTTCAGAGACCTGAAATTACTCATGGATGGATTTTTTTAAAGTGTCTGCTGTGCTAGGAGACAGGAGTGGAAAAGCTCCTAAGGATCTTTCTGAAAACTGTGGGGTTGTATTAAAAAGGGAGGTAGTTATTTTTTATCTTTCCTTGATAATGTGACTTGACTACATCATTATGAGGTGCCTCTGAAATCTGCTGCGAGAAGCAGCCATTATTGTAACACTTAGTACACCAATTCCCCTAACTCTCCTTTCCACTCTAGTTCCACGAAAGGTAGCACTTTTCAGTGATGCACAAAACACAGACCTTGTACTTTCCCTTTGCAAATTCCCTGAGAGTATAGACAGTTTCATTGTTTCTGCTGTGTTTAAAAGATCTGTTTAAAAGACAGATCAGACTCCCAGTATATTTAGTTTTAAGGTCTTTTGAGGCTGCTTAGAGAAAAGTTGAATACATTTCCTATACATCCATCTGTCAGGTTGGTGACAGATCTTGCATAACCAGAGAAGAAACTCTTATGTATTGGAATCTTGAGTGGCAAAGGAACTACTCAAATCATCTGCCTTTCAAGTAATTAAAGAAGAGATCGTTTTTAAAACTTATGTTTTGCACTTGGAAGTTTTGCTTCCATGGATACATTTTGTTAGTATGAATTTTGCTTGTTAGGAATGAACTTGGGACCATCTCTGTTTCAGTTTCACACATAAATACAGAATTACTCCATGTCCAGTCTGGAGTAATTGTAAGATGCTGCAGCCAAGCTTTTCTTTAGACACTCCACATCAGTTTTGCAATACAGGTTGATGGAAGGTGGGTCCTACAAAAAGCCTTAATTTACACTGTGTGCAAGGTTGTCTTCCTTACCTGCCTTGTGTTCTGGCTGTCAGAGCATTAGATTCAAATAGAGCAGTGGGCCGGCTGAAAAAAAGAGTTAGGGTGTAACATGAGTACATTATGGGTGAGCAGCATCCACAGCCTGAAGGCTTCATCTAGGGGTGTCCTTCCTGAAAAGTTCTGTTTCCTATTGTTAAAATGTGCTTTCCTTCCCCGGTAAAGTAATAAGTAAAATATGTACAATCCTGGATGGTGTGAACTCTTGCTGAGATTGATAGTAATGTCGAGAGTGATGCAGAAGCTTTTCCCTGTTGCATTTGGGTTTACTTTAGATTTAGGATTTAATATTTTGCCTGAACATTTCCATTTTTTGTTGGGGTTTGTTGTGGAATTTTTCCTGGTCTTGGACTTCTTGCATTTAAAAGAACTATTTTCTTTAAGGGATTTTTGTAGAATCATAGCTGAACTAAAATGTATCCAAATAAAAATAGTAAATGCCACTTTGCATATCTCAATCTGGTTTTATAGTTAATAACTCCCATATACTCATAACACTACATATTCTCATGTTTCCAGCCTGTATATAAGGGTTATGTTTTCACATTTTATGACTTAAGAATTGCCTACCCCTTCATTCTAGTAAAGTGTTTGCTTATGGTAAAGAAAATGATGAAAAATGAGCAGGCAAAGAAAACAAAACAGAGAAGAAATAACTTCTGAAAGATCTGAATAACAGAATGATTTTATTTTCTTCTCAAGCACTACTTAATGTTAAAAAAAGAAAACCTGAGAAGGTGGTTAAATGATTTTTGCCTTGAAACAGAGAGAGGAGTGGTAAAGTGGGAGGCAAGGGGTGAGGGGTGTCACAGAGATTGGGGTTTTTTATCCCCAATTACGCGCTGGCTGCTATGCTGCTGAATTACACTGGAAGCACTGAATGGTGCCATTATATTCCTTTTCAAAAGTTGTGGGCTATGAAATTCAATCTGAGGTATTTTTAATGAGTGTTCTGAGCCTCAGTTGCAGCTCTTCCCAAGAAACAAGGAGCACAGTGTGCCACTAAATAGCGCCGAGGCCGGGGGTTAAACTCATTTTTTTCCTCCCAGGGAGAGAAAGTAATATCAACATTTATTTGACAGGTATATGCTTGGTTCCATAGTTGAGCTTTAGTAAAACACCTTTCCATAAGGAAAATATTCTGAAAAATGAGGTTCTATCAGCTTCACATCAAACTCCCATCTAGTTTCTGAAAACAACTCTTGTGGTGTGTTTTCCAAAGCCAGTGCCCGCAGTGCACATGCTGAGCTTGTGCTGTGGGCATCCTTGCACTGCAGGACGCTCTGCCCATAGCCATCAGGCACATCCTTGTGGGCAGAGCCATGTGGTGGAGGTGCAGCTCATGCCAGAGGGAGACATCTGCCCAGTTACACCCCTTGGCTGTCAATTAAACATAGATAATTCAGAGGTAATCGTTGTCAGAGAGGCGCCTGCTGCCATCCCTAGCTCTCCACTAAGGGTTTTGCTGTCATAGCTGGAATGGCTTTGGTGTGACTCCTGCCCTTCTTGCCCCTGTGCACAAGACATAGCTTTTCAGAGAAGCATTTTTAGTGTGCACCTGGTTTTACAAAAGCCATGCAGCACAAAAGTATTGTTGCCTTCCATTTTTCTTACATGCTGAATTGTGAAGTAGCTTGTTTCTGATGGTGAGGAAAGAACTGTTAATTGCATCTGCCCTGCAACTCACTCCAAGATCTGAAATTCATGTCAGGCTGGCTCTGGTTTTTGCAAGTCACCACCATTCAGTGTTGAGGCTCCGAAGCTGGAATACATTGTGTGGATGATACTCTTCAGAAATGGAAATAGTCACTTCCAGCAGTAGATGTTTGCCTTGCTAAGGGAATATAGAACTGCAACATACCACTTTTTAGTTTTGCTAGCAAAATTAGGCAGAGATGACTCAGCATTTACAGGAGATAATTTAGGGAGTGAGATGACGTATTTTTAGTAAGTTTTCTCATTGTTCTTTTAGTGGTTCATTTTTCTTGTCCACTGTGCATTTTAATGATGTTCAAGGAAAGTAATTTTGGTTTAGTAACAGTGGTGCTGCCAAGAGTCTCCCACTGGAAGTCTCCAAGAACTGAATGGTTGGTGTGTATTGAAATTTTGCAGACTTAAACAGTTACTTAAAAGACTCGCTCTGCCACTACTGATTTCCCACAAATGTTTTATGCCTATCTGAAGGAAGTTAGCAGTAATGGTTGTACTATAAGAGATAAGGTTTGGGGTTTTTTTCAGCAGGACTAATTGTGCAGAGACCTGTTCTTGCAGTTTGATATTTTTTGAGGTTAGGGCTTTTTGGCATTAGCGAGATCAGCATTCACATTTCATGCGGAGACATGCGTTGTCCCCATTGGAACAATTTCTTAGAGGACTGTTAGGCAGACGGTGAAGTTTTCCAGCTGAATTCATAAGCAGAGCACCCCTTTTAAGTTGATAAAGCAAATTTTAGGTGCATAGGTGAGAAATGTAGGGGTTTTTAAATCAGTACTGAAAAGTTAATACAAGGTCAGTTGTACTTTTTAACTGAAAGTCAGATAGTTAAAATACTGTACATTACAGCTACAGGAACTAGTGTACCAGGAAACTAATCATGAAGTACTTTGTTAATGTTTTTCACCATGAATAACATTTTGTAATAAACAGATGTGTACTTAGACTAAAGTGACCAAAGTCTGAATGTTTTTGATCTACATGGTCTGTGGTGTTTAGCTGGTGAGAAGTTTCAGTTTTCCTTTGGCATTGATGAGAGTGGGACAGATGTGTGACATAAATTCTGTGGGATTTTGTCCCTACAGCTACCTGAGGAGGAAATTCTCCAAGCTCCAAGAATCTGCCTCTTTCTTCCCCTTTCTTTCTCTCTACAAAGGCCTCTACTAGTTTTGTGGTGTTTGCTGCTGGTTATGCAGTAACAAACTCCTTGTCAACTAGAAATTAGAGTAATTGAAAGGTGGGAAATAAAATCAGTATTAATATTGTTTGCATTTGTAAGAACTGCAAAGAAATCAAAGTATTTGATCGTTACACCTGAAGATGACAGGTTGGTCTGTGGTGTGAAAAACAAAGTTCTGAAGGTGCCAAGCCCCCCTCTTCTCCATTTTTGTTTCGTCACATGCACATTAAAATGGCATATATGATGCAGTGTGGGTGGTATTTGCCCATTAAGTTTAAAACTGTCATTTTATGAGCCAAGTGAAAAGAGACCAAGCAGAGCCTCCAGTTCCAGTAGCTTTACTGTACTGTAATTAGGGAGATGTACAGCTACCTGAGTCTTTACTGTAGCTGAATTTTGTATTAGTCTGACCCTGCTGTAAAAATAAGCTTAACCAGGCAATGCTGAAAACAGCTCCTCATCATAAACTTTACATTAGCTTTCCTAGTAATATTTTTCTTTTTCCTTCAACATTATTTAACTATTCAAGAGGATTATTTAGTATTTAATGTTCACCTGAATTTTGCTTTTGGCTATTTCTACTAAAGTTGATTTTTGGTCATTGGAATAGACTTTAAAATTTAGTAAGAGCAATCCTTCTGCTTCTGCCTATTTTAGAAAATATTTTGACATAAGCCACTTTGTCATGATCAGAAATTCAAGAGCATGGTTACAATAACAAACCTATATGTATTCAAATGTGGAAAACTGCAAGTTTCTTTTGGAGACCATGCTAGAAATGTAAATGAATGAGGTGGTTATTAAGATCCTTCTCTTTGTACTTTTGCCTCAATAATTGTTTGTTGTGTTGATTTTTGGTTAGCAATTGAATTCCTAAAATGAAGTCATCTTGTTTGTCATAGCTGATAGATGGGGGGTGGGGCAGGAAGGGAAACCTTGCTGCTGCATTTTTTTTTTTTTAAGGTAGGTATTTGGAGTAAAACACACCTGAAGTAAAAAGCACCATATCTTACAATCACACTTTAAGAAAAGGTGCCACCACTAATAAAATTGATGGAAGGGTAAAAGCGTACATCAGAGACCGTGGAAGGCAAGCACTGGCATTAAGGGAATACAGCTTATGTAAAGTAGTAAAGCAGCCCACTAAAATCTTGAAAGAAATGAACACTAAATAGTCTTATTGTACACACACAGCAGATGATCAATTGCCTGTTTTTAAGGCAGTATAAGAGACTTATTCTGTTACTGCATTTGGCCTCAATCCGCCCCTTGATGGTATGTGCACAGTCTGTGCAAAAGCATGTGGGATATGTGCCAGGAGTGGAGCCTTCAACTACATTCAAATTAAAAATATCTTAAAAGGAATGAGATGCCTCTAGGTTATCATAAAAATCTGCCTCTTCTCCTCAAATGGGATGCATACCTGGTGTCTGCAGGTACAGAGTAGGGATCTGCCTATTTAAAAGCAGTGGTGGGAGTACGTGACTGATGCCTTTAAAGGTGTCACTTCTTCACTGTTCTTTGGCTTAGTATGTAGGAGTGATGAATCACACTTCTTCCAACACTTTTCAGCTACCCAGTCCAAGATGAACAGCAAGGTAAAAACTAGTAAGACCAGGTGTAAGAGCTATCTTTAAGGTCTGATGCTATTTTTATAGTTATCTAATCCTTCCTATGGGATTAACACCTGCACTTTGAAAGGGAGGAGAGGAGAAGGGCAGAGAATGTATCTTGGCAGTATTAGGTCCAGAGCAACAATACTGAGACCAGTGCTTCTTGCCTTTAATCCCACCTTTCAGGAAATAGACTTTTGCTAAATATGGATTATGCATTTCATTTTACACCAGAAAGGAGAACTGTTTAAAATACAAAATTTGTCTTCAGATGCTGACAGCATTGTTCTCTTGTGAATAGTTCTCAAGCCTTCTTTGTAGTATAAATTTCTGACAAGGTTATTTGTTTAAGAACCCTGTTGCTCAATCTTATCTTTGAGGTTATTTTTATGCTATTTGCTTATCATGAACACTTGTTGACAGGTTTTCTTTCTTTTCAAAGCTGTAGATACATATATAATTGCTAGCAGCTTTGAATAACTGAGAAAAGTTAAGCTGTTAAGAGCACTGTTATTTTTAGTATTGATTACAACTGTGTATGACTTCAGAAATAGTAACAAAAATACTGGATGGAGTTTTCACAATCATTTCTATGCAGCTGTTAAATTGGAGTATAAAAATAATTTAGCAGTCAGGCTGATCTGATACAAGGCTGGTCAGTACAAGGGATTTTTTTGGTGATTAACCATGAAAGAGCAAATAAAATTTTAAACATTGTACAATATAATATTTAAGTATTTGTAAAATATTTAGCATGATCAAACTATCACATTTCATTTTAGAGCATTTGAGCACTCAAAATGTTATAGGAACAGGACATTAATGGAAGAAATGCCTGCCTTTATATGGTGGCAGGTAGGAATGTACCTTTTTCTTTTAGATGAACATAAAGGAATTATTTTCTCTACTTATCAGTTGTTACTAAAACATAAGCAAGTGTAATTTAAAAAAAAAAATCATCCAAACAAAAAACCCCCAAACTTTTTTTCTGACCCGCTTGCAGTTTTGAAGAAGGAAAATAGAGTAGTCTGTGTTTCCACATGAAATTCATTTCTGTATTTCCCAAAAATGGGACTTAACATTTTTCAGATGTTCAGAAGAAAGTGTTTAGTTTATTTTGGGGTTTTTTTAACCTGATATTACTGCTCAGTCATGTTAAAAACAAACAAACAAACACCTTTCAATCAAAGATCTTGTTCAAGCTGGGATCTGAGATGAGTTGTCTGGACAAATAGAAGAATTGTAAAATAACTATTTGACCGTAAACTTTTTTTTCTTTTTTGGTAGAAAATTAGTGACATAATTGCTAAATAAACTGGGGCTGGAGGGGCATAATGTGTCCAAGCCCACTTCTTTCAAAGACCTGGATACCTTCCAGATATTGCTGTGTACTTTCTTTTTTTTAGAAAATAAATCTGTATTGTACTCATGCCAAAGAATGGTCTAAACAAGTATGTAGAGGGAGATTTTTTTAAATGATTGGCAATTGCTAGAACATGAAAGAATTGTTGAGCCTATTAAAATATACACCATTGAAAGATAATAAGCAACATACAGTTTGGGATTTTGGTGAGAGCAGAGGGAGATGAATTGAGTGTAGGACTGAGAGATGTTGAATGTATAACATGTAAAGCAAGCTAGTTTGACTGGGTGCCTTCATAGCTTGCAGCTAAAAGTGGTGAT
>JAWWLV010000001.1:77468969-77481654 GCA_035041135.1 Platyrinchus mystaceus
GAGATGTTGAATGTATAACATGTAAAGCAAGCTAGTTTGACTGGGTGCCTTCATAGCTTGCAGCTAAAAGTGGTGATGCACATTATTCATAATTTAGAACTGGATGTTCCCCAAAAATGTAAAATGTCTTTAAAAATGTGCTCTCACAGAGCTAAATGAAAGGCCAGTTCAATACACATTAAGCAATAAGGATGTGTAGCTGGAAATCAGTAAGCTTCTCTCTGCAATAAATTCATAATATTATTTTGATGTAAGGTTTATTATTCTCAAGTCAAGAGAGTAATAGTAGTTCCCTGGTATATCAGTATGATTGTGGCTCACCTCATCTAGTGAACCTGGTAACACAGGTGTCTGGCTCCTTTTTGTCAGGAGTAAAAGATACAACTCTATTGCTCACACATCTGCCAGTGCGCTCAGATGGCTGGTTTAGGGTAGGAAGAATTGTCCTCTGGAGCTGCAATATTTTTCCATTGATTATACAGGAGTCTGGCTGTCAACAGAAACAGGAGCAAGGGACTGCCACCCGCTGCAGCTGCTTCCCAGCTCCTCTGTGTTGCATGTGACCTTTCCCCAGGTGTGTTCCACCAGCATACCATGCCCTCCTGTTTTCTTTCCCTCACTACTTTACAGTGTGGTATCTGTGGTGACAAGTGGTCTGGAGGTATAGTCTTGCCACCGACCTTCACTGTTTCCATACTTCCATGTCAATGTCCCACTTGCATACTTCATACTTCTTTGATCTTCACCTTTGTGTGAGTTCTTTCCCTCCCTGTTGTGAGCTCTCATTTGATGATGCACAAGAAGAGCAGGAGATAGGTCTCCTGGCTCTCCTTTCCCATGTCCTCCATATTTGGCAACATTGGTGACCTTCCCTCATTCAAGTGTATGAAATTTTTGTGATGGCCGTGTAATGGTCTTGGGCTTTCTCACTGTAGCAGGGAAAGGCCTCTCTGTAGCCTAGGCTGTAGTAAAGCCTTTCCCCACCCTGCAACCTGACAGACATGCATGGCTGTTCTGGGGGACTCATGGGCCCCCATGGATCAGCCTGGTGTTGGCATGGAGCAGGGAAAGCAGCCAAGCTCTGGCTTATGCAGCCATAAAGCCACATGGCTGTGGGACAGAAGCCAATGAAGCTTCCCTAGTACTTGCTGTCTGAGGCATGGCAGCAGGGCCACACTTGATGGTTGGAAAATGCCTTCCAAATCCTGTGGAAATTTGTATTTTCTCATGGGGCTTGTAACCACATTCAAGTCAGGCACAACTCTGTACTACAGATGACGTCATCAGTATGGCACACTCATTCCTGAATGCTTCCTCTGTCAGCTCGTGTTTGCGGTGCCCTGAATGACTCCTGGTTTGCTTCCATACCCAGTGGACTGAGCTTTTAATTTAGTGTGTTTAAATTTTTTAGTAGAGATGTCATGGAACTGCACCATCTCTTTGAAACCTTGTGAGTTCCCGCTGTTGGGGATGTTGTACTTCTAGTCCTGAAAGACTGGAGTTTCATCAGGCTTTAAATCTCAGCAGATGTTATATGCACAGCATTTCCTTTGAGAGAACTGTCAGATTTTATTTTAAGGTAGACTGATCAAAGCTGAGTTTAGAATAGTAATATTTACAAATATTAGAGTAAGAAGCATGTTATTGAGCCATACTCCAGAGAAAATGCCAAGTGACATAAACACTACAAGACTGTTGTTCCGTCGTCTAAATGCTTCTAAGAAGAAAAAAAAACTTTATGAAAACACTCAGAAGATTTTAATCAGATGTTTTAACTCATGGTCTGAGATCAGACAGGCGTGCTCTCCTCAGCTAACCTTAGGCAGTGTGGTAATGCAGGTGGCGTCTCTGCATTTTTCCATTGATCAAAAATCCCCATGCAACCACTGACACTTTATTTTCCCTGGGAGGAATGATGAAATTTGGTCTTTGTCAGACAGGAATCCATCAGATACTTTAGCAAGATGGACATACATATGTGCAGGCATATTTCCATTCTTCTGGTTGTGCACAAGTAAGAAAGCTGCTTGCCTGAGGGTGACTGACAAACATGTCCTTCCTCTTTCTAGCAGCCCTAGCCAAACTCTGAAGACCTGAGACTAGTCTAGAAGCAGGAGTAGCTGCTTCTAAATCACTTTTAGGTGTGTTTTCAGAGCAGTAAAATAATATCGTTATTACACTCAGTCTAATGTCTTTAATATTATTCTGTTGCCTCCAAAGAAATGCACTTACCAGGAAGCTCTTTCAGTAAGAGACAATGTATGTTTATTTGTGCTTATGTACAGCGATAGATGGAGTGGAAAGTATGGGAAGCTTTCTGTTAGAACTGACGTACAAGGAGCAATGGTCTGTGCAGGCTGGGTGGTGGACATTGAGGCTGCTTTTGGTTTAATGAAGCTGGAAAATGTGAAGTGAGTGTATTCAAATATACTTGATATTACTTTGCATGGCATTGTGTCAGATCAAAAGTGTTCTGTCTAGAAAAACAGATGTCTTTTTTTGTTCTCCCTTGTGTTCTTCGTATCCTCTTGGCATTTTGGTATGAATTACCTTGGTTACTGCAAAGTTATGGTGAATGCTTAAAAAAATAAGTACTTATCTGCAATTGCTCTTTATGTGTTTTCTGACAGTATTCATGAAGATAATTTTTGCTACAGCAAACATTAACAAACAGCTAATAAAATAATCAGAGTGAACATTGCTTCCTGATGGCATAGGTCTGTTAGAGACACTGGGAGTATGTTGGGCAAAAACCCGCTCAGCAAGTTCTTAGAAAAGTGAGCTTGGCTCTTCTCTTCAGACCTTTGAAACCAGCCAGCATTGAAGGGTTCGGTCATTGTGTCCTGCATCACCAGGGTGACAGTGCTGCTGTGGTGGCACATATATCCTTTCTGTAGAAAAATGTCGTTGTTTTAGTTTCTCTGGTGTAAGCCTCACTACTGGGTATTTACTTTTCACAACTCGTACTAGAAAATTTTAGATAAATTACCTTTGGAAAGATGCTTTGTATTTCAGATTGTGGTTGAAAAACAAGTATTATCCTAGGTGTGAAAAAAAAAAAAGTCCATTAATTTTTTGGTATCCCAATAAAACAGAGACCAAACTGCATAGTGATACATCTGGGATAGGGTGGGACTGATCAGCTTCCTACTTGCAAGTAGGCTGTTGGTATGGCCACTGCCTGGAGATGCCCAGACTTGAGCTCAGACTCAGGTCTGAGACAGGTCAGCTAGTCTGCTGACCTATAATGGTTTTCTTTTCTTAGCTTGGTTACTGCTGTTCTATTTTGCTCTAGTAATTATTTACTGGGCTGAAAGGGAAGGGACCAGTCTGTAGGCTGAGTGGAAGGGCACTTGTCCAGAGTGTGATTGGTCTCTTGTAATAGTGAGGTTTGTGCAATTTAATGGGTTATTATTTGTTCTGAAGTGAGTGTAGATCAGTGTTTCAGGGCCTCTTGAGTTAAAACAGGGGCACTTGTCCAAGGAACAAAAATATTTTATTTCAGTGATTGGCCTTTTTATACAGAGACTGTTTTTTGCAGAAGACTTGCTGGTGAGCTGTAATTTACAGTATTTTCTGCAGGTGTGGATTTAACAGATGGGCTGATGAAAAGAATCCTTACAATCAGCAGAGCAGAGGCTCTGGAAGCTAATATTGGGCTAGAACATCTGTTCTTTATAGAGGGAAGGCTTTCACTTGCTCTTGACTCCTCCAAATTACTCACCAACCCCATCAGGGTAACAGACAGGCCTGAACCAGTCTCAGTGCCTCCCAGCAGGAGGCCTGGGATAAGCTCGTATGAAGTCAGAACCCAGGACTTGAGCCTGTTGCATATCAAGAGGCATCCAGCAAACCCTCAGTCCCTGGTGTTTTGTATGACAGGCCTGTCAGTGGACGTTCTGGTTTCATTATGTTGTACACAGATGTACATAGCGCCACCTGACATGGTTTGAAGGGACAAGGGATGAAAAAACTATCTTGCGAAATTCACAGTAGAAATTAGTCTTGGCAGACATAAGAGAACTATATCTCAAGTTCCTCTCCTCTACCTCTTCTATTTCATGGTATTTTTCCCTCAAAAAATAAAAATGCACTAAGGATGGATTCAGAACTGCCATCCAGGGATGGATGGATATATTCTGTAGCTTTAAAACTAGTGTAATTATTGTCAACTGCCCCGTGGGTATGGTTGTAATATCCACTGATTTTGTAAACACTTTTTGCAGTGTTGTTTGCTGAATAATCTCTTAGCATAATAATTTTTCTTCCACTAATTAAAAGCATCTTTGTAACCCTAGGCTTTGTTTTCTTCTTACAGCAAAGAGCTCCAGGGAAAGTCTTGCATGATGCTGTTTGTAACCACCTGAACCTTGTTGAAGGCGACTATTTTGGCCTTGAATTTCCAGATAATAAAAAGATGATGGTATGTAAATGGATTAATTTTCATCTGGTTTTCATCTGCATACACACTGTGTTCTCTCCTTCTGTTTCTTACTTGAAAGATATATTTAATCCTCAATCTCCAAAATGAAAAGTATTTTAAAAAAAAAAAAAAGTTCTTGCCTACTGGAGTTGAAGAAATGTTTTTAAAACCTTATTGCTCCTGTCAGATTTCATCTGTGTTAAAAATAACAGCCAATTCAGACACAAGTTTGGAAAGCATTTTGTTTTTATAAGTTGCTGTAGAGAAGCCAAAGGCTGGACTGTGGCAAGCCTCAACTCTTGATTTTACAATCCTGCTTGATTTGGAGTGCAGAAATAATCTTTCTCCACTGACAGAGAAGTTGCAATGATTGTGACAGAGTTTATGAAAAACATTTTGGGGCAAGAAAAGGGATAGATAAAATATAACAAGGTTAATAAAAAGGAAAGAAAAACCAAAACCCCCGAATAAATTGATGGAATTTTTAACTCAGGAGCTGTGTGGCACAGTCAGGTATCCTGGTCCTGACACTCTGAAGATCAGCTGCTGGCAACATTCTGGCATTGGACTAACTGTATCATGTAGCAGAGAAAGCCAGAGGATAATGATTCTTAGCCTTTAATGACTTTCTTTTTGAAGTTTGTTTTACTTTAGACTTACTGTGTGACCTCCTGGCATGTGTGCTAGTTATCTGAATTGGTTTAACAGTACATTCTGGATTTCATGCCTGTTGGGTTGATTTTGTACCTGTAGCCTGGTTGATCTAAAAGAGATGAGTTTGGGCAATTAGAAAAAAAAATATGTTCTCTGTCCATTTAGTTAAAACATGCATAAGGAGCAATATTTCTTAATGAAATAAACTGTAGCAATCTCCTGTCTGTCGTGGTTTAGTACAGGCATAGAGACTAGACAACACACATTAAAACTGAACACCAGTGGTCATAGTGATTTAGGTTAACTATAATTTAATAGGAAATTTTTAAAAATGGATGCTAATCTTTAGAAGTGATCTGCTTCACAGTTTGCTCTAGGAATTGCATGAAACACAGTTTACTAGGAAGTTTAGTATTCTGCCAAGTATCTTTGGCTAATGCTTTAGGTAACTTGAGAGCTTAACATAACTCTTCAGAACAGTGCAACTGTACAGTACCATTACAGCAGAGGGTTTGCATAGCCATGTTAATAATGACATACTGACATTGCTGATGTATGTATGTAAAACCGAAACAAGTTCTAACATTTATTGCATATACAGTTGCTTTTTAGTTTTCTAGAAAGTAGAGAAGGTCATTTGATTAACATTCTCTGCTTCACAGGTCATTAAGTTTCAAATGGATGACCCTCTGTGTTTTGCTCAGAGGCCTCAAGCAAACTAACAGTTTTCAGTTTTGTGAAAACAGAACGGTTGATTTGCTTGAGGCAGAACACAGAAGAGATCGAGGTGCTGCCACTGCCTGAGGCTCTTGCAGTGGCAGGAACTGACTGGCTGGAAATATGTCCAGACAATCACAGTGGGGGAGACGGGGTTCTGATGGAGAGGAAGGTGGAGAAAACCCCCTAACTCTATTGCCAGTTTGACCTGAAGGAAAATGGCTCCATGCACTGAGCATGGTAACTCACCTGGCCCCTACTCTTGCAAAAGGAAATACTGGCCAAATGTCTGAGAGCACCAGTCCATATTCTTGCTTGATTGTTCCAGTCTTTACTTCTGAAAAATGGAGAGATACCACAAATCTTGCCCATATCCAGTCAGCTATGCCCCAAGAATGGTGAGAGTCAGTGTAACTAATGCCTTCAACTGTGTGAAAGCAACTCACAGGAACTCTGAACCAGAAGATTTGATTATGAATTGTTGTTTCAATGTGGAACAGCTCTTTGAGAGTATTATTTACACTTAAATTATTGTAACCAGTTTATATGCTGCAGTTGAGGTGAATGTTCCTGTGGGATTTAAAATTTTCTAAGCTTCATAATGGCCATAATGTAGAACTAAAACACTGTGCAAATAAAAAAAAATGCAGTTAATGGTGTATCTGAGAAATAAAACACACATGCTTATTTTGCATTCATATCATCTGAACAGAATGAGTTGCTTTTCCAACGTAGAGTGCAATGTAAAAGGAAAAATAAATATTTAGAGTGTATTTGTTTGAATGTAATCATGTGTACATCAAGTCATATATTCACATTTCAGCTGTGTTTATTTCAACGTGCAAGGCTCCAGACCTCATATCTGACATATTGACAGTTGTATGTCAAGATGCCTGGCAGATGTACACATTCAAGCATGCCATGCTTGTAGCAGACAAGATCTGCTGAAGTGGGAGATGAATGTGGTGGGTCTGAGGGCTGCACTTCCTGCTGGGACAAGGAGAAATGAGGAACTGTTGCCAAGCTTGGGGTTTCACAGAGTTTCATCACACTTGATGTCTGCCCCAATTCTCCAGCTGCTGAAATCTGGTCACCATTGTGGAATGGCAGCCTTCATTTAACAAATAAATAATCTAGCCTTTATAGTTCTGGAGAAAATTGGAAACATAAATCTTAATTGAGTCCTCACATTAATTTTTGTTTCCAGTTTATAAACCAGTCTCAGATTTACAGTGTTTGGATATAGTGTGGGAGCTGCATGATGGTGTAAGTTTTGATTGCTTGGGTTTGGTGACAGTGGTAACATCTTTGTTTTGCCTCACATTTCTCCCTACATGCATTCAATACATGCATTTGTAGTATCCAGCAGTCTATCCAAGGATGTTATAACTTGCTTGTAGGATGACTGGGAAAGTAAAGAGAGGAATGATGCATTTGTGTGCTCATGCTGTATCATAAACTCCCTCTGGGGAGAAGAGAGATTTATCTTTTTTTTTTTTTTTTTCGGTGTCAAGTAAAATATATTACTCCCATAATCTTGTAAATTGACTATTTCATATTTGATATGTCATTTTTCTAACTAAACTTGGCAAAGTCCCTGACCTTGGTTGCAGATTACGTACGTGCAAACTTTCTGAAACAAAACAGTTTTAAGTTATTGAAGTGTTAGAGTGATTCAGAACCAGTTTAACACGTGATAAACACTGTGTTCCTGCTCTTGGATAACCAAGTTTCTTTAGCCTCTGAAAAAAAAAAAAGAAAAACACTTTCCTAGCCTTAGAAATGTAAGAAGAATTCAAGCATTCATACTAATAATGATAAAAATGTCACACAGCATTGGAGCAGTTATAGCAGCAATAAAGGCCTGTTCCTGTCTGGCTTCTCAGGTGATTTTAGAAAATTGATATTTTGAGTATGTTTCAGTCTCTGCATAATGTAAAATTATTAAAGGTTGAAGAAGTAATAATTTTAATACATACACTTTTTCTAGAGAAGACTGAGTTAATTTGTTTTTTAATGGCTTTGACCTTTGTGATGGCTGGAGGGTGTTCTTCCACAAATTCCAGACATCTGCAGGGGAGGCCCAGTGCAATTTAGTGAGATAACAAAACACAAATCTTAGGCATAGGTAGTTAGTTGCCAGCTGAGGTCTGTGAGCTGTCACACTTCTCCAGGTCCTGTGAATCGTATGGCTTTTACCTTCTGCTTTCTGTAATGTTTTGCCCAGGTCTTTCTGATTTGAGGCTACAGGACATGGATTTAAGCTCTTAAAACTGTAATTTCACCTGCTATTTCCCTTTTGAAAGCTGAAGGAAAGACCCATATGCTGTTCTGGAAAATAGGTTGTTAAAAAACATATGAAAGTGAACTATATGCAGAATTTACCCTGTCCACAATTAAGAAAGTCTGGGCCTGATCTTCCAGGCTTTATAAAAAAGAGAAAATGTTCTGCAAATCGAAAGTAAGCTTTCTCCCATCCACACCTTGTGCTCTTGTCTGCCTCACATCTGAGAGCACATTCCTCCTGCGGGTGGTGAGAGGGAGGCTCCTTTATCTCCATGGAGCCAAGCAAGGGAGCTCCAAATTTATGCCCAAACTTCACAGTGGGACTCCTGTTGGGTCCCCAAAACCAGAAGGCTACTGCCTTCTTGTTTCTCTATTTGCCCAGCGTTCCCGGCTCAAAGGCAGGCACCAGCCCCTTTCTCTTATCCTTTCTCAAAATTAATTAGGATGAGGACCACAATGACAGTACAGGATTGTCTTTTTCTAAACTCCTATTTTCAGTTGTTCTTTCCACAAAATTAATAGTTCCTGACCACATGTGCTGTGATTGTTGATGCCTGAGACAAGTGAGGGGTAGATTTCCTTACTGTTTCCTATCTCCCTGAATCTGTACTGCTTCAAAAGCTGTGCCAATTAGCAGTGCTGGTTCCTGAGCATCTTTCAGAGTTTTAGGGAGAAAACCCACTGTGTATAATTAAGGAAAGCATAATGACCACACTGGAAAAAAATAAGTATGCAACTGATAATCTAAGTATTGCAATTAAAAGTGCTCCTCTAGTAGTTTGTTCAGAGATGATAACCACCTTTTTTTTTGTTTTCAGGTGTGGCTTGATCTTTTGAAGCCTGTTATGAAACAGATTAGAAGTAAGTACTTCCTTGTTGACATTTCTTTCCTTAGTGTGAGAGTACTTGAATGAATTAGGTTTCTGTCAGTTGCAATCTTTAGCTTCGAAACTTTCTTCACTGAATTTTTTTTGGATTATTTTTTATTTCTGATCTGTCCTTAAGAGATGTGCTCTGCGTGATGTGAGGTTATGCCACATGAACATTTGAAGGGGCTGACCCTATAGGAGGCTGAGGCTTAGTCAGTCAGTGGAAGACACACTGGTGGCAGTGGAGGTAACAATTTTGTAGAGGAAAAAAGTAGTACAGTAAAAGAAGGTTTAAAGGAAACATACATTGAGGACAGGTGGCAGTAATTGGGATAGAAGAAAAAGAACACAAAAATGTTATTACTGGGAAGGAGCCAGCAGATATATTACAACCGTGTGGGACATTGCTGTGGAACCTGAAACTATTAGAGACGAAGAGGAGGGAGCAGTTGGGATAGGGCCTTCAGGTGGGTGGTGGGAAGGGATAGGAAATTGTAAATAGCCACCATCTCTGGAAAGAGCAGAAGTGAACAGGAAAGGTTCTGGTTGTTTTGTTTCTCTGTTAAATATCAGACAAGTTTTTAATTTATTGAGCTTTGCTATTGAGACTAAGTTTTCCTAGATGCATCTCTGGTCATGTCTGAGTGTGTGCTCTGGCACCTGTCCCTCTCACATGACGAAGACGTATTAGTTCTTTTGTCACTGGTCCTACTTGTAAAAGTTGGAACAAATGCACTGCTGTTAAAACAGGAATAGTAATTTTTTAGTGACCTTGAAAAATAGAGTGTATCTGTTCTCCTTTATCGTGTGTAAATTTTATTGGGCAATCTCTAAATATCCTGCATACTAACAAAGGACAGGAGGTTAGCATGTCTGTACGCACTGCAGATTACATGAATCATCCCTTGTACATCATTGTGGACAATAAAAATTGGTCAGCATGTTACTGATGTTTGCTAATTCCTTTGATGTTTCCCCTAGGACCGAAGCACGTTGTTGTAAAATTTGTGGTGAAATTCTTCCCACCTGACCATGCTCAGCTGCAGGAGGAGCTGACGAGGTTTGTAGCTATGTGACTATTTTTTCCTATTAAATCTCTGATGGACAGAGGGGAAAACATGGAATTTGAGATGAATGGGTGAGGATCGATGACTGCCTCTCTGTATTAGCTATTTTGTCCCAGCCTTGAATGCACCTAAAAAAATAGGCCCTAAGATTCAGTTGCAGTCCAGGCTGAGGGGTTCTGCAAAGTGTGTTAGTCCTTTGCCTCCTTGGATTTGAAGTCCTAGGAAAGCTTTACTAACCCCAAGAGAAGTCAGTTTGGCAACAGAGTTCTCTAAGCCCCTTTTGCAGTGGTGTTGGAAGGGACCTGAATAAGTCATGTATTGGCAGCCTGGACTACCCCTCTGCTGAGGGACACGTGTGACTGCACCAATGTTTGGGAGAGAGCTGTTTTACAGGAATTGCTAATTTGCAGCAGCATTGAGCCCTATTTGTAGAGCCAACATACATGCCAAAGTTGCATAGGTGGAAATGTGACTTTGGAGATGGAGAAATAGAAAGGAAAAGGAATAGAATGAAAAATAAAAGGAAGGTACAGATAGATACACCCATATGCAGACAGAGTACCCTAAAGGAGTATTTCTTTTCACTGCATTTCAAAAACTTCATTGAACCTCTGAATTTCACACTGTTTTGGCACAAAGAGTCATATTCCTCTGTGAGTAAATATGTATATGAGGGACCTGTTAAGGTTCTTTATCACTAAGAAGTTCTTCCTTTATGGTCAGAAACATTGTTTTGTTTTAGTATTTCTTTGCTGCAACTTTTCAGCTATTTTTCTGGTTAACAGTATTATTAATTACATGTTTCCATTTTCATTCAGAACTTCCACTATGAGTTTTTATTTTCAATCTTCTCACAAGACAATGTCCTCTTTTACAAAGAGCTCTGGTGTCCTTATGACTCGCATTGTAGAGAACAAGTCCACTTTCGTGATGTTCACTGTTTATCTTTGTCAGGTTTTATTTTGATAGTAGAGCATTGGAATGGAAAAAAAATAAATTATTGATATCACTTTATGTGCTGGAAAGAGAAAAGTTGAAATGCGGGTACAGAGAAAGAATATTTACTTGAAAGATTGAATAAAAAAAATAAAGGGATGAATGAAAACTCACATTGTGACGTTATTAATGAAACATTTCTGTTTCCCAGTAGATGTCCTGCATATCAGTTGGTTAGTATGTGAATTATAAATTGATTTTTTGTGATCTCTTTCTACATCTGAAGACGTGCCTCTGAATCCTAATGACTTTTTTTGTTAGATTTTACATATTTATGCTAAGGGACTTGAGTATATGTACACAGCAGTGTGTAGGATGTGAAAGCATTATCCACAGGGAACCGCTTAATCACTTGAAGAAGAGAATGTAGCATTTTTGAGCTATATTCTTCTTCCAGGGTGAATTTGTTGGGTAGGCAGATGTCTACAGGTTTCAAAAGGACATTTATGCAGAACTGTTGTATTATTTCAGTATGTACATACACAGTGCATTTCCATACTCCTCAAATCAGCTTGCCCTTTTTATTTTGTGTATTGACATCTTCTCATTCAGAAATTCACTGTTCAAATGAGAGCTTTTTGCTGAACTTATTAAAATCTAGTCTTATTAAAGCTATTGAGATGCTAGTATGAGTTCTCCAGAGGAGCTGTCATTTTTGGAAGGCTTGTTAAGGTATCTAACCTGTTCAGGTTTCATATCAGCTGTAGGAGAAATGCCTGTTGCTGGCACTTTTTTTTTTTTTTTTTTTTCTGTACGGAAGAATTGGATACTGAGCGGAACTTTGTTGAAGCGAGAAGAAATTTAAATGTTGAAATCATATCATGGACATAGGTTGTTTCTGTACTTAACTATCAATGTAGAATTGCCCTACATGGCCAATGGTTTGGAGGCAATGTTAAAAAGGGCTGGTACATGATGGTGCAGGTAATAGGGCCACAGAGGTATCAGAACAAGGTAGAGTGGATTCATTAAGGTTTTGTGCATCATTTCCTGGTGAGTGGCAAGGTGGAAACTTGGAATTCTCTTTTTATTCTACAAGAACCAACTGATACCTCTAAATCACTGTTTTATCTGTCATTTCTTCGTAGTTAAAAGCAGCTGCATTATCTAGGATTGCTTGCTGTGTTGCTGAGTACGTAACAGCTGTCATGTTTGCTACCTAATAGCATGTCACATCTTATTGCTCTAGTTCCAAGGGAGGGAAGAAGAGAGATATATCTTGGTTCTGCAAAGCAGACACTGTGTATTACTCTAATGGCAGTAATACACTATCCGTTGTGTTTTATTTAGCCTCTAAACTTAGGTAATTCTGATCACTTCTGTAGATTCCAAAAAGTGAAAGGAACACACAAGCAAAGCCATAGGTGGTGTTGAAATAACTTATTCTCTTTCCTTCCTGCTTTGTGTAGCTCTTTGTTCATGTTTGTTTTGCAGGTACCTATTTGCATTGCAGGTGAAGCAGGACCTGGCACAGGGAAGGCTAACGTGTAATGATACCAGCACTGCCCTCCTAATCTCACACATAGTACAGTGTAAGTTCCCATTTTATTTCTTTCCAGAAGGATAAACAGGATGACTGGTTGGACATGCTTTGCAGGGTACCTGATACTAGCTGCTGTAGGGACAGGCTTAAGCCATATGGACAATTTATTGTACTTGTGTATGATGGCATT
>JAWWLV010000001.1:77481754-77524933 GCA_035041135.1 Platyrinchus mystaceus
AGTAAATAAACATGCTTAGAATGCCAGACTAAATCACAGTCCTAAAGGAAACTTATGGGGAAGAAAAGAAAACAATAAGAGACTTTAAGCCTAGGACAGTTCAATAGAATCATACATTAACTTTGTTCATCACATCAAAGCTTCTTTTAGGTTCCACAAAGGTTAAATATTATTCTCATCTTGAGAATAACATTTGGAAAAAAACACCTTTTAGCAAGTATAATGGTTGTAATCAACATTGTTTTGAATGGTCATTGTACAATTCAGTATGGCATATTTCCACTGTAATGCTGTTGTATGGAAATTACAGTCAACAAAGACGTTAGGAAGCTCTTTAAAGGTGAACAGATAAATCTCATGATCCTTTGTCAGAGTCTGTTAGAGCATTAGGCCATTTTCTCATCAACTGTTGTTGGAAAATCAGGCTCTCTCTGTTTGCTGTGGTCATCATTGTCCAGTGTGACTGAGTAGCAGTAAGAAGCTGTGAAATTCTGTATTTCTCATTCTATTTTAAATCTGAGTATTTTTGCTGCACAAACTTAAAAAAAAACCACAAACCTTGGCTAGTGAATTTTTTGTCTTTTAGTTTTTCCTGTTATGGTGTCCAGCACACCAACTGTACTTCTTTCCTTGGTTAAGCTAGTTCTAACTTTCTTTCATTTCAAGGGAGAAAATGTCTTGATCATTTGGGGAAATTGAGCCTCATTTGCTATACTGCTTTCTAGGATGCTGAGTTTTCCTGCTAAAGGTCTGTGCACCAAAGAAAGACATTAAGGAGAGGACACCCTAATGTGTTTGCCTCTCTTCATTTGAGGTATTGCTTCCTGATCATCCTCTCTTGAGCTCTTGTACTTAGATCTTGTTTCATGTCTTACTCATACCTTATTAGTTACTCAGGTTCTTCAACGAACCATTTACAGCTCTGAACTGCTCAAGTGCGACTACTGGCTTGTTTTCCTAAAGCAAGAGCATAAAAGGATAAAACACAGGATATTCTTTCACCTTTACAAGCTGTCCATTTCCCTTCTCTCCACAGTTAAATTTAATTCCACTTTTTTTCAAAATTCCTCCATTATACCCCTGACACACATATGCAGGCTGGTGAGAAGCACTCATTTCTAGGTGTATAAAAATGGCAAATCATCACCACTGCTCTTGTGCTACTCTGATGCATTAAGATGTTGGATTAAATAATTTTCCATGGTTGCTGGAAATGATCATGATGCATTTGAAACTCTCTCTACTTCTTTGTCCCTTTTACTTGCGAGCTTGAGGTGCAGAATGATTCTGAATTCGGATTTTAGAAATCAAGTAGTACTCTCCTTAAAGGGAGAGCAAGGTAAGTAACTTCTGCATTCAAAAATGGTGGTTTTTTCATCATTTCAGAAGAGAGGCAAGAGATTCATCATGCAGAAGTGAGATAGTTTTCACAGAATCTGAACTGCCATTTTGGGCAGAGGGATGCTGTGCCTCATGGTGCACCTTCCCCTTGCCATGTCCTGAATCTGAGCTGGCTTTTTTTTTTCCTGTTCATGATTTTTCCCCTCTCTCTTTTTTGCGTAGCAGTGGTTGCTAAAAACCTCTGCTAGAAGTTTATGACTGTCTTTTTTATTTATCCATCTTGTGTCTCATGAACATTTTTCTGTGAAAATTTTCTCTGGTAAGTCTATAGTATATCTTACCCACATGGCTGTCTTTATATATTTTCTCTCTAGCTTATGATTCAGTAGCAAAAGAAATATTGTGTATTTGTCTGCAACAGAAATAAAATTAAAGAGATGATAAAAGTAATGATATCAAAGTGGAAAGATTGAGAATGCAGGTATTGTATATCTTACTGATGCTGTGCCAATGAGTGGTTTCCATGGGGAATATCTGATTCCAGGAGGCCCTTACATTATGTATACAAGCTTATATCGAAGTTATAGACTGTTATTTATCATAAACTCATAATATGACAGCAAATAGGTTTCTGCTAAATTAACATGTATATTACAGATTGAAATTTGTATTTGAAACATTCTACTTTAAAATACTTTAAAAGCATTGTAGAAAGTGTTAGAAGTGAGAGGACGCTTTGATACTGCAACTGATGCAGTACAGCGTGTGAATTAAGAAGATGGACTGACCATGAGCCAGAAGTGTGCCCAGGTGGCCAAGAAGGCCAGTGGTGAACTGGCTTGTAATATTGTGGCCAGCAGGACCAGGGCAGTGATCATCCCCCTGTACTCGGCACTGGTGAGGCTGCACCTTGAATCCTGTGTTCAGTTTTGGGCCTGTCACTACAAGAAAGACATTGAGGTGCTGGAGCATGTACGGAGAAGGACAATGGAACTGGTGAAGGGTCTGGAGCACAAGTCTTATGAGGAGTGGCTGAGGGATCTGAGAGTCTTTAGGCTGGAGAAAAGGAGGCTCAGGGGTACCTTATGGCTCTCTACAGCTACCTGAAAGGAGGTTGTAGTGAGATGGGGGTCAGCCCCTTCTCCCAGGTAGCAGTTGATAAGACAGGGGGAAATGACCTCAAGCTGTGCCAGGGAGGTTTAGATTAGATAGAAGGAAAAATTTCTTCACAAAAAGGATTGTCAAACGCTGGAACAGGCTTGGGAAGTGGTTGTGTCACCATCACTGGAGATATTTAAAAGATGTGCAGATGGAGCACTTAGGGACATAGTTTAGTGGTGGACTTGGCAGTGCTGGGTTAACAGTTGGACTTGATGATCTCAGAGGTGTTTTCCAACCTAAGCAATTCTGTGGTTCTGTGATAAGAGAAAAAGAGCTGAAATACAAAGCACTAGACATACCAGAAGTGCTAATGGAGACAGAATACAGCATGGTGTAATGCACTTGCAAGATAAGAGAAAAGGGATCAGCAGTGCAAATAAATCTTTGGCTAAATCACATGAAAGATTTTAAAGAATAGTTATATGTGAGGCTGACAATATTTACAATATAACTTTGTCTCATTCTAGATGGAGTGCTACCAGAAAGGCATTAAAGTTGGAAAAGGAGGATAAGGAGGAAAGTAAAATCTTGTTGAGTATGAGGTCAGAGAGAACAAATTCAAAAGTAACTTGAAAGCCAGTAAGACAATTTTGATGATGGATTAGCAGTTGACAAATGCTGAGAACATTATAGAAGTTATGTAGAGGTGAAGTAAGAGTCTTCTCTACTCTTGGCTTTGAAGAAAGCCCTACAGAAGGTTTGTTAAGCTCATTTGTGTACATGGACATATGGGTTATGAACTGCATTTTAAAGAATCCATGCCCATGTTATTTGAGGTGTTGCAAGCTTAGGTGGGTTTATGGCTTCATTAAGAACAGAAACTTGCCTTTTCTTTGAGTTAGGATTAAAAACAACCCTAAATATTTGTGATTCTGGAATGAGTAAAACTGGAAGGAGGGAGCTGTTTCTGAGGTGGGGACAAATGGGACAATTTTTAAAAGGGGAATTCTCAAATATTCTCTAGTATTTCTACTGCCTTAAGGAATTATTGAGAGCAGATGGGGTGACTGAGGGGGTGGAAATCAGACAGTCTCAGTTATCAACTCTTTTGCATCTATGACCTCCAAAGTATAAAATGTCATCCTGTGCCTGCAGGCAGTTTGGGTCAAAAAGCTACTGCTCTGTCATTCACTGATGCTTTTGTTCCTCATCTTCAACGCCTACACAAGGCTATTGCTTCCCTTCTACATTTGCAGATACCTCTGATTCCAGGCAAATGTTTGTCAGAAATCACCCACAGTGTTTTAAACATAATCTGAAACCTTCCCTTTTTCTAAATCAACTTATTTTGGATGGAACTGGATGAAGGGTTCATTTAAGTAGGCGGAATGAGTGAGAATAAAGCAGGTGTATCTGAGCTTGGCTCTATGATATCCTAGGTCAGCTGTGCAACAATGTGTCTGACTGCAACCTGCATTTAATTTGAGAGCACTGTATTTTAATTTCACTGACGTTACCAAGGTAGCAGCCTTTGTTGCAGCGATGTTGCTATTACTCCATCAGGTTTGCAGGCAGAAGCTGCTATGTCTGTTCAGTTAAAAAACCAATAGCAAGATTTTCAGAGGCATTCCAAGAATAGCAAGCAATAAGATAGTAATTTGGCACCCACACATAGATTGCCTGCCCCTCACCCCCACCCCCCCCACCTGCCAAAAAGAGGAAATCTCATTGAATGGGCTGAAAAATGGAAGGTGGGTGTGACATACTGTTGCACACACACTGTTGAATAACTGCAGCAGATGGGAGAAGCTTTGAGGAGGAGGGAGACAGTATGTGTCTCAAACTGCTGCAGAATTAGAGGAAGACAAATGTTTCATAACCCCATAAGGTGGAATACAAGCCTGCATTCAAACAAGCAAACAGAACCATCTTTCAGGTTTTCCCTCAAAGATTACAGTGTGAAACATGGGTCTGGGGAGGAAGCTTGTGCTTGGCTGCTCCAGGGAAAGACACCTGAGCATCATGAGTGTGACAGAGACGGATGAGTTCTGCTGAACTAGTGCTAGTCTTCCTGTTACCCCTGCCCTTATCCTGCACACAAGTCAAGGTAGCACTGATGGCTTCACTTGTTCCGTTGACATCCAACCTCTGCTTACTTGGTTATGGGACTTGGAGGGAATCCCTGGGCTTCTTCTCACGTATCAAATGCTAACACAACGGAGAAGAGAAGTCATGTATAGTCATGAGATAATGTAGGGGGAATATGAATTTTAAAACCATGACACGGCATGCAAGAAACTGTTCGCTTCCCTGTCCTCTTCCCACCTGTCTGGATCTTTTGCATCGACCAGATTATTCAGATTTAATATAGTGTTTTAATAGACTTTTCTTAAAATTCTCCGTAGCTGAGATTGGGGATTTTGATGAAACCATAGATCGTGAACACTTAGCGAAGAACAAGTATATACCTCATCAAGAAGCGTTAGAAGACAAAATCATGGAATTTCACCGTAACCACATGTAAGCTTTTTTGTTCTTTTTATTGGCCTTCTTCTCCTGTAGAGTACTTCTAACTGCAAGAGTATGCTAGATCATAAGTACAAAAGAGATTTGGATTTTGGAGTTTCTTAAAGGTTGCTTCTCAAAAAACTGTTAAAGCCTATGAACTTTTTGAAGGTTACTCCTTCCTTTCTCCCATCATCATAACAAGAAGTTTAAAGTGCAATTGATTTGATATTCATTCAAGCATGCTGTTATTTTACAGTCTATTTCATACAAAATGCTTCACTGCTGATTTTGTGCAGGTATGATTGCAAATCATGACTGATAGTCAGGCACTTCTGACAGTAGTCTTTTGGTTTCAAGGACATTGAATGTTGCCTTTTCACCTTTATGTGATGTATTTTGAGATGGATGAAGAAGGGGTAATAATAGTTTTATGAAAAGCACAAAATCCTTGCAGAATAAGGGATTTGGGGGAAGAGAATTAAAGATGATGATGCAACTTGGTATCCTAAAGTCTGGAGGAAAGACCAGTAGTAAGAAGGCGGTTAACAGAATTACAAATAAGGCACAGAAAGGTGTTTTTTTTGCTGTCAAGAACACTTTAAGGCTTGAACACTTTCATTTTTGAGCTAGATTGAATTACAGATTAGTGATAGTAATTTCTATAGCAGTAATAATCAAAGTTTTGCATACTTTCATCACAAAATTAACGGTTCCCAACATTTATGGTAAGGTTTTCATGTCTTCTGTTTAGCTTCATTTTGGTATTACATTCACTTTTACAATGAACAACATCCTTACACGCTTCCATTCATCAGTTTTTTTCTAGGAATACAGCATGCTTTCCAATGGAAAATACAAAGGGAGGCAGTAAATTCTGTTAAGGTTAATGGTTCAAAATCTAGCTGTATCAGGTGTCTCAGAATTGGAGCAATCATAATTTATAATTGACTATAAAATCTGTGTATTCTTGGTATTGGTTTAGACTAAGTTGTTGTTCTAGCTTATGTAAGGCTGAGGACATGATAAAACCATACAGATATTATACCTCTGACAGTTTTCAGTCTCTTTGATCTAATCTCTCTTTTTTTCTCTGAATGACCTTTTGATCTCCATTAAAAGGTGTGACAAATTTGTGTTTCTTCTCGTTTTCTTACTCAAGGGGACAGACACCAGCAGAGTCTGACTTCCAGCTTTTGGAGATTGCCCGGCGGCTGGAAATGTATGGAATACGCTTGCATCCAGCCAAGGACAGGGAAGGGACAAAAATCAACCTGGCTGTGGCCAACACAGGCATTCTGGTGTTTCAGGTTAGAGCCTCTCAGGACGTGATTTTGTACTGCATAAAGCAGAGAGATTTCTGACAGCAGTAAGAATTTAGGACCTCAGCCATGTATCTGGTTGGGAAAATTCAGGAACTTCTAAATTTTTTCTAACAATGACCTTAAATGTGTTATAGCTGCATTAGGTCCTTTGCTTCCAGGGACTCTTACCTTATTTGCATGCACAGTGCAGAACTGCATCTGCATGCACAACATGCTGTTCAAGATGCAAACTGATCCATAGCTCACCCTTTGCAAGTTGGTCATGCTCCTACACCTCCTCCATATAGGAGCAGGTAGGTCTTGCAGGCATGGTGCATACTAAATGGGTGTGAAGCAGAGACAAGTAAAACAACAGACAATTGGACTACATGGAAAAGGATGAAGGTAATGCATTGTAAGCTCTCTGTAGTGTTACTCTGTCAGAGCTTTTACGATTTTCTTCACCAGCCTTGGCCATTGTACATTTGCTGAATCCATGAGTCTTACTTCTTTCCCTTAAAGATCCAAAGTCTTTCCCTTCTATTTCATTCCTCTCCTTTCCTACCCCAGTCAGCCTAGTAAATGTCCATGAAGCATCGTTAGTAACTTTATCAAGTTCTTGTTCTGCAGTTCCCCTTAGATAAATAACAAATTGGGCTTTTACAGTTGTGAAGGTACAGGTAGTCAGCTGGTATAAACTGCTTCCACTTCAGATGCATATTAGTTACCTCACTCTGTGTTAAAAACAGTAAACTGTTCTTTAAAATGCCCCTTACTCAATTTTCAATAAAGACAATTCATTTTATTTGACTATAATTAAAACACTGGTGTTTCCAACCTTATAAAGTACTTTGAGACCTTTCATAGAGAAAAGTAACAGCAACAAACAAACCCAGAAATGTCTGACCCAAATGCTCTGAGTTCAAAATTTAAAAAAAAACCAGTACACCCAAACAAACAAAAGAAAAGGCAGCAAAATAAATAAATAAGTATGATAACTAAATGGGTTGCTAGTAAAACCCTAAAACTGAAGCATAGGTTGAAACATGAGTATGATGCCTACAAATCTTTAGGCATCAAGAACACTATGTTGTTAAAAATTCACATAACTCAAGTAATTGTATGTTCAGGCCCTTCCCCTGCTCCCCCACTGTATTTTCATCAGGTGAACTCATGAATTGCCAAGCCTTATAAATTAAGACTGTTTTACAAGGTGAAAGTATGTGTCCACACAAAACAGCATGGACTTCACTGAGTCCCAGCAGACAACTGGGATCCTTCTGTAGCTGCAGGTTGTAGGCCCAAGGCTTGATTTGTCAAGCTCTAAAAGTCAGTCATCTCTTCTTGACTTAATGTGTTTGTGACTTTCAAAACATTTTTAGTTTGTTTTGTTTTTAAAGTTTCTGAAAATCTTGGAAATTTTACTGCATCAAGCTCCTTGACTGAGTGCTGAAAAGGAAGTCAGGCTCTGACCTGCTGGAGTCTGCCCAGCAATTGGCTTCTGTCAGTAGGCTTAGGGCTTCCTTCAACCACTTCATAGGTCAAGAGCCCTGAGTTCATCTTTTTATTTTGGATATAACTGATAGAAATTGGAATATGAGGATCTAATTAGAATGACCTCAATGAAAATAAAGGTTCACTCACAAATGGCATAAGCTGTAGTCAGACTTATTTAAAGCCTGCCATTTATTTAGAAATCAGTGTCAGTGCTGCTGATTATTCTAAGGAGATTAATTATGTGATTCTTAGACAGCTGGTTGACTTAGCAGAGATCATTACACTGTCATTACTCCTACAGCCGTCTGGTGATGGCGCCTGTACCAGCGTGGGTTTCTGCATTTAGCAATTTTGTAGTAGTTCTCTGAAACTTCTGTGCTGTGCTGTAGGTATTTTTGCATTGACGTTTTTACTGAACAAACTGCTGTAATGAATATTTAGAAATAATACCTCGACTACCTGCTAACATAGATTAAGAATGAAACTTCTGGGGGGTAGGGGTTACTGATGGAGTAGCTGGGAGTTGGAGTATTATGAAGATAATTTCTCTCTTGCAGTTTGCTTATGGTAGTGGTTACTTTTTTCAGAAAAGCATTTTGTGTCTCTTCAGAGACAAGTAATTTGTTTAGATTGCTTTTGCTTCTGGTGCTCCCTATGAAAGATCAAAATACTTGCAGTATTTTGTACTTCCAATGCAAAACTTGCAGTTGCTTGTTTCCACAGTTAAGTAATATTTAAAGGGATATTTATTTTGCCCTGTAGACACACAAAGAGGGAGGAAATCACCTCATCGAAGTGAAGTGACATGTGCCTGGATTCCCTAGATCCTCTGTAGCTGGTGGAAAGAGAGTGAGGCACCTTGGGAAGGTGACTTAGTGCACTGAAAATCTGAGTCTGCGTAGTGGCACAAGATAGCATCATCTGGGCAAACACGAGTCCACTCTGTCTTGTGCAGTGATGCTGGGTTGGATATTTTCACAATAACTCAGTACACCTAGTCCTATATGAGAGAGTTTAACCATAAGTGCCTGCCTTCAGATGTGGCACCAGATGCTTATGTTTTGCATTATCAGAGGATGAATGATAAGAAATATCATCATTTCAAGTAAAGTGAATAGATGATTAATTCATGACAAGCTTTCTTTAGTGTCTTAGATTTCTTCGTTCAGATCTGGAATGATTGAACTCTGCTGGCTTTGTTCCCTGCAGGGTCACACCAAGATCAATGCCTTCAACTGGGCTAAGGTTCGAAAGCTGAGCTTCAAGAGGAAACGTTTTCTCATCAAACTACGGCCTGATGTGAATGTAAGTCCTTGTCAGGAATTGATGAACCTGACAAAAGGTTATTTGTTAAATTTCTGCTCACAAATCACACATAGTTTTTATCATGCTCATGAATATATATTTTTAATTGTTTTTTTAATTAATTGCTTATGCTCACTGTTGGTACTGTGCACATCAACCTGGCATCTCAGGTGAGCATTCCTAGCAAAGGAAATGTAAACTAAATCAGTCATAGTGGAATGTCCCAGAGTCATCTTCTGAGTGAGACTCTGGTACTGTATCATCAATTCTTAAGTTATAGCACTTCTTCTATTTAATGTTCAAACCACTGGTTTATCTCTGCCATATTTGTCAATGAAAGGAAGTTTGAGCAATAGCTTTGATATGATAGGCAGATCAGTGATGTCTCAAAGTGGGAAGGATAAGGCCTGTTATGTTTGAAAGCCAATAAATTGGGAAAAAGCTTTTTTTTTTTTTTTTTTTTTTTTTAAAAAAGCACCTGATTTGCTAATGTGTGTTGCTTGCCTGCTTACATTGCAAATGCTATCCCAATTTTCAGAGTTCATTCCAGGACACCCTGGAATTCCTTATGGCCAGTCGAGATTTTTGCAAGTCTTTCTGGAAGATCTGTGTGGAGCACCATGCCTTTTTCAGGCTTTTTGAGGAACCTAAACCAAAGCCTAAACCTGTTCTTTTTTCTAGAGGTTCTTCATTTAGGTTCAGGTAAGACCTGCATTCTTCTTTCCACATTTGCTACCTCTCCCTAAATCTCTGCACAAACGGTGTTTTATACTAGCAGCTGAGTAATGAAATGCATTTCAGGGGTTTTCATCTTGGTTCCAGGGTTTACTGATACCAGATATGGCTAATATTTGACTGAAAAGGATTCAAGAATGTTTTTTCTTCATGAGAGGAAAACTTAACCCCTGCTTCCCTTTCCATTGTGGTGACTTCCCAGTAATGTAGTACCCTATAGAGGGCACACAGCTGAATTTAAGCAGTTTTGAAATGACATCAAAAAGTAGCTCCATAGCAAAAAAAAAAAGAGGCAAGTAACGTGCAAAATGGTAAAAATCTGTGTGTATCTGACCAGGTCCCTTTTCTTATGATCTTGACATGAGTTTCTGTTGATAGTGACAAATATTCTTCTGGTTTCTGAGACTTCATATGTGGGACATACACATGTTTGTGATGACCAGCTGGTATATTGTATTAAATATTTTAACTATGGTTTTCTTCCAGTGGTCGGACTCAGAAGCAAGTTCTTGACTATGTTAAGGAAGGAGGGCACAAAAAAGTGCAGTTTGAAAGGTGAGAGGAAATAAATTAGCTATCCCAATATGTTTTAATCAAAGAATAGTTATATTTTGAGGTCTTGGCACCAGTCCAACTAAAAAATTTCTTCTTTGCTGGTTTGATAGGTTATGACGTGTAATATCCCTGTGGTCCTGAATGTTTTGGCAGAAGTTTCATAACTTATAGTTCACTTAAAATCAATAGTTTTCAATCTGTTTTTCAGCAATGAGTGTCCTATTGTCGCAGGTAACTTTCTCCCAATTTGATTTGCACCCTCTTTGGTGGGATGTGGTTAATTTATGTGAATGGCCATATTCAGCTCAGAGTAAAACTGAAAGTAGCAGGAAAAGTATAAGCAACCTCAAGGGAGAGGTCTCCAGGGAAACTGAAACTCTTCCAAATTGCTAGAGCCAGTTCTGTCTGAACTCATCTTGCTCATGGTAAGCTGAAAGTAATGGCCAAAATACCACAAAGACCATGACAACAGTTCATTGCTTATGATTCATGTTTACGTGAAAGACCATTTTTGCTTCAGTGCCTCTCCCTTTGCTTACAATAGTAGGTTTGCAAGACATAGCTCATTTAAATTTTGCAGAAAGGAGTAAAGTTATTCTGATTTGGAGCAAACTTTTATGAAAGCTGTTATTCAAAGGTTTTGTTTGAAAAGAGGCATGTCTCTCGATTCCTCTTTGTAGAAAAAAACCCCTGAAATACCTCCTTATGTGATTTTCCTTTTATCTCCAGGAAACACAGCAAGATTCATTCCATCAGGAGTCTGACTGCACAGCCTTCAGAACAGCATACAGAGGTGCCAAAAGAAGTTAGTGATGTTGTTGAAACCCTGGATCATTCCTTTTAAACATTTCTCGTTAGATTACCCTCCACTGATTACTGTTTTGAAACCCTAGGAGCATAGTTTTCTGCTCACATACTATTTAACTGGGAGCTGAGGAACCCTGGGTGTCATAAGCTTTGGGTTCTGCAGAACGAAGCAGCATTGCTTGCAGACAACCAGGCAAATATAAGTAGTAAGCTTGTCTGAGCTGTAATATTGACCATCTGAAAAAATTACAGTCCACAGTGTTACTGCTGGGGTACTAGGCTGTAGCTGGCTATTGCATCTGGGCAAAGTGTAATTATTTCCCTTCACTGGGAGGTCTTGGTTGCCCATTTCAAGGTGTTAGGTTGTATTAACGAGGGAGGAGAACAACTGTTTCCTCAGAAAAAAATTACAGCTCTGGATTTCTAAGCCATTATCTCTGGTAAATACCTTATGTATTTATCCTGTGTTAATAGCTGTTATGTGTTAGGAGTTTGCAAATCCAGTAGCCCAATAGTGGTGAGGCTGCAGCAGCTGCTGCAGGTCCAGCTAGGAGTAAGGCTGAGCGTGTAACCACTATAGGCACCTGCATGAATGTACACATACATTGTATGTGCAGACATCCACACAGTCAGCCACACATGTAAACACAAACAGAAAACAGCTCTCCTGCAAGCACAAACAGTGCCAGTGGCCTCACCCTGTTCCACTCTTCCGCTTATCTGGATGAAAGCTGATTAGGGGAAAATATGTAGACATATATGTGATATGGATCCCTCCTGACACTGGTCTTAGACAGTCTATCCAGAAGCAGGCCCCTGGATCTCCAGGTCTCCCAGTGGCTGGTACCTGCACACACAAGCAACGAAGGCTTACAGCCCCACTCCAGTTCCTGGTACTCAGATCTACAGATACACGCATGCACACACATGCTGGTAATTCATCTTAGTCTGCCCAGTAACTTGGATCCTCTGGTTCCTGGTTATTACCTCATGCAGAGAGACACACACGTACGAAGATGTCTCTCCAATATCTGGTACAGATTTGGAGCATTGCCAGTAGCTGGCCCTCAGGCCTTATACTCTTTCCAGTATCTGGCCTGACTTATGGTCAGTACTTGGCTCCCAGCTCTCTTATTCTACTCACCAACTAGTCCAGTTTAATGTTTGTTGGCAATTACACACTGACCTCCCCACCCAGCCCATATGTACATGCTCCGGTCTCTCCAGTTGCTGGCATGCCAAACACATCAAACCCGTGGGCTGATGGCTCTACTGGGACAGCCTGCAGAAAAGCCAGGTCAGGAAGCTCCGTTTTCCTGTCTAGGTTATTGCTTTCTCTGTGTTCATCTGTGTTTGTGGAGGTGAACCTTAGATCACATAACCTTATGTTAGGTAGACCTTAAATGGCAGGAGCAAGCTACTAGGTTAATGTAATTAAGAATGCTACACAAACCTTCACCTTCCATTTATTGCTTCCTTTTGATATTCAGGGGCTCTCTCCTTTCTTCAAGTCTACAAATTTCTGAGTATTCTGTTATAAATGGAGCCCATTTCAAGTACCTTGGAGCATTTTAATATTGCTAAGACAAGCTCAGGTAGATGGACCATGGCTGCTGGGCAGGTGCAATATACTCTTGTGTGCAGAAAAGCCAGCCTATGAACTAGTGGCAGGTATTCTCCAGGGAGTCAATGTGGGCTGCTCAAAAGCACTTTTCTAGTGTATCTAAGTGAGCTGTGCAGAATTTTTCTTGTGTTTTTATCTTTCCCTCCAACTTCTCAGAGTAGTATGAACAAGTTGATGTTCTTAGTGTGTTGATGGCTGCCTTAGGGCATCAAAACGCCTCAAATACCCCTTTTTACATTATCACTGCATTCTGTTCGCCTTCTCTTCCCTTGCTTAGTTTATGCATTTTTTTTCTATTCTCCAAGATCAGAAACCTCTTTTCTAAAATTCTATTTAATTTTGAATCTTGGGTTACCTCTTCTGTTTTCAAGAGACTTCTATGTTGCTGCAGATGCAGTGCAAAATTCTGTTGTGTAATTACACGTAGCCTTTTCCTTCTGGCTCCCATCCCTCCCAAACCTCTCCCCTCCCTCACCTCCCTCTCCCTTTGTCTCCCCCTTTCCTTCCCTCTGTTATCTTTCCAGAGCGCTAGAGCCCATGGGGACGACAATGATGCTGCAGCAGTGCAGAGCAGCCGGCAAGGAAAGGAGTTGAAAGCCTCAACAGAAGACACTGGACAGCACAAGAGCCCTTCCTTGAAGAAGAGTCCAAAGGAAGGCAGAAAGGTGGATGGAGCAGTGGTGTCAACAGTGGAGGAAGAAGAGGAACCTTCTAAGGACAGGATGCAGCCGAACAGACCTCAATCACAGCAACCAAGCACAGGTCCAGCTTCCAGGGCTGCTCATGGCAGTAGCACCTCCATTCCTTTCATTGACTGCAGTGATGTAGATAGCGAGTATGATCTCCTCAGAGGACAAATAACCCGGTCATATTCCCAAACAAATGACAATTATGAGGGTGATTTGACCAGTGGTGCCTATATTCACTACAGAGATGAAAATCGCAATAGAACTAGATATAGGGATTCCTCAGCTTCTCTAAAGTCTTCCCAGTATCTCTCTGAAGAGTACCTTGATGATAACGCAGCTGATCTCTCCTTCTACACTGGGGGAAGCCCCAGGATGCCGAGGCATAGCTCTCTGGTTGACGAAATGTTCAGAGGGCCAGGGAGTCGTAGTCCGCTGGCCACTCCATTGCCTCCCAGTAGCAAAGGGTCAAGCCCTAACATGAACCTGAATAGAACTGGGTCTCAGGGTTATGTCTCAGAAAATGGGCATGACTGCAGGATAAGGACTGGTGAGGAGGATAACCATACCAGTAACAGTCATGGGTACTGCAGATATTCTCCAGGTTCTCAATGGTCTCGTGCACAGAAAACCCAAAATCTCTGCAATAAATCAGTTACAGATCCATTTATCCTAAGTCAAATATCTTCAACCCCTGGGCCAGACTACAGATCAGAGAGGTATTGTAAAGGAGGTGGGGTGGCTAAGATGTCTTCTCCAGAAGGCAAAATGATGCCCAATGGTATTCCAGCTGGGGTACAGTCGAAGCAGAGCCCAGTCATGCAGTCACTACGCGCCAGTGGCATGATGGATCACATGGCTGCAATCCAGATGATGGAGGGCTCCACCAGCAGTGGGACAGAATCCAGTGATTCTGACTCAGAAATCATTAACCCCTTCACTCACCCCCTGGTGTTTGGAAATCCTGTTGTGCTGAGTTCCTCTCCTATGCCTAGAAATAAGTACTCCTTTGGAAGCCTTCAGCTTGATGAGGAGGTAGGGGAGGATGTGTCTGTTGGCCTCAGTGATGAAGATGGTGTGCAGGTCTTCAGCTGTTAGGGACCAGAGGTTACTGTGATTGCTCATTAGAGTGGTTACATCTTCCAGGGCTCGTGATGAGTGGCTGGTAATAATTTCAGCACATGGGCTATTTCAGACATTATCATTGTACAGAGCAGCCAAAGGGAAAGGATGCTAGAACACAGTAGTAAGTCTCAGTGACACTTAATACTAAACATCTCCTCTGAAAGGCAGGAGGAGAGGAAAATTATTACTGATTTAGGTACCTTTGTAAAACTTTATACACTCACCTATTCTTTGTATGAAGTTATATTTTAGGTATATGTTGTAGCTTCTTTGACACTTGGCTAGTTATTTTGACAAAACAAACAAAAATTGAATTAAGTAGGTACAGTTTGCTCTTTTGTATGTCTCTTACAATCTTCTTCCTCTCCTATATAAGGAGAGCAACTTATGAGTGCCTCAACAGAGTTAGGAGAAAAAAAATAACCTTGTGGCCAAATGCAGGCAGCTTGATATTCAAGACCAAGACTTGTTGAAATCTTGAAATATGCTGGAAAATCTTTTCATAGCAAGAATGTGTTTGGTCTACTCATGTTCATAATTCATTTTATAATCTGAACTGAAGATACAGATTAGGCATGTATACAGAAAAAAATGACACTATTGGCTCTTTCTTCAGTGGGTTCAACAGGCTGATTTGGTGTTGGAGATTTTGAAACTCCAAACTCTTCCTTGGGCAAGAATGAGAACAAGATGAAAGATATAATTCAAGTGAAAAAAGCTTGGATTGAAACAGCTCTAATAAAGAGTGGTATGAGTATTACTTCCAAGGCAATCCTTTCTATCCTTTATCAGTGTGGTATAAAGATTAATTGCAGGAGATTTTTTTCCCCTTATTCTTTCAGTGGAATTATTATAGAGACATCAAAGTTCTGTTGTGGGTTATTTTTGGTGGGTGGTTTGGAGATGGTGGCTGTTTAATTTTATTTTTTGCTTTGATCATGAAATATCTTTTTCTGTGCAGGATCCAATTAGTATGTTGTAGGCTATCTTTTTAGTAGTGCCACCTCATAAATTTTTCATCCTCTGACACAGAGAATGATGGGATTAACTGTGGTCTGGGCTGATTCTCTTCTGTGCTATACATAGAGTAGAAAGATTTTCACATGTGCAGAAGGACAAAGAGACTAATTCTGTGTGTACTGCCTTTTCACAGGCTAAAAGTATTGAGAATTAAGGCCATATCCTAATAAAATCTGATTTTAGTTTCTTCAAGTTAATTGAGAAAATACAGATGAAAGGTCTCCTGTATGGAAAGTGTCCTACAGTTACTAGATCTGGGAGACAAGATGTGCTCTCTATGACTGGCCTTAATTTTAACTTTTATACATTTTTCTTGTGGAAGAATGGAACTAAATCTGAGAATTTTTAGGTGATGAACACCAGCACTGGCTGAACTGCAGGTCACTTCCAGTGCCCTGCATCATGCAGTACATACATGCAGCAATGATGAATCCATTTACATAAGTACTGATGAACAAGTTATAGGACTCTGGAAATCTAGACAATATAAAATTTTCAAGATTGTTTTTACAAATATAAGAAAATAAGAATTCTTTTTAATTTTTCTAATGCCTTGGTCTATGCACACTTAAACAGAGTTTAATCTGCATGAAGGATGTTTGAAAATATTAGGCATGTGTTATATACTTTATTTTTTTGCAAGTAAAATATATCTCTGTAAATATAAGTTTTAACTCTCTCATCTCTAGTGTGTTGGTTTTGTTAGACATTAGATACCTCATTTTTGAATAGGAATGATTTAAAGGATCTCTTTAGACATTGATATTTTGGTGACAGGGAATGCTCTGGTTTATCCCTGCAGTTTAAAGCATGAGTCTAGAAACAGCAAGATTTATAATTAGGGAAAAGCTTGCTTGTATATGATTCTAAAAGAGGGTTATTTGTGTTTTGGGTTTAGAATAGATGTAAAATAATTGCCTTGAACTTCTCAGTATATAAGATGAAATATAAGTATTTGAAGCCCACATCAGCAGATAGTGTGAGCATGGGGTAGTAGGTGCATGAGTCTCCTGATTTATTTTTGCTGTCTGTGCAGCAAAAGTACCAATAGTTATAAAGTAAAATAATAACAATCCCGACAGATGAATTAATTGCTTTGTTAGCCAGTTACATTAGAGTTCAAGTAATGGATTTTCAACACAAGAATTTGCAGTCACTTCTGCTACTTAAGAAAAGTGAATACATTTTGTATTCTTTGGATTTAAGTGAATATAAAATTTTATAAGTGTTGTTTACTATTTTGCATCCTTTCAGATACTGTTTCCAGGTCTGATTTTTTCTCTCATATGCCTACGAAGATACTGAATTTATAACTTCATAAGAACAAACCTGCTGGTAGCTGCACTTAGGCTAGTTGCTAATAAGGTCTCTCAACAACTTTTCCTTTCCCATTTGAATATTATCCTCAGAAATGCAATATGAGGATTTTTCTCTGACTGTTTTCTGTCATCTGGCATTTTTTCATCTTTAAATGTTTTAGTAGTTGTTGTTTAAACGCATGTGGAATTCTTCCAGTTAGAAAAAATAATGTTTGTAAATTACATAGGAAATAATTGCATTTAGGATTAATCACTTCTGCAGTATTCTAATGCCACTGAAGCTCTGTTTAATATCAGTAGACAAGCATTTAATTAAAAACAGTCTGTGGGCCAAATTCCTTCATGAGACATGTGGTTCATGTCTGAGCCCTTGCCTAGAATGGTTAAGTGAGAAAGCAGTTTAAATTGACATTTTCACATATGATCAGATTCCCTAAAATTCACCCGGGAATTTTTTTTCTGTGGGACAAATCAGAAGGACCTTGCAGAAAAGAACAGAAACCTTTGGGGCAAGACTGCAAATGAGATGAGATGAGATGGAGGAGTTCTTATTCTGGCTTAAAAAGTGCACATGGTAAGAGGAGCCTGTCAGTTCTAGTTAGTCATTGCAAGCACTGATTAATCTGCATACACTGGTCAACAGCAGTGATCTAAGCTTACCTGTCTAACAGAGGTAGTGACAGGCAAAGCAGAAGACTTGATTCTCCCATCAATTCCAATAGATTTTGCAATGTACTTGGTAAATTGGTACTTTTCCTCTCAATAATTAATTTTCAATCCTATACTCATCAAGTGCCCAGATATCCTTAGGCAATTGCTACAAATGAGGCAGCTGAATCCCAGCAAGATTGAGCAGCTATGTCTACTCTGAATTGAGTAGTCCTGACTCACCCGTCTCCTGTCTTCCCAGAGGATGTGGAGGAAGTCTCTTGTTTGGTTGTCCACGTGTCTTGTCAGAGAGTTGCTAAATCAACTCTGTCCATGTAGTTGGATGAATATGGAGACTAGCTGCAAAAGTGGTTAGGGGTTTGTCCATAATAATGTGCAGATTTGGTAATCTCTGGATAAAAGGAACGCTTTCATTCTTTGCTATTCCAACTACTTGTCCACATTCAGTCATCCTCTACAATGACAGTGGAAAGGTCATGTCAGATAATTTTAAGTTTTCTCCTGCTCAGCAGCTGCTCAAACTTCCTATGTCCTCTTGGGATCTTCTCCTGGAAGTTTTTTTTGATGTCAGCCTTTCCTAAAGTCTTGTTTTCCTCAGTGACCTGGGATATAAAATTTTAGAATAAATAGATGAAGGAAACATGGAAAGTGACAAGTTGATATAGGAGCCAAGAACTACATAGGATATTGCAGGTATGGCATTTTGAATAATTGGTATCTGAATGGCCTAGACTGCACCGTTTTTGTTTTAAGTCCATATCCACTAGCAAACATGTTCTTGTGCATGGCAGCAGGGGGATGTTTTCTGAAGATGATTTATGCCTAGTGCTGCCATTGTCTCAAGTCACCCAGAGGTCATAGGCCTTCCTAACAGGCACCATCCCATTGACCATTGTAGTGCATGCTAAATACAAATTATATCAAAGAAATCTGGAAGAGAAATATCTGTACCTGCAAAAATGTCAGCATGTAACTAAAAGTTTTTAAGTTTGCTGTATTTGCATTTACACTGTGTGGGCTATTAAGATCAGTTATAGACAGATGAGCATAATAAAAGATTTGCATGTTAACAGTTTGAAAAATCATACCAATCTATTAGTTTGTTTCATGATTAAAGGACATGCAAAACTAGACAGAATTTTCTCCAGAGAGTACCATTGGCAATGCTGAATGTAATCATTAGAACCCAGCAAAGGGTGAAAAAACAATGGTTTGTGAATCAGTTCACTAAATGGGGCTAGTATTATTAGACCAGATGCTTCAGGACCTGTATTTTCACCTCTGAAAATTTGTAGAACTGGTTTCTGTTTGCACCAATGTTTGTGGTGCAGCTTCTATTAATTGAAGCAGCTCTTTTAATTCTGAAGCAGTAGCATTCATGCCAGAAGTTTCTTTCTGAGCTCTCTATCTGTACATTCAAGTGTTCGGTGGTGACCAGAGGAAGTCAAATGGAAAATGGGTGAGGCAGATCTGAAAGCTGTTTATAGGTCCTCTTTTTCTTTAGTAAGAAGAAGAGATGTTTTCAACTTTGTCTTCTTCTGTCCCACAACAAACACACGAACATAGTCTCCATAACCACCAGAAGTTTCCTCTGGGGAACTCCAGGGTCAGGAAGACAAGCAAGAGAGAATAGGAAGCATCTTAAGCACACAAAAAATATCTAGCCTTACTTACAATGCCCTTTGGCATAGTGTGCTTTCCACTTTTTTTCTGAGAGTTTAAAGACCCAATAGCTTTATAAAGTACTCAGAGAGCAAGAATTACGTTGATCAGTTGAACTGATAATGCAAACCTGATTTTGAATATTGAAAACCAGTTATTCAGATCTCATCAGTATGATTTATATGCAATTAGCATGAACTGTGGCTATTTCTGTAACAGTTCTTTAGAAGAAAAAAAAAAGGTATCTGACCTATAAATTCTGTCAAATACCCTGTTTGTTTAACAAATCTCATTTGTTATAATAAGCCTATTGACTGACTGACTGTTATCAGAATTGACTTTAGAATGAAATTTTAATTGCTGCAATTTAACTTCTAATGATTAAAAACAAATTAACAGTTCAAGTTTTTCCTGACTTCCACACTTGTGTGAGCGAGTAGGGTGTCACTTAGCACTGTGCACAAGAATGTGAACCACTGGAGAGTCCCCCTCAGTCCCTCTCAGCAGCATTGTTGTTAGCAGCTGGAAAGGGCAGTTGAGTGGAAAGGAAAGAGGTTCTCTGTTCAAGCATGTAATAAAGTGAAGGAAACCAAAGTCCCTTTTAGTCTTCCAATAATGCTTCTCTCCCTCTCAACGGTGTAGTTTCCCAAGGCAGCTTCTATATATTTTGGCTCATCTCTTTCTCTTCATTTAGGGGATCGATCCTCTTGTCCATATGAAATAAGAGAAACCCTAAATATATGAATCTTCTGAAACAAATTTTAATAGACAAGTCTTTCTTTTTTTAGCTACTGTCAGACACAAGCGGTAAGAGAACAGTCCTTTTGTCAGAAACCCAGCTGCTTGTTGGTGTCTCCTACTTGTTGGTGTCTCCTACTTGTTGGTGATGGGTTTGGGTGTTCTGATGGTACGTGGCAGATGCACAGTGTTAACATCATGAGGACCCAAAGCTTGGACTGATGTGTAACTTTTCTCAAATGTGGGTAGCAGCAGACGCTGGTTTTAGTCAAGGTACATTAGGAAAAATTTTGCTGGTACGGTCAAATTCCAGGAAAGAAGGAAATTTAAATCCTAGGAAACTGACATTAGAAAAATCTTTTTCCTCTTCTGTTTCAGTAGTTTCTATAGTTGCTTGAAATATGCTTAGACAAGGGCACATATCTTATTTACTTATTTATAAAGAAAATAATTATGCAACATGGGGATCCTGAGCAAAGGCATCTTCTGTGGTTTTCCCTGTGGTTAGGCTGTGTGATGCCATTGGTATTTTAAAATACAGAATTTCTATTTAAAAATCAAAGGCATCATATAAATAAAAATAAAAAGCCTACTTTGTGTGACAAATAGCAGTTTTTCAGAGTATTTTGTCTTCTAATTCTGTGTTCTATAAAGAGCATGTAGAATAAGCTTGGTTTATGTTGTTTGTTATAAAAGCAGTGAGCACTTTTAAATGTTATGAGATCTGGAAAGCCTGTGTGTATGGCTGAGTTGTGTATTCACAGGCATCCTTTTCACAAGTAGGAGTGTAAATAATGGTGGTGTTACTACCGTAAAGATGGTAAAGACTTAGGATCATAAATGTGCGTGACATGATGGTAAATATTTTGCTCTAGAATGGTTAGATTTTTAAGGTGTAATTTTTGTTGAGGATTTTTTTGGTAAAGTTTTGGCCCCTGAGAACCACAAAAATTGATGGTTCCTACTGATAAAATTAACTCTAAAGGTAGTAGTGATACAGCTGTTACTGAAGGTTGAAGGAAAATGAACACTTTATGATTCAAGAGCTTTCAAATTTGTTAAAATTAGATTAAAATGCTGTAAATCTTGTTTTGAGAAAAAACCAGATTTTTGCCTTTGATGGTTTTGAGAAGGATCAGAGGTAGTTCTCGCTGTTTATTCAGAGAATGTTAGAGCTCATGCCTGTTGCTTTTCCATGAGGCTCTTAAAAATATTTGATTAGCTGAATCCTTATTTTTTCCCTTTTCTGCTAAGAAGCTCACCTGGACTCACTAACAAAAGTTCATAAGCTTGGCAGTGTTTCACTTATCCAGCCCTTTCCTGATTTCTGTGTGTGCACATGCATAGATTTTTTTAAAGAAATCTCAGTAGTCAAAATTAATATTTAAAATTGGCAATGCTGGGGACTTCATTCTCATTTTTGTCATTTGTTTAATACCGTTTAAAGAGAAACATTTTTTGTTTCATTGTATGCACTGTTTTGTCAGCATGTACCTCTCTGGGAGAAAAAGCCTTTTCAATGTTCTGTCTATCCTCAAAGCATGGTGTATCTTCTGTTCCTTGCATTGTTTGGAGCACTGTCTCAATGTCCTTTTGCTGCAGAAATGCCTATTTTGTATTGGGAGTACCTAATACCTCCTATTACAGTGATCCTGTCTCACAGAGCACTCCTCACATCACAGTTAATGAAAACCACCACCAGGCTGTGAGTCTCGAGTTGAGAAACCGTACCATGTTGAGGAGCAGAAGAGTGGAGGGCAAGGGAGGAAGAAGGCCTGTTTTCCAGGGCATTTGGGCTCCATTGAGCACACCAGATTGCCCTTCATTTCCTAATGAAGGCTGCACCCAGCGATCAAGTGCGTCTGCCATAGCTCATAAGCAGGATCACTGCAGTCTTAGGGAGATGTCTTGTTGAAATGGACAGTATCTGTGGCATAAACTTACAAGGGGGATGAAGGTTTCCAATTATATTGTAGCACTGTGTCATGTTGGTTTAAAAACAAACAAAAGCAAACCAACCCTAACCCTGGGTACAACAGGGAATCCTTCTATAGGTTGCTCCATTTCTGTCTGGAAAGATCAAGGCTAGACAAAGGACTGATGCCCAGTGACCTTGCATTCTTCCCGGACTGTAATGTTCACTCTTTGTTTTTAAGATGTGAGTACACCCTGATGTAGGCCAACAGCAGTTACTGTCTGATTTCACACTCACCACTGTCTAATACTGCAGTATACCAATAAAGCATGGACCTTTACCAACTGGAGAGGTAGCTGGCTACTAAACGAACACCAAGCTTGATGAGATTATAAGCATGTCAAGCCATTTAACTGTGTATGCATGGAATTAATTTTTTATTATTATTTTTAGTTTCACCTGTACTGAAGGCTTTTACTCATTCTAACTGGTATTTTGCTGTAAAACTGTCACTGATTTAATTGTTTTGTCCAACTGCTGGCTGATGCTTTGTCCTAAATATGAGGAAATTGGTTCATTGAGAAGGTGCACCATTTCCCCAAATTCCACTCACTGCCATGGGCACACATTTTGAAGCTATGAAATCAAAGCGAACATTTCTCCCTTTGAAGTTCCTCTTCAAGCCAAGCAGAGTTAGATTGGGTTTCTTCCTGAGTTGCTTTTAATTCCTGTTTCTCCTCAAATTCTTTGGTACTGCATTCAGGGATGCTTGTACATGAATTCATGGCTATGTATAACTACTTTTCGAACTAACAAACTGTATCCAGTTTGGTTCATGTAATAGGGAAGAGGAGCACAGCTTGATGAACTGGTTTCTCTCAAGCTTTTGTGGAAGTCAGTGGGATTTTGTTCTTGCATTGAGGGAGAACAGAGCAGAATCTCCATCCTGTAACTCTTCAGCAAAATGATTGTGCCTGGTTCACAACTGGAGAGAGGGGATGGACACCCTCATTAAACTCTTCTCCAATCTAAGGTACTTCAGTGATTGGTGAAGTGCATATGAAAACTCTTTCTGCTTTATCTGGTGCTGTCTGTCTCCCATGTCATTTTGTACTATGCATCTTTCTCTGACCAAAATGTTTAGATACAAGTTAGAGCTATGCAACCAGTGTGAAAATGGAAAATTAAGCTGGACTGTGTGGCCACAGCAGCAGCAGCTTTTTTAGATACTTTCGTATTATGCTTTCTTCATATGCTCAGTAATGCCAAGGACAAAGGGGCAACAAGTTGGGTTCCATCTGCCAGACTGGAGTTTAGAAAACACTGATCCCATGTTAAAGCAGAGTAATTGGGATATTGATGTCACAAGCCTCTCCTGACTGCAGAGCAGGCTGTGGAGCAGGCATAAGAGTAAGTAAGCCCTGCAACATTCCAGGTATTGAGTAAGGTGCTTTTCTGGTTCTTAACATGTTTAAATTTATAATAATAATAATAATAATAACCTTGAGAACAGTATAACTTTTAACATTTGACTTGGTGAGTTCTTAAGCTGTATGTGAAGTTTTCCAGCAGAATTTCAGTCACCTTCAGTAATGATTGATGTATTCTCTCAGTTTTCATAATTGAGTCATTTTTGCTTTTTGGTACTCCACAGAGAAGGAACATTCCCATGAGCATCTTAACACTGCTGTACTAATCCTCACTGTTAGAATAGAATGTGGATGGATGGGAACTGTTTCTTTTGAAGCAGATGCAGAACACTAAATGGCCTCAGTTTGTTGTTTAGCAGCTTCAAGAGAAAAGGAAAAGAGGAGGAGTACCTTCAGGATACATTGAGTCCTATTTTTCTCCCTCACAAAGAGGGGAGCTCCTCCATGTTACGTTCAAGTCTCTGACCAGGGATTTCTGATGATCTTATGCTGTCTATGTAATCAACGAAGAAAGAGGCAGCAGGCAGTTCAGGTCACCTGTGATGTGAATTGACCTCTGGGAGAGACTTTCTTCATCAGCTGGAAAATACTGATTTTAACTGCTTTTTCCTTGATATGAGCCGTGTTTTAAAGCAGTATCACTCAGCCAGCCCTACACTCTGTAGGCACCAACCTCAGCACCAGTCCCTGCGGGTTAACATCTGTGTGTGATAGAAGGCTGGAGTAAAGCAGATACAACTGATGGGATGGACTACAGCCTGTCTGTCTTTGGCAGGGCACCCACAGTTTGCCAGCACTTTTGTGCCTTCCCACCACCCAATTGCAGCAACCAACTAATAAGTATTTTGACAAAGGTATAGCTATTATTTGATTTTAGCTGCTGGCTTCATTTTGTGTAGCACATTGAACATGTATGATGGTGGGGAGCAATTTGAGACACGTGTAAAGCTAGGAAGATAACCCGTAATTTCATATCGTATGGCTGTGTAAAATGCCATTTTCATTTCATGGATTTTTTTTCAAGTTAGATTTCAATCAAGTTTTACTTCTTCTGTCACCTTCCCTACTGCAGCACTTTAATTCAGTGACTGGAGAGTAAACTAGCTCAGTGGAACTAAGAACCACTCCAGGTATTTTGGCATTGATGGGCCAGTCTGGTATACTCTGGTAAAGTGCATTCTTATTACTCGCCACTGTCGTCAAACAGTGTTTGTTTCTCTTCTTAAACCCAAGCTTAGAAAATAATTGAAGCACATGCTTATTAATTCCTACCCACTCCACCAAGGATAAAATTTTTGTATGTACTTATGCAATCCTTAGATAAACATCTTTTTATACTTGTCTCTTGGTTTGTGTGTATACAGCTGACTCCATTATATTTGAAAGATGGCCCAAGTCTGAATGTAAATAAAAATCACTTGGAGTGCTAGCAAAGACAATTCCATGTTACCAGCTGCAAACCTTTTAGGCCCCCAATGTGCAGTACCATTTGATATCTGGCAACTGACATACTAATAATTGCCTGCTGATCAATGAATCCTTTAGGGTAAAATGTGAGGAATTTAGGTACCTTGTAAATAAGATTGGTCTTCTCCCTTCTGTTTCTGTTTATATTCTGCAGCATGTAGTTGAGGAGTAGAGCCTGTAAGAATATACTCCTCTGTGGGAGGAGGTCAGATGAAACACTTGGTTAATACAGGTTAATTTATTCCTCACCTCTGTGAAAAGATGAAGTCACTGCAGCATTGTCATGATACATCAGCGTGACACGTCCTGATTGATTGGCAATGGGGAGAGAAGACCTTCCATTTTCATTTCTTCGTGGCTTACTGACTTACAGCAAAACAAGTTTGTTTCCCACCTTTACCAGAGTGACATCCAATGTGTTGATCATCATGGCAGTGTGGGTTGTAATTAGGCCCCAGAATGTACTAACATAAGAGAATTTTGAGGCTCTTTCTTAATGTAGCTGCTTTCTCATACCTAGCTTTAATTTTCACTTGTTCAGCATACTGGCAGATGGGGCCTAACTGAGCTCTTGCTTGTAGGTGGTGGTTGGATTTGGTCACTGCTCATCCCCACATTGATACCAAAATGGAGGATGCAGCATTTCAGCCTGCTGCAAAATGACCTTGAGAATGTTAGTCGTGCAAGTCTTTAATCAATGGGTGTATACGCAATGCTGTGAGCCACCAGGCACATTTTTTTTATACTTTCCGTAATACTTTTCCCAAGTTATGTCTTCCAACTCTAGGATAGGAAGTCTTTCTAATTCATTGTCTATTCAATATTTTGTAGTTTGAAATACTTGAGTAGTACTGATAAAATTCCAGTACATCAGAAGTTAATCTAGGATTACAGATAGGTAGGTAGATAAGTCAGTATATCTATGTCTATCTATCACAGATAGGTGCTATTTAACTCCTAGACTAAAATGCCTGTGAACTTCTCACGGAGGTGCAAATCATTTATTTGCTGTCTTATGACAGGCGTAGTGCCAGAATTTCTTTGTTTCCACATTTGAAGTGATATCACTTTTCTTATGTCTTTTGTAATGTAGTTAAATACTTTTAACCTTACAACCTTGCTATTAATCTGTTTCACTATTTCTTAATGATGAATTCCATTTCTTTTGAAAATACTGTATATAGTTGTGTGCTAGTGTCAATAAAATTGACATTTGTGTAACAAGCTGTGGCATTTTCTCAAATTTCACTGAACATTGATTTAGTGTGAAACTGTTGGTAAATCCTTTCTTGCTAGTTGTGATAATACAGACTTTTATTTCAGACAAATACTGCTTTGACTCTGATTTATAACTGGCTACGTAACTGTCATGATTACGTAAACTGATAACTGTACTGGCTTTTTCCTTCTCTTTTCAAAGGAATGATTTATACACATGAACTGGTTTGGAATTGGAAAACATTTATGTTCTAGCAATAAATCTTGAGTTCTTCCAGAAAATAAATAGGTTTTACTACTGGCCTAGTTATATTTACTTTTTATTATATTATATTTACCAGAGCATCTCAGCTGTGTTTTTTAGCAACAGAAACATTTACCTGTCATAATTTAGAGAGGACACAAACACATGATAGCAAATTGTATTTGACTTTAATTATATACAGCAATGTATGTGTTTTACATTTAATCTTAGACAGCCGTAAGATGTCATAATCAAGAGCTTGTCACATTTTTTTTTTCTTGTTCAGTTTTAGTGTATGATACCAAAGCAGTACAGACTGTAAATGTTCTTCCACATGACAGATCCTTCTTCTAAAACAGGTTTAGATTTTCAGAGGTTTGGAGGAGGAGATAACTGGGAGGACACTGGGCATTTTTGGCAAACTTTCTTTTTATGCAGTCAGTAATCTGGCTGCCTCCCAGAAGACAAAATGCTAATTTCAGTATTTTTAATGTAGTGTATATGAATCCATGAAAGTGTAATTAATTGTCTAATTCTTTAATATTTTTAATCCAAAATTAAATGGGACTTTATATCTGTGAAAATCTGAAATTGTCATGCTTTGTGCATTAAAAATATTGCTTTTCTTATGTAAATGTAATGCTAGCATTTCCATCCCAAACAATCAGAGGAGCATGGAAAGACCTACAAGGTATAATATACATACTTGTGTTGTGTGTAGAAATTGGGGAACTAGTAGTTTTCTCCCTTCTTGTTAGATCTGACTGGTCTTAGAAGCAACACTGCTGTAGAAAGTTATCGTTTTTCTCTAGACTTCAGCCATATAGATTTGTTCTAATTTCTGTCCTGTAGTTCCCTGTGAAGTACTGGTTTGAGTCTTTGAAGTTCTACTTAACTAGAAAAAATGGCACTCCTAGAGTGATTCCCATATTGTTGTGCTTATTCTATTCCATAGAGTGGATTACAGTGGTGAAAATTTTTATATCAAGTTGATGGTTAGGCTCACAGAATCATAGAATGGCCTGGGTTGGAAGGGACCTTAAAGATCATCTAGATCCAACCCCCCTGCCATTTGCAGGGACACCTTTCACTAGACCAGGTTTCTCAGAGCTCCACCCAACATGATCTTGAACACTTCCAGGGATGGGGAATCCCCAACTTCTCTGGGCAACCTCTACTAGTGCCTCACCACCCTCAAAGTAAAGACTTGCAGCTTGTGCCTTGATCTCTTCCCTACAGAGACAGTAATTTCAGCCCAGTTCATCAGCTAAAAGACCCTTAAGCAGTCCCTTGGTTAATGCAAATGGATGCAGTTCCTCTGGCTTCAAGGCCATTTGGGCTAGTTTGAGGACCCTGATGGCCGTGTCTTGTAGCATAGTTTCACACGCTGCAACTTAATATTGTAATTCCTTTTGGTACTTTCTTGAGAGAGCCTGTCCTAACTAACTTCTCTTTTATCATTTTTCCTAGCAGGTTCTCTGACTGGCAGCCCTCACCTTTCAGAGCTTTCCATCAATTCCCAAGGAGGACCGTCAGTGGCAAATATGACTCTATCTCCAAACCTGAGCCCTGATGCCAAGCAGTCATCTCCCTTGGTCAGCCCGTTGCTGAATGACCCATCATGCATCAGGACTGATGATGAGGAAGAGGTGAAAAGAAAAGTAAGGCATATGAAGACAACCTTAGCTCTCTTCTCTGTTATATGTTGTAATAAAACTGTGCCATTCCTGTTGATTGAAACCTTAAGAGCTTGTTTGGACAGGGTGTCCTATAAACCTAGCTTGTTTTTGAGGAGTGGCGTTTGGTAGTTTGTTGTAACAAAACAGTCAACTTCACTGTCTTACTTGAGTAATTATGTATTATTATATATATATATATATATATATATAATGTAATGTCTTACTGGAGAAAATTTCCAGGTGACAGAAAAAAAAAGAACAGTGTTGAGCCTGTTGCTGGAGTGTCTAACCCAGGCTCTCCAGTCTATCTCTGCTGGGAGCACCACTGGGAGCATCTGGTTGTGGGAGTAGAAAATGCTCTTTTTGAGCCACAGCCTGCAGAGTTCAGCTGGCAGTGTTTGGCTCAGACTCACTGTGGCAGCAAAACCATAAGGGAGCATCACATCCAAAACTGCTTTCTGAAAATAAAATTTTTGTCTGAGCCAAGGTGTTCTGGGTGCCTGCTGGCTCATCCCTCCTGTGCTGCAGGGCTAGAGGGGATTGCTTTTGCCCTTCTGTGGCCTTTTTTTTTTCCCCAAGCTTGGAGCATCTCAGGAGGAATAAAGTTGGAACTCAGATGGCTTTGCTGTAGTTTGTTTAAGGAAGATCTCTTTTCCCACTGTGCATAGTTAGCAAGATATGCGAGAGAAATTTGAGAACAAGAAAAGCCAAGAATCAGTTAATAGACTTAGGATTCTCTGTTTCAGTCCAGGTTACAGCAGCCAGTGATTGCTGTATATACCAGCTGATCATGGTTCCTATGGGGTTGTTTACAGGAAATGCCCACACAGTCTTTGCTTACATGTCTTTCGTTGTGTATCCACTGCATCATTTGTCTTCAGGGAGGAAACAGAGAGCAAAACGATCTATGGATGGTTTATTTCTTCATTTTTGCTTCTTGAGTAACACAGAGGAAGATCAGCTAGGTTCCTTTGGCTCTTCAGAATTACGAAATTTTAAACCTGTAGCTTACCCTAAAATCCTTACCCTCTCCCACTGTTAGGTTGTCCAACCACACTGGGAAAATCCTGTGGGTTTAAATTTTTCTGAGAGTATTTTTACTGTGGATTTTCATCCTGATGATGAAACTTATAATAATCAGACAATTTTTGTCATTTAGTCAAATTTTACATTTGATTCAAATAGTCATCTAGCCTTCAAGGGATTTCTTTATGAACTTCAGAATATGTCCTGCTCCAGGAATAAACTGAATAAACATCAGCACCCCAAAGCTGTAGAAATCACCGTGGCAGAAAAAAAAGCCTCTCAAAAACCCATAGAAAGTGCTTGTTCTCTTGTGTTTGCAAGGAAGGATTGTTTTCAGGGCTTCAGGGTTTAGGAACATTCAAGCATGAGTCACAGTAACCACAAGCAAGGGTCACTGGTTTGTAATGCTCTTCGTGATTCATTATCTACAGTTTTTTCTCCATAAAAGCAGAGGAAAACCTAATGTGTTTGCAATTTACAGAGATTCCCAACTGAGAAAGCTTACTTCATTGCTAAAGAAGTAGCCACTACAGAACGAACATACCTGAAGGACCTTGAAGTCATCACATCGGTATGTTTACTGGAGCGTTACTCGTGAAACATGTGAAGCTCTAGTCAGCAATAGTATTTCGTCTGCTCCATTTAACATCTTAACTGTTCCATGCTACTTTTATATCCTGTACTGTAGGTATTCTTTGCAGTGCACAGGAGTGCTCCTCTAGGGAGGAAATAACACAAAAACCAAAAGTAGAGGTTTGCACTGTGGTTAGTAACATGCACTATGAAACTATATCAGGTTGAGGAACTTGGGACGCAGTTCAGTTATATTTTCTTGCTCTCATGCTTTGTGGTTGTAATTACTAAAAATGCCTGTGGGTTTTCAATGACTTCTCTTAAAACTGCAGTAGCTCCTTAGGGGCACATATAAATGTTTTCTACCGGATTAAATGCCCTCCATTTAACATGAAATATTGTGGAGTACCTCTTTGAATAATTCTGATTTTTCAGTAAGTGAAACTGTGTGTAAAAGGAATCATTCATCTGCAGCATCTGATCAGAGTGCAATTGTTAAAATCATCAAAGTCAAATGCATGCCATCTCTGCACGCACACCAATAGTCGTGTTTCACTTCCAAGAATACTGGTGGAAGATTTGACCCAAAATAACAATTGTCTGTGAAAGGGCACTGGATCCAAAACCCCTCGTGGTATGTCAGGCAGCTCCAGGACTCTCAGTTCTTTAATTGCCCAGTGAGGTGCTTTGCCCATTTCTGTGTTGAGTGTTGTGGTAAGGAGGACATGCTGCAGGGGAGAGTGTTGGGACCAGCTGGGAACCAGGGCCACACTTTCTCCTCAGCTTCTTGTATTTTCTAGGAGCCCATATGACAGATGCAGCTAATCTGACATCAGCTTACACCCTCTTTTCATTGGGCTTCTACTGGGCTTCTTGTATTTTCTAGGAGCCCACATGACAGATGCAGCTAATCTGACATCAGCTTAGACATAGCCAATATAGCATGGTTTTTACAGTAAAAAGTAACTGTGGTCCCACTGCTACTTACCCTGGCTTTTTGAGAAGTCAGGCCAATGAGGGAAGAGGCCAGGTTCTGTGGGACAGTGGTCACTGCTGCAGTCTCAACAGCAGATATGCTGTGTTTCACCCAGTGGCTGCAGAAACAAAGTTTTAGCTCTTCAGAGCTAAACCCCATTTTCCACCCTGGTCTTCATTCTTGTGGTAGGCAAATTTTAATTTGCTGGTTAACCAAGAGGGATAGGCCTGATGATTAGCATACAGTTGTATCAGCTGTGCTCCACAAAGACTGGCCCAGGAGGCCAGAGGGTGAACAAGTATCCAGCACCATCAGAAAAGGAACAAATGTTGTTCATGAATTTTGAGGCTTGGTAGATGTGCTTCACCTTTAGTTCTGCTCAGTGTGGAGATAAAGCAGAAGAGAGGGAGGCTTGGGAGATATCTCTCTTTATCCCAGGTCTGGCTCAGCTCCAGCTGATGCAGTGTCAAGCAAGACTGCTGTAACAGCCTTCTACGGTCCAAGCAGGCTTCCAGGCACTGCTGGAAGTCAACCACTGACAGCTGGAAACCCTTAGGGCAGTGAGGAGGGAGTAGTGTTACCATGTTGAAGTCAATAGTCATTGCTACCTTGGCAAGCCATCCAGTCCTATGGCTTTCTTTATTTCACCCATAGGTCTGTTAAGGTGAAATTAGGCCAACATGGAGCAAAACTGAGGAGGAGCCTATTTCAGTCCTTACAATGTTTGGCACTGCCCCTCCTGTTTTCTGATAGTAGTATTGTCCACTTGTTCACTTTGTAAACTGCTATGTGTATTTGGGTTAGGTGCATAAAGAGAGCAAATGATCATACCTGCTGCATTCCACTCACCAATAATTTTTCTTCTGTTTTTCTTTGTAGTGGTTTCAGAATGCAGTGAGTAAAGAGGATTGCATGCCTGAAACACTGAAAAATCTCATTTTCTCCAACTTCGAACCTTTGCACAAGTTTCACACTGGTTTTCTCAAGGAAATTGAGCAGAGACTTGCTCTGTGGTAAGATTCTTGATTGCTACTTATCTGTGTTATTTCATGCAGTTTAGCATTTTTGCATTCTCTTCTTACTAACTCTTTGTGATCTACTGTAGTGATTAATTTGTGAAAGTTGCAGGTGTTGGTTATTAACAGACTGGGTTTATTGAATCGTGCTTTATTTGCGTTTACTCGACAAACTGTTGTTCAGATATCTCAGGTACAGACATATGCAAATGAGACCATAATTCTGGATGAAGCTTTCTCTTGACAAATACGTGTGTTTCTACACGGCAGCTCTTCTGAAGAACATGTTGCAAGCGAGGCTTGTCAGTAATAAAGAGGAGCAAAGGACCAGGTCCCGTTTCTGTCAAAATAGGTGTAGGCTGGGGGGATTTCACAGACCAGCTTCCCATTCTGCAGCATCGCAGCTGTGACACTCTCAGGGTCTAGGTTTGCTCTACAAATTGACAGAGTGTTGGAAGAGGACACTGGGCTTAAAAGTTATCTATCCTTAACGTAATAATGACAGTGAAACATGGCAATTTTGCAAAAGAGCAGTTCATTTGACCACTGAAATCTGAGCAGAGGCAGCAGCACACAGAAGCCCTCTGCTTGCTCTGATTAGACCTGTCTGGACTAGATTAGTTTGCTTGGTGTAGGCATTTTTTGGTAATTTATCTTTGGTGCTGAAAGCTGAGCTTTTCCTTCTCAGTTTAGAAAAGTGACAATGGAAAATTCTTTGAAAGGCAGAGCGGACAGACCTGATGGGTGCTAATCAGCTTAATGCCTCTTTAACTAAATAATCAAAACAAAAGCAAAACAGTCTCAGAGTGTGTGAGTTAGCTCTTGTGATGTGATGAGTTAGATCATTGAATGAGGGCACAGCACTTTGCAGACTAGTGCCAACCAAACCCACCCTGCACAGTTCCAGAGTTAGCAGGTATTTTCTGAGAAGAGGGGAATGTGATACTGCCTCTGAGAGCTGACATCCTCATCCAGGACTCTGGTTGATGCCTGACCTATAGTTACTCCTAAGACATGTGCTGTGCAGCCACCCTCTCTGTATCTCTCTTTTCATTGGGCTTCTACTGGTGTTAATTGCACTTCACCAAGGAGCATTTATTGCAGGTACTCCAAGAAGGCTCTTTCATACATTATAAAATACTGATTGTTTCTTCAGCCATGGTGTAAGATTAACAGTAGTTGGAGTTAATCTCCAGTTAGCTGGGGTTAAGGGTGTGTGGTGAGAAAAGATAAATATATATAATTAGTAAGGGGCAAGTTCTGCCCTCTATCAGACCAGTCTAATCTAGTGAGCTTGCTGGGTACTGACTCGTGGAGCACATGTTGAAATAGATACCCCCTATATCCTTCTGGTTGCTGGTGGCATTACAGGTAGATGCCAACCTCCTGTTTAGGTGTGATGTTTTTCAAAAATTGGATGATGCTGCAATAACAGCCTGCTGTGGAAAGGTGACATTACATTAAGTGGAGGGAAGGGCCAGTTATGTTAAAAGAAACAATATTTAGTCTTTTAGACTTTCCATGGTTTTACTTTTTTTTCTCCTTTTCAGTTAGCTTCTTTTCAAGCTGAGTAAGCCTTTACTTTCCAGCTTTTCCTTGGATCCTAAATCTATGGTTTCACAGAGCAGTAAACCTCAGTTTAAAGCCCTAATATCATATTTAAACTGCAGTTACCTTTTGATTGAAAGTGCTGATCTGCTATTAAGTTACTTTGCAATCCAAATTTGTTCAAAAATATTCTGCTGAGGTAACTTTGTCCCAGCTGGGCACCTCATTTTGACTTTGTCAGCTCAGCTATTGCATGTCCTTCCATCGTTAGTGTAATGCCACTGGGAATTCTCTGTCAGCTGCTCTGATTCACTTAACAGAAAACAGTCATGTTCCTGCCCCTGGTCTGCATTCAGTTTGCAACCAACAGCATGGATGTACCTAATGTAATACCGCTGTTGTAGAAAGTGATTGTTTTTTAAGTTCTGAAATATTTGAGTACGTGCCTTAGGAAGGGAGGCAGGCTTGCTGACAGGTATTATTTTGGAGGTGTTGATGTTTTTATATAATGCCACAGATGCTGAGATAAGCCACGAGCAATAAACTCTGTCCTATGGAGATTACTGTTTAATTAAGCAGTGAGTGACAAAACTAAGCAGCCCCTCAGCATGTAGAAGAAGCTGTTGGCAACATGGTGGGGAATTTCTTCAGCAGCATAGTCAAGGTCACTTAGCTCAATGTCCATATGCCACAATGGTACCTCTGCCTTTGGCCCCAGGTGGTTTTAAGACAGTGGACTTTGGCTGTGTTCACCATGACAGTGCAGGGCGCTGCCCAGCCTCTGCCTCAGCTGCCTAGCTCCTCATGGGCCTGGCTGAGACAGTGGCACAGCTGCAGGCAGTTGTGGGCAGGATTCAAGCCAATTTATTTAAATCTGACTCTTCTATGTCAGCTCTTACATTTCCGGGCAGGTGGATGGGAGAAGGAAGGTGGAACACTTGTCCTGAGAGCTCTACATTCCTCAGAGGGTGACATGTCCTGTATAAAAAAAGGCCTTTGAATGAAAGGGTTGTAGACTTCAAGCTGCTGGAGACCCCTTGCAACCCACATGTGTTGTGGGAGCTTGTCTGAGAGAAAGAACCTCCTGAAACCAATCATCTGTGTTTCCCTAGTGAGTAGAGTGCTGGGTTTTATCAACTTAAACTGCAGTTCAGCCTGCTTGCTCTGCATAAATATCAGTGTTTGTCTAAGGATTGTTTCAAAGCTTCATACTTCATATTGGAAGCTCTTACAGGAAACCATTCTCTGCTCCTTGAATCCCGTTCAACCTGATACTCTGCTAAAGATCTGTGAGGAGAGCAAGGCTGGGGCAATTGTGCATAACAATTGTTAGATGGCTCTTTGCTCTTAATTTGTTCAAACATCTATAGACATTTAGAATTTGCCTCAAAGAAGCTCAGGTTGTGCACATGTTAAATCATTTCTGGCTCGCTTGAAGGCTTCTAAACTGTTTGAATCTGCAGTCAGAGGAAGGCTGTCTCCTACAGAACATCTTAAGGGCCAGTATCTTTTTGACCCAGTTATAGATTCCGGCAGGTCTGATCTGTTTCTTTACACAGTTCACCCATTTTTCTCTTTAGTACTGCATTTCCTAAGAGCAGCACATCTCAGTGTCCAGTGCATAGTGAGAATGTTTTTAATAAGATGTGGTTTGATACTGACACCAGTAGCCAACTGCAGAATACAAGCAGTTACTGCATTTTTCTGAGCCAGAGTTTCTTTCTGGCCATGAAACGGAGCAGATTCCTGGTGGTTTTATTGCACAGCATCCTAAGATCAGTGGCACCATGCTCTGGGCTATATTTTTTTCCCTGCCTCTGCTGTTGCAGGGCCAGTGAAGCAGCCCATGAATCCCCTCAGTTGCTACAGCTGTGCTGAGCCCTGGAGACTGGCCATGTTCCTGGGACCAAGTGAAATACCCCAATAGTCTAGCAGTTTGAGGAGAGGAAGGATGACCTTTGGTGGATGCTGGCAGGCATGGTCCTTTGACCTCTTCCACAGAAAGGGAAGAGGAATAGAGCAGAAAGCTGCCTCAGGTGGGAGAGGGAACAGCACATATCAGGCTATCCTGTTAGCAAGTGCCAGAAGTGCTGCATCCATCACCTGGGCATCCAGGTCCTAGTCCTGGCTACTAGAACTCACATAGGTTGCTCCTCAGTAAGGCATTGGGTGCAACTCCAGGAGTTCCCAATCCTTTTTGCTGGGAGAAAATATGGGAGGTGTATCTCAGTGACTTAAAGCTGGCTCCTTTTTCCTAGAGCCTGAGATATTTTATGGCAAGGAGGAAGAGGTGTGGGCAGTGCAGGCAGAGCGTGACATGCTCCATTAACATCTGGCTGTTTATTAAGCTATTCATTTGGGCCACAAGCACTGTTTTCCATCCAAAAAAAAATTGAGCTCATCTTTCCATACCCCTTTAAATCTTTGTATTACAAGTTTCCACATTGGTTTCTTTAGATGCTGACAGAAAGTGGCAAATGGAGAACCAGAAGTTTCCCCCTTTGGCTGATCACTGAGCACTGTAGAGACTGAAGTTGGGGCAAGCCAGGATAGCTATTTCTGCCCTAGAAAGCCCTCATCAGACAGCAAAAATCTGGGTTTTGAGTCTTATCCATGTGCTAGGAAGAAAAAATGCGATGTACTTCCCAGAAATGCAGACAGTCTTACCCTCTTCCAGGGAAGCTGGTAGTTTGACTCCTAGATCACAGGCACATCTGAGGAAAGCTGCTACTCAGTATTACCAGATGTGACTGTGTGGCTGGTAATTTGAAAAAAAAAAAAAAGGCTCTTAGATTTTAGCATATGAAAGGATATGAGCTCAATCAGGATTCATGGAAGCAAGTTTGAAAACCTGTAATAAGAAAGCTCTCAGGGAGGTGTAGGAAGATGGAGCTAAATGTTCATTTATTAACCATTTTCTGTTTGAGAAATAGTACTTGTGCTCAAGAAGAGCAGCAGGATACACAGTTTATATAAACAGGGGAGCAGTCCTTATTTGCTGTCTCAAATGCAAAGTGCCAAGTATTTGGTTGGTTCTGCATATCTGGTGAGGAGGGATGAAGAGGATGGTTTCAAAAGTGTCTTTGTCCTATGTGCAGAAATGAGGTATGTGTTGTAATACAAACCTCTGAGTTATGCATTATGAATTCCTGACACAAAGACATTGAGAGGGGCTTGGTGCCAGCACATTGAGCTTGAGGATAGTTTGCATTGCTGAAGTCACTTTTGGGTACTTCTGGGTGTTAGAGCTATCCTACACCCAAATTAATTGGAAATTGTTAGTGAGAAGTTGCTTGTTCAGGATCTGTTAGTCACAGCTAGAGCCATATTACTTTCATCTGAGTGGCTCTCCTTGAGGGATGCACTCAGGATCAGCTCTGAGGCCGTTCCACAGCAAGATATGAAATGCTGTTGCATTTACAGTATTTTTTCATGCAATGCTGTTACTTGCTCTGATCCATTTCTGTTTCAAAACATTTCTGATGCATGTTTCCTGTAGACTGGCTTTCTCTCACAACAGGGATAGCCAGCCAAAGCCTTCAAATGTGTGTACACTCCCCAAAGGGTTGGTGTGACTTCAGTGAAGCTTTGATGGCTTCATCAGTACATTTCTTATGCTCTGAGCAGTGTTTCATGCACCACTTACTGTTGCTGGCCGGAATGGGCAGGGCAGTAAGAAGCACTGTGTAATAGCAGGGTGTGAGCTAAGAAAGGGCTGTTTTGCTTTTATCGACTCTTCCTTTGCAATTACAAAACATTATTCTTATTTGAAAGGCAGTTGTAATGGGGAATGTTTAAGGTATTTTTTAGTATTAGAACTTTAGCTAATGATAAAGTCATAAAAAGTCAGAAGTGTCTAAGTGCTCAAAGACCAGCTATAATATTCAGGAGGGAGATGTTGTTCCTCAGCATGTAACAGAAGATCACACATTGTAAATATAATTTTTTGCAATTGATTTATTATTACTTTGGGTGCAATTGGAGGGCTGCAATCAAAAACTTTTACATTCACCTCAAAATCTTTGTTGAGAAATCTTTATCTTCTTCTTTGCCTTGCCACCATCCCCATCAAATTTCTGTTTCTTCTGCTACCACTCATGGATGATTGAGGATGTGGGATGACTTGAGATTTCTTTCCATTAATTTTTCAAATATATGCCCTAAGAATTTCATGTAATTCAAAAATCTGACATAGCTACTTGTGTAATCCCTGTAAGTCAAGGTCGTGGCCGTTTGTAGTAATATAAATAAGATAGTGTCTGAGTTTCTTATGAGGTATAAAAGTCAGTCTCTTCATCTTTTCTTGCAATTGTACGCTTCCATTGCTGTAAAATGGAAGGGACTATTCGGAGAAATATGACAAATGACCTGATTATACAATAATATCTCCACTATTCAGCATGATTTTCAGTGGCTTTCACTCATACCATGTGAGTGGAGTGAGGGGACATTATGTTTGGGGAAAGCAGCCCCTGCATCTTCTATGGAGCTGGGGATCATAAATCAACTCCTGATGAAAAGTTGTGAGATCCTACTTGCTTTGTCTGTCTTTGTCCTAGCTTTGTCCCTCATCACTGGCAGATAGATACCATGTTCAAACAGTGACCCATGAAAACAAGGAGTAAAAGGAACAATTTAGCCATTGATGCACAACAAATAAGCATCTTCTTTCCTCTCAGCAATCTGAGTGTTGTTATTGAAAACATACACCGCAGGGAGAGCTCTCTTTTGTGCTCCTGTGCTTTGGGCTGTTGCAGCAGTAAGACATCATCTGATAGATTGTGTGTTTGGTTTTTATTTTTATGTTCTGTGTATTTGAATGCTCTTTTCTTGGGGTTTCTTCTTGGTTTTTTGGGGATTTACATGTTGAGAAGCTGGGAAACAGGGTATTGTAGCATAGGGTTTACTCTGAAATCTGCCATGGAGCTGAGGTGGAGTGAGGTTGGGGTTTAGGAGGCAGATGTGAAGCTGCCATGTTCCCCCATGCCTGGCTTCAGCTTTCCCTGCCTCTCTGTTCCCCATCACAGCCTACGTGCCTATGCACCATTCCCAGTGGGAAAATCATCCCTGTTGCAAGGCACAGCATTTGCATGGAAATTAATAATGAAAGCAGGAAAAATTGCTGAAACAAGGAGCAATACCCAGCCATCACATTTCTATATTTTCTCCTAAGGAAACCTGGTTTTATTTCTTCGGGCAGTATGCACCTGCATGCAGCACAGGTCACCTCTGTTGGCCTGGGCAGAGGGCTCTGGTATGATTCAGCTTTTCACTGTTCAGCCAGCAGCTGGACACAGGCTGTTGCTTTTGGGGAATCCCCTTTTCTCTGTCTGTGTCACTCTGACAACGTGCAGAGTAAGATTTGAAAGCCCTCAAAGTCATTGGCCAAAGCCAGTGAAGGAGAATTGTTCTTGGTGCTTTGCATGTGACCAATGTGGTGAAATGCTGTGCAAGCAGTCAGTGCTGTCTGTGCTGAAGAGGTGCCAGGGGATCAACCTTTAGGAATTAAGGACCTGACTGCTCAGTGAACAGCTGTACTAAATATTAGCTGTTGGAAGCACCCACTGTGACTTCAGTAGGCTTGAGCTCAGCCTTCAAGTAGCTAGCTAGCAGATAAGAAATTTGCAACGTGTATTCTAGCCAACCTGTATTGTAGCCTTCAGATTAGAAAAGCAGTGTCTGCTTAGAAATAACATTCTGTAGTGCTGTACTTAGTATTTATCTTGGCAGTAAATAGATAACTATATATCTTTCATGCCCAGAAAGGTACAAAATTATTAAAGCCTATTAGATTAAATCAAATGTAGAGACATAAAAAAGGATCCAGGCAGTGCCAGAGAGGTAGACAATAACACATAAAGCAAGAATTCTTATAATTACCAGATACGGTGTCGTTATTGGCAGCAGTACAAATTCATCTGGCTTTGACATTTCTGGGATGGTGTGTAGTGGCACAGCATGAGCCATTTGGGATGGGATGCTGCATGCTGGCTCCACAGGTGGAGAGTGGCTTTCCCTTGCTTCCTGCCAGTGTAGTGCTGCTGCCTTAGACTTCAAGTGGTTGTGGTTTTCAGCTGGGGGCACTTTCATCTGCACCACTTTGAGCAGAGCTTCACTGGATCGAAAGTTTTATTTACAACCTGTCAGAGGAAATCTTACTGGGGAGAGCTGCTGGATGGGTAGGACATGGGGGAAGGGAAAGTCAAGGAACAGCATAGTGGGGAGATTATTTGACAGACAGAGACTTCCTGGAGACAGAAATTGTACTTTTATCCTCAGGTAATGTGGAGACTGTAGTCTTGTGATGTTCATACATACCTCTGCTCTTCCTTCCAGTTTAGACCATTTCTTAGACATGATTTGACTATGGCAGTGCTCATCTAACATAGTGCTTTTGCAAAACTGGTGGTGGTAATTAAAGTTATCACTGACACAACCCAACTTCCTATCCTGGTGTAACCTTTGGGTTTGGAAAAAAAGCATAAAAAAATTGTGTTGAGAACTGGCTTTTCTTGCTTAAATAGACATGTGAGTGCCTGGGAGACTTAACACAATAGGAAATAATTAAAGACAGTCTATGAAACTGGCTGTTGTTCAAATGAATATGGAACAATCCCTTGTTTATCAAGTGAGTCTCTTTGTCTATTGAAGGATAAAATAGATGTTACTGTGTAGTATTTATAAGCTGTGCTCTCCACATTTCCCAGGTAGAAAAGCATGCAGAGAAATTATCCAACATAAACATAACCATGTATAACTTTACAAAACAAAATATATGTCTGAATATGCATCTATTAGTGTGATAATATGTGTCTTGCCAGTGAAAGTATATTCCTAAGAACAGCTGCATCCTCTGTGATTCGGTGAGTGTGAGACCTCTCTGGTTAAATTGCCCATACTAAGGAATGCAGAGTTTTATAACATCATTGTCCACTTATTCTTTCACAGAGCACAGAATTGTCTTAAAAGTGTGAACTACTGCAAATGAGTGAAAAACAATATATCCATTTAGCATAAAAGAGAGGCCACATTATCTTTGGATTTATTTAGGACTTCATTGTGTTTCTGTCCTCTTCCAAGGTAGTGCATTTCTCAGGCTGAACTGCAGTTGCTCACACCAGGACTGGATCTGTCTTCCAATACTCAGATGTGAGAGCTGAACTGAATTGTAAAAAATGAGGACAGCTTGTAAAAAGCCGTGCTGTAGGAAACTTGGATGCAGTATTAGAAGTCGGAAAGGGGAGGGGAACAGTGCTTCTCCCCACACAGCTCTAGTGATTTTCTTTTGAAAGCATAACTTGGTTGTAACAGATCTGTACCAGTTAGGTTTTTACAGTCATTGTTTTTCCTCCTGTGTTTTCTAAAACGTGTTTGGATTCAGTTAGAGCGTGGTATCCTTGCCTGTCTCGCACATGGGTTTAGAAGCAGGAATATCTTTTTCATCAGGAGTTGGGTTTCTCCCAAATGGAGCACTCATCCAAACACAGCTGGCTGGGTGGGAGGGAGCAGTTTGCATTTGTAATATCATAAGTGACACACTGAAAGAAAATTCCTATCAGTATGTAACACTTATGAGTCAAACGGAGATGCTGGATCGATTTTTTTTTTTTTTTGGCCCCACTGTCCTTTACATAAGCAGAAAGCTTCTCAGAGTAGGAACACCCCTCAGGTCCTGTTCCGGGGTTCAGACGTTGTTTCTGAACAGAATTAACCTTCTGCTCTAAGCCCACATATTGTCATGGGATTCTGATATCTTCTTTTTCCCAAACCATTTTTAGCCTTCTCTGGTGTGTTAAAAAATGCTAAAAATTTTCTTTAGAAGTCTAATCCTTCTGTTGAGTGCCTGCCCTCTCTGTTATTAGGAGTGAAAGCCAGGTTGGGTGAAAGGTGTACTGTACTTGGGAATTACACATCTGTCAGGAATATTCCTCACACGCTTCTGAGCAATGGATCATGGGGGTCAGAATTTTAAAAGAAATGAGCTGTTGAGTTTTTTTCTGTGCTTGTAAGTGATTATGTGGTTTTATTGCATGACTGAAGTGTGTGGTATTTCTGTTGCTGACAGGGAAGGCCGCTCTAATGCTCACATTAAAGGAGATTACCAAAGAATCGGAGATGTTATGCTAAAGAACATTCAGAATATGAAGGTAGGAGTGATCCTATAACTATTAAACTCTGACCTGGATTAATATTAGCATGCTTTACATTTTCATATGATATTGCCTCCTGTGCTGTTGTCTGCCAATTGTAATCAAGGATTATTCTATGAAAGTTTCCTTTGATGAAGTAGCAAGCATTTGATGAGACATAAGATTTCAGAATTGCAAGCTGATTTTAAATTGTTCAGCCCTTTTCCTCCATTCTCCAAATATAGAAGCAACAAACACAAAAGTTCAGGAACATTTCATTTGCAGCTCTTTTTTCCTCCAAATAAGAAGGCAAAGCATTGGAATTCGTGGGGATGAGGAGACTGTTCAAAAGCTACGTGTGCCTACTTTTTCATGCAAACATATTGCAGGAGTAGTGACCATAACCTGTGTATTAATTAGTCTTGGGGAAGTTATATTTCTGCACTAGGGTGACAAGTTAGATGAAAGGTTTTTGAATCAATGAGAATAATTGCCTTCAATCCCTTTAAAGGTAGAAGTAAAAATACATGTATGAACCATAAATCTAGGTGGAACATTCAGCAGATTTTGCAACTGCTTTTAGTCTGGCCAGAGCGGTATTGTTGATGCTCTGTGTTACTGAGAAAACAGCATGAAATTCATCCATGAGAGCCTGTGAAAACCCTATGGACTTTTACAGTATGGATATAAGCTCACCTTACTATGATGTAGCTATCGGTGTGGGGCAAAACACAACACTTCACCTTTGGTATGTGGATCTAAAAGTGCTTTTGAAACTGTCAAATAAATCCTTCCTTGGTGATTGCCACTTGGGCATTCTGCAGTTAGTAAATGGAGCAGCCTTGAGCTCTTGGCTGGAGGAAAGGCCAGTTTAGTCATTATAGCTCACCCAAGATGTTAGCTAGTACTAGATTTATCTTTCTGAAAGACAGAGAGACACTGAGAAGTGATGTGCAAGTGATTATGCAGCAAATCAGAAGAAGGGAGCTTAGAAATCTCCATTTCCAGTCCCCAGCATAGACAGCCTCATCACCTTACTCTCTCTGCAGTGTATTTAGCCAGGAACTGCTTTTTTCCCTCCAGATATAATTCAGATGCATTGGAAGAAATGTAAATTGGACTTTTCTACCTCCATCCCTCCATGCACACCTTCACTTACAGTTTATAGAATACCACAGAGCTTCTGACAGATTCTGCTCTTGGTACCTTGCAACATTAAATTGTCTGTCCTTTGCTGTCTGCAGGTCCTTCTGGGGCACTAGTCTAAGGGCAGTGAACAGTCCTCACTGTAACTAAGTCCTGTCAGTGTGCTTTCAGCCTTCCAACTTTCCCTTTCCCATTGGAGGGTTTTACTTCATTTGCTTTGAGATTCACCACTACTGATTAGCTGATACGTGGAGGGAAGAGGCAAAAGCTATTTTAACTCAAAAGATCTGCACAGAAAACAGTAAAATTAGTTAAAACTCTACTTATTTATCATGAGACCTGTTAAAATACCTGATGACTGACATTCCTTGTTTAATTAACATAGAAGTTAAGAGCAAGTAATTAATGGGCAGTCTCTGTAGCAATCTAGAAGGTCTGCTGTGTCTTGCCTGAGTTAGACTTGTAAAATGAATATGCAGAGTATGGAGGAAGCAGCTTAGCTATAGGGAAGGTATGTTTCTGGTAAACTTGTCACAAATCACAGGAGAGAGAGTTGACTTTCAGAAATGTGTCAGAAAGCACAAACTTCAGATTAAGCAAAAGTTTTTTCTCAAGTACATTCATTTTACGCATTCAGTTCCTTTTTGTTGCTACCTAATATTTTACCAGATACTGGAAAACTTTATTTGGCTGCTCAGAGAAGCTCTATGAATCCTGAAGAACCAGTTCACCTTTAGCAAAACACAAATTAATTCCATGTCTTAATTGTTAAAAAAAATCTACTGAATTGTCTTGAAAGGGACTTGTAAATATCTGCAA
>JAWWLV010000001.1:77525033-77584434 GCA_035041135.1 Platyrinchus mystaceus
TGCAAACCTCATTCACTTGCTGGTGCACTGGTTGCTTCCCCACAGCCAGTGGGATGATTTTAGAGACTGCACTAAGGAGAAGAGGCTGTAGTCCAAGAATGAAAAACTGTAACATATCCATTTCTGTTGGACAGCATCTCTATTTTTGTATTTGTTCAGATTCCCAGGAGGTGCAACTTCTCATGAATAAGAGGGCAGCAGAGCTAAAAGTCCATTTGCCTGCCTCTCAGCTCTCCAAAAGCACCTAAGGGAACTGGGACAACTAAATCCCTTCATCCTTTTAGAAAATCCTGTTTTCTTTCCTAATTCTGCATTCACATTGTCTGGCTGTCTCCCTCTTGCACCCAGTTGCATGAGCTATGTTCATGTCGTCTCCTTGCCTTTGGATTTCTCACTGATAAGAGACTTAGTTTTGTTGACTCACGTACTTACGTTTTACAGGGAATGCAGAACAGGTGGGGGTGTCTACTTCAAATGAGCAATGCCATTTCAGAGCCATTGTGTTTTAGAGTGATTTTGTTTGCTGAATTTCCATTGCTGTGCTAGTTGGATGTTTTGCTGGAATAGGTTTGGGCTGAGTCATTTTTCACAGCGATTGTTAAGGGCTCTATTATATCCTCTTTTCTTTTGTGCATATAAGCAACTGACAATTCACCTGCGGAAGCACAATGAGATTTTAATGGAGTTGGAGAATGGGATCAAGAACTCTCGCAAGCTGGAGACCTTTTGCAGAGATTTTGAACTACAGAAAGTTTGCTACTTGCCTCTCAACACCTTCCTTCTCAGACCTTTACACAGGCTTATGCACTACAAGCAGATAATGGAGAGGCTTTGCAAGCACTATCCTCCAAGCCACACAGACTTCAGGGATTCAAGAGGTAAGTTCGAGAAAAGATACCAGTTCTTGGGGTTGTGAAATGACATCCTACTCCTTTAGAGGTGTATGAATGGACAAAAAAAATATTTTTTTTAAGCGTACATTGAAAGAGGATTGAGTTGCAAAATCCAGCACTCAGAGCACCAGAAACAGTAGGTTTAAGGTTGTATACACATTATGCCACAGTCTGGGCAGGTATTTGAAAGAGAATTCTGCTGGGGGTTATTAAACACACAGAAATGACAGAGGGTTCAGGAAGTCTCTTAAACTGAAAACAGCTGGGAGATTGGGAGAGAGCACAGGGAACATACCATATGTGCTCCTCTTATTCCTTACTTTCCCTAGATCTGCTAAGAACACAAAATATTGGCCCAGGTGAACCCTTGCTCTGACTCAGTAGGGCTGCTGTTATTATGTCTTTAAGTGTTATTTGCCTTTTTTTCAAGACATGTAGTGTATTCTATTACCATTTCCATTATTTGTTTCAGGAACTCAAAGCAGCTGGCTTGGATTTTTTTTTCAAACATGAAAACATTTCCCTCCCATAGTCTGGACTTGCCATTTCTTTCTGATGATTCGTTTTCCTTCTTCTTTACCCCCATCCCCCACCCCTGTTGTAAGCTATGTATGTTTAAGGATAACTCTGTTATCTGTACAGTTAGCATCAGTGCAGATCCATGGAAGAACCTGGGCAGGGAGCAACACTCAGCATAACTGCTGCCAGCCAGAAGATGTAGCTGAGTTAGCTGGCTGAGTTCCCTCAGATTCCGTACAATGAGACCCACAGCATGCACAAAATGTGGAGGTAACCTGACCTGTGGCACTAGGAAATGCCACAGAGGTCTGTGACACTGAAGTGCTGTGTGGCACAGATGTTTGCCCAAATGTAGCTACTGCCTGAATGATCTCAGGGAATGCAGCAAGGTAGTGCCTTCATTTCCTTCAGCCAAGGCTAGATGACAAGGATGATGTGTCCATTCCCAGTGTGTTGCAGGCAGGGAGAAAAAAATGAATGTTTTTTTCAAGCATAAAGAACATCCCTAGAATGATTGGAGTTTTAGGAAATTAAGTCCTTTAGGAGAATCCATTCATTTGTGCCCTGAATTGACTCTAGAGTTCTTACGAAGGTTCCTATGGCTAAAATAGAGCAAACTTTGGATTCAGGTAATGGACTCTCTTCATTACAGCACTCCACCCTTTCCACTCCATAAGATGATTTCCAGAGTTCATGTGGGTAGCCGAGTTTGTGTGTGCCTGAGTAGCTTTACACTATGAAGAAGAATAGCACAAGAAGATTTGTGAAATGGGTGTTGCAGATAAAAGCCATATTTCTTTTTGAACATTCTTGTAAATTTTTAATAAGCACTTTATGAATTTGTCCATCTAGCTGCTTTGGCTGAGATTTCTGAAATGGTGGCTCAGCTCCATGGCAATATGATAAAGATGGAGAACTTTCAGAAGCTGCATGAGCTGAAGAAAGACTTGATGGGCATAGACAATCTGGTGATCCCAGGAAGAGTAAGTAACAGAGTTGTGATCAAGATTTGATGCAATTTTAAAGTATTAGGTGTGGTTTAGAAACCTGTTAATTAGCAGCAGCTGTTACATTGCCTTTCCTCTCACAAATCCTTTTCTCCCACCAAAAACTGTCAAATGTAAACATAATAATAATACCGTATGTCATGGTTTAACCCCCGTCAGAAGCCAAGCTCTGGCAGCCACTAGCTCACTCTTCCACCAGTGGGATCTGGGGGAGTTCTGGAAGGGTAAAAGCCAGAAAACTCATGGGTTGAGATAAAGACAGCTTAATAGGTAAAACAAAAGTTGCACGTGCAAGCCAAGCAAAATAAGGAATTAAGTCACTGCTTCCCGTGGACAGGCAGATGTTCAGCCATCTCCAGGAAAGCAGGGCCCCGTTACCCGTAACAGTTGCTTGGGAAGACAAACGTCATCACTCTAAACATCCCCCCTTCCTCCTTCCCCCTGCCTTATATACTGAGCATGATGTCATATGGTCTGGAATATCCCTTTGGTCAGTTTGGGTCACCTGTCCTGGCTGTGTCTTCTCCCAACTTCCATGCACCCCCAACTTCCTTGCCATCAGGGCAGTATGAAAAGCAAAAAAGGCCTTGGCTCTGTGTAAGTCCTGCTCAGCAATAAGAAAAACATCTCTATATTATCAACCCTGTGTTCAGCACAAATCCAAAACACTAGCCATGGTGAAAAAATTAACTGTGTCCCAGCCAAAACCAGCACACCACAGAAAACAGCAACCTTTAAAGCAGGAAGAGGGAATCCTTTTTACTGATTTTGTTAGGTTTGTCTTTTGTATAGATTTGGGTAGTTATAGGCAATTCCAAACATCTATTACAACAGAGGCACTAAAACTGTAATATTTATTACAGTGTTCAGAGCTTGAACAGTTGCACATTTCCTCATTTCATGCTGCCCTTATTGTTTTTTCCCAACCCTCGATGCTGGAGCATGAAAGGAAAATAAGACATTTGTTCTGGAGAACCTTCAGCCCTTTCACAATGCCCTGCTTTGAAACTCGTGGCCCTGGGGACAAGCAGTCTTTTTAGTCTACATGTAACATTAGGCAATAATTTTTGAGACAAGGTTGCCTTAAGTAAACACTTCTAATTGTGCTACAAAAATACCAACATCTCTTTTTTACTTGTCATGCTTTTTTAAGAACAAAGGCTTATTTCAGAATAAATGAGCCACAGTGTAATATTTGTAGCCTTTTTTATTTTCCTAGGCACACGTATCTGTGCATGCAAACTTGAGAGTTGTCTGTTGCTGAAATAGTTTCCTCCCTACTCCTTTGACTTTTGTGTGTCACACACAAAAGCAATACTTGCGGCAAACGAAATGCTGGGGTACGAAGTTGATGTGCCATTGGGAAGGCAGTGCTGAGCTCAGGTATTTCTGGATTTGTGGCTGTTCCCCACTCCCTCACTTTGCTTTTTCCCTGTCTCCAAGCAGCTGCCACAGCTCATGTTTCTTTCTAGTGTTCCACAGAATGTTCACATCCTTGGCAAATCCCTCAGGACATTTCACGGCCCGTGCATCTCTCTATCACATGAAATTAAATGCTGTCATCGGGTGTTTCTGCTACCCTATTCTATTTAAAGACCGAGTAGTCTTCCTGTCCTAGGAAGTTCAAGGAAAAGGCAGATGGAGGGGGGAGGCAGAGATCATTTGCCTGCCAAGGCAAGAAGCATTGGCCACCATGCTCTGGCACATGCCCAAGATGTTGCTGCTTCCAGCCCTTTGGCTGCTCTTCTGGCTCTGACTGAAGTCCCTGCCCTGGTGCAGGCTGGGCTGGGAGGCAAGTGCCACTGTAACCCCATCCTTTTCATGTTGTCCCAGAGTGGGATCTCTGCTGTCACCAAGCTGGTACCTATATTGGACATGAAAACGTCCCGTGGTTTGTTGTGCTTGCAGGTTACAGTGACCTGCAGCTCTTGTTGATGTGTTAACACAGCACTTGCTGGGTTAAGCTAAGCCTGCTAGTGAATATCAGATAGTACCATATAAATAATAATTACGATTAATACTCTTTGGTGACCAACAACAACTTCCAGTGGCCTCTCCGGTAACAAGGGACTACTGTGGTATAGGGAGAACCACCTCTAGCCACTTTTCCCACCCCTTAGCCCTTAAGTAATGCAGGTGGGGGGACTGGACACATCACAGCAAGCCTAAGGCATCTAGACTGTCTCTCTGAACAGACTGAATTTTAGACAGCCAGTTTACCAAGGTGGAGGTGATTCTGATGCTTTAGACAGGTTTTTAAATGCACAGTTATGAGTAGAATGGCCTTAGTAAGACTGTAATAAATAAATATAAACCTCATTGCAGAAGCTGGAGGGAGTGACTGAAAAATTTTAATTTCATGAGTTTCAGATAAGTGAAAGGGTGAGTTACTGCATAGTTCACAGTAACCCCAAGAAATACAGCATTTTGCAAGTTTCAGATGTGCTATTTTTCCTCTAATTCCATACTTAAACATTCTTAATCATTTTGATCTAAATTAATGTGCTGTATTATATGAGATGGATGGTACTGGGATAACTCGCACTTCCAGACAAATATCCTTCTTTTTTTTGCTGCTGATGGTGATGTTGAATTGTACAGCTGATTTTACATTGCTGTTAAGAGATATGTATGCTATATGCACCACAGAAGCTTACTAGTGACAAACCAATAACATACAGAGCAACTTACCATTAGTTTTAACGTCATTTGTGCCATGACAAATACTCATTCAAAACTGATGAAAGAGGGAGCTGTCTGAAGTTAAGTTTTCTTAAAGTTAGGTAAAGAAAATTTTGCTTAGCTGAATTTTCCTAAAATGAATGAAAGGAGTTTATCCTAGAGACAGTTACAAATGGAAAGGAATTATCCTATAAATTAAATTTTTAACACATTTAATAAAATGAAAAGTCTGGGTGACTGGTAGTCAAATCATTCCTATGACCAAGTAGTCATATTTATGTTTGCATAATAAAAAAAAATGTCATTTTTGCAGGAGATACTTTTTTTTTAATTTGTTTCCCACAGGAGTTTATTAGACTGGGCAGTCTTAGTAAGATGTCTGGAAAAGGTTTACAGCAACGGATGTTCTTTCTGGTAAGTAAGAAAATGGTTTTTCTTTATATAATGAAATCTAACTAGGCAACTATTAAACATACTGTTAGACATGAATTGTGAATTACAGTAAATATTTTTAAACAGCCTTATTTAAATTGACATAATGCATCACCTGTGTAGCTGGCTGTTAAGAATTTACATTTCTGTCCAAATCCAATGTAGCTGCTTCTTACAAAGATAAAACCATTTTTTATATGACAAGGTGAATATAATGGTAAAATATTACCTCACAGCACTTTGTCTTAGATAAAAGAAGAGTTATTGCAAAATGAAAAGTGGCACCATGGGTAGTGATTATATCCAGAAAAGAAGATAAAGAGTGACTTCTGGTGATATGAACAATAATCCACATAATGCTCTCAGAACATGTAACAGAACCAAATGTTTCCATAAACCATCCAGTTTCAGCCCACAGATGTCTGACATGTTGGTGGACATGCCTTTACCTGGAGATACATTTTGCAGCTCTTTCTCTAGGAAAGGTTGTCTCCTCTCAACATCACTCACAGCATTTTCAGGTTATGGTGATCCCACTCGATCTCTGATCCACAAGAGCTGATCAGATGGTTCCTTCTCTCTTCCTGGCCAGCTGATTTGCTCCCAAGCTCCCCATCTTGCTGATGCTGAACCCTTGGTGCTGGGGCACTGGAATACCCATCAGAGTGCATAGATTTTCTAATCCAGTGTTACTGGGTAAAACATTAAATAGCTAGTGCTGTGTGGTACAAGAGTACTTCCTTGTATGCAAAAGGTGAAGACTATACATGTGTAGAAAAGCTCGTGAGTGTGCTAGGTTTTACAAAGTGTTTGATATTAATCTTTCAAATAAGCCAAAGAAACAACCTGAAAAATCTACCTGGGTAGGATTACCCTCTGCCTTTAAAGACACTGAAGAGGAAGCCTAATGAATATGGTGCATATTTTCTTGCATACCAGTAGTTCTTGTCACCACGTGATGCCTTGTATAAAACATTAAAAATCTAAGACTAGACTCTCAAGTCAGTTGCTCGGACTGTCGAAGAAGTCTTTGATCTGTCTTAAGCACCAGAGTCTATTTGGAGGAAAAATCCCAGGTCAGTATTGTGGGATTCCAAATACATGTGTAATCATTGGCAAAATTAAATCCCCCTCTAGTGGCTGATCCACAAAGCTTCATGAACTACTGCAACTGAATTTTAGAGGTCTGTGGTGAGAGCTCTGTTTCACATCAGAGAGTATGATTTTCTTGGTGCAACCATCTGGTTTGAGAAAAACACCCTTTGACCCAGGTGGCACAGTGAAAACATGCCATTCATTTTATGGCAACAAAATGCAGACAGTCATTTGACATGCTTTGGACAACTGCTCTTTCCTACATGAAGCTCTACAAATTAAGATACTCAGTCTCTCCACCTTCGTATTTCAAACCTAAATCCGTCTACCTTAAAACAGCTCTCACGGCTTCCTTCTGAATATGAGGAGTAATAGACAGCCACTCTATTCGTAAGGGTTGAGTTGGACACATCTCTTGCAAATACTTATTTTTTCACTCAAAGCAGAAGAAAATGAAAGACACATCTTGATGAAAGACACATCTTCTGTAGCTTCGAAGTGTGGCAAAGTGTGAAACGTAGTACTCAGTTTCACTGCTGTTGTGGCTTGTTAATTCTGACACAGAGATCACAAAGGGAATATCAGAAGGCATTGGAAAATATACAGTGGAAAATTGTGGGAACATACCTAAAACTAGCTCAGAAGGAAGACAGGTGGTAATGCTAGGTAGTGGACTATTGTGGAAGCCAATACTTTGGATTCATGCATTAGGATTGTCATATAGTCAGCTTTTCTGTATTTACCACTCTGATATTTTTTTCCACATACATCCATGCCAACCACCATCATTCTAATAATGCTTATTCTTGTTTTTTAGTTTAATGATATTTTATTGTACACAAGTAGAGGCCTCACAGCATCCAATCAGTTTAAAGTCCATGGGCATCTTCCACTGTATGGCATGACAGTAAGTATTACAAGAACTTAAAGCATTTGTGCTTAAATGGCCATTTGTGGTCCCATCTTATGTGCTTGATGAATTTCTGCTGGACTGAAAGCAGCAGCCAAAGGGGGGTTCTCTGATTCAGAGAAGCTGGGGTTACATTCTACAGTGCCTGATGGGGCTGTGTTGGGTTCAGCATGTGTTCATGCAGCCTTCTGCACAAAGGTGATCATATAGCATAAGTGACAGGGAAAAAAGACGTTTTTGAGGGCTGCTTCCTCATAAAGCAAACTTCTCATGAGATGGGTTATTTTTTTTTCAACTACAATTTAATAATTATTCTTACAAGTAATTCATCACCAGTTCAATAAAGACACACTGTGCAAGGCAAGTAAACAGTACTGACAATCTGATTTCTATAAAAAGACCATTTCCTAATGTTTCCAGATCTGTATCTTAAAGCTGAAGTAGTGGGAAACTGGCAGCAATATATCATTTGGAGCTCTTGCAGCAATTCTTCTGGCACACAGCCAGCTCAAGCCAATAGGACCTAGTTATTTCTTCCTATATGGTTTCAAAAATATTTTGCTGATTTCAAAACACTTCCATTCCCTCCATTATTTTCGTTGGAACTTCTCATGTGTTTGTATATCTTCTGTACTGTTTTCCTGAGAATTAAGTTAGATCATCACTACCACAGTGATTGATTTTCTCTAAACACCTGCAAGGCTTCAAATTTTATCTAGCATTTCAAGGAATCTACTCAATTATTGATGACCATTTGACCTGAACTTGTTCAAACAGAACTGTGTTATGCTGCACTGTCCAGAGCACTCACCGCCTTTTTAATACACCCTTTTGTATGATAAATCACTCTTCTGATAAAAATATCACTATTTTCTTTGACACAAAGCAGATAAAGCCACACGGTTTAAGAGGTTTTGCAGAACTAACCATTCTTCCAACTTGCAAACCACCATTTTTTTTCTCAATACCTAGCTCGAAGTTGTTGTTTGTGAACATTTCTCTTAGTTTTCTTTTCCCAAATGGTAAGAGCTTGTTCAGTTCACAGTTTCACCTTAAGAAATACATACTTTCTGAAATCTGACTGCATCTGGGTTTTTATCTCTCAGATAGAAGAAAGTGAGGAGGAATGGGGAGTTCCTCATTGTCTTACACTACGAGGTCAACACCAGTCCATCGTTGTTGCTGCAAGGTAATCCAGTGAAGACAACATACACATGTGAACTGTATTTCTCTGCAGCTGTCACAGTGGGATAGAGAAGCATCATTTTCTTTGTATTTGCTCCTAAAACAATTTCAAAGGTATATTTTTTGTGAAAGCCACTTGTTTAAAAAAAAAAAAAAAGTGGACAGGACAAAACAGAGTGGCAAGTTGGAACCAAAATTAAGTTATCGGGGGAAAAAAAACCAACGTAGCATCTTGTGATTAAATTTATTTAATTTAAAGTAAGATCAGCTTGTGATTATTTCTTAGAGTTTGCTTTCAGCCTGTAAAAAAGTGAATAAAACTTGAATTTTCATTGTTAGTACCCGTGCTGAAATGGACAAATGGACTGAGGACATCCAGATGGCAATAGACCTTGCAGAAAAAAGCAGTGGCCCTGCCCCAGAGCTATTGGCGAGCAGCCCACCTGACAATAGTAAGTAAATGCTAGACAGTAGGTTTAACTCACGTTTGTCAGTATGATTGCTAATTGCTTCTAAGGAAAATGGTGAAAAATGCTGGCCACAAGTCAAACTGACACATTTGAAGTTGATTTATATTTATATGTATAGATATATTTGTAGATGTGTCATTTTAATGTTCTCGTTGATGTTAGCAGAATTTTTCATTGAATAGAGAAGTGACTTAAGCATAATGATTCCAGGAACTATATAACCAGATTTGGGCAGTGCCTGTCATTGGAAGGTATTAAAACACCAACAAAGCACAGTAGTTAGTCTTTAATTCTAACACTTGCAGAAACACATTAATAAATATATAAAATATAATAATCTACTTAAAATCTGCACAAAATTTCTTCTAAAATTGTGTTTTTAAATTAGTTCACAATACTGTGGACAGAATTGATTTGTTTAATTTTTCCAATTATATATGTTGTTGCATAGAGGAAGAAAGATGCTTTTTCCCTGCATTTCATAGAGTCTCCTGATGAAACTACTGTAGACCAGGAATCTGAGGACGACCTCAGTGCATCCCGCACCTCACTCGAACGTCAGTCACCACACCGTGGCAACACTACGGTGCACGTCTGCTGGCACAGAAATACCAGTGTTTCAATGATCGACTTTAGTATTGCTGTGGAGGTATCTGCCTCAGAACGATCTGAACTGCAGCTCCAGGCTCGCTTTTGAATGACAATTTCCTTTTTGCTCCTCCTTAATAAGTGCACTGTTCCATTGTCTCCTTCTGGGGAAGTTTCAGGCACACCTACTGACCTGCCTCCCGTATCCTCGAACGATGGCATAAACCATCACTCAAGAAGCATGTATCCACTCCCATAGTGCACCTCTGTAAAATCAGTTAGAGCAGTAATTTTCATAGAATTAACTGTCCAAAAAAATGTTGATGCCCTTTAAAATTTAAAGCAGTTCAAACTATCTTAATGCTTTCAGTTACAGATGCATTAAGTCATTGCTCGAGCGGAAAGGATATTGTCTTTAGCTGCTGCAGCCAGAGTTTTTATTATGTGTATTACTAACTTACTTTCTTTACCTAGCCATCTTTTCTGGAACCTTTTATCATTGCTCAGTCTCATCTGCTTTTTCTTTATTTGCGTTTTCCACCTCAAAATAAAACCCCTTTTTCCCCCCTGATCACAGCTAAGCCAATTTGATACACATTTGTTAATTCTGTACTCAACAGCTGAGGTGCAGACACTGACTTTTCAAAGACTGAAATAAAAGTCTCCTAGTTGAGTGTAGGTTTTAGGCTGAAATGGTAAGCCTGCTAAGGTGTTCTTTCTTCATCAAGAGAGTCTCCAGGGAGCTCAGAGTACTTTATCACAGCCCTCATCAAATGGAAATTAATGTTCAATGAAAATGGAAAAAGGAATCTTAAAGCTGAGTGCACTTGCACTCAAGCAGCAACCCTCAGACATCAGGCTGCCCTTGCTCTAGAGAAGAGGTATTGATGCAGAACACAGAGATGCAAGGACAGACATATTACTAGTTTGTGTAACCACCTCCGGTTTTAAACAGAAGCTGAGTTTGTTGATGAAATATGACAAGGAAAATTATTCCATACTAGAAAATGCTGACTGTAGAGCCTCATTTCAATCCCACACAGGTGGATTTTCCATTGTTTATACCCTTATATCCTGCAAGGAAGTAATAGTTCAGCACAGGACAAGGTGTCATATTTTTCCCTAAAGCAGAGGGCTTATTATAAATAGATATAAAACCAGTGACTCATTTTAATGATTAAAACATTTAGTTAGGCAAATCTAACTGAGATCAGTGCTCATTGTTCCTCATTTTTGTTCCTTCCCCATGCCTCAAATGAACGCAAACAAAGCAGTGAAGACCAATCACACCCTGGAGACATGTGTTGTTCTGTGAAAACATCTTCAGCTCCACTGCTGTTCCATGCGTGGCAGGTTACGCTCATGCTCACATCATTCTGTCGGTGCCTCTCACTTCAGCATTATCGTTTATTTTCTTTGTGTCTCTCCCTCCTTTCTGTCTCTCTTGTGGTAGAAGATCCTCTCTCTGTCAGTGACTGTTCCTCCCTACCTGCTGGACTGATCAGTGATCAGCGGCCTGTTTCCATTTCATATGTCTGCTGGTACCGAATGCAAAGCCTGTCCTTTTATGATATCCTCCAGAGTAATGAGGTAACAGAAAATTAAGGAGTACACGTGTAACTTAGGACAAGGAGGCAGCAGTCCAGATATCAGAGAATGAGATGATAAAGGCTTTAACATATATCCAAGGCTGGTGACAACAGAACTTTTTAAGGATTTGTAGTAGGTACACCAGGACCTCCAGGTTTTGACTATTAAGCTTTACACATTAAATTATTGCCTTCTGCATTATATAAATAGAATGATGTAAACAGCTGTTTTGATCTAGGTGAGAGCCCTTGCAGTCAACAAGGAATGGGAAGTCATTAATAACTCACTGAGAACTCCCCTTCATTTGCAGAGAGCAATGATACTGCGCTTTACATATTCAGTATGTGAAGAGCAGTTTCTTCAACCAGCCAATAAATACATGTCCTTTGTTATGGCTTCCTCCTCCTTTTTGTTAAACTATCCAAAATCCAGCTAAGAATAAGGTTAACAGTCCTTGTTTTTGAAATCTTCAAAAAGTTACCATGTGAACTCCCTGGGTACTGAGAGCTCAATCTCTATCTGCAACTCTCAAGTATGTCATCATTTTCTCTTACATCACAAATTCACGTCAGACTTTCTGTTTCCATTCTTTTTAAATATCATTCTAAAAGAACAGGGTAGGATAATAAGACTTATGTTTAGTAATAGATTACTGAAAGCCATCTCAATTGAGAAAATAGTTAGTGTAGTAGCTTTGAGATTTTGAAAATAAGCTGCAAACAAAAAAATATTTTACATAAACTACTACTTAGCAGTAATAAAATTCAGAAAAGTATGTCCATCCAAACAAAACATTTTCATCTACCACAAGGTCAGGTACAACCAGATAAAGTCAAATAATTTTTCTTACAATAATTAAGCTGCAAATACCACTGTTTTATTTGGCTACTTTTGATCTGTTTCAGAACCAGCTGTCTGGAAACCTCCTAAGAAAATTCAAAAATAGCAACGGGTGGCAGAAGCTTTGGGTGGTGTTCACCAACTTCTGCATGTTCTTCTATAAATCGCACCAGGTAACCTACTGGGCAAGTGTGTGTGCCTGGAGAAGATGTTTCAGGCTTTTTTTCCTAAAGAGGGAGCAGAGAGAAAAGTGGGCATCAGTCATGGATGCTGTAGGCGGGAGAAGCAGGTGCAGTGGTCACAGCTACACACACAGCCTTCACTGCCACTGGAACACAGAGCAGGGCCTGTTCTCAATCTGCTCTCGTCAGTTCTTTCCTGAAGCTTTCAACAGTCATGGTACAGATCGTTCTTAAAAGTACAGCAGAGGTCACTGCTCCTCAGAAGTTGTGGTGTGAGCTTAAATAAGACTTTTCTCTTGCACAAATTCTGAGATTATTACAATTAAAACTTATGAACTGGAGTATATTCTACATGTAAGAGGTATAAAGAAATAATTTGTTCAAACATGCCATGCTGTGCCATGCAGTGAAAGGACTTAAGCAATGAACGCTGCTGGGTGGCCAGTACACTTCTAAAGGAGTAACAATGCCAACAATGAACATGCATGGTGTCCTGATGATGGTCTGTAACAATGGCCAACTGAAACTACCAGGCAATTAAGCTTATAAGTATATAAGCCTGGTGCTTTTCCACACACACATAGAAACACAGTGATCTTTAAATAAGTGTGTATCTCCCTGCCATTTACTTATGTGCTCTCTTTAATTAAGAGCATTTGATCTCACAGCACTTTCCATCATATCTTTTCAGGACAATCATCCTTTAGCCAGCCTTCCTTTATTGGGATATTCACTTACTATTCCTTCTGAATCTGAAAACATTCACAAAGATTATGTGTTCAAGCTACATTTCAAATCCCACGTGTACTACTTCAGGGCTGAAAGTGAATATACATTTGAAAGGTAAGTTTGTCTTCTGTGAGAGGAAATAGAATGGTTTGGGTTGGAAGGGACCTTAAAGATCATCTAGTTCCAAACCCCTACCACAGGGGCAAGGATACCTTTCACTAGACCAGGTTGCTCAAAGCCCCATCTAACCTGGCCTTCACAAAGTATATGAACAGATCGCAGGACTTCTTAGGAGCTCTTCAGAATTGCTTTGCTCCCTCTAGCACGACAGCATGGAAAATCCACACCTTAAATAAAACTCCAATTTTTCACAGAAGCAGCTGTTCCTACTACATATTTATGCCACTTCACCATGTAATTTTTACACTTCCCACTGAACTTCAGATACGTGGAGAGCCAGGGAAAAGGCACTACTCCTCCTAATTTGTGGTTTGTGGTTGTTCACACTGGGAACTAATTTAACTCTTTTATATGAAGCATTAAAATGTCAAAAATCCCAAAATCCTTATCAAAGAAATGTATTCTTAAGTTTTAGCCATGTCAGTCTAAAGCTATAAATAAAACAAATTGTGGGAAAGAAGTGTTATTTAACACAAAATCCCTTTCTCAGTTCTAGGAAAAAGTAGATATTGCAGCTAAAGTACATTTTTTCCACTCTCAAATTAAGAAAAAAGTTTTGGTGTCTGCAGAGCAAGTAAAACCCCTACTAAGCTCATGAGTTTTGGTTCCCACACCTGCTGCTTATTCTCTCTAAAACTCGTTTCTGTAGTGGCTGTCATTTAGATCCTCTTGACTTCAGATAGAAGTTAAGTAGCAAGTAAGATGCTCCTGTGGACACTGGAAATAAAACCGTACAACAAATAGTGCAGATTAGATCTCTCAAGAAATCTTCCCTTGGGAATTGACCATTCTTTTGTTTCTGTCCCTCCTCGTGCCTCCTCACAGATGGATGGAAGTGATCCGAAGTGCCACCAGCTCTGCCTCACGCACCCGAGCTCTGAGTCATAAAGAGCCTCACGCCTATTGATGGCTTAACAAGCCGCCGTGTTGATTGTCCAGCAGCTGCTGATTTTCTAGAGGACATTTGAAACTTTTCTCCCTCCATGTTTAGGAAAACGTACGATTTGGTAAAAGAGGAGAATAAATATGGTTTTGCAGAAACTTTCACAATTCATCGGCAAAACTGTTTAAGTTCTCTGTATATTCAAACTAGCTTACCATCATCCCAGTGGCTGCAGTTCGTTTCATGTCTAGTATTTTGTCATTCTGTGCTGTTTTTAGCTTGTGCCAGTATTAAAATATTGTCCTTATTAGAGTGCCAAATGCCAAAAGACTCTTTGTTGCCTCAAAGATTGCACCTAAAAAAACCCCAGATGACTGAAATCTGAAAACTTTCTCCTCTGAGGCAAACACTTATTTCTTCTCTTTTCATAAAAATATATTATTTTTTTTTTTACCATGTTAATCTCTAGACTGCTGGATTTCTAAATGTAGATGGACTTTCACAGTATAGAATATAATTATATATACAGTGAGCAGTCTAACAGGAATGAGATAACTTTCAGATTTCATGGTTTTTTTCCCCAGTCTTTCTACATTTAATCAGCGAAGATTTACTAATTTTCTACCTTTAACAAGGAAACAGTTTACAGCTCATTCTCATTTCCCTTTGGGGTTACAAATCCATGTGGTATAAATAAAGTATAGGATTCTTATCTAACCATTTTCTTGGTGCAAGTTGACCAAGTTACCTGTTGGCTTTGAAAAGTGAATACTACTTGCAAGATGAAAAATTTTTAAAATAATCCAGTGCAATATTATTTGGGCTGTTAATGTACTGTGAATGGTATGTACAAGAAGAAATTAAAGGCTGTGGTGACATTCTGCTGTTTGTTTTACGAACTTGAAAGAAAACTTGTATGCTACGAGAACCGCAGCTACTTGTGATTCATTTGTAGAGCGTTTCGGTAACTAATTTGCTCTAAACTGAAGGTACTACTGAAGCCTGAAGTTTTCATCCTGCTTGCTACACATCCCAACCTGACTTTCAGTTTCTTGTTGGAATTTCAGTCTCTCCCTCTCTCCCCTGGGGCTCAGTAGACAGAAAGCAACTGCTACAGCCTGCAGCAGAACTACCCATTTCACATATCTGGCTAACAGCAGCTAGCACAGCATTTTGGATAAGCTGGTGGCCCAGTCAGAAGGTTGGCAGCACTACGTTTACTAGGCTTAGATGCTTTACCTTTGTGTTTTAAGAAACACTTTGTCATGAGGGTGATGTAGAATTTCCATTATTGGAAGTCTGATATGCTGATAACACACCTATCGCCATTATGGGCCTTTGAGGAAACATGGTGCTAGGCAGAGGGGGCCTGAATGTTGATCTGGGAAATGAAGCAGGGGCAATTCTACCCCTACTTTGTCTTCATCTAGCTATTTGCTTTGTTAATGGCTTACCTGTGTGCAATGTATAAAGCAACTTGTTACAGCTTTGCTCACAACAAAAGGGAATAAAATACCTCACAATAATATCGTATATATTCCTGTTTCAAGACAGTAAAGCTTTCTTTGTATTACCCCCGACTCCAAACAAAGCCATACACGTACCTCCATCCAAGAAGAGGATGGACTCTCCTAACCCCTTAAGACAAGCAGCAGTCCCCACGGCCAAATCCAAGCGCATCCTGACAAAGAGGAAAAAACTAGTTCACTGGACTTCCTTCAGCTGCAGGTAACGTCCTGAGCAGGTTATGTGTCACAGTTGCTTTTTTCCTTAGCTACTGCCCCTGACTCTCAGTACCGATGCAATAATCATACCTACCCTCTACAGCACGACCTCTGGCTAGGATATGCCGAAGGGCAAACTTAGAACATAGGTAGGAAAATCTAAAACCCTTTTTCCCAGATGCAGGCCCCACTGCCTTGTCTGTTCCAAACCAGTGCCCCTGCTCTGTAGTGCCAAAGCGAGTTCAATCAACTCAGTGAACCAGTAACGTACAGGAACTACGGTGCTTCAGGACCGACCAGGAATGTGAACAACAGTCTCTGTAGTGAGGAAAAGAGGAAATAACATGGCACAGATGAACAATTATCCAAGCTGCAGCCTTGTGGACCTGGAAAAACAAAGCTGAAGAAGCGAGAGGACGTGATGTTGCTACAAAGTAAAACACTGCAGATGTGATCCCTCCAAAATTACTATCGAGCTGTAAAATAGTATCTGCAACACCTTACAAGCCAGTCATCTGCCCTTTAGAATTGTTATCCTAACAGTGAAAAGATTATTTTTTAATGGAAATTATATCGAGGGCCATGCCCTTAATTCAGCCAAAATTGAATTTTAGTTTAGATCCCTGAGGCTTGTTGGATACAATCCTCATTACTGCTATCTGCTGCAGAAGTTTATTCTGAGCTTTCAAAAGAAATAAGGTAACACCTTTTCTCACTATGTTTAATTTTCATACAAAAGTAAATTTGGAAAATAAGGTAAAGCTCAAGATACAGTGCTATTCATCATAACAGCAGGGACCAAGCTAGGCTGTTGATTCAACTCCAGAGTATCCACCTGATTCATCATTTTCCCCTTTTTGTATTATCTTTTCCCTATAGAAAAAAAGGTTTAAAATAAGATTTTTTTTCCTTCTCTACCAGTGTGATTTTTTTACATCCTTTTTTTAAAACGGAACCATGTGAACTGCTGTCACTTTGCTAGCATTGTTTTAGTTCTTTATTCCCAAGGTTAACCCAAAACTGAAATGATGATAAGAGAATAAAATCAACTGTGACAGCTGTATCTTGCAATCAGGTGAAGTCCATGTGTATGAATAAAATTCAGTGTATAGAAAGCTGTAATAAACATCCACTTATTTTTGACCCTGATTCACATCATATTGCTGCCTGTTTAGCCAAGCAGTGCCTGCAGACAGGCAGGGTCACTGAGTGCCGGGTCAATAGCCATGACTAAACACACCACTCTGAGCATCAGGAGAACCTCAGACTCATCACTCCAGGAGATTTACTCTTGGTGTTGTTATTATTCACCATGAATAGGTGCTGCTTTCAAGTAACAAACAAATAAAAACAAAACAGGAACTTCATTGCCATTGGAGGTTGCACCACACACAATGGGATCAGAAAAGCCTGGACTCCTGTGGACTTTTTTTTTCCACAAGACTACGCATCTCCACTGTTTATATGCTGTCTAATTTAACCTTCATTAAGATGTATTTATTAATATACCTCAAGCCTACCTGTTTTCAAAAAATTTTAATTAAAAAATGTTGACACCTCAATGCCTTTGTAAATTCAGCTGAAAGCAGCCAAAAATGACAGACTGAAAGACAAGTTAGCAGGTAGGGGAAAACACTGTGATTGCAGAAATCTTGGTAAGTCTCTGACTAAAGAAAAGAGGAAGAAAAATTTGTTTTAGAGACAAAAATCAGATTTAATAGCCTGCCATTCCATCAGCCAAGAGCAAAACAGAGAATCAAGACCTGAAAAGCCCAGTTTTGACCATTCTGTCTTTTTATACAGGACCAATTACATCATCTTCTCCCTCAAAAGCAAACACAATTATGCATGTGCAAGCAACTCCAGTTGCTAGAGCACATGGACATCCCCTCTGCCCTGGGGGCACAGGAAAGTTGGTAGGAGGAAAAGGAATAATTTGCAATGTGCCACACATACAGTTTTTAGCAGCTGAAAATAGTAATGAAGTATAATTACAGGTGTGCAGCAGTTTGTCACCAGTTAAAGGTTAAACCCTTGGGGGTTGCAATTTGATGGGAACACTTCATCAGTTTCACTTGGCTGGCAGGATGGGGACTACAAAGTGGGGTTTAAATCGTTGCCATCTGCAAATGGTACAGATTCTGAGATAATTACCGCTAAAAACCAAACACCAACTTATAAACTTTCTGCTTACCATTACTGAGACGAGGGCAATAACTGCGCTAGAAAACCTCAAGAGCATCCCTTCTTGGGAAGGGATCCCAAATCTCATTTTACTGACCACTGAGGTGTCAACACTTCATTAAACTTTTCCTTCTTTATTTCTAGGTCTTGTAGTTTACAAGGAGGTTTATTTTGTTGGTGTAGAGTGACAGAAGTAAAATTTAGATACAGTGCTATAAACAGGCAGCGTTACAGAAAACAAGATATACACTTAAATCGTCCTCTGTAATCATGCTTTAATGGTGGCAGGAAACCACTACAAACAATTTGTCTATGGCATGTGCTCAGTGCAGTTACAAGCACATCTGCAAAACACAGTTAAAAAAAACAAGCAGGTTTGTGCTAATACCATAAGCTCCTCCCCAGCAGCTTACAAAAACGATTTGTGATTGCCCTGATCCTTGCTTTACACCTGTGCGTATCAGCACTCCAGATAATCTTCAGATGGTGACATTTTGTGAAGGCAGAAATGCATTTCCTTCAAGGTAAGGTTAATGTAAAACTACTACAAACTGGTACCACGCTGTTTAAAAAGTAATACGGAACGTCATGTAAAGTAGTGAGAGCTGGACGAGAAATTGCACAAGTACATTAAAAGGCAGAAGAAGGGGTGACGGTGGCTACAGTAGGATGTGAACTCGCACCGTGCCAGCTGCTTTGCAGTGAAGTGCCAATGCCCCCAGCCTTACCTTTCCCCTCCACCTGCCCCTCCTGCACAGTGGGGGCAAAAACACCCCACTTAGTCTGTTCTGTAATAATTGGTTCAGCTGTCTGTACCCACACAGGCACACAGAGAATGTTTGGAGCTGCAGAGGAACCGTGGCACTTGGAGAAAGACCTGCTTCATTCTTACACCAAAAACACCTGTGCACTAGTGATCATACCATCATCCTCCAATAAACTGGCCATCAACTACAAAGTGCAACTGCAAGGAAAATTAAGTAAAAAAAATAGATTACACATCTGATACTTACAAAAAAGCAAGCCTTCAGTTCAAATAACTGATTTTATTGTTTTTAAACAGTGAGTTTATTTACTGCCTAATCATTAAATCCCTGACAAATAAGCAGTTCTACTAATTTAAATGTTTGCATAAATAGAGATAGCTTGTCTTTTAGTATAGTCAAGACTGCGTGAAATACTACCTGCACAGAAAAATCATCAGTGCAACATCATAACACAGACATGTTTTTAGGATGAAACAACCTCTCAAAAATATCAATACAATTCTTTTTCTCTGAGAAACCAAGGCGGTGCTTCTTTCAAATGAAGCTCCTTTTCTGTTACTAATTTTCTGTTACCTGATTTTTAAAGCATCAATACTTTTCAATAGCAATTGATTGTACTTCTACATTCAAGATACAGCACACTTTTTTTTTCAGTGAATCTCAGTTTAAGATAGTCTATATTTAAATAATCTATATATTACATATAAAAATACACATCTCTACCATAAATGAGGTCTTGTCTTCTTCTAAATGCCCAAGCCTTTTGGCCAGCTGCCCTCACTGCAGGTCTTACTCATCTTAAGCTCCAACATATTCATCAAGCAAATTCTGCCACCATCTACTCAGAGAAGTATTTCCTCAACATACACTCCTGGAACACAACTAAAATGTAACTCAAAACATCTAGGTATAACTTTTCAAATGAGTGTTCAAAAAGTGCACCTTAGCATTTGCTGACTGAGAAATTCTTAACCTTTAACAATCAAGCCAGAAGCATAAATTTAACTTTCTTGCTACGTCTCAGAGTTCTGTCCATCGCCAAGTAAGCTTGCTTAATTTAATTTCCAGTCCTTACATTAACAGATGACTAGGGAATAGCTTATGTTGATCAATTTGTATTGCCAGTGCAAACACACCTGTTGATTTCCGTGTGCTGTGACAGCACACAGACCTACTGAAGGGCTGAATGTTCTAATATTAGACATCAACAGGTGAATTTCCCGCTGGGCCATCCATATTCAGATGCACGTTTCACAATAGCAGTGCTAAATTTGTTTCCTCAAGGATGAGCCTATCCTTAACACTTAAGAGCACATAAAACAACACAATTAAAGATCTTAATCAAAGACGAGTTATAAAACATTGCTCAAATTTATGCACTGTTTAATTTACCTTAAATTCCCTCAGTCATAAAGGAAAGTCATTACCTCATTAGCTGGCAAACGTGCTGTGTCGAAGAGCATGGCCACAAGATGAACACACATTCACCCATTTCTTTCAACTTGTTTCAACCTGGGCAGAAGCTTCCTAGCTCTGTTTGCAAGACAGTGTCCTCTTACTGTTAAATTCTTAAATTAATAAATTAAGGCTATTAATATGCATAGACTAAGGGCTACCATGGAGATATGAAGTCCTGCAGAGACCTCACCAGCTTCCAGAATCTTTAATGAACCTGAGCCTTTTTGTATCAAGCCAAATAGATATGCCAATACTTTTAAATGTTAATCCTTTCTGTTCCAAAGTTCCTATCTATATCAAGTAAAAAAAAAGAAGGAAAAAGAAAAAGATTAAAGAGGTAAGTTACCTCACTGTCTTCACTGTCATGCAAAGCATAAAATCATCAATTTCTTCATTAAAAAGAAGGCAAAAACGTTCTCTTATCTACTGGAATAAGAAGCACCTGAATATAGTCTTGGTGAAACAAACCAAGGTAAACCTCAGAGTAATACTGTGGGGGAAAAAAAATAAAAATAGCAGCTACCTAATGAACTGTGCATGTAACTAATTAACTAATTTACTATCTCTAAGATCTATAAAGCCTGATGTCAGCTATCTAAAAGCCTTCACAGGAACAGTGGAAATTTCAAAATTCAGGATTTTCAAGAAGTAACTTTTCTCTGGGTAAGCAAACTAGCACAAGGATAGCACATAACACTTGGGCTCAGTTTTGCAGCCTTTGTCCAATGTCTGTCACTTTTGGTAAAGAGATGCACAGATTGAGGCAGCGAGACCAAATATTGCATCTATGGATAATTTTTCTTCTATGCTGCAAAACATTAATTTTAACAATAAAAATAGGCATGATGAAGAAATACTTGCCACTGCCTCAGAGTCAACACCTTAATGAGATATTTCAGAACAGATGAAGGGAATAAAGATTTATTTGTGCGAGCATTCAAACATGTTCAGGTGAAAAAAAGATTGTATCTGAATTTCACAAGCTTCACAAATATCTGCTACTAAAATTGAACAATAGATAGGGTTCAGAATTTGCATTGGCACAATTTAAAATTGAAAATATGAAAGAGCTCATTCTTTAGGAAAACAAATAATTTAAATTTAAAGCTTCAAAAGGCAAGGTGTATGAAATTTAAAACAACCATTATTAGAAAGCCAAGCTCAGAATATAGATAAAAAGGATGAAATACTGGAGAAACGGAATAAAATTATGTCTGTACTGAGGTACAAATAGAAGATTCCATAGTACAGGATTAACTCTTTCAATGGCAAATACTTCACATACAAAAATCAAACCAAGATTCACTTATCACATAATTCAAACTTTACATGTAATAAAGGCAAGGCAATACTCAGTTATAGCCTGTCAAATATTTACCCCACTAACACTATCTACAAAAGCACTTGACCATTTTGTACACAGTGATTCCTTATGCACGTTGAAAGGCTTTCTGTTAAAAAAGACATTATATACATATCTGTACACAATTCCAACAACCATGCTCCATCTCCCAATGGAATTCTTAAAGCAAGATACCTGAGGTTTCTCAATATCTTCAATTTCTCTATCACAAACCTAGATATACATTTCAGATTTTACAAAAGGACACCTCCCTGGAATATGTGCATTATCATTTTAAAAAATTATAGCTTTAAGGAGCTGAAAAAGACTGCCTCCATCAAAAATACTTAATTTTCACTCTTGCACATTTAGGAATGTTCTTCCACCAAAGGACTTTCCAGAGACTGAAAGGCAGAACAACATTAGAGTGTGTGCCTTCAATGCAGACACTGTGGGATCTCTGTTGTCTTAGAAAAGTCAGGAAGAGTATGTCAGTAGGATGAAGAACTTCCTCCAGCTAGTGAATATCTGAAAAGGAAAATAAATAGTTACTGTTGCAACTTTCAGAAAGGTGTCCTACAACAAGCAGCAATGAGAAGTTATTCCATTTTAGGCTGCTAAAGTTCCAACCTTTTTCCTTGCACAATGACACTCACCACTGCTACCATACTTCAAAGAAAGAGCCATAGAGGTGAACAACATGTGAAATACACCCTGTTAGAGTATCACTGCTTTCCTACAAACAGCAGCAACCTGTGTTTAAGTGTGTTACTGAGCAGTATATAATGATGTAAGAACTCTGTACAGTGGGGAAACATTCAGAGATTCCAACTTTCCTACTTTGCAAGTTTACATCATAATCTTTCCAAGATATTACTGGGACAGGAAACCTGAATTTAAGCAGATTCTTAAGTCAATCAAGGAAAGAAGCACACATTTTAATCACATTAAGTTTCAGTAAACTTTATCATGCATCCAAGATCAAAACTGGAGGGAGAAGGTAATTGGATTTACTCCAGTTACTGGACACCATGAGGGTCCCGATTAATTCATTCAGACAAACTTGCAAAATCCAGCTCTAACCAATCATAAGGGGAATGAAAATGTTATTAAGAAATGTTGTTGAAAACCTATTTTCTGGAATTAGCCAGCAAATTGAGAGGCTGTTATAAATGGAAAAATGAAGGACTTAATAATGTAACAGAGTGTATTTCCAGTAGCCTTCAAACAAGAAGGAACCATCTTTTCAGGATTTGACTAGCTCCAAAAGTAGCTTTATCCACAAGGGAAACCTACTAAGCTATGGATGGTTCAAACTCATTTTTAGTAGGGTATCATGCCACTCATTTCTTTCACTCTCTTGCTGGAAGGAGTGCTAGTCATGATCCCAATACTAGCTGAATATCATACCTGAAGAGACAGTTCACCCAGATGTGACTCATCAACAAATATTCTCTATGAATAATTCTTTAGCTCCTTCAAAAAGAATGAAGTGCCTGCCTCCACTGTTCCAAGACATTACGACCAAGAAAAACAGTAACAGTCAAAGGAAGCAGAAGAGAAGGAAAACAAAATGCTGAATAGGTTTATAAAGGGTTCTGACATCTTTCTCTTAGGACAAAGATGCTGACTGTTGCTGTCGGGACAGGAACAAGTAAGATCATCCCCAGCATCCCCAAAAGTGCCCATGTCTGGGCACTGTCTCCACATGCTCATTTTCAGCTTCAATTGCAGCATGAACTCTTGGAGGTTCCCGGTTCCAGGAAGGTCCTGTACCAGATTGATAGAAATATGACACGGAAATATTGAGCTGATGAAAGACTGAATTCAATTTTGGAACTCCTGATGGAAACAAACTGAGATGGAAGCTCAACTCTTTTTAAGTCTGCCAGGATCAACTGAGACAGGACAGGACATCTGTCATTAAGAGTAACTTCAGCACTAGAGATGCTGACTGGGCTTCAAGCAACAAACATGATTGCTTTGCAGATTTCTTGGCATTGTTTTTACTGAATGAGAAAATGTCAGCCCGGCAACCCTCTGCTTTAACTGCAGAGGTGGTTATAGACAGTGTAAAGGAGACACCTGCTCAGGATGATCTTTTTCAGCGTAGTAGTCCGTGATTAATCACTGCCATGAGTTTTTTCAAGTACCAAGCAATCCAACCTGGATGGTGTAAGATTCACAACAGTTATGGGTTCCTGGATTCAAGGTTGCATTTAAAGCCTCTTGGGGTAACAATTCTGAAATTTATACCCGTCATATTTTCTTGTGTAGTGTTTAAAAGAACAGAAAATTGAGTGTTTGGTAAGAATATATTCCTAACTGAGGCAATTAGAAAATCTCATATGAAATTTGGCCTTTTGAAATAAGACCAAATGTTGGTTTTGGAGATGCCACCAGAAGGCCATACATACTGCCTTTAATAAATGAACAAGGAACCACTGACTCTGTGACTGAAAGAAACAGAGACCAACTGAACAGTCAGTTTATTCAAAGTGGGTAAAAGGAAGTAAGAGTGACACAGAGCACTCTCTGCAACATACACCCAAACACTAAGAAAGCCTGTGTGTCCCTTATGTGAACTGCAAAGGGAAAAGGCTGTCCAGTCTCATGTGACACACAGTATGCCCACCAACAGGATGAATGTACATATGTGCTATCACCTGAAGCTAGAAATTAGAAGTACTGATACGATTATATTTTTTTTCTAGTAAGCAAAGATAATTGAACAAACTGCAAGCACAAGTGGTTTCCTTCTCTATTAAAAATATAATTAATTCTTCCAGTCTCACACAAGTCAAACATTTGTAGAATCAAACCCATAGTGAAATAGTTTCATTACCTCTGAAGCCTCTGCACAAGGTGTGACACCATGTTATCTGCAATGCCTGGACAAGCCTCTTCAGCTAAATAAATAGCCTTTCTCAGTTCTTCTATGGAGTCTGTGTTACCACCACACACTTCACTCTTCTCTTTCAACTGGAAGAAAACCAGGAAGAAATATTCATAAATATTCCTATATACAATACAATGCAGAAGCTTGTTTGGAAGCCACCATCAGGGTTCACAATGTCAGGATTTGACTTTCATCACACATCCTCACATACTGAAGACTTTTTTTCATCCCAAAGTTGTCTTTGTAGCATTTATCAGGATGTCATTCATCTTTGCAAATCTTCAATCTTCACACATCCTTTTCAACATGCTCACAGTAAAAAATTATGAGAAAGTTTCCCAAGGTATTTACCTGTAGCTGTTTGGCTTCAAGATGTGCTTCTTATACTTTATTATACATACTTGCACACCTATAGCTTACATGTGCTACACTGCAGGAGTTTTACCAACTTTTTAACATAATCACATCTTCATATATTTGTCTTTCCCTTCATATATTCTTTTTTAAATTTGTTTTTAAGTGTTTGGGAAAAAATACAAAATATTCAACAAGGGAACAAAATACAGTTTCCAACACTGAAATTCAAAAGAAGTTCTTGCTGATCTAGTCCACAGCCCTATCTTGGAACTTAAAATTTGTAACAGATGAATATATAAAGCAGTGTCAAAAATAAAATGCTGTAATCCAAACACTTACACACCTTTTTCATGTTCACTGCTTTAGGCTAGCATGGTTGATGTTACTACCATCCATATGAAGTACTGTTAGAAGTAAAATACAGATCTCAAAAGCAGACACATGTGAAAGCAAAGGGCAGAGCTAAAACTTAACACATCAAATTCAAAATGGGTTGTAGCAATCTTAGGTGTCATTCATTATATTTTTCATTTTTTTCAGAGACATAAATCTTGCCTTTGTTAAGTTTTAAAGCAATAACTTACCTCTGCAAATAAAGGGGATATAACTGTAGACAGACATTGGGATAGGGGCCTCTTTGGGATATCCTTTTCCTTTAAAGAAAAAAAAATTCGGATCAACTTATTTTTCTGGAAAAAAGCATCCTCATTGTATTCCAATTAAAGACAAAATATAGTTCCAACATGCGACCCTTTATGAAAAATATGTTTCCATATATATATATATATATATATATATATAAAAGGCTGAATTAAAATTTGAGGCTGCACCACCTCAAAGACATGCAAGCTCAAAATCAGAAGGGGAAGAAAACCCACAATCCTACTTAGCACATACTAACTCACAGACATGCTGATATTTACTAGGTTCCTCCCATATGATACAATATTTTTCTTATATTTGTCCAGGTAGAGGCACATTCTATTCTTTGCTACATTGTAGTCTTTTTCCCGAAAAGACCAAAATGTCTTCCCCAAAACTGGTTTTCGTTTACCATACAGAAGGAAGATTTTAAAAATACAATATTGCCTGGTCTTCCTCCAGTGATGATATTTCACAAACTAGAGAAATATTAAGGTATGCATTTTGTCAACTACAGAAAGAGGGCACATTTACAGAATACCCAAACTTCAAGACTTACTCAAAACGTTTTGTGAAAGGTAAGTGTAGTACCTACATTTTTAGCAAAAGTTTTGAAAGTTTCACAATTTAAATGCTTTTAAAGGCATAAAGTAAAAATCACCCCACTAAATTATTAAAGTCAATACTTTGAGCACCTTGTTTCTTTGCAACTCCAAAGGCTGGGCTGCTCCATTCTCTAGATTCTTGGGGTCTTTTTCTCTTATTGTAAAGATCCACTCTTCTGAATCACTCCCACCTGAAGCCTGACCATCTGCTTCCCTTCAAGGGAAGAAAAAAAAAGAAATGCATAGATTTTATTACCTACACCTTACTGTTCATTCAATATACACAGTAAACATAAAAACTACAGTCAAGAACAAGATCAGATTCTATTGTGCAGGCCACTAAGTATAAAGACAAGTATGAAAAGTAATGTAGTTTATTTTCTGGGTAAATTAAAAAAAAATCAAACAAAGATACTTCATTAAATGTAAGGAAGTGAGGCTGTAAATTTCCCAAGTTCCATTAACAAATAACATGTAGTGTTTTATTGCTATCTGAAAACTGGCTTTAGCAGAGTACCTCAAATCATTAGGGAAAGGGAGGGGGAGAGGAGTGCAGGAATTAGAAAACTAATTCACTTTTTTTGCTTAGAAAAATAGCTAAGACACTAGCTTGGAATACCTTTGTGGAAGACCATTCATTCCCAGTCTGTCAGCAAGGTAAATTTTCCATTTAAAAAAAACTGGCTTACAAATACAGATACAGCATGGCTTTAATAAACTACATTACCATCAATCAATCTTTTGCCTCACTGTTTGTGGATGGCACAGGAATTTTTTCTGTAACTCCTGCTGAGTTAAACGAAGAAAAATATTTATGCTAACACTAATCAATCACTGCGACACATTTCTCCTCTCACTACTATAAATATCCTTCCTAAGTTCATTTCTTTCTGATTTGTGAATTAAGCATGATCTGCAAGAAAACCACCAACTGAAAGGGGATCTAGTAGCCACTGTATAAAAAGTATTTAGTGCAGCCTACTAAGTCAAAACCCATATGACCAGTGTAAGAAAATTCTCCAAGATTTCTGTTTGAAGTCATATAGAACGTCTGTTTGTCACTGAAAGAGGTGGGTCTACCTTCCTTATATACATTAGCTCTAGCAACTTGATCCAACAGAAGAAATATTTACTGATTTGAAAAATTAGTATTCCAGCATGCCAAATCAACTCACCCTTTTATCACATCTAATGCAAGGGCTGCTGTGAAAGCAGAGGAGGGGAATCCAGGCTTAGACAGAATGATAAATTATCTCATGAGCCCTTAATAACAACTCTAGTTCCACTATTCTCCTATACCAGGCTATCAAAGTTGGTCTGATACTCCACAGGAACAATGAACTGTAATGTCAAAGTTCTGTTAATAACTGATCTGAGAATAGATTTAGGACTAGTAACTAACTTTCCAAATTAGCCTTGGTTTGGGGCTCAAACTGTGGTCACTGGAAGGCATGAAGGCACTAATAATGTAAACGAATATAAACCTGTAATGTCACCCAAGAAAAGAACAGCCTGATGCTTGCCATTAGCATGTGGCCTGGAATTTCAGAGAATAGTCATTTTTTTTTTTTTATTATGAGGAATTTAATGCATTTGTGAATAAATTGTGGCAGCCTCTTCACTTGATTTTGATTTGCACAGTGCTACTTGACTTTGCAGTGTGAGACCTTCTGCTTGCTCAACAGCTGGCTTATGTCTAGGAAGGGCCCTAGACCCCACATAAAAGAGAAAGTGGTACAGAATATGGGTCAGAAGAATTGTTCTCAGTGACTGTTACTTCTATGAAATCCCTTGCAATACTGAAATTAAGATTTTGGTAGTTTACCAAGGCTGCTAAGCTGAAAAGCTAAAAATAACGGAACACAGGAATGTATGTGCTAAAAATAACTACTTGGCTCCTGTATTTACAAAGGATATTTTACAGACTCATCAAACTTACGTATCTGAGTCATCAGAACTGGAGTCATCGTGACTTTGTTCAGACTTCCATCTCTTGTGCCTATCAATGAGGTCAGTCAGATAAGAAGTTTTCTTTGAGTTTCGTAAAATGAATTTGTGTTTTAAGAGCTCTTTTGCAGTAGGTCTCTTAAAAAAAAAGAGAGGGTTTTTTTTTTAATGCATTTGAGAGTGTTAAGTGACTCACTATAAAAATGCAAAGAGAAATCCAGACTTCAGTCTTGATAAAAATGAGATTTTAAATACATACAGTATCTAAAAAAAAAATGCATGTCCCATATGTCACACTGTATTAGAAAAGCTGAAAAGCACTTGCTCATTTAATTCATGCAAACCAGTCAAGTTCTCTACTATACACTGATAAACAAATGAAACTCACAAAGCTTGGGTCCTTGTTTAAGCAGGCCTCAACAAATTCTTTAAGGGATTTACTGAAGTTTCCTTCCAGCGTTGGTGGATTGTTCTTAGGAATGAGGAACAAAACCTTCATTGGATGTAATTCTGAATGAGGTGGCTCTCCTTTTGCAAGTTCTATGGCTGTTATGCCTAATGACCAGATATCTGCCTGTAAGAAACAATGCTTTTAAAATTAGGTTGGAGAAAGCTTAACAACTGAAATAAAAGGACAATAATAATAAACAGTAATGAACAAGAAAATAGGGATAAATAAAACCCAAGAAAGGCAAGTGAAGTAAATGGAAACAACTGCTCACCACCAAATGACAGATGCTCAACCAGTCCCTGAGCAGCAGACCCCCACCCCACTTTCCACCTAGTTTTATTACCCAGCACGATGCCATATGCCATGGGCTATCCCTTTGGTCAGCTGCAACCAGCTGTCCCAGCTGTGTCCCCTCCCAACTCCTTGTGCACCACCAGCCTGCTCACTGGTGGGGTGAAAAGCAGAAGAGGCCTTGACTCTGTGCAAGCACTGCTCAGCAACAGCTAAAACATCCCTGTTATTACCAACACTGTTTCCAGCACAAATGCAAAACACAGTCCCACACCAGCTACTGTGAAGAAAATTAATTCTACCCCAGTCAAAACCAACACACTTGTAAAGGTAGATTTTTAAGCTTTACTGTAAATAATTTCATATGTAAATTGGTTTTGTTATCATGGTCTATGTGGCTAACCACATAAAATAGAGCATAAAACAGTTCTAATAAGTAGAGTTTTAAAACTTTTTGAAATCAATACTATTGCAGTTATAACTGATCTTGAAACACAGATATTTTCAAAAAGCAATGGCAGAGTTTTTATAAACTTGCATTTTATCTATCATAGTCAAGCACACTATGTAAGTATGGGGCAAGCCTCAAATATTTACATACAGGAAAACATTATAGCATGCACAAGATTTTTCCTTAACATGCATTTGCTAGTACAACCACCAGAAATTTCATGTATCAGTGAATGCTGTCTCCCTCGATACAAATCCCATTGCAAATCTGCCTGAAGTAATGTGAAGTAATTCATTATAATTCTCTATGTTCAGCTGAAATCACACACCTAAAAGTCAAGAGAATGGATGAATAAACTCATCAAAAAGGTGAAAGAATACCAATTAAAACTTTTTATGTTTTGGTGGTTTGTTTTTTTTTTCTGTTTCTTTTTAAGTGAAAGCAGAACAAAGACTTATTCTCAGGAAAACAGGAGAGATCTGATGTGAAAACTGTCTGCTTTTACTCCCAAACAGACCATTTCGAATTTTGCTATGTTGTAAAACAGTAGAGATTTCATTTAACACTGCTGTCCTTACTAAGTATCTCCCAAATCCACCTGTGTCAGCCCTGTTGACATGCATGGTTATTTTTGACTAATACAGGACCATGAGCTGACAGCTGCAATGTACACATCCATTCCACCATCACAGCTACAAGGCCTCACTCAAAACAATCTCCTCCTTCCTTGTTCAGACAGTATTTTACTGTTAAGAGCTTAGTTAATTTTGCAAGTAAGTATGAAAAAAAATTAGACTCATTTAGCATACCAGTGACTTTATGAAATGACATTTTGTTAGCACATGTTACAGAACAGTTACTGAGCACAAAGGATTACATAAGCATATGAGCCCTGAGTTTCATTTATCTTAATTAGCGCATTGTCAGCTAAGTTCTCCTCAAGTCTAATTGCGAGTAACTTCCCTCTAGCAGGAAAGCTTTCCTTGGTTATGAAAGAAAAACGTCACCTGGGAAGATGAGTCTTAATGTTAACTACTGAGCATTATTATTTCCAACTTATTCAGGATTTCAGTTTCTTAGGAGGGAAGTGTGAAAGCCATATAAATGGATAAATTTTCTTCTGCCAGACTTTCAGTCACAGATGGAACATGTGTATATAACATAAATATAAACATCAAACTTACACGTGTATGAGTGCATAGATATCCACTTGCACATACACATATGTATATAAATACTTCATTTTTTCCTCTTATAACTCTCTATTGCTAGTGACCTTCCTCCACGAAAATGAATGAAAAAGTTCACCACCTAAGTCCAAGATGGGTTTTGGAAGCCCGTTCCTGTTGAAAACATCAAAAATAACTCCTCCAAATTCCTCTGGAACCATATCCTCTCCTTTCACAGATAAAAAAGGATCTCAAAGCAGTAAGCAGCAATCACAGGTGCCTCCAATTAAGCATTTCTAGGATGCTCTTGACTGTGACAACAGAACTCCAGAACAAGCATAAATCAGTCCTCCAAATGGAGAGGGATAAGCATGACCTTCAGAAGTGATGACACTACATCGGCACTAAGTTTTACCACGTTATGATTTTTACAGTTTCAAATCTTGCATAAAAACTCTTCTTCAAGTTCAAATAACTGTCAGCAAGTCACTGGTAGCTACTGTGTATTGCAGTACTGCCATGAGCCTCTCCTCTTCTAATGGCTAAAATTCAGTCTGACTTTGAAGCTCTTGTAAGTCAAAGAAAACAGGCTATGTGCAAGAGAAAACCATCTTAAAATTAAATATCTATTTTTCTATTACAAGTTACATAGTAGAAAGGACCGAGGACTAGATAAGGGAAAACTGAAGCAGGTAAGAAAACCTGCTTTCAGATGAAGAAAGGAATCAAAACAGGAAGAACTACTGCCAAAAACTAGAGGACTGCCAAGGTTTTATTGGGAAACCCTTACACTTGGGAACTAGGAGGATTCAACGGGGCCAAGAACAAAACGGAAACACAGCAGCTACGTAACAGAACCTGCTTGCACCTCTCTGAGGTGATGATATGAAGAGGATGGTCCTGTTTAACACCTCTCAAGAATGGCCAGCTTATGGAAGGAGAATGAGATTAGCTTCGGATGTCTGTGTTCTCATGTATGCATAAGGCTATCCTAAAACAAACAGGCCTTCTCAAGTTTTTATTGCACAGCAAACTATTGTATGTGCAATTTAGTCTGTTCTCTAAGTGCCAGAATGTGCATAGATGCATATAAATATCTCTAGTTCATTCAAAATGTAAGCTGTGGCTTTCTAGAGAACTCATTAAGTATCCAAGACCTTTTTATGTCCCTGTGGCATTGCAGACTAAAACAACCAGAATGCAAAACGTGAGGACTGAATCATGCTTTGTGCAACTGATGATCATTTCCAGGAGCCAAACCTCAAGAGGCAAAAAAAACCAAACCCAAAACAAAAGCCTCCACCGTCCAAAAAAGACGTTTACTCAACCTTTAAGTTGGGAATTTAGGGTTACTTGAGCTTCTAAAGGCTCTACAGAGCTTTGCTTGTTATTTTTAAATAGCCTCTCTAGAGAAAGATACCAAATTAGGGATGTAAGCAATACTGCAGCCTAGGCCAGAGTCAGTCTTGGCAAGTTCCCTACATGCACAAGGGTGGAAAGAAACACACCAACTTGTCTTGTTGCATGATGAGCTCAGGGAAGAACATATGGAATGACTGCTAAAGAAAGCTGATCTTAACACAAGTGGGGCTTGAAGGTGACCTGTGTTCCAGATACAGAGCTGCACCAGTGGGTCATGGTGTTGGGCAAAGAGCCTTCCCTGACACCATCAGTGTCTTGCTGAGCTAGCCAGACCAGTGTGGGGGAGGGAGAAGGGAAGGGCAGCAAAGAGCTGTATATGTAGCTCAGCCTAACAGAAGTATAAAAAACAAGTAACCAACACAACAAACTTTTTGAAAAAAGAATAGGCTTAAGCTGGCTTTAATGCACATATTCCTTCCTGGCAACTAGGGACATGCAGTGCCATACTGGTGAGAATATGGAGAACAGTAATAGGAATCACATTTCTATTGTGATCCAACTATATATTACAGTTGATATATTGTGTTTGTGTTGTGATTTCAGTATGCTGATGACCACTCTGCTAAATCAAAATCTTGTGTATAGATCAATTGGATACTAAACATTAAACCCCCCCTGTACGGCATATCTAAGAGATCATGGTCAGGGTAGCATCGACCTGTGCAGCACATTCTTCCACAGATGAATAACAGCACTTTTAAACAACACTTTCACACCCACCAAATCCATATTCTGCAACAGTGTTGCTGACTATTTTTTTCTAAAAACAAGTAGAAGAATACTACCATTTTGTACATAACTGGTGTTTTCTACTTTTAAAGAGCCAAGAATAATCATCAGCAGAGTGGGATAAAAGATAATGGGATGTACTCATCAATACTGTATTATTTCTTGCCATCTGGATTGGCTAATAAACTAGGAAACTTGAAGTTTGGATACGAATTAGGAAATCTTTCCTCACCAACAGCTTTTAGCTGCTAGGTGTCATCAAACACACACTCCTCTAGACACAGCCAAAGTTATTAGCTACATTCTGAAGACCAACCTATGTAATTCAAGTTAGAAAAGGACGGGACTTTGGCTAATGCCTTGAAATACCTTACCTTTGAATCATACGCCGATTGCTTTATTACTTCAGGTGCCATCCAGAAGGGTGTTCCCACAAAGGTGTTCCTCTTTATCTGTGTATCCGTTAGTTGTCCTGCTACTCCAAAATCTGCTAGTTTTACTTCTCCTTGTTCAGACAGCAATACATTAGCAGCTGGAATAAAGAAGTGGAAATAGCAGTTATGAAGACATTTGACACCATTTGACACTGTAAGGGTGTTCCTTTACATTGCATGAGCTGTTATAATATTCTTTCAGTACATTAAAAAAAAATTTACCTTTAATATCTCTGTGGATTTTCTTTTCTGAATGCAAGTAATCGAGTCCTTTGAGGATCTCCCTCAATATTGTAGCAATCTGAGTTTCATCAAGTGAGCCAGGTTCTAACTAGGAGATACAAGGAATGTGCAAATATATTTTAAAAAGAGAGAAACAGAGAGAACAGAAATAACACTGACTATAAAAAGAAATTACTCCTTTAGTCGTCCCTCAAAACTTCAGTTTGCTAACTTCATAGTGTGAGACAAAACAGAATATTCTCTTTAAAAATACACAGTTCTACACTAAGTGGCCTGGTGAACAAGAGGCAAAAAAATAATTTATCTTTGTGGTCAGGTCATGGATATAAACACTGCCTTTGAAAAGCATCTATATTGTAATCTGATTATTAACATTACACTGAACTTAGATATGCAACTCCACATCACCTATGTGGACCCAAATCTCAAAGCCCAAGCAAGAAATTAAGGAATATAAGGTACTACACCAATCACAGTCTATGACTACATACTGTGTTGGATTTTGTGAAGCTCTCTAAAACACAGCTCAAGCCAGTAGGCTGACAGAACATTACATATCTTAAAGTGTTAACCTTTTTCATATAAAACATAAAGTACAAATGTGCTAATTGTTAGAATCAAAGGCTCCAAGTAATTATTTTTATTAGAAGAAGCAGTAGTGGTAGGTGATCACAGAGCTCTTTACATCTGATATAAATTCTAAAAGTGAGAATACCACTAACTCTAAACAGACAGAGGAAAGGTCACTACACTCAGAGAGGTTCCTTAACCAATAAGGGCATTTCAAGAGAGACACTGAAACTTTGTGTCCAACAATTAAAATTGGAAATATTCCCGTGTTCTAGTTTGCTCCACAACAGCAGTCACTGAAGCACAATCAAAAGGTTATATCTCTAAAGCTTCACTCTGTGAGAAGGAAAGCATTTCAGTTAAACATTAAAAGTGGTACATCCCTCAGAAATCCTCATCTATTACATAGGAACAGACACAGTATTTCGTTTCATATTTGCTTTATCTTTGTAGCTTTAATTATAATATTTTTTGCTTTTCCTTAGCTTTAATAATACACACAATATTACCACTCCCCGAAATCCACTAAGACATTCTCAAAGCTTTGCTCTGGTCAGGCTGCAAGCACCACTTCAGGACTTGGTAACACGACACATCTAATGGGGGAAAACCTCTTATGTCAGATATCAGCTCAACTTAGTAAGGAGGAAGTAGTTGAAAACAGATTAAGTCTGAGAATATTCGCACTTGTACCTCAGTCACAAACTTAAATTACACTCAAAGTTGAACAACAATGGACAAAGTACTTTGTCTTGTGAGGTGTGATTTTCAAAACAGCCAGTGCATATTCAAATACAGAAAACACCAAGCTAGCATGACATGTCTACACTCAGAACACGGAATCCAAGGTTCCCATTAATTCGTGCCTTGAGTCTGGAAACGTGGCAAAGCGTGCCAGTTGTCCTACCAGATTCCAGCTGAAAACAATAACGTGCATGTTAGAACTAGGAAAACATGCAGCAGAACATAAATTGAAAATTAATGAAGCACACAAAAGGTGCTTAATATACACTTACATGATGATTTCAGTTCTGTAGTGCAATTTCTTCAATAACATTTTAAAATGTAACCACAGACTTTGTACTATTTCTAGGCAACAAACTTAAACACATGGTTATCACACAAGTGAAACGTGTGTGATGAAAAAAAAAAGAGAAGAAAATATGGTAACATTTTGTTTTTTCATTCTGCTCTTTTGTAACTATAGAAAGAAACTAATAAAAAATTTATAAAAGCAACCCCAGTTTCTAAATGCTTTTCTGTCAGGGGAAAAAAAAACTATCACAACCATAAATAAACTTTCTTTATCATATCTTTATGGGGAACATTATGAATTTGTACACAATGACAGAATTCCTTCTAACAGATGTGGAAACTAAAGGTATAAATGGGTTTGAAAATGCACAACTGCAGGAAGTTCACATTTAATACTCCCTCTTGTCTTCTGGATGCGACCAGCAGAATCTCTTCACACTAGCCTCCTTCCTTTCACTCCTTCCTAGTTGTCCCATTTGACAATTGCAAACTATGCTACAGAGACATTCTGCCTCTACTGGTATAGCAATTTTCACATACTTAAAACATCCATTGTTATTTCTACTTTTTAAATCCAGAATAAATATAAGATGGTGTGTGATTTGGGAGGGGGTTTGGGTGTTGGGGTTTTTTTCAACAGCTAAAGTGAATGACAGCATCCTGTTACAGAAAACACAATCTGCACTGAACCTTGGGAATCCTAATTCAAAACTGGGTACTCCGTCCCAGGGGCAGAATGAAGAACTTTGCTCTTGTTAAATTTCATACGGTTTGTGATTGCCCAGTCCTCCGGTAATCCAAGGCTCTCTGTAAGGCCTCTCTACCCTCACTGGAGTCCACAGCTTCTCCTACTTCTTTGAAATAATTTTATAATACCATTTTTTTTAATAATTGAAGTAAGACTTCAAACAGGGAACCTTTTGTATAACTGATTAGGGAAGCGGGTGGGTGGGGATGATACATTAAAAGGTATACACTAAGAAGAGTTGTGGTGGCAGAATTAAGAGACACAAAAAACTATTTTCAGTCACTAGTGCTCTCTGGCTGACTGAAGATTAGCACTCTAAGATGTTTATACCCTGCTTCCAATATTATGTTGCTTAGTTCCCTTCCATTTATATAAATAATCAGTCATGCCTCATGGAAAATAACATTTTTCTGGCATTGACAAATACTTTTCTCCTTTAGTGAAGGGAAACATTGCCACAGCCAAATGACCTTTTATAGTTTCCAGAACTATAACACAGGAAAATAATTATGTGAGGTAAAGTAACAAAAACCCATGCATTATTTACTTACTAGATCAAGGGCAGAGCCTCCACCCAGATATTCCATTATTATCCATAATTTTGTATCCTGCAAAACAAAAAACCAGTAAAAATGTATATAAGTTTTAAAAAAAAAAGTAGTAAGTTAATGGGACTTGTTCCATTCTTTTTCTGAAGAAAGCATCTGTAGTTTTGAAACACCACTAACATTTAGCTGTTTCTCAAAAATATCTTTGGATTATTTACTCAAGAGCGAATGCATCTCCATGCGTGTGTGTTTTCAATTTAACTCTGTTCCTCCAAATCAACAATAGGAAAGGTACTTCCCATTTACCATTGTGTAAGAACACAGAAGTTCATTGCTTCCAAGTAACTGATGTATACTTCATGTCACATCCAAACTCACTTCAGGGTACCTCTTTTGTACTGATACTAACACTACTAGAATATAGACAGTATCCAGTGAAGAAAAAACTTCTTTTCAATCCCTACCAGAGAGTCAAGTAGCAGCAGAAAACCTCTTGCCTTTATGCTAACTATAACTGTCTAAGCATTCTGAGCATATTAACTCCCAAAAGCCACCCAGCTCCTTATTCTTATCACATTCCCTTGTGCATTTTGCAAAAGTGTCTTCTGAGACAAGAAAGATACTGACAGAGGCCACTCAAAAATGTAGGAGAATGCATTTTCATTTAAAAATTTGATTACAGATATTCCAAATAATAATTGTGTTACATAAAACATATTCCTTTCCTTAGAAAATGCCTTGATTTTATTATCTTTATTTGTACAGATACTCCATACTATTTTCTTTAACAAGTCTGACCCCAATCTAGGTCAAATTTAATTTAGAATTTATTCCTCACATTTCTGCATTGTTTCATGGTCTTAAACAGTAAGCTGTCTCTAACCTAGCAAAGAATTCCTGTAAGTTTTCTCCACTAATGCTTACGCAGCCAATATATGGTACAGAATTTTGAAAAACTGTGCTCGAGAAACATGAAGCAAAGTAGTAATTAAGATTATTTAAGCTGACTACAGCAATTTACTAGCTCCAGCTAGTAAAATAAAAGCTAACAACAACATCAAGCTACTATATTCCTAAAGGAAAGCTTGGTACATATTATAGGACTATTTCACACAAGATATACAATACACCATGCTAAGACAGAGACTGGACCCAGTCATTTCTTTCCACTCTTTGCAGCATCCTATTCTCAAATACACTAAGAGAAGCAGTTCATCTTTTCCCTGCAGTACCAGCCTTGATAAACATAATAAAGCAAGGCCACAAATCTACCAAAAACATATTCAAATGAAATTGCTGCATGGAACATACTGGGTTTTGGTTTAGTTTTTATGATAATCAGGTTATATTAAGCTTTGTTAGTTTTAACTCTATGATACATACCAAACTTTCACAAGACTTCCAGTATAAAAACATAGGTGTCTCTCAGAGCAAGGAGCATATAAATAGCAACAATATTCATTTACTTTATGCTACAGAATAAAACTTCATGTAAAAATAACAGCTCACAGCCAAGGCAGCTAAGAGTCTGAATACTCATCTATAAAGATGGATTAAAATTTTTAGAAAAGTGATAAATGTATTATAGAGCGTAACTTCTAAATCCCCGGGGGGATTAAAATTTTAGCCCTTAGGACTCACTTAAGCTTTTTAGTCATTATTATATCTGTAGTTCCACTGCATCTGTCCCATCTCTCATCTCAGAATGCACTTTTTTTCTTCTTCCAGTTATACATATTGTACTGTTTCTAGGTAAGACCCTGCATTGGGTTCCTTCGTCATCCACTGTTTTTAACATACAGATTCAGGAATCAACTCATGTTATTTGACAAACACAGTCCTGTTAAAAACATTTTTAAAAGAGCAAGAACACATTTTTTAGGAAGAGTCATTAAAAAATATAATCTATGTCAGTATCTACATCTTGATAATGCTTACTTTCTGCAGACACCACGGACATTTCAAGAACTGTAACTCATCTTGAAAGAGTCCCCTGCAGCACTGAAATACTTATTTTGCTGCTAAGAGTTTTTCAAATTTTGCCTGTCCCTTCAAGGCTCCAGGTCCTAACAGTTTCAGAACAAAAACGCTTCTGAGAGGTGTCTTATAGTAAGCCATTTCATCTTCAGAAATCTTACTAAATTCGATCAAAATTATATATATATATATACACACATATTGCTTCAGTCTGATAAAATGTCTTTGAAAGCTGCATGAAATTTCCTGAATATTCAAACTTCATGTGACTGCAAAATTTACATTTAATAGTAACTTAAACACAAACATGTCAACTGTATCACTACCTTTTAGTTCACTGGAAATGCCTGGGTGGAAAAGAACAAAGCAGAACAAATAAATCCCCTGACCCGCTAAAAAATAGGGGAAAAAAAAAAAAACCACAGAAGAAAGAAAGAAAAACAAACAGCCACAACACCTCACCAAGAGGTCAACAAGAGATGCATCTTCCCTTTTCTATTACCTCAATTACCTCATGATTTTAATGAGCTAACAACTTGAAATAAAATATAGTTTCCCAAAAGAGAAACTCTCCATAACACTCCTAAATTCCCCAGCTGAAAATTAGAAATTAGAGGCAGAAGATAACTAACAAAAATATTCAAGGATATAATTTTAATTACATAGTTACACAATCATGTAACACAATTACACAACTGCAAGTTATATTATTCACAGTCTTTTTAAATCATCATTTATCCTTTCAATTCTTTTTCTAGTTCGCTTAGTCTTTGCTCCTGAAACTTTCATCAACTGCTTCAAGCCACATGTCTGAATTTACAGTACAAAAGCCATGGATCCAGTGCAGTCAGTAATTCTACATTTGAAGACAAGTGAAATGGAAATGCAGTTAAAACACACACACACACACACACAGCTCTATGTATATCCCAGTGTGCAGCTAAGTAATAGCAATCTATTACAATCATGGCATCTGTAGTCCTAGATTCAAAGTGATTTTTAGTACCCTATGGTTCCTCCGTGCCACAGAACTGCTACTCGACTTTATTGGTATTTTGGAGAGTTTTTTCAGTTTTCATCATTCATATGAAGTATCTGAACAGATGTCATTACTACAGTAGCAAACCTTACTATCACCTTTCACTAATTCTTGCAGGATTTTTTGGTTTTTTAGCTTTCTTATTTAAAATCTGCACACATTGCTTAACAAAAAGACACAAATCATTTTGGTGACGCAGCTGTAACAAATTTTTTAATATATATTTCATCATAGAGACAACAGCCTACATACACCAACTTTATGCCTGTGGTGGGTTGGATGGTAGGTATCCCCCAGAACCACTCTGTCACTCTCTTCCTCAGCTTGTACACAGGAGAGAGAATATAGTGAAAGGCTCAGGGGCTGAGGTAAGGACAGGGAGAGATCATTCACCAGTTAACCTCATGGGCAAAGCAGACTCAATTTGGGAACGTTGGTTCAATTTATTACCAGTCAAATCAGAGTAGGATAATGACAAATCTTAAAACCCAAATCTTAACCCTTTCCTCTGCCCCCTTCTTCCTGGGCTTTCACTTCACTCACAATTTTCCCTACCTCTTCACCCCTTGAAGGCACAGAGGGACAGGAAATGATCACTGTGTTTATTTCATCACACACTGTCTCTGCTGCTCCTTCCTCCTCAGAGGGAGGACTCCTCACAATCTTCCCCTGCTCCAGTGGAGTCCCTCCCACAGGAGACAGTCCTCCACAAACTTTTCCAGCTTGAGTCCTTCTCATGTGCTGTAGCTCTTCACAAACTGCTCCAGCATGGATCTCTTCCATGGGGTGCAGTCCTTCAGGAACAGGCTGCTCCAACGTGGGTCCCCTGCAGGATCACAAGTCCTGCCAGCAAACCTGCTCCAGTGCGGGCTCATCTCTCCATAGAGCCATGGGTTCTGCCAGGAGTCTGCTCCACTGTGAGCTTCCCACAGGGTCCCAGCCTCCTTTGTGCACATCCATGTGCTCTGGCATGGGGTTGCCCATGGGCTGCAGGTGGATTTCTGCTCCCTCGTGGACTGCCATGGGCTGTAGGGGGACAACCTGACTCACCATGATCTTCCCCACGGGCTGCAGTGATATCTCTGCTCCAGCACCTGGAGCACCTCCTCCTCCTCCTTTCTCACTGACTTCGGGGTCTGCAGGGCTGTTGCTCCCACTTATTCTCACTGCTCTCTCCACCTGCAGTTGTGAAGTTTCCCCCCCCTTTCTTAAATCTGCTTCCCAGAGGTGCTGCCACAGTCACTGATGGGCTTGGCCTTGGCCAGCGACGGGTCTGTCTTGGAGCTGGCTGGCACTGACTCTATCGGACACGGGGAAAGCTTCTGGCAGCTTCTCACAGAAGCCACCCTTGTGGGTTCTGTGCTACCAAAACCCTGCCATGCAAACCCAATACAAGGCCTTGTAACAACAGCACGAGGCAAGTAGTGCGCTACTATCAATTGCCTTTGGCATCACCACAGCAACAGGCCTCCTTCTTTCCTTCTTTTCTCAGTATCTCTGGCATGCTTCACATTCCCTAACACCTACTGTCACTTTCCTTTTTAAAGCTGCCCAAATTCTATTTTTGCCTGAACTTTTCACTTTCTTCTGTATATATTCCCCACTTTTGCTCTCAAAAAGAACACCAAGCACTAAATTTTCTTCCATAGCCTAGATTAGTAATTATATATTACACATAATCACTTATATTTTAAAGAAGATACTACATTTATATACTGACACCAGCAACATTCAGTGCTCCATTTTAAGATCTGAAATAAGACCAGCTTTCTTCATTTAAGCATCAGCCACAACAGAGCACTGAATTTTCTTCCAAATACAGTGAAGCCAGGTGAGTCATCAATCCAAATTTAGGATTATTATTTCTCTACAAACTTAGATGAGCACATTAATGAGGGCACGTGGAACATTGCCTTTTTCACAGTAAGAAAATGAGTTTTTCCTCTGATGCCATGAAACTGAGATAACTAACAACTTTGGAATCTAAAAGAAGTTCTGTTACAAAAAGGCAGTCTCTGTAAATCCCTTCTAAAGTATGGTTGCTCTTTTTGAGGTCTGACTTCTGATTTTAACTCTGGAATCACTCAAAAAACCTTACAATTGCAGCTTTATCTCTAATGAAGTTTCCTCCATTATAACATGAAAGTAGTTGCAAAATAAGTGCAACTACAACACGTAAAGAATTTCTAATATGTAAAAACCAAAGACTATACACTAAAAAAAAGGCCATGTACAAAAAAACCTCCTATAGAATCTCAAAGGCACATTTTAACTGAAATCAGACAAACATAGAAGACATACAGAAACAAGTAATCAAGATCAAAATATTTGTTCTTAAGTCCTTATGAAGTTAAAAAAAATCTGAATAAACATTGAGAGATACTTTGTATTTCTTTTTCTCCTACATGAAGAACATACACATTTTTTAGGACTGTGATATTATACAGGAGAGACTGACCTAAAGCAATCAAGCTAAGTATGTATAGATGAAAATGTTTCTAAATCACCTTTCTTTAGGGAAGAAACGATTACGGAGGAAAATATAACACTGAGTCACAAAAGAGAAGGACCAGAAGGACTTGGAAATAAGTGCACTGAGTGATCTGTGCAATTTGAAAACATCAGTACAACAGTGAGCATATGTTTGTTTCTAATTATAACCCCACCTACTGTGAGAAAGAGAATTTCCCATCTTATATCTGTTGCGAGAAAAGGTGTTTCTCACCTTAAATTTATGGTACACAATTATCAGCAGAACAGAGGGTATTTATAAATATGCATAAAAAGCTTGCTTAGCTATGGAGACGAGCCATGTCCAAATTCCACTTAGAATCTATATTTACAAGCATTTTAACTTACATCAACAAGCTGAAATTATGCATTTGATTGAAATAACACAACAGATTTACTAATCAAAGAATTCGCTTAAGTTGATCTATATACTAAAAGTTTTACTATCACTGGATTAGTAGAAAAACCTGGAGTACTGAAGAAGAGAAACAGAATACCTTGGACAGAACCTCAAACTACTCTGAAAAGAACAAACTAGTTCCAAAACTGAAATGCATTGCATAACATGATGTGTTTAATAATCATCTCAGTTATGCCAAAGTAATATGGGCAAGGAGCAGAGTCACATATTTCAATACCAGTATAAATTCAGTATTAATTCTTAATTCTCCAGCATAATAAACCAGATCAAAAGAACATTGAGATATGCAGTGTATGCAACAGTGTAAGCTCTATAAATTGCATTCCTGCTACACGCTGGTACCACAACTTGTGGAGATTTTTCTCTGTTAATTTCATATATAAATACATGGAGAACTTTGACAACTTTAGCAACCAGAAGCTTCTTAGATACTTGCACACTGATTCTTAGATGCCCAACTTCAAAAACATAATGCAGAGATCACAGAACTTGTCTTCCATGTCTACTTTAAGTCACCCTGCCAACTCATTCCCTCTGTTTTGGACAGAAAGAAGGAGTTTTTTTCAAGCTCCATTCATCCTTGTGCTTTTAACCGTGCATTTGAAGCCCTTGCTGCTCGACAAAGCCACCAGGTGGCAGAACCATGTAATGCCAAAGATGCTTTCACCCACCCCACACTCCCCAGAAAAGAAGGGCCAGCCCAAAAATAAGCTGAGCAACCCACTGAAGACAGAAGCACAAAACCATCTGTTTCAAATGAATCTGAAAAGATTCATCACACCAACACCCTTCATAAAAAGAGGAAGGAATGATTAATTAAAGAGAAACACACCTTACGGAATATGATCGCTCATATATCCAAATTCTTCAGAATACCTTCCTCTCCTCCAACATCAAGCTCAGCTTCAGGCACCATCTTATTTATTCACCATCTCCTTCCAACACTAAGTAACAATAGTAAATCTGTCTCCTTATCCAGGACAAAGAACAGGCACATTTGAGCTCTCCTTATTTATTAACGCACATGGACACTGCTGAGATTACATGCAGACACAGATCAATCAGAAAAAATTCAGTTTTGTATGATGCCATAAATGATGCATTCAGGCAGTGATAGGAAATGGCATTTATGTATTTGTGGTTCCTGCTCCTAAACCTTCCCACAACACTACTAAAGGTCATCAACTGTATTAAACCTGAAAACATGTATCAATAAGTATCAAGACCACCAAAATATTTTAAATGTCTTTTCCCTGGAGCTTATCCTATCATAACAAATAATACATACACAAGAATGTAATTATTTTAGGCTTAAGAGAGAAGACACCTATGAGTTGATGCATAGCCATTAGATGCTTGAAATTAATCAGGATTTCCAATAGTTGACTGTTCAATTTCTAGACTTAGAGATTAGTATTAGAACAGATACCAACTGGTAAAATCGAGTTCTTTAACACTACAAGGTGATTACTACTGTTATTCAGGAAATGTATGGGTTTGCCAAGGAATACATACAGATCTATCTCAGGGCCTCAATTCTTGTCATTTTCTTGACCAGTTATAAAGATGGCCTATACGTATTACTGGTTCAATTTAAATCTAATCAGAACTAGACCCCATATGTTAACAGCACATTATGAATCACATACCACTATCTGCTCCCATTTCACTCTTTCCAGCACGCCGTCCTTGTACAGAGAAGGTAAGCAGTGCACCTCTGAACTTCAAACAGCCTACCCAGATGCCAGGTGGATTGCTCAATGCCATACAATAACTCTTTTTACAGACAGTAAGGACGTGACAAAGAATAGAACCACTGATAGCAGAAGTAATTTATTTACATTAAGTTTCTCCAAAATTTAAACACTATGGGTACACAATTCTATTACTTTAAGTAGTAAATCAAGCCCTTTCCACTGCAAATGGACAAACTGATCCTATCATTCCAAAACTGGGGTCCTGTGACTGTTTAACAGCTATCAGGAAAGGCTACAATGTTTTCACAAGCTTTTGGAGCTGTCTTCACAGAAGACAAAGTCAGAAAAAAAAATCTTTTGATGCAAATTCATACCACCTTTCTAAGACAGTATAGCTTGTTCTTGAAGGCAGTCTCACTAAGAACTATAATTTTTTTCCATATCTGAAAGAACAGGAAATTTTCCAGCCTCATTAACAATGAATAAGAATAACAGCATTATTCCAGTACTTTCTAGGAAGCACATTGGGTTCCACAGTGCATCTAATCCTTCACTTGAACTTTTCTTTGACAATCTATTCATCTGCTAATGTTCTTCCATCTAGTTCCTCCTACAACTACAATGCAAAATTGTGTAGACCGGTGTATCATTTTAGAAAGGAGAAAGCTATTTGCTTATGTCATTACAAATTTCATTAAAAAAACCCAAACTGTAGTATTTTTCTAAAGACACTTTTTTCAAAGCACCTGAGAGTCAGATGGCATGGAAAAGACAACTGTTGATTTCAAAGAACAAGAGAAACTATTTTATGAGATAACAACACTACAAGTACCCAGGTTTCCTTAGCCACCAAAGACATCCTGCGGATAAACTGTCCTCTCCTTCCCCCTCCCCATTGTGTCACAACAGTCCATGTTTTAGAGCAGAATCTTCAGGTACTGTCCTGTTTTCTTTAAGAAGTGCAAAAGTACTGAAACACCAATGGATGCAATGAATTAGCCATCTTTAACCTTGTAAATTAATGTCCTGCTTTGGGGTTTTGAAGTGTAAGAGTAGCAGAAGCAGATATTATAAAATACAGATTAGGATAAACTATTCCTCAAGAAAGTATGACTAAAAGTCTAGCCACGTTGAAGTAGATCATCTTGTATACTACTAAAGAAAAAAGTCAAAACTGATTTTGCTTCCTAAATGAATGACTGAGTTCTACTATCAATTTGAAAGGCTCCAAAGAGAAAGAATGTTGCTTTGAGTATCAGTTCCCTCCAGGAAGAACTGATGAAGCAATAACTAGATTTACCTTTGAAAGGAATTCTTTAAGTATTTCACGAATTGCAAAGCCTCCAAATAATATAACGCTTCCCACCTATAGCTAGCTCCCTCATTTTACCAGAATAGATGTCCATTAGTAGATACTTTATTTTAGACTAGAAAGCAGTTTAGCAATTCTCAGTCCTGTTTCTCCTGTTTCTTGCTGAATTTCTAGACAAGCAGGCATAAGATCAAATTTATTTAAAAATACCCACGATAAATACCCCCCACCAAAAAAAAACCAACAAAACAAACAAACGAACGAACAAACAAACAAACAAAAAACCACTAAAAAAACCTCAAACAAAACCACCTCCACTTTCACTGACACTAAAAGGCAGCTCTAGCGAAGGAAATAAAAGGTGCCTTTATTTCCTTCTTGTCTGCTCACAGGGGAGGGCAACCCATTAATAAAGAAAACTACATTTTAAAAGCTACATTTGTAATATAGCTTGTCTTAAAGGAAGAGAATGAACCCGGTAGTATTTACACAATTTTCAGTGCACTACTGCTCGTTTTTGGCACATTTCAGTTTATTCCTTGCAGAGACAAAGAAGTGTTAGAATAATTTCCAGAAAAAGATTTGCAGTTTTCAGAAAGTTTCCTTCTTTGATTTTAAATATTTGTTTTGCCTCTTTGAACACCAGAAGAAGGGGTATAGAGATAAGACACTGGGAAAAATTGTATATTGGGAAAAAAAATCCAAATTCCTAGAGTTAAACAACAAATGAAGTGTAAAAGATTACAAAAGAAAATTTCCCAGTGAAACTAAGGAAACTGACTACTGCAAAAGAACCACAGATTCATCTGGGGAATAAAGAAACCAAACACAAAAACAAACAAAAACCCAACCCCCAACATATAAAAACCAACAACCAGACTTTTGAAAAAGTCAACCAAAACCCAAGCTAATTTAATCTATCAACATAGCCAGGACCTGTAAACATTTTAAATCTGGATGATCTGTAAGTTATTCATAATATCTATAGGCAAACCTCTTCCAAAGATATATAAGTGTAAAATTAGGCATGATATTATATTATAGGACAATCCACTTCTTTACTACCTCGATATATTTCAGTTACAATCTACAGAACCTTTGTATTTATGTAGTGGAGTCCAGTAAGAATGGCTGGATGTCTGATACTAGAAGTGCTTTACATAGTCAGAAATCTCTTACTTAGGTTTAAAGAAGACAAACTAATAGCTAAATATTATATTCCCATCAGAAATGATAAACACAAGGCAAAACTTTGCAGGACTTACTAACAGATAAAGCTTAAACGGTCTGAGAACCAACTGTACAACTATGCTCTCCAAACCCACACCCTTAGAAAAAAACAAATAGTATCTATTCAGCAAACATATAACTCATATTCACTAATGGCCTAGTACATGTCCAAATATTCACATTAAAAGAAGGAAAAAGAAAAAAACCCAACACAACAAAAAACCCAAGTAAGTTCTTCCTCATAATTCTAGTCATATTCTTTGTGGGCTTCATATAACACTTACTGGAGTAAGAACGTGAAAAGAAAGATCTAGAGCTGAGATCTATAATTAGGTGGAGAAGAGGTGAAAACCACCCCCAAAAAGTCCGCTTTTAGAGAAAAAATAAAAATAAATTTATAAAAGCTACCATGGGAATTTTGTGTTTAAATTTCTGATGTCAAAGTAAACTTCTGTTTATTTTAAATTGGTTTTTTCTATTTAATTATTATTCCATAGGTATTTGGAAGACATAAACTCTGCCGCCTCTAGGTAGCATCTCTAATGAGGAAAAAAAATTTCTAAGGACACATTTTCCCCCAGGAAAATGAAAAGCAATAATTCATTTCTATGGAACTTTTCTGAAATAACGCTCACAAGAAATTCAAACACAAAAATATTTCAGTGGAAATCATGTAGACATAAAGGAATCATTCAGAAATCTATTAAAAAAAAAAGTTTTTAAAACCATGTGGAGTGAGCAGGGTTTGGTTTTGGTTGTCTTTTTTTGTGTTTGGTTCCTTTTTTTCCCCCTGACTTTAACCTTAAGGACCATGAACTAAAAAAAGCTCAAGTTTGAACCTCATCCAAAACATGAAAATAAAAATATAAGAGAAGGAGGGGAGCACAAGTCTGAGTACAAACTCAAGAGGTTTAAAATGTCTTTTTCCCTTCCACTGGGGACACATTCTTAAGCAAGTGGACAAGGATGACTGACAGCAATGGACGTCTCTGTGAATCTTAAGGGGGCTGCAAGCAGCTGATAAGGCCCCATAGAGTTTTGAAAAAAATTTCACGAAGGAGCCATGAGTGATGGTAATGCTGTAGTAAAGAATATTACCACACTGGGGTGCAGGACTGATAAGTGTTTTGTCTGGGGAGCATTTCTGAGGCGCTTACCTCCTTTGAAGTCTCCTGGCGTCAGGATGAATGCTAGCTGTCCTCGGGCTGCCATCCCTTTGAGGGGAGATACAGATGAGCCCAAAGGTTCTCTTCTAAACACAAGTCCTTACTGCAAGCTGGCCAAAAGGTCCCTGCAATCAAAGAAATCATTGTGGTTTTGCATGTGGCGCATTTACGTCCTTTAATCAAGGTTTGTCAGCCATCTAACATGTTCAACCACAAAGGAAAAAATATAGGCATCTGCCAGGTAGCCAAGGCAGAACAGAAACTAAGGAAAGAGAAGAACTGTTCATTCAAGTTTGGACACTCTGAACTCCATGAAAAACAGAGGTAACATGATTTTTCAGACTAAGCAGGACCGCCTCAGTATACAGTATTTAATGCATGTATATATGTATAAAGAAGCTGTTTGCCTTTGGAATCATTTTCCAATGCTCTGAAACTCCTGCCTTCATCAGATCTCAAGAAAAAAATATCACATTTTCATTTCTAGATATACATTCTAACTCATGTATTCTACAATTTAATGCAGCAGGGTCTCATCAACAATTACCTCTTGCAATTACCACAGCAGTATACAATTAATCCTTAAATGCACCATTTTTGCCACAAGCTATTTGTAACAGACCTTGCAGAACCACTTGCTAGGAAGAAAAACAACAATGAATGTTCTGTCATGGTACTGACAAAGGATTCCTTCTGCAGAGCATTTAGCAGACTTTTGTGTTTGCATGCCAACATGCTAAAGCCACAAGCTCCATGTTTTCCCTTGTGTGAGTCATCTCTAACAGCGTCCATATTCACAGCTTCTTTGGCACATTTCCTGGGCACATGCCCTTCCACCACAGAAATGATTCTTTATAGCCCCAGCTGTCACAAGCCTAGGCATGTCATATTAAGCACATGATTTCCCAGAGCTGCAAACTAATGGGCGATCTGGGTTTATAACTCTTCTACCAAAGTATATTACAATAAAAGCAAATAGACATGTATTTCTTTTATTGGCTGCAAAACCAGCCCCTAGCTAGTAAATACAAGAAACTTACACAACAACAGAAGAATAGTACACATTTCACTTCATAAAGGAGTGGGTAATCACTTCTTCAGAACACTAAGTGTACACAAGTCCATATTCTTTCTCTTCCCACCTGCCTACAGCCCTTTTCCATTTTCTTGCTTCATAAAACACTGGTGGGAGAGTGAAAAAATCCGGTCCCTTACAGCCATTATCCCTTTAACTATTACATTTTTGATTACTCAGTGCAGCTAACAATAGTCATCCTTCCGTTCCCATCCCTGTGCACCAGGCAAATAACTACTTCATAACCACATCTATTGAACCATTGCCTTATGGGGGAAAAAAACTAACTGCAATTTGTGGCAGAATTCCCAGGAAGTCCATTTATAGAGGCACACAAGGATTAATGAGTGACTTATGTGGTTTTATGAGAATCCCAACATTCCATCAACTCACCTCTTAAGAATAGTCACTGAGAAGGCAAGAAATACAAGCAATGTAACCCATAATCAAAGCTCCCTATGGAACTGAATTTTACTGAGTGATACATCAAATTATTATTAATGAACTGTACAAGGTCACAAAATGGGAAATTGGAAGCAAAAGCAAATAATGAAATCAGAATCAGAAGTATATCAGCATTAGTTCACAGAATTCTTTATTTCAGATAAATTGCACCACATCTCAAGCAGAACTAACAAATTAACTTTGCATCCAGTGAACATTGAGATTAGTAATTTCCCCCCAAAAAATGTCACCCTACACCTATGTATCTCAAACCTTTTTCACTGGAGTAGTTCACTTCTATAGCGCTCAGTGGGTTAATGAATTACTCCCTTCTCTATACCAGAAACAAACTTGCAACAGCAAATACAATGCACAAGAACCCCTTCACTTCCAAAAATATAATTGCTCTAATGCTTACATCTGTTCCTGTTTACCCATTACATCAAATTAAATTCCAAATGAAAGGTACAACTCAAATTTACTTCTTAGCAGAAGTTATCAGTCCACCCACCCTTTTTTTACCACTTACCACAACTTCCAAGATCTTTTGCACCTCTGCTCTGCAGCCTGTAAAACTTTAAGCCTTTTTTCCCACCCCTTTTGCATTCACAATACTATTAAATTTCACTACTCCCTTTACAGAACACTCATAGGCCAATCATTCTTCCAGACTTTTACTACTAATGAAGTACAAATCAACCGTAGAATATCTAAGGATTTTCAACTTAGAGTTCTAAGCTAATAATTTCAGTCCCTGTAAAACACATAATTTTTCTGCAAATTCCTTATTATTTTCCACTTTTTCTCTTTACAACTTTTACCCTGACCTCTAATTATAGGTAAAACCACTTTCTATTCACATAACTCATTTCCACTCAACCTTCCTTCTCTGCGCTCTTCTTTCTTACAGGTTGCAGTTTCAAGGAACTGTTGAAGAAAGCAGAGAGGGAGAAAACTTCAGCACCTCCAAATAAATATTTTTATCCTAACTGTTACACAAGAGCTTAAAATTTAACAGCATAATGAAAACTAGACTGAAAGAACCTTAAGAATGTGTTTGAAAACACTGGCTTCTGAATACAAGAACCACAATGTTTTAGAACTAACACAGTCCATAAAACTGTACACTGTGAAACTTCCCTTTTTAAGTTCAGTATTTTTGAGTCTAACCAACTTTTTTCAAAATAACAGTTCCTGAAACTTCGACATTTAACCATTTAAAAATGCTTATTAACATGCTCTTCAACACACCATAATATTCCCTTATGTATGTAAACAATGTGATTCTTCCGCTTTTATACAAGTATCTCCATACAGAGTTAGAATAATTAATTTGACCCAAAGAACTGTATAAATGTCGAAGAATACTTAAGTAAAAGAAAGGTAACTGAGCAATACAAACTACCTCATGTTCACATTAAAGATATGACACAAACACACTAGCTATATAACTACGTGAGAGCACCAGATTATGACAGGGGTAGGTAAAGAAGTTTTCAATCAAAATGACAAATGTTTTAGAGATTCATGAGAACATCAGATCAACAGATTGGCAGCCATTGATGGTGCAGTAAAATCACAATTTAGCTGAAAAGCCTTGTGCTGGGAAGTCTACTCGGACAACAAAATGGGGAACCAGCCCACAGAACTAATGCACCTAAACCCGGGCACAAATACATACACATGCTCTCTTTTTTCAGCACTAATCAAAGAAGCTTCATGAACAGTGATTCGGTAGTGTGCTCCCTTAAAAGCATAGACCAGTCTGCACCATCAATATACAATCCTCCCCTCCTTAAAAAAAAAATTAAAACAATAAAATACAAATAAAAAAATGTGAGCTGAACCATTTCACTGCAAGTTCAAATAGGCCCTGTGGCCAGTTGCAAGGCACAGTTGAATCTCCCCTTTGCAGCAGCAGCAGCAGCAGAAAAAAGCTTGCACCTAGATGCCATACTAATACTCCCTTTTCAGATATCTCAGCTCTGCAGCAACAACTGCAGCAGTTAACACACAAGATACAAAAGGACATTGACATAAACAAGATTAAATACTATTAGAAAGCAATGCTATGTCCTCCTGATCTGTATGGCCAAACTAAATACAACACCTCATGTTACAGCTATTCTAGAAGCAAGATGTGCTCCTTTCCCCCCTACAGTTTTTAAGGCAACTGACTCTACCATTTCTTTAATTATATTTTTGCACTAGAACTAGCAATTCCAAAGCCATGGGTTGGAATCGGCTCATCTGTCAGCGTTTGGGGTTTGTTCTTTACAAGAGCCAGGTTATTTTTGGAAGGAACAGAAGACGTTGAGGAAGCTTGTTTCCCAGGTGAACCAAGTCATTATGCAGTCAACAGATCCCACACAAGTAAAATAGCAGGAATATGAAAGCAGGGTGGGGAACAAGATAGTGCTGCTGCCTATTTTTCATACCTGTTAGATCTGCCTAAAGACAGCTACCAACATGTGAAATTATGCACAGAGTATTTCATACCATACAGAAGTCAGCAATCAGAGCAGTATAGAGGCAGCTTTTAAGGCCATCACAAGCAGCATAATACAAACATATTACTTTCAAGAACTGATATTTTACATTAAGCTTTCTAAATTTGGATTTAAAACAAGATCAGAATGACATGATACAGTTAAGTATTCAAACATTATACAAACATAATTAGTACAAACTCTGTTTTCTTTGAGATACACTAGTGATGCTTCCCAACCTTGATACACTTGTACAGTAAGAATTATTTAGCCATAAAAGACTAAAAGCGCAGAACTAATTATACTGACAAACAGGAAAATTCTTGAAGCCACCTTTGTTTAGTAGAGAGATTTTTTTCAACAAATGTGGAAAAATAGCGCAATGTGATGCAGATTCCAGAAAGTGATAATAAACCCTTGGACTGCTAAAGGAAAGTAGTGGAATGACAAATTTCTAAAGTCACAATTCAAAACAGTATCTTTGAATAAAGACAATGCAAACAAGGGACTTTTTTGTCAGTAAGAGCGCTGCAAATGACTATAGGCAAAGACAGAAGTAGTTAAAGACTACAGGCTAGAAAGATTCAGAGTTGCAAGGTAACAACTGGAAATAAGAAGGGACCAAAGTATTTCAAATATGAAAACAGGGCCTCACAGCAAGACCACACATGCTAGAAATAGAGTTTATGGATTCTTTGGCATCCTTTTATCTTAGTCTTATTACAGCCATTAGAAGCTGTATCAATTAAAACCTTCTACTCATTCTTTCAACCAGTAGACTGACTAGATCTGAGAGCTTATCAGAACCATTACACAGTCCTTTTTGCTACTTCCTTCTGGGCTGCCCAGCCAGATGTCACGTCCGCATTTACTACAGAAAAATGAAGGCAACACCCATGCAACTTCTCTGAAGGCTCTTGCTGCCTAGTGAGAACAGAGGGGGTTACCCAATGGCTTCAGAAGAAAAGCAAGCATACCAAAATAGGGACTGGCTCACGGGAACCTGGGCTTCATTTTGTTCTTCTGTCATTGCCACAATAACAGAGAATCTGCACTCCCAACCGTCCTCTCATTTCAACTGCAGGAATTCCTACAGGATAAAACAATTCTATCTGACTTTGGTCAGTAGAACAGAGAAGCCACAACCCCTCACAAAATGCGATGATGACGACATGGATGCAATTGTAGCACGCAAAATGAGAGATAGTTACAGCTTTTTTTCAATGAGTTCAGAGAAGGGCAACCAAGTTGGTGAAGGGACTGCAGCACAAGTCTGTTGAGGAGTGGTTGAGGGAGCTGGGGCTGTTTAGCCTGGAGAAGAGGAGGCCCAGCACTGACCATATCACTCCCTACAACTACCTGAGAGTGTAGTGAGGTGGAGGTCAGCCTCTTTTCCCAGGTAAAAAGAGGGAACAGCTTCAAGTTGCACCAGAGAAGGTTTATATTAAATACTAGGAAAAATTTCTTCATGGAAAGGGTTGTAAAGCCTTGGAACAGAGAACCCAGGGAAGTGGCAGACTCACCATCCCTGGAACTATTCAAAAAACATGAGGACATGGTTTCATGGTGAACGTGGTGGTGGTGTTACACTGATGGTTGGACTTCATCTTAAAAGGTCTTTTCCAACCTTAACAATTCTATGATTCTAACTTCCATTCAAAGCTCAAGGACTGTGGTTTTCAAAAGTCAAGTCTGCAAGAGCACTAGCTGCTGTTATAGGGCTGGCCACACAGCATAAATGATGGAACATTAAGAAACTATTCACACATTGACTTCTCCCTGTGCTGAGGCAGCAGCCCCTGTTGCAGTGAATTCTGCAGACCTAATGTTAAGTGGGAAAAATCTCTGTTCTACCCTAGTAAGCAAGATAAAACCTGCCAAAAGATGCCTGTTATATCAAATGACAACAGAATGCACCAAGTCCATTAACTTCTGGCTGACCCACAGCATACATTTAATGTCACATCAGTTCAGAGATGCTCATAAATGCCAAAGTAAACCAGTTAAACCTGTAAAGCAAAAGAACATCAAATTAAAACTTACTGAAGTCACACATAAACACCCACAAAGTTGCCTAGATTGCTGAGGCAAGATTATTCAACATACATTAATGTTCTTAATTTTTCTAAAGTGTACAAGCTTAGGCTTCTTTCAATTCAACAAATACCCATAAAAAAAAACCCTGCTAGTGCCATAAAACCTACCTCATACAAGCTTTTCCAATATTTAAGCTATTTTCCCTTTAGAACAGTGTGTGGTTATCAGATGAAATTTGCTTATCTTGGCCACTCAGCAAATTCATCTTGTCATATTTTGGCATAACAGATTAGAAAGCACTAAACTATCAGCACCTAAACACAGAAAAGCTTTCATATATACACACTGAGTCACTTCCAACCTTCTCTTCAGAAAAACAAAACCAAGCCTGAACTTCAGTAATCCTCTGGAATACAGGCTTTCCAAACCTCAAGCAGTTCCTGAAGCTCTTTACTGACTGCATTGCAGTTTTCCAGCCACACTGTGAACTGGCCATATTATTCCAAGAATGGTCTCACTAACGCTGTGTATACCACAGCCCTAACCAATACAAGATTTGCTTTGGCTCAGCTACTGCACTACTTACCAACCTCATGTTCATCTGATTACCTAAAACTGTAGATTCCTTTCAAAAACACCGCTTTTCATAAAGAAATTTTTCTTCCTGAAGTTCGGTTGCCAGAACTCATTCTTCTACAGAGCTCAGTTAATCAAACTTCATAAAACTATGTTTCTTTTCATGAGGGTACACTGTCACTCACAAAATTTAACTAGAAGCTATTTTCTGTTTTCTTGCTGTCTATACAAACATCAGCTTGACTTACAGCAGTAGGTATATTATATCCTAGACATGAGATAAAAAGCCATATGAGGTTTTGTTTGTACCAAAGCCTAAAATGAAAATTATCAGCAGCTATCCTCTATGACCTTTACCAGCATCGCTGCTTCTTATAAACTACTTTTTTAAAGACCAGAGAAGTTTCAAGAATTAATTTTGTAAAGATCTAAATGGAACTATAATTCTTTTATCCATGGAGTGTTCAATCAGATCACAGATGGAAAAGATGAACCTTTATTTTGGAAAACAGCAAGGAACAGGTTTTTAACACACCATGGCAGATAAGGAAGAGCAATTCCTGTAGATATCTGCACCTACATAAACCATGATGCTGCAATATGCTTTAAGAGCAACATCCCAGTTACTTACTACATCCTAATAATAGACAAAAGACCTTTGTTGCAATAGAATGACAACACGAAGACATCATATTTAAAAATACTTGGTCTTAAGAAAAGAGCATTTCCATTTCTGTTTTATATAAACATCTTTAGATTTCTGACAAAAATAGGTACCGCAAATAAGTTTATATCCAGGATGACTGGTACCCACTTCAGTACTGCTTTTGCTCTATTTGAATGAACTGACCACAGCAACTACACACAAAACTCCAACAACAGATGCAAAGAACACAGTCTAAAGGGAATGCAAGATTTGCTCTGTGTGAGCAGTAAGCTCCTTTTTATTTAAGACTCACTGTGCTAAAGCAGCAATGCTTCACACAAACAGGTCCATATGGCTTATTATCTGGATATGAAAAAAAAATTGCTATAAAGCAAACACATTTCTGAAAATAGGAAATTAGGATATACAAAAAATTGTAGAATAAGAAAATTTAATCAGCCTTTGGGGTATATCATCCTACTCTAGAAAGCTCTAGAAATGGAATAGTTTTTTTAAAAGTAAATTTCTAGAACTAAGTAGTTTTCATTTACTCACTGAATTTTAATACTTATTTCAAGTTGTACTTCCATGTATATCAGGCAAATACAGTGGCATGTAAGCTTTCTAAAATGTCAAGCAACAGGTCCCAGAACACACTGGCATGTATAACGACATAGCTTAATGGAAGAAGGTGTGGAATAGCAGAAAATGAAGAACAATATAAAGATTTCTCAAAGACAGATGATTCAGGTGTCAAAAAATAAACAAACATAAAAAACCCAAGCCCAAAACATTCTGGTTACGTATAAAAGTCTTCATGACAGTGTCCCTTAACCACCTTTGCTGAAAATACAGAACGCCTCTTAAAATCTGTCAAATATTTTAAAGGATGTCAGATCAGGTATTCTGCAATTACAGAAACTTGTTCTAGAAAGGGACATAAAACACTAATCATCAAGTATGCAGTGTCCCAAATGAGACAGAAAATTTCCCTTCCCAATATCTTGAAACTTGTCTGTTAGGGGAGTACTTAGAAAAAAAGTTACTACAAAATAAACGACACCTCTTCAGCTCACAAAACGATACACAGGACACCTGGGGAAACAAAGACTTATCTAGAGCCAGAAGGAAAAAAAATGAGGGAGAGAACAGTTTCAAAAACAGTTTCAATTTGTCAACCAAACATAATGTATAGAAAGGTCAAATTAAGAGTTCTCTATGAACAGTCTTTCTTTCTTTCCAACATCCACCAGACACAGGGTCAGTACGCATCAGGCTGCACAGACTGGTGAAGTGGCTGGCAATATAGCCTGAGATCCTTTTGTTCTCACACTTGCTTACTTCAAAGAAGTTTATTCTGTGAGAAAACATTAATATCTTTCTGTAATTAGTGCTAAACTGTCCAATCACAGAAGAAATAATGTCCCCTAATCACTCAAGACATGGAAGGTTAATGTGTTGAAGATTCTCAGTGACAGATTATTACATTGTTAGAGTTAAAAGATGGTCAGACCCTTAGAACTACATATGACAGTCCTGGCTTTCAAATACATCAGAGACTTGCAGCAAATAAACCTATATTTCTAGTCGAAAATATTAACCAATTCATTTCAATATTAATATGGTTGGTTTTAAGTGTATGTGTGTGTGTATATATATATGATGACACATTGTTGCTATCCAATAACAAGCCCTGACTCTTAGAACTGCAAAATGTTTTATTTGCATTCTACCACTTCAGCATCACTTAATAACCACCACATATTCATTTTTAACAGCACTAAGAAATGAGGTTATTGCTTTGAAGACCAAAAGTTCTGTAGTACCAAGTGTCTTGCAAACAACATGCATTCACAAAGAACTAAAGCAATGAATAAACATGAGTTGCTGTACACCCTATTACCGGTAAAGAGAGCTGTACTTTACTCCAAAAGTAACTGAGCCATACATAGACACTGTTAGTACAGTATCTTAGAAAGTTGATGTAAGTTGAAAAATTCATAGGCTTCCGCACTTGGCAGAAGAAGGGATGTGGAAGATCACAAGTATTTTCAGAGGGTCCCCCTCACAACAATAAGCACAAATATCACTAATGACACTTCCAGCCAGCCAAACCCATTCTGGGTTCAGAGCCCTACAGCCTTCTCTCACCTTCAATTAGGAAAAGCAACCATTGCCACATGACCTTCACAAAATGTTGACATCCACTTAGTTCGTATTTGAATGCTGGATTCTCTTTCTCAACCCCATTGTTATTATACCTTTTAAAAACTACTGAGTGGCATCCCCATCCGACTTTTTCTTATATTCTATTTCACTTATCCTGTAAGAGCTGACTATTACTCCTTGCTGGTCTTTCATATGGGCACAAATGACACCAAGGGTAACTAGGAACCATCAAACTCAATTTCAGAGAGACGGTGGTCAAGGATCTGGAGGCCCAGGTAGTCTTCTCCTTGGTCATGCCAGTTAGGATAAATGATGAGAGAACTAGCTGGATTTACAAAGTAAACAGCTGGCTGTGTCGCTGGTGTTGGCAACAAGATTTTGGTTTGGGACCCTGTTTGCTGTTTAGGAGAGATAGAACCCACCTCATGAAACGGGGCACACGAACCTTTTTTTGACAGAAGGGCCAACCTGGTAAAGTGAGCTTTAAACTAGGAAAAGTGGGGAAAGGGAAGAGGACTATGGGGCATCCCCTTGCAGTCGTCTTGGGATATTGACACATTTAAATACCTCTATAAATTGTGTGTACACCAATGCACACAATTTGGGGAACAAACGGGGAATCTGAGATGTGTGTGCAGTCACAAGTCTTTGATCTCACTGCACTTACCAAGACATGATGGGACAGCTCACACAGCTGGAATGTCACAGGGAAGGGGTACATGCTGTTTAGGACAGACAGACCAGGAAGGCACAGTGGTGGAGTTGCCTCTATGTGAGGCAACACTCAAAATGTACTGAGTTGTCTTGGGGTGGATATGACAGAGTTGAGAGCTTATGGGTATACTCTGAAGCCTAATCAACAAGAAGGGAGATTTAATCTGTGAAACGGATAGCAGCTAATAAGCAAGCTCTAAGTGATGCCCATGTGTTAGAAAAACAAATTACTTGGTAGAATTGTCTAGTTAAGGTATAGGGCTTGACACGCCTCAGTGATCTCAGACCTAGGAGAAGATTAACACAGCTTGGGAAGAAGGATGTACCACTAATAGTGGACACAACGAATGCAGAATTTACAGGCCACAAAGACATCTGGCAGAACTCCCAAGATAAGGAAGAAACTAACAGACCCAACTCAGTAACTGTGCTGAAATCAGCTCCAGCAGGGTAAAGGTAATTCTGGCAGGGGGGAGACAGTGACCGCTGACCTGAGAAACCCACCAATCCAAAAGAAGACAAAGACTCTGCATGTGGACTAATTAGCATGAGGTGCAACTCTTTAACCAATAGAAAGTAGAACACTGATTAATAAGAGAACTATGTAACTTGTAGCAAATGAACACTAACTCCTTTGTTTGCTAAAATGTATAGATAGTAAAAGGTTTTGACAGGTGGTGTGCTTCATTTGTGTAATACCACGGAGCACCCAGAAATAAATTGCGTAACTCGGAAATAAATAATCAATGTCTCTCAAGTGTTTAATTATTGGCTAGTTGCACACTGGTTTGGTGGACAACATGACCTCACCAGTGGTCCCTTCCAATCTTGACCATTCTCTGATCTTACTTCCCTCCTCTAAAATGAATAAATTTGAAGCAGAGAGACAGTCCAGGAGAGAAATACTACTTCTGCCTTTTTGCTATACTTCACTTAACTATCAATCCTTGACTGAGAAATTGCAAAAATAGTAATAGAAGCCACAAGGAAAAAATTATTCAGTTTACTGTGTTCAATTAAGTGCCTCCCAATGCTTGAGATCTAAACTATAAACTTCTAAGTTCAGTTTCGGTAACAGGTTATCAGGTCTAAAAACCATTCACAAAGCCCTTCACTGATAAGATGTCCAAGCAAACTGGTTCAGAGGACAAGGAAGAAAGGAAAAAACTGTCTCTCTCTTTAATGCATCTCCTGGACTCAGAAAAAGTCCTTTTTTCTTTGGAAACTAACTGATAATCTCAGAAATACAGAGATAAAACAGCACCCCCCTTTCAGAATCTTCATGTTTTTGCTGATAAATAGAATGCTTCCACAAAAGCAAAAGCAGACTGAAAATTAAAGTATTTTCTGCCTATTTCTAACTTCAAATCCTGCCAAGACAACAATCTCTCTTATCCAGATTGCCATCCCACTGTCATAAAAGAAAGAGCTATCCAGATGGGAACAAAGTCTGCCCAAAGAAAAAAGTAGTACCAAAAGCTTCCAGATATTTTCACTACCTTCTAGACATAATAAATCACTACATCCATCCAATTAAAAACAAAAACAGAAAACCAAAACAAAAAAGCAAACAAAAAAACCTATCTGGCTCACTTATAGCTGAACCCTGATATTAATAATATGGCAGGGGGACAGAAGGGAAACAGATTCAGAAAGCAGTCAATGGAAACCCCTTCCATCATTTCACTTACGGCTAA